>JAGSMR010000012.1:15047500-15742500 GCA_029286605.1 Sericinus montela | reverse complement strand
TATATATATATATATATATATATATATATATATATATATATATATATATATATATATATATATATATATATATATATATATATATATATATATATATATATATATATATATATATATATATATATATATATATATATATATATATATATATATATATATATATATATATATATATATATATATATATATATATATATATATATATATCGAATTTTTAATGAATCTTATATTTTTAAAATTGATATGGACTTTATATTTATAGCGTTTTAATAATCATTATAATAATCAAATTGCGGAACTATCTATCAAAACATTCAAATTATGATTATGAATCGTAATACATGTAAAGAAATAAGTCACTTAAGCGGCTTGTCAAAAGTTTAAGCACCTGTATAACTATATTAGCGTAAGATTTTGTAGAATGTTTAACACGTCATGTTACGTTCTACTCTCTCGATCAAAGCCTACAGGAATTTCTCATTAAAACACGTCGATACACATGTTAGCGAAGTCAAAACGGTTAATAAGCAATTAAACAGATTAATTATTATATTTACGCTATTCTGCTAATTTGCTATTGAGCCTACTTGGTTTCAGATTTCAATAAGCCTTTGATCTTGTGAAGCTCTTCAAAGAATCGATTTGTGATCATTGTTTGATAGTTTTGAGATATCGAGAGTCGACTGCTCAATTATGTTATGAATTGTTTAGTACAACAATCGTTAGCGATCTCAATAATTGTTGTAACTATAGTTTATTATTTATTTTATTATTTTTAATCGTTATTTACTTTTTAGCCGAATGAGATTTACACAAAAAGATACCCGACGTATCTGCCACGTATTATATAATTGCCTGAAATATTTACTAAAGTTTATAAAATTAAACTTTACGAATATTCATTAAATTTGCCAACCCTAACAACTAATACTAAAAATAATAATGTCAAGATAAATAATTAAAAAAAATATAATGTATCTTTACGCAATACCCAATATAGGGGTAGACAGAGGTCGAGTGTTCACAATTAAGTCCCTTCGACCTAGAATACTCTCTTTATTGCACACCAACACAGAAAATATACAATATTAAATTTTGTAAGACTGTGGTGACACAATGGCGGTCTTATCGCTAAAAGCGATTTCTTCCAGACAACCTTTACCGACCTTCCACCGATGATATTTTCGACAACGTGACAGGTGGTGAGCCCGTCGCCATCTCAATGTCCAATCCAACGATAAATTCGTACATAAGTTTTTGAAAAACTCATTGGTACTGCCACCTGGGGATCGAACTCGAGTCTCTCGACTCGAAATTCCGACCACCCAACAACTCGGCTATCGTGACTTATATTTATAGCGTTTTAATAATCATTATAATAATCAAATTGCGGAACTATCTATCAAAACATTCAAATTATGATTATGAATCGTAATACATGTAAAGAAATAAGTCACTTAAGCGGCTTGTCAAAAGTTTAAGCACCTGTATAACTATATTAGCGTAAGATTTTGTAGAATGTTTAACACGTCATGTTACGTTCTACTCTCTCGATCAAAGCCTACAGGAATTTCTCATTAAAACACGTCGATACACATGTTAGCGAAGTCAAAACGGTTAATAAGCAATTAAACAGATTAATTATTATATTTACGCTATTCTGCTAATTTGCTATTGAGCCTACTTGGTTTCAGATTTCAATAAGCCTTTGATCTTGTGAAGCTCTTCAAAGAATCGATTTGTGATCATTGTTTGATAGTTTTGAGATATCGAGAGTCGACTGCTCAATTATGTTATGAATTGTTTAGTACAACAATCGTTAGCGATCTCAATAATTGTTGTAACTATAGTTTATTATTTATTTTATTATTTTTAATCGTTATTTACTTTTTAGCCGAATGAGATTTACACAAAAAGATACCCGACGTATCTGCCACGTGTTATATAATTGCCTGAAATATTTACTAAAGTTTATAAAATTAAACTTTACGAATATTCATTAAATTTGCCAACCCTAACAACTAATACTAAAAATAATAATGTCAAGATAAATAATTAAAAAAAATATAATGTATCTTTACGCAATACCCAATATAGGGGTAGACAGAGGTCGAGTGTTCACAATTAAGTCCCTTCGACCTAGAATACTCTCTTTATTGCACACCAACACAGAAAATATACAATATTAAATTTTGTAAGACTGTGGTGACACAAATGGCGGTCTTATCGCTAAAAGCGATTTCTTCCAGACAACCTTTACCGACCTTCCACCGATGATATTTTCGGGACAACGTGACAGGTGGTGAGCCCGTCGCCATCTCAATGTCCAATCCAACGATAAATTCGTACATAAGTTTTTGAAAAAACCCATTGGTACGAGCCTGCTATCTGGAGATCGAACTCGGGTCTCTTGACTCGAAATTCCGACCATCCAACCATTCGGCTATCGTGACTGTTTATATCGTACTATCGTTGTTTTGATCGTGTATTGTTTTAATATCAAGATAATAATAATATTAAATATATTCAAATTATTGACTAGTTTATTCTAAAAGATTTTCAGTCTCAATAGAAACAAATAAAACCACTTTAAGTATTAAAAATATGTAATAATATGGTGAAGATGAAAAAATATGGTGTCAATTATAAGTCATCTCGATAAATCAACATTTTATAACATACATAAAACATTGTATCAACACTATTTTGTGTCTTTTTTTCTCTTCGTCATAAAATGCTTACTAACTAGGAATATTATTGATATCGTTTTACGTGTAGGCCATGAAGACGATTATTTAAATCGGTTCCGACTAATTATATCGTCTATCTCCAGATCATGTGTTATCAGCAACGTACGATTAGCAATCCCACGTGGGTTGATTGTATTATTTTGTTGGTTTTAGGTTGCTTATATATTATTAAGTTGCTTAAATATTTAATTGTAATGAGAGAGGGCTTCATAAGCCCTCCTTCGTGTCCTGGTACTCTGGCTGCGAATCAAAAGGTCGTCAGTAGAGGTAATTCGGGCCACTGCGACCTCTCGTTTACAAAGGCACACCTCTATGTTGCACGCTGAAGACTTATAGAGGTTAAGACAGTTGTAGCGGACAGCGCATCTTCCGCTACACAGTAAACATTCTACAAGGGACCTTTTGATCTCCTCAAGAGATATTTTTTAACACCTTGAAGTAACTTTTTAAGTGAAGTTTTCTACAACATTTTCACTACTTAAAGTTTCTACCAATTTCTTAAAGTGATAGTAGTATACAGTAGTGATACCATTTTATAACACCTGTGTATTTTTAGTTCACCACCGAAACACTACGGCACTACTAAAATGTAAACCACTAAAATACTTAAGTATAAAAGATATGCTCGTTATGGATCCTAAGCATTTAGAAATAAACTGTTGCGTACGTCAGTTAAATAAAAATTACGGCAGAAAAGTCCCGAGGGAGAGGTCTCATTGTGAGGCCACAATGAGCGCGCTTGATTGGCGGAAGGATGTTCTCACTAAATAAAAAATATCGACGCGTCATTTCGCGCAATTTTCGTCGAATTTTCAAACGATAAAACCTGTCATTTCGCTGTTGACGCGCCTATAAAATATTCATGCAGACGGGCGAGAGATGAGCGATTTTTTTCTTCGATTTACGCGTCGAAATAAGATGTCATTTTCCGTATCATTAGCGGCGGCTCGGAACGTCGCGACACCACTATTTATACGCAAATACGTTAAAAATGACGCCCGGCCGATCGGGTGCTTGACGCATCATTGATAAATTGAGATCTTTTCAAATTTTTTTGTATTTTTTGCGGTTTCTATTCTTGATGGACACCCTTTATTCGAATTAAGTCATTTATTCCAATTATTGAAGAACTTGAATGTTTCTTTTTTATTTTGTAAAATTGACAATTTGACCACAAATTTTATACGGAAATTTTTAGACTTTTATTCAATTTATTCTTTTTGATTATTGGACCCTAATGGAACGTTGGGTGCATATTATCCACGTACATATATGTAAATTTTTTTCTTATAATCTTAAGAGTCACGAACGAGTTACAAAGAGTCGACAGACGAGTGTGTGGATGGTCGGAATTTCGAATCAGATGACCCCAAGTAGCAGGCTCTTACCAATGAGTTTTTTCAAAAACTTATGTACGAATTATATCGTTGGCTTGGACATTGAGACAGCGACGGGCTCTCCACCAGTCACGTTGTCCCAAAAATATCTTCGGTGGAAGGTGGGTCAAAGAGACTTAATTGTCTAGACTAGACCTCTGTCTACCCCTGACAAAGGGGACACGTGAAAGGTGGGTCGAAACGACGACTTAATTGTCTAGAGGAAGACGAACGATGAAGAGACTAAGACTTAATTGTCTAGACCTTTGTTTACCCCTGTATTGGAAATTGCGTGGAAATATATTTTTTTAATGTAATATTATAGTTTTATTTTAATGTATATGATAAATTTTAAGAATTTGAAAATTTAAACAATTTTTAAGAATTTAAAATTTGTCACGATAGCCGAGTGGTTAGGTGGTTGGAATTTCGAGTCGAGAGACCCGAGTTCGATCCCCAGGTGGCAGTACCAATGGGTTTTTCAAAAACTTATGTACGAACTATATCGTAGGCTTGGACATAAAGGCGGCGACGGGCTCACCACCTGTCTCGTTGTCCCAAAAATATCTTCGGTGGAAGGTGGGGCAAAGGGACTTAATTGTCTAGACTAGACCTCTGTTTACCCCTGTATTGGGAATTGCGTGAAAATATTTATTTATTTATTTTATTTAAAATTTGTCAAATTTTATTAGCAGCTATATATGTTATTTGACTTAAATTTGGGGATTAAAAGTAACAAAATTTCAAAGCTATCTATGAAAATCTAGTAATATACACTACGTAACTGCACAGCGTTCTGATTATGAAGGAAATTAATTTTCAAAATATGTTACATGAAAAAACAGTAGCAAATAGAACAAACTTGTAATGAAATTATCAGAATTCGTTTGAATAGCCGTTCTATTAAACACTTTCCTACTAGCCTGCACAGTATACAGGAAAACTCGCTTGTGAGGTAAATTCGATCGGAATAAAACCCGTTGCCGCTTGTGGAAGCCGCTGAGCTCTCTCTTTGCAACGAAATCGCGCGGAGTAGTTTATCTCACCCGTTCACTTGCTCCCTCGATACACTTTATAAAGGAACCTAGTGCGATTATCTATTGATAGCTTTGATAAATGTTGGCATGAGTATTACCTTACGAGTGCCTAATTATAAGTTAATTATAAACTTATGAATTTTATACGACTTTATATAATCAATTAAAACAACGTTTGTCAGCTATTCGCTTAGTTGATTTCTTTAGTAACTTTTAAGGACATTGACCTCTCCTGTTTTTATTCTTCCGTTTAACCCTCCCTGGTTTGTCACCATCGCTTCATAAAAAATAATAATGAACAATTATGTAATGGTTTAAATTATTTTTCTGTATATTTTTTTCAAACCCAGTAAGAAACAATTTTTTTATCAAATCACAATTATTGCCGAAAATATGAAGAGCAAAGTAGTAGACAGCCAAGCGGCTTATGCAGCCCCACATTGGGCGCCAGGCGACAATATTGCGCTGCCCGTGTCCCGGACTAATCCCCGGATTCATTTATTTTTGACAACGCAATACGATTTTATCTCACGGCTTCTGATGCTGTTTGCCTTCAGTTATTATACTCCCACCATATTCGGGCAACTTATTTATTTACTCAACCACCCCTTATAGGGTTGATTAAACTTTTAATGCACCGCGTTTAGTGGCTGATTCTATTCAGTAGTGACTTTTTATTTAATTTAATATGGTAACAATAGTAAATTTAAAGTATTTATATCCTTTGATTGATAACTTAAATACGAGTTAAGTATAATATATCTGTAATAACACAGTAACACATAACGGCATGTAACATTTTAAAGCATTACGTAGGGCTACTCCCTACGTAATGCTTCTTTTATTTTCCGTAATCACTGCGCCATATACATATCATCAAAGAGTTTAAATTTTAAATTAATTAAAGTCACGTTGAAATAGTGAGAAATAAAAAATATACATAATTGTTACGTATATTTTGTATTTCTTTAATTTGAATTAAATTGACGATCTCCGTAGACGAGTGGCGTACGCTCCGGCTTTCAAGGTGCCTTAATCATCATTTGCTATATTAAGTTCACATATTAATCTGCATAGTGTCGTTTATATTAAATTAAATTATTTATTAATATACCTCATTTATACTTCTTTCAAACGGAGAATTTGCAAAACGACATCAGTTCTTGCCAATCTGAGTATCCCGCTATTTGTCGGTAGCTGTACAGGACATGATTTAACTTTTCTAATTTCTGAAATCAATGTCTAAAACTATGAAAAATGTCACGATACTATAAAAAATGTCACGATAGCCAAATGGTTGGGTGGTCGGAATTTCGAGTCAATAGACCCGAGTTCGATCCCCAGTTGGTAGGCTCGTACCAATGGGTTTTTCAAAAACTTATGTACGAATATCGTTGGCTTGGACATAAAGGCGGCGACGGGTTCACCACCTGTCACGTTGTCCCGAAAATATCTTCGGTGAAAGGTGGGTCGAAGGGACTTAATTGTCTAGACTCGACCTCTGTCTACCCCTGTATTGGGAATTGCGTGAACATATTATTATTATTATTATATATATAATGTCTAAAACGTAAAAATGTTGTAAATATTTTCTTTAAGGATATTGAGATTAGGGAATAACCCGCGAATGAAAAATTAACACACCTATTAATTAAGTAATTATAATTCCCTGGCTTACAGCTGATATATAAATATTTTTTTAAGATTTCAGATATTTTCTCAAAAATATATATTATTCTCCCACCTATGACAAGCTAACTATTGAGGATAATAATGCCCTCATGGCATGTAAAAATTATCGTCCTTTTGAATACACACTACTTTACAGATACTTGAATGATTTATACAAACTGTTTCATAATTTCACTTAACGCAAAGTTTGATAAAACAGTTGACCGTATGATATAAATTTGCATATCTTATTAAAAACCTCAGTCTCTCAGTTAGAAATGAAATTGAAACACGCCAAAAGAGAAAAATAAGCGCAGATACGGCGAGAGGACAATGGTTATTTTGGACGATACGAAAAAAAGGAAGTTCTTATAATGGAAATTTGGGAAACACTTTGCATTTTCTTTATTTCCCCGTCCCTGCAGCAAGAAAATCTGTTTTCTTAATTACCTTGTTTGGTAATTAGTTTCAAGCAACGATCTCTTTTTCCTTTTGGCTCTCTTTGGGAAAACAACTTGTCTTCAGTTAATGAGGCAATTTATAGTCTAAGACGGCGTTTAGGTATAATATTGTGGAAATTAAGATTTTTTGATCGATTTTCGTACGAAACATAAGGTTAATAGCTTTATAACACAGAAATGAATTATAAATTAAGATATTGACCATAAATCTTTTAACTTTCACTTTTGTTAATTTTCTAGTTCGCTTTACATTTTAAAACTTACCACTACGCTCTTAACTCAGGTTCGGTGGGCGCTCATTATAGTAGATCGAAATATGATCTACTTTTCTATGGAAAGTTCTAGTTCTATACTAGGTAATTTATAAATAAATTTAGTTTACTGTAACTCACACATAAACATAAAAAACGTCATGACGTCCGATTGGTTGGGTGGCAGCAATTCGATTCAAGCGACCCGAGTTCGATGGCCAGGTTGTAAACTAGTACCATTTATATTGCTGGCTTGGCATAAAGACGGCGACAGGCTCACCACCTGTTACGTTGTCCAAAAAATATTTACATAAAAATATTAATATAAATATAACCTACATAAATTTTGTAAAAAAAAAACCAATTAGTACGAGCTTGTAAGCTGGGGATCAAACTTGGGTCTCTTAATGCGAATTCCGATCACTCGGCTATCGTGACTTTTTATCAATACCTTTTAAATAAAAAAATATTTTCGAAGTTCAAATATTTGATAAATCTTCAAGGATTATTTTCTATTACAACTTTATCATGTTGTGACACAAGTAATTGCGCCCTCAAGAGCTGTAACAGATGTGTAATACGAGCACCAAAACGATGTAGAGGACACGTTAGTCAATTGAAACCGCACCGTCCGTCTTGTTTTTTACGGAGGGTTCGCAGTAATCCGCGAGACGTAAGGACGCTTATGATGCAAAGTAATTTGGCGACCCGAGGATATTAACGTTGACATTTGAGATACACACATGTCTTTCGATTTTGCTCGTGAGTAATTTTTTTAAACCTGTAATATTTCATTTGAAATATCCATAACAACATTCCAACAATACAACCTATCACTGTCTACGTCACTAAATTCAATGATCTCTCAAATTGATTGGCCTGGACTTTCAAATTATTTTAATCTCATACAAACAACTTTTCTGTGCAAATTTATTGATTTTTAATATTTTGTCTGAATGTTCATTCGCGGTGATTGAAATATTTTTTCGCGGGCAAATTAATAAAATGCACCAAAACCAATTTGATTACACTTAACTTTGAAACGTTCTTCTCGATTATTTTCTAAAATATCATTTCAAAAATATTGTTACTGATTTCTCAAAATAAATTAAATATTTTGAATCGTATTTGTCTAAGTTTTAAATCTTAAATTCATATTTATATGATGATTTGGCCGCGACGTCTCTCCGCATGAAGGAAATTAAAATTCTCAAACAGAGGGCAGTTACACCAAATCACGGCACTAAAACTTCTATATATATTCCAGTGAATGTTGTAAAAAATCATTGCCTCCGTCTACCCTCGGCCCTCAGCGAGGGGAAAAATCTAATCTGTGCATTTTTTGCGGGACCGCGATGCCACAAAGAATTTCATTTCCCACTGTTCATCTATCTCTATTTCACTGACGGCTCTTGTTCTTGAGCCTCCGCCCTCCACCGCTCCCGCGGTCCCCTCTAGCCCCAACGACGTTTTTTAGACTTCCTCGATTGGAGATAAGGTTAAGCGAGCTCGTCTTATTAGTGGTTTTGTACGCGACATTCCCGTCTCAATCTGATTCATTATTTATGCTTAAAGATATTTTATTTTCTGTTTAATTAAAAATATTAAAATCATAATATCACAGCGGAAATGCAATTAGGGTTTAAATTAATATACAAAAGCGAATCTCGTGTTTATCATCATAATAATCACGACAAAGAAATCCAACCGTCGAAAGTGAACGCATAATTGTATTACTAGTGTTACAATCAAAATGAGCCTACACGAAAACAGTATTACACAATTGTGTACAATTGACATTCAAATCGGTGGACATTGTCGCTTTGTGCCTTTATTGCCACTTATTGACGCGTAATTGTCAATAAATTTCTACGGGATCGGAGTTTAATGTGGGTTTGGGTGAAAAAAGTTATGTTTTATTAATATTTTTACGAGAGCGTTTAGGAAGAGCGATAAGATCTGTTGCTTGGGAAGTTTTTTCTTTCAATTTCCGTCACGATTTGTAAGCTCATTATTGGTGCGTCGATGGGGGCGATAGGGGCAGTGGTCGCATGCTATCGAGAATGCGATGTTATCGTATCTCTTAGCGACTTTCATCGGAGCTTTCGATTGTCGCCAACTTCCCCCTCCTTGTGAAACGTGTTTTCAATAAAGCTTTCGTTATGATTTATTCTAAAAACCATTTTAGACAAATACTTTTTAATTTCAACATAAGTGATACGAAATAGAATAAATAATTAAATCTGATTTCTAACTAATAAACATCTAACTAATAAATAATTGAAAACTAAAAATTACCAATATTTATTCTCCAATATTTTTCTTCCAATACACAGAGAAATATTTTCCTGTGGTGTTCCGGATGTTCACAGGCGTCGGTGATTTTTGATGAATTCTTTATTTGGATGCATTTCCCAATACGTAGTTAATGAAAAAATATTGAAAATACCATTGTAAAGATTGTATTTTTTTTATTCGAATCAAATATTTTGTTAAATCTCTCATTAGATATATTAAAATATCAGCATGGTCTTGATCCTAAATATTTAAAACTGTGTTAACATATTGAGTCAAAAATATCTTTAAAATGTGTTATGTTATACGTACATAGAATAGCTTACAGCGCATTGTTGTGACGTTATGTATGTAGAGGGATTAATTCAGGGCACGTCGTCGTCTGATATCTGATCTTGGGGTCCTGCAGGGGCTTACTTCGATACGGTGGTTATTATTTTCTAAAGTAAACATCATCTGAGAAAATAAGAAGTCTTTTCATTGTATATCGAAGTTCTCAGCTAAGCTATGTAAATATTATATACCGTAAAAATGATAGGAGTCTGTAGTGAATGACAATTCGAGTTTACACCCGGAGATACCCGTACGGCTTGAAAGCTAAATCAGCGTAGGGTTAACGTGTTGGCCGTAAACATATAATTGAGACAGTGGTTTTCTATATTAACATTGGCATTGGATCGTACTCGGGACCTTAGAACGCTCACTACACCTTAACAATCGGTGCGTACTTTATTATATATAAATAAATATAACCTTCTTTACGACAATTTTATAATTACTTATATTATTTCACTTCAAAAAAAATGATTAAAATTATTTTTATGTTGTCTTTCGTATGAAACTTAAGATAACTATCGATAAGAGACTGCCATAATACCAATCACCCATAACACGCAAGAATGCTTTTAAATTCTAAATAGTAACCTGATGTACCTGTTTTTCGTGACGTAACGTTCGTTCCGTAACATTATTGGTAATGCAGTTATTTTCTGAGTTATATGCGTGTACTATTGTGGCACGTTGTAGTGCGCTGATGCCATGTTATTTCTATCTCCATATCGGCCTGTAAGTGTCCATTGCAGTAGTTATCCATACACTTACGAATCGAAGGGTTTGTCACAATCGCAAAAGCATTACCAGAATCTTCTCTCCGTAGATGCTGTTATTCGTCACCAGTCAGTAGAATTTTTTTAGAACATTTTGAAAATGATAGTTAAATTTCAAGACTTTTTTTCTGAACAACACCAAAGGAAACAAAAGGGATAGTACATTCTTACATCGTAACCACAAGGTGTTTGTAATTTCTATATGACTTTGGAGATCGCAAACTTCCGCTTGTATTTGCAGAACTGGTGTTTTACTTCACATCAATTTACGATCTACACAAGTACACAGGCAGAGAACATAGCCTGATAACGCTTATTAAACACGTCGCTCACTGCGTTGACATTATCTACCCTCAATCAGCGCGCCCCGGGTACAGGCTGAGATAGAAAAATGCTAAAATGTCATTACACGTGTAGCGCCTGATTAGGGGAAATGCTTTATACATTTCTATTTCAGAAAATTGATTTACAATCTACTACGTACAGAAGTAAAATCGTTTTAACGCGTAACACTGCGATATATTGAGTTACAATTCACCTGGATAACGAATATAAAGGTACAAAAACGTAGAACGGTTATGAAATGTATGTAGTCTTTTTTATATAATTAAATATGTAGGAGGTAAAGTGTAAACAAGATAGGTTTATTGTAACTTTAAGATACTGTATAAGAGACTATAGTCGAATGGTTGGGTGATCCAAATTCGAGTCAAGAGAACAGAGTTCGATCCCTGGTGGAAGTCTCATACCTACCTTTTTCAAAAAAATATAATTACGATTAAAATCGTTGGTTTGGAGCCATGGGCTCACCACCTGTCATGATATTCCAAAAAAATCGGAGAATTGTCTAGTTCCTCCTTCTTATGTTTACCCCTGTATTGGGAATTGCGTGAATACTTTTTAACCAATTATGAATGAGAGTATAACATGTTCATCGTTTCATTTGAAACAAGGCGACTATTCGATCGCTAGTTTTCTTGCTTATATTTTCTTAGGCGTTTGAAACATCAAATTATATGGCATAAATTGAGGAGAAAGGATGATGAAAAGTGCAACAGGGAGTTTTTAAATAATTTTATGTTTTAAATATGTCGTGGTATATAACATGGACTTTAAAATTATTGCATCAAAATATCTATTAAAGATGTAGTGTAGTGCACCAAAAAAGAAGTTGTAATTTTACCAGCCGTAATTTAGGAAATGTGTTACGAAAACGAATATACATATAAATAGAAGTCATTTTCTAAAGAAGCACGCTTGAAGGACACCGCTTGTATCGAACGGCGAGTAGCCGGTGACATCAAAAAGTCCGCGCCTGATTTTTTTTGCAATCATCAAATTGATCTGTCCGAGCGCCATCTGGCTCGTGAGTAAAACGCTTTCGGGTTCCCTCAGCCGAAGAATTAATTCATATAAAACACACATCGCTTTGTAGACCATCAAATCACTGTCGTTTGATATAAAACTTACTTGCTATCTCGCTACTAAAGCTAAGCGTTTGGTGATCTATTTATTTGGAAAAATATTTCGTAACGGGATTGAGTCCATCTAAAGAAAGCTTTTGCTAATGTTCATGCTTATAATATTTAAAATGATGTAATTTATAATGCCCAGTAACTCTACTACAAAATTTAGTTAAAAATCATATTTCATATGGGCTCCGAACTCCGAGTATGGAAACACGAAACAATACGTTGTCTTTGGTACATTGCTGGTGCAAAATGTCGCCATGAAGCTCACTTCCTGAAATCAATTTATTTGATATTTGAATTTGTTAAATGAAAATAAAAAGGAAAATGACATGAACACATAAAATATGCGAAATTTTAAATGCGAACTTTTATAATTCATTACAGAAATTTAAAGCTGGATGCTTAAAAAAATAAGTAACTTCAAATAATAAAGGAAATATAAGAAAATGTTTTTATCGTGTGTATAGAATAGTCTCCACATGCGACTAAAGATACTTTTAGAATTAGGTATGAATGTTAAGAAAAGTGGAAAATTAAACAAATGTTTGTACAGCTAATAACAGTTATTAATAATTTACTTATTTATATATTTAATAATAGCAGCGGCATCTCGCGAGAACGTTACGTGATTTGTTATTATTTTTCTTGTAGACGTAGGGTCTGAAATGCCGAGAATCTTACCTTAGCCATCTGCAATGAAATCATTAATACAATGTAATAAATACTTAATATTAATCTTTTCATTCAATTCAATAAATTATTTTACATTAAAATGATGCAAAACCGCCAGTTTATTTTAGTATAAGCAAAATGCAGCTATTACTTCCCCTACCTTAGTTACGAATATGGTCAAAATGCTCTATGAAAAGTTATTGTGCGTGAAAATGGTACTTTTAGTAAACATATTTTTAACAGAAAGCTACAAAACATTTTCATATTCCAGCTGAAAATTGTTACTCTTTCCCGGCGCAACTCTGTCAGCGTCTGGCGTAGGGCGGGTATACACGTGCGCTCATCAACTAATGGTCCGTGCGCGGCATTTGAACCGAGCCTACACTCCGCACAAAACAACCGCCTGCCTGTAGTCGCAGGCCCGCTTTCGGCGCAAAATTATAACGTGTAAAACACGGCCTCTCCTTGCATTCCGCGCACGGGATTTTTATGAATGGTGCGATTATTATTCGCATTTTAAACTCGAATGCGGCGCTATTCTCCCCGAGACGTATATAGCAATATTCGTAACGAGTTTTCTCAGAGCTGCTACCTAATTTCAGGTCGAGGGTAGCGGCTTTAAATGTAGGTAGGTTATGTAGTGCTAACCCGAGTCCACTTTAGGGGAGTGTAGGTACTTAACAAGTACATTAGCGCGACTGTAGACTGCTCGTATCGAACGCGATTGCAAATTTATTAGCGGACAGTCGCCGCCGGTCCGCGGGTGCATGTACGCGTAGTTGTTTTTACTCTTTGTATATTTTTTTCTCGACGAGGCTCAGCTCTCCCCTTTTGTTCTCAAGTGGACCAGCTGTCATTATACGCCATGCTACTGTTATTTTTTTTCGACGTTTTTATAGAGTTTTGCGTCGAGAGGGCGTTCCGTTCGGAAAAATGTTCGTTTTGCGTGCGTTCTAGAGTTTGCGTGTCGAGTGATGTCGACGTGGCCGATTGAAAATGAGTTATGGAATTTTATTTTAGATGCAACTCTTGTTGTTTCTATTCGAGGGTCCTTTCTTTAGTTATCACAATGATTTGCAAATCATTTTATTTTCTACAAGAGAATAAACTTCTCCGTATTTTATTCGTTTTTAAATTAAATTTTCATAGCTTTCCCAAGTTAATTGTAATACATAATATTTATTATACCGTATAATTTACTCATATAATTACAAATAAAACATTTTAACTGACTCCGATAGCTCCGATTCTTATGTAAAATGTAAGATGGGAATCGGAAACAACGAAGGCACCACAAACACCCAGACCCGAGAAAATTTAGAAACAGTGGTTTTTCAACATTGACCCGACCGCGCATCGAACCCGAGACCTCGAGATGGACACCTTGAAAACCGGTGTTTATGCCACTCGTCCACGGAGGTCATCAAATATATTGTAATTGTAGTCTCCAATAACCTCTCAAACAAATGTCTCAAGATCGACTCATTTTAAGAAATTTTATCAATATTCCTGGATGTTTTTTACGAGTAAGTGATATTAAACTCATTCAACTTGCAATAATGCTACTTGTTGCCCTAAGTCAAATCGTACTTGAATATTTTATAATTTCGTGTCGACACCGGTCTCGCTCATTTTGGTCTGAAATTTTTGGGATATATCTGGCCCCTATCTCTTAAGATTTCACACACAATATTTTAGGTCACGATAGCCAAGTGGTTCGCTGGTCGGAATTACGAGTCAAGAGACCCGAGTTCGATCCCCAGGTGTCCCCTATCTATTGAGATTGCTACAACACAATTTTTTAGGTCACGATAGCCGAGTGGTTGGCTGGTCGGAATTTCGAGTCAAGAGACCCGAGTTCGATCCCCAGGTGGCAGGCTCGTACCAATGGGGTTTTCAACCATATCCGAATTATATCGTTGGCTTGGACATAAAGACGGCGACGGGCTCACCACCAGTAACATTTTCCGCAGATATCTTCGGTGGAAGGTGGGTCGAAGGGACTTAATTGTCTAGATTAGACCTCCACCCCTGTATTGGGAATTGCGTGAAGATATTCATTAATTTATTTTTTTACAATCCATTTTATTTATATATACCACTCATCACGAGATCACCGAAACAATAAACCTGATTAATTAAAAATTTAGCATATTTATTCATTTCGCGATGTAGAGGCTTATTAAAAACAAATTTTTTGTAAATCTCTTAAAATAAATTTTTCTTTTTGTAATTTTTGCAGTCTTATGTACGAGATTTGGTAATTAAGTGTCAGTCATAGTAGTCCTCGCTGTCGGAGCCGCAAATAGAAAGCTTGTATATAGAATAGAAAGCTTATATATAAGGTATTACAATTTTCTAACATGTATGCATTATCGGTGTTATGAGTTTCACATTAAACAAACTCGTATAATTTATACTATTAACAGCCACTATTCCTCCATACCATAATCATATTTTTAAAACTAGCCTCGATAGTCGAGTGATAGGCTGAATGAAATGCTAATCAGAGACTGGAGTTAGATCTCGAAGAGAAAGCTCACATGCTTTAAAAATTTATGTACGATTTTATAGGCTTGAACACTAAGATTTGTCGACGTTGCTCCGAATAAGATCGGGTAAAATGTCGGTCAAAAAGGCAAAACTGTAAAAATACTAGATACCTCTGACTATTCCAGCATTGAGAAATTTTATCGGAATCCTATTATCTTAAGTCATGTCAGGAATCGTAACACGGGAAAATAAAAAAGGTTGTGAAGTACTTAATTATATTGTTTCTAGATTTTTTAGCTCTAATACAGTACGTGAGTATATGAAGAAAGAAAACGCAAGGACAGTATGTAAGGGTCGCCAGACTCTATGTTTCCTGTGTCTATGTTGTCTGGGATAATTGACGATAGTTTTTTAATCTATTAATTAATCGAATTTAAAATTTTTCATATTTGAACATAATTTAAAGTCTCTTTGATAGCACACACGTTCAATAATATCAAGATATAGTCCTATTAGAAAATTATAAGAAAATCAAATTAAAATAAATAACTCATTTTCTCATGAAGCTCCAGATGAAATAAAATTAAATAGTAATGCAAAAAGTTGAGTGGCCTCAGCAGAAATTTAGTTTTCAATACCCAGATTTTAATCTCCAGAGGAAATCAAAGTGACGTTACAGCCTCTTAGATCACGTCGGTCGCTGTAATAAACTAAATAGAGGGTCGGCCCCGTGAAAACTACTCAAATTTACCCGAAAAGCTACCTGCCCCGTCTCAATCCAGTGCATTTTAGGAAATTATTTCTCCATCGAATTTCGGACGTATTGGTGTGCCGCCGAGCGCGCCCTCTGCCGGTGCGTGAGAGAATTCGGAAACGTAGGAGGCCTCCCTTCACCCTTCCTCCGTCTTCTCAGACACGGCTTTGAGGAATAGTGTCACTCATCGCTTCGAGTGGCTCGGGTACATTTTCCTCCTACAGACTGCATTGACGTTACGTTCAAAGCCGAAATAGGATATTTATTGTTAACGAAGGGTTTCAATCACTTTACATTAAACTCATATAGTCTTTTATATTTACTTTTGTATGGATATTCAATATCTGAAAATATTTAAAATTGTTATGTTCCTATTTGTTTTATGCATATAGCAGCGAATATAAGCTATAATTCCGAAGAAAATACATAAATAAATTTTATCTCTTGTATAAAACGCCTCCTTTCATGCGATGGGGTGCTTATTAGAATGCAATATTTTCGTTCGTCCAATATATAACTTTACATGGAAGAATTGTGAATCATTTCACTAACACAAAAAATGCGAGTAATGAAGTTTAAATCACATTTAAATTACAGTCAAGGGACTCTAGCTTAACACAAACGATGTCTTGATTGTATCAATGAGTAGAACATACAGTTATGAGAATAAAAATAAAAAGAAAGATCAAAATGATGATCGAAAGAAATCAATGAAAATTGTGTGAAAGAGAGATAAAAAAATTAATTACCATGCATTTGTTGAAAAGGGCTAAAATAATAAATTAGTAAATTGCGAAAAGTCGAACTGCTTGTCCTGACATAGTATTGGTGGTATATAGTCGTGTACGCCTATTATTTATTTTACTTCCTCTTTTTGTTAACAATCCGCTTACCCAGAAAAGTGACTGGTTAACCTTTAACGATAAAATTAGCAACGCTAACGTCACAAATGAAGTAACTGTTATAAATACACAGTAACAAGTAAGGAATGAATTAATTAATATTTCATTGTATACTACAAAACATAATAAAGTCAAAACAATTGAATATCAAATTAAGTAGACTGTGCCATTTGGCAGCCTTATCGCTACATAGCGATCTCTTCCAGGCAACCAAAAGCATAAAGAGATATGACACAGACCCAAATTAGTTGGTGCAATTTATATTTTTATAGCTATATATTTGTATATTACTTGATGTGTAAACGATAAATGTAAAATAATAATACACGTGTTATGTATACTGTGAATTATACTGAATCATCAATTCAGTGTGTGTTTGAAATTTGTTGAGTGGTGTACCTGTAGTCACTGTATATCACGATATTGATGTGTAACCTAAAAGACGACTATTATGTAATACTTTCAATTGAACTAACTTATAACAGAATGTCACTTTTGAAGGCTAAAAAGTAATACTGCTCAAAAGTTTTTATACTGCTAGTTATTAAAGAAACAGAAGACTGCTCTACTTAATTTTTTTATGATTTCAAGTTGCTCTAATTAAATATTTTTATGTATTATATATACGTAACATATGGTTTAGAAAGCCACATTCATATTATCTATTATGGTTATGCTTATCGGTCCATACCGTAATGGTACACCTCCCAACTAGTACATTTGAAGTGATTAGGTTCGTGACCCTGATTCGCGTCGCCATTGTGACCACGTCTCGTTTCTCTTCTCGCTTATTTATTTTATGTACTAATGCGAATGACGTGTGCTGTAAAATCTATTTCCTTAGAAATTATTCGGAGCACTCGATTGCAAGTTCAAAATTCGATGTGCGTGTAGGAAAAATGATGATTTTGATCGAAGTGAAAGACTTATATTCTCTGTTTAAGGATCGTGAAACACTGTGATCAGGAATTACGGAATTATTGTTTTTTTTTACATATAAACATCACGCTATTTTCTTTGTTACTGTGTATTTTGTGAAACAAACACGCATAACATATAACAAAAACTGGCTTAGTGGTATTTGAAAAGTAATCACTTTAAAACTCCTACATAAACTGTACACACAACAATCTGTTAAATTCCACTGCAGTACGCAGGCTTCTCACTTAAGAATTATTTGTTAAACTGCTACGCGTGGCAAGTGGTCGGGCAATTGAATTTGACTTGTAAATTTTAATCAAATAACCCAAAACAAAATCTATTGATTACATATAAGTGGTACCGAAGTAACGATAACCAAGTGGTCTGGTGATCGGAATTCAAGTCAAGAGACCCTTCCCCAGATTTGATCCTCAGGAGAAAGGCTCATACTAAACTTATGTACATTTGTATCGTGTACATAGAAATAAAGGCGGTGACCGACTCACCATCTATCACTTTGCTCCACAGTTAGCTCCGGTGAAATGCGGGTCTAAAAGACTAAATTCTTTAGACCTCTGGCTACCCCTGTATTGGCGAATACATGAAGATAGTAACCCAGAATATTGTTTAAAACAGGCGTCCGTAATCTAAGCAGCATTCACGCACATAAAGATGACATGTGACTCACGTTTTTCACGCGCCAGTAACAACTAATTTATGTTAATTAGTCTCTGCCAATAACGCATAAATATGTACGGCACGTACCTGGTGACGTTTACCATCGCCTTTGCTGGATTGTCTTGACAAATTGCGTTGGAAATATTAAGCAGATATAAGTCTCTTCTGCCAATATTAATTTACTTCTGAGAGTTAATGTAGGGGAATCGAACGGGACTGCTTCATCCAAAAGGGACATTTTGGATTCGTTCTCATTCTATTCTTGCGGAAATATTACTGTCGTAAAATGAAAAGTAATAGTAACTCTTATCTAAAAATGGAATTTAAGTTAATTCAACGGCTATTTTTTGAGTTTTGCGATCACAAACATACGAGTGGTAAATCTTTTATACATTTGTATACTTGTGTACATTAACGCGGTAATGATAATGCTTTTTACTTTTTCTTTTTTGGCAGAAGTTATCATAACATCTTTCTTTAAAAGTTATTTAAAGGATACATTTACTATAGTTTACCATCTTAGCAGGTGTTGTATCGATGTCAGAGCCGAATGAACTATAGTGCGAAGTGTTATATGCAGCGATAGCCAAACTGCATACTAAGCATAAGAAATATATCAAATATTCCTTGATAAACAGACTTTTATCCTGCAGTTGACTTTTACTAGCTATTACGTAACTAATGTTAAAGGTGTGCTTTTTAGGTGAAGCCGCCCTTATTCTTAAATATATTTCCCAGCTATGAAATATTTACAGATACGCTTATATACAAAAGCTTCGAAAATGGTCAGCCCGATGGTTTTGAACATTCATAAATATTTATTTGGATTTAAAAATAATACTTTCATGAACTATTGTGTAATTAATAATAACATCATTTATCATGTTAATAACTTTCCAAGGGCTCAGAAGTAATGGTAACGCCGATACTGGAACCTACGACATTCGCCCCGATTTATTAACTTCGACACGCAAAGTATGGAACGCAATGTTGTCGCTGTCACGAGGCACGACATTTTAGGGCTTCGATTTTCCACATCTCAGATGTTGTAGTGTCAGTAATACAATAGAGCATTCCCGTCGAGTAGGAGGCTCTTATCGATCTACTGGGACGTCATCGGGCGATATCGGCCGCGGCGACGCAAAAAGCGTGTCAGTGAGGCGGGTACAAAGCCTTTGTGGCGAGACCGGACGCCGCTCGCTGCCGCCACTAGCTTTGTTTGCTGTTTAGTGCTTGCTCGGCTCGAAAAGTTAGGAGTTTACTGTTCTTAAAGTTTATTAGTTTAACCTGCTTTTCAGAGTTTTAACGACAGGAACCGTGCAATTGAAACCCTCTGCCAGGGACTTATAGAAAGAAGTTAAAAACAACGATAGGCGCAAGATGAAATTTATTATTTGAATACAATTCAAAATTACATAAATAGATGTAGAATTAAATATGATTGGTGTCTTAAATATAAATCGGCTTGATATTTAAGTCCACATCTTCAAAATTACTGAACCAATTTTGATATTACTTGCACTGATCCTTAAGTTTAAGTGAAGATGCTACATAGAATTATCAACAAGCCTGTGTGAACTCTGATGGTCAACTCAATGGAAAGTTTCTAAAGACAGCAGCATCGTTGTGTGTAATCTTTTACTCACAACTCAAATCAAGTTATTTCTTTTTGTTGGATGTTATGAGACTTAAATCTTAATTTTTAGATTCATGGTATAAAGTAAAAATCTAATCAGTGATTTTTTTTGGTATATTTTTAAATGATGATAACACGATTAAATTGATATCAACGATTAAAAGTATACAAAAAAATAGTGTACAAAAAGTTATAACATATTACTGTAACTTTCGTTGAATCCGAGGGAGGGCGACGTCTTGAACCGCGATGAGGAACTTGCTCGGGGCGACTAACTCTGAGATGTTTTCACTCAAAATAATAAGTTCCAAGTCAATTTTTTGCGAAACTCGGTGTAATGGATTGTTGGGAACTTCGATAACTTTCGGAAGTTGCTCTTCGATTTTATTTAGCTAAGGAATTTTTTAGCCAATTTCACTCGGAGAAGTTAGAAATCTTCTAGAGAGCCTTCAGTTATTTGTTATAACAGCGGATGTTTCTTCATTAGAATGTTGTTCAATGTACATATAACTATTTATAACTCGTTCAGAGTAAGATCTTTTCAAGTTTTCATCCGACGCTTTGTTATTAATGTCACGTTTGATGGATGTATTGCAAATGACTAAGGAAATCGCTGTTACTGCCTAACAATGTCAATACACATTGAAATTTCTTTTGTAAGAAAAATATTACATATTCATTATTGTTTTAACATAAATTCACATTATGCATATTAAGATTTTTATCATAATGTCATGTATCTAATTGCGATTATAGATACTGGTCTAATGTCTTGAAGATTTCGTGATAACTTTCTGAAATATGGCAACAGGCTCACGTTTCTCTGCATTCACCATCATGCAGAATTCGAAGCTTCGAGACAATCCTATGCGAGACAAATATTGTCACAAAATTTTCCCGTACTGGGACAGGCCGAGGTTCAGAAAATCTAGTCCCTCCGATTCACTTATCACTAAAGTTTATTTGAGATAACGAGACAGGGGTGATCCTATCACTATCTGAATGTCCAAACTAACGATACCGTTATATTTTTCTTCTTCTTTCTTCTTTACAGCCTATCAAGAGTCCACTGCTGAACATAGATCCTAGAATTCGCCACAAAAACTAATTATTTTACATACATGCAATATTAACACAGATAAATATTTATGTATACATATAAATCTCCATGACTCGAGTACAAACATTTATATTTATCAGACAAATGTTTGCGTCTAGCAGTATTAGAACCTACAACCCGAAGCCAGGGTCACTCGGCAATCGTGTCGTCAGACACTCTTATTATTGAGCCTTAGTCTCGTCGTTAGTCTGAAATCTTTTTATTTTTTTTAAATATCGGTCACATGTTTTTTATATTTTAGTGCAAATCAATTGACATACGTATTACTGACTGTGGTAATTTTTAAGATGTTTTTCTTTAGACACTTAAAAAGAAACCAAGGGTTGCGCCCTCTTACGTCGCACAAACAATATTTCACGGCTATAAGTTTCCGATACATGAATTTTATTAACTTTCGCTCCCTACCCGCTGATGGATGAAGTGTTATAGTATTTGTTTTACGCGTCATCAATGTGCCACGTACAGAAATTGTTGGGGTTACGACCTCGCAGTAATAAAGCGGTGGTGTTGGTGTTATTCGATTACAAATGGGATTGCTTACGTCACGCTATGTGTGCTCTTATTATTAATCAATCACTATTTAATGAAATAAAATCCCACTATTAATTGCATTTCGAAAATAAGTGTTGATTCATAATAGGCATTTAAGCCATCTGATGTAAATAAAAACAAATCGTGTGTTATCGACGATAGAATATTCTTTTTATCCGTGGGTGTCGTAAGAGACGACTAAGAAAAATCTTTACACAGATGGCGCAATATCTACCGAGATTGATATCCAGACCAAAATGTATCACGGTTGCATGCAGCAGCGTCATGGTCCAGGTGTCTAGTGACCGCATATCCGCTTGCAAAATGCGGCGATTATGAATAACCCTCCCTAACGGAGAAGTCTTTAACCTGCAGTGGACTTTTAGAGGCTATTATGAACAAAAAGAAATTAATAAATACATATATAGATAGCTGTCTCAGCATCACATGCAGCTTATCAGCACTTGTAATATGGAATCAGAAACACCCAGACCCGTGAAAATGTGGTAAAAGTGTTTTTCTACATTGACCGGACCGGGCATCGAACCTGGGAGCTCAGAGCGATACTTTGAAAACTGGTGTGTACGTCATTCTTACTGGTGAGTTCGTTAAAAATGAAAAAAAAAAATACAAAAAAGAGGAACTAGAAAAATAATTATAGGAATTAACAATTATCGTGTGATATCGGTAGAAGGATTTACACTTCCCTTTCTTCCTGTGTCGAAAGATACAAATAAAAGGAAAGCCTTGAATATAACAACGAATACCAATAGATTGCGGGATAACCATTCCGAAAATGCTAGACAAGACTAGAAGGTACTGGACGTAGACGAGGTGTCTGGTGCTGCAATCGCCAATACAAATGCCAAGCGTGACCATTATTATAAATCCTACTTTAGCGATAGGCCTGTGCTGTGCTGCTTAGTTTTATAGTTGAATATAATTATCATTGAATTTGACAAAGACTAAAATCGAGAAATCCGTACAGTGCTTAGTGTGGGGTCAGAGTGACCAGAGCCTGAGCAGGCGACGAGACATGGCGGCACCGGCTGCATCAGCATTAAAATAAAAATAAGGATAGCCATAAATACTGCGGTACAAAGACAAGATATACGGTTATAGCGACGCGTCGCTGGACCGCGCCGTGAACTTAGCCGGTAAATTCTCGTTATTCTTTATTTAAAAACAATCACCTACGTACTTAATTTGCAACTTTATATGATACCTTACTATTTTATTGGAGTTTAGGTTAATTTAATTTAATTTTAGTTAATATAGTTTATTTTGAAATATATAGGGATTTTCAAAAGTACTGAAACAAACACCCAAGGTGACGGAGACGCAAATTGGATGTCCGTTAGATGTGGCGTACCTTGACTACCCAGGGTTCTCGCTGGAGCACAACTTTCACCTTCGGGCCGGAGTCTGTGTGTACGTCAACAATGACATCTGCTGCCAGCGTCTCCGTCACCTTGAAGACCCCACTTTTCAACCATTTGGGTGTTGGTGGACACAGGTGACGATAAGATCGTTTATGCATGTGTTTACCGTTCGCACAGCGGTGACCAGGAGACAACTCGGTTATTCGAATATCTAAGTGAGGCCGCTGATTTGGCCCAGCATCGGTACCCTCCGCACAATTAGTCTTTCTGGGAGACTTTAATGCCTCTCACCAGGATTGGCTGTTCCCATACCAGAAGACTGACCATGCTGGGAGGAAATGAGGAATTTCGCCTTATCGCTAAACCTCTCCCAGATGGTAAAGCAAGCTACTAGGGTGCCAGACGTTGAAGGTCATACAGCCAATTGTCTAGACCTCCTGCTGACCACTGATCCTGACAGATATGAGGTAGAGGTGGCTTCTCCACTAGGAACCTCTGATCACTGTCTGGTGAAATCTGTATCGTCTTACATGCCAACAGACCTCGACCCACATGGCACTAGGCGAGTGTGGCGATACAAGTTAGCAGATTGGGATGAGATGCGACACTTCTTTGCATCTTATCCTTGGCGGCAGGTCTGCTTCTCTTCCGGAGATCCATCGAGATGCGCGGTTGCTATAACTGACGTGGTATGTTTAGCTATGGAATATTTTATTCCTTTTGCTGATGTACCCGTTGGTGGCAAAGCTCGCCCATGGTTCAGCGCCGAATGTTCCCAAGCCGAAAACCTTAAACATTTGGCGTACCTCTCATGGGTTGACGCTCGAAACCGTAAAACTCCGGATGTCAGATCCAAGAAGAGAGCCTTTAATCAAGCCGCCAAGACTTACAAAAAGGTGTTGCGGAAGGCTCGTTTCGACCGCATTAGGCATATTGGCACGAAGCTCTCTGCTCAACCATCTGGCAGTAGAGCTTTTTGGTCTCTTGCCAGGGCGGTCGAGGCGAGTTTTTGTAAACCTTCACTGCCTCCGCTGGTTAAGCCCGACGGGACATTGGCTCATGCGGCAAAGAGAAGGCAGAACTGTTCGCGAATCTCTTTGCCAGCAACTCGCGTCTGGACACAAGCAACGCAGTTCCAACTTCCCTACCTCCTGTGGTATTTCAATGTCAGAGGTCCACATCACTAACAAAGAGGTTCTCAAAACGTTGCGACATCTGGACGTGAACAAAGCCAGTGGACCTGATGGTATTCCAGCCATAGTGCTTAAGACCTGTGCACCCGAGTTGTCTCCTGTTCTGACACGCTTGTATCGCCTCTCCTTGAAGACGGGAATAGTTCCCAAATCCTGGAAGCTTGCTAACGTGCAGCCCGTGCCCAAAAAAGGTAGCCGTGTTGACCCAGTCAATTATCGACCTATTTCAATTACCTCCATACTCTGTAAGATTATGGAGCGTATATTGAACTAGCACCTCTTGGCATACCTAGAACATAACGATCTCCTTAGCGATCGACAGTACGGGTTTCGCCGAAATCGGTCGACTGGGGACCTTCTAGTGTATGTCACACATCTGTGGGGTGAGGCCCTCGAGAATAGTGGTGAAGCACTCGCGGTTTCGCTCGATGTCTCGAAGGCTTTTGACAGGATCTGGCATGCTAGCCTTATCAATAAGCTTCCTTTATATGGTATATCCCTGGACTGATAGCCTGGATAGAAGACTTTTGCGGGAACGGTCTTTGCGAGTCGTTATTGACGGCTGCTCATCGGAGGCTATGGCGATTAATGCCGGAGTTCCTCAAGGGTCTGTTCTGTCCGCAACTCTCTTTCTGCTGCACATAAACGACCTGCTCGAGCCCGGTCTCTTTGGGTATGCAGATGACAGCACAGTTGTGGAGAGATATCTGACGCGTGTTCAGTCCAGACAGGATCAAGTACAGTCTGCTCAGGAGGCCATGGTAGAGCGTATGAATCTTACATTACAGGCAGTTTCCAACTGGGGCAATACCAATCTTGTGAGATTCAATGCCACCAAAACGCAAGCGTGTCTGTTCTCCGCCAAAAGGAGCCAGTTCACCTTGGCTCCTAAATTTCAGAATGTATCTCTGGAATACACCGACCGCCTCCAGTTACTAGGAGTCGAAATCACGTCAAAGCTTAACTTTGGGCGGTTCATTGAGTCTAAGGCTAAAATTAGTTATAGTGAAGGCTAAAGCAAAAGTGCGGCGTTACTTTACTCCGGGACAGCTTCTGACCCTATATAAAGCTCAGGTCCGGTCGGCTGTAGAGTACTGCTGCCACATATGGGCTGGAGCTCCTAAATATCAACTGGCAGCCTTGGATTCTGTGGAGAGACGGGCCAAGCGGCTAATCGGTGATCCTGACTTGGTTACTACCAATTTGTCCAGTCTCGAACACAGACGTCGCGTGGCCAGTCTCTCGGTGTTCTACAGGTTACATTTTGGAGAGTGGGCGAAGGAATTACATGAGTTAATTCCCCTTCCCTTTCCATCATCGGACAACAAGACGCACGTCGGGTCTCCATCCTTTGTTGTCGATATACCCTGCATTCGGACGAAGCGTTTTGCTTCGTCGTTCATAATGCGTACAGCAAAGGACTGGAATAATTTGCCTGCATCAGTCTTTCCGTCCGATTACAATGTGGGTGTCTTCAAGAGAAGAGTGAATAGGCTCTTTCTAAGCTAGTGTGCCTACCAACAAAAACTACATCGCCACTTACCATCAGGTGGGATTGTAGTTAAACGCTAACTTATAATGTTAAAAAAAAAAAAAAAAAAAACCCAAAATTTTGTAGTAAACAATTCAAAAATGCAACAAAAAATTTTATTCATACTAAACCGATAAACTATATATGGAACCTACATTTCAAAATGAAGGTTCAATATGTTTGTTTCAGCAAAACACGAAAGTATGTTATATTTCGACACAAAATTTTTACACGCTCATCATAAAAATCTAATCATTAAAGTTTAAAAAAAATTATGATTATGAATTTTTCAATGCTGTAACAGTCAACATTATTTTACTCTGTTTTCCCATAAATCAAAGACTGATCGAGCGATAGGTAGAGTTACGTTTCGTCTGTACTGTGTGGACAAGAGAGAGAGAAAGAGGTGCGAGCACATATTTCACTGCAGTTTTTAAGACATGTAGATGAAAAACTTTCATTTTGTTTCACATATCAGTTTGTATAAAAAATATGCTATTACGAGTAGAAAATTAGACAATATGTGTTATGAATATTTATAAATATTTTTCTGAATAAAATTATTAGAAAAGCATGTTAAGTAAATATCCCTTAATTTAAATGTGCAAACCTTTTATATTTAATTGACTCAGGCGTTAATTTGCGGAAATTCATTGTAAAGTTGTTATTGAAAAAATTACTTCGCAACCCTCCGCATGAAAATATAAAATCTTGAGGATGCCTTGTTTTGAGGCGAAACACAGCGAAATTCGCTTGAGGATGCCTTGTTTTGAGGCGAAACACGTGTTGCGTTTTCGGTGGTGGTATATGTTTCCTGGTTTGAGTGCAGTGGTGGTGGTGCATACAGTGGAATTAGTGCACACATCTGTGGAATTAGTGCACGCATCTGTGGGAGGGAGGGTGGTGCTCTTCTTCTCTTCGGACCAGGTAACATATACCTTTTTATATTTTCATGCGGAGGGTTGCGAAGTAATTTTTTCAATAACAAACCTTTTATAGTTAATTTCGCTATCGGTCATCGTTGCACATAAGTCACCCTTGGCAGCGGAAAGGCCAATATGTCTGTAGTTTTGGCGCCAAGAGGGCATGCTGAAATAAGTAAGATGGCCGTCCTCAACCCTACTTTACCCTTTTATGTTGCTTGATAGATGAATGACCTGCATTACGGAAAAAGTGAAAAGTGAAGGTAAAGCTTAACACGATAAATTTTTATTGCTTCATAACAATTCTCTAGAGTATAACGTAGTAACAATATTTTAATTGCACATTTAAAATTGTTCAAATGACAGTTGATATTAAGCAAAAAAATATTTACAATAATTGTAACCGAATGTATACTATATGTTTATGTACTCAAGTGTTTTTACAGTACCGGAAGTATTTCTAGTGTCTTGGTAATTATATTTTCATATGATAACACGCTATATTAAGAGATATATGTTCATGTACATAACATTCATAAATATTCATTACTCGAATATGATTCTTTTTTTATATAGAAAAGGGAGGTAAACTAGCAGTTGGCTCACGAGATGGTAAGTGATTACCGCCACCCATGAACACCCGCAATACCAGAGGCATAGCAGATGCGTTGCCGGCCTTAGAGTGCCCCCCCCCCCTGAATTGGAGGGGGGGGGGGAATTCGGGGGTGTGGGCCTCCGGTTACCTGCACTCACCAGACGAAACGCAGAAGTTTGTCAGACTTCTACTTCATGCTGGTATTCTGTGAGGTCGTGGTACTTCCCCGGTCAAGCCGGCCCATTCATGCAACAACAAAAGCTGATGCATGGCTCTACCACTGTTAAAATTCATCACAAAATCGTTTCTTCCAAGTGGTATTCGAACCCGAATTCTTAGATTCGAGGCTTACCGAGACGGGGCTCATACATTAATGAAAAAGCTAATGGCAATTCTAATAACGGAAACTCCTTCTCTTCACGATGTAATTTGTTTTGCTTCAGAAAATCTTGTTGCTAAAAATTCTGGCGGAAAGTTAGTTCAAAAATCCAATTTAGACTAATATCATTTGGAGACCTAGAATTATGAGTAAGAGACAAAATCTCTTATATGGTATTTACACCATAATGCATGTGATGTGATGTGCTTTCAATATTCCGAGTTGAGGTCATACAATTCGCTAATGGTTTCGCATCCGGAACAGACGCTACTATTGCCGCAAGTAGTGCTCTCGAAGGTGTCATTAGGTACTTTTATAAGTGTCCTACAAAATGTTCGACCATCGAACGACTAATCGTCGGAAATTGTCGCCATTATCGGAGCAATCGTTTCAACTAAAAATTATTATTGTTCGCACTGAGAGTGGCCATTTTATTGGTGATTGCTTCCTGATATAAGTATTACTTAATGTAATAATTAATTACTATTATCTCAGTTTTATAGTGATAAGAACCAACAGTCAACGATATAAATCGTAATGAAAAAATCCTTTGGTACGAGCCTACCACCTGGGGATCGAACTTAGGATCGACTCGAATTCCGATCAGCCAACCAATCGGCTATCGTTTTGTACTGTTTATTTGTAGAAATATCTATGAATTATATAAAAATTAAGATAAATATGTACTACACTTAATAAACTTACTACGTATTACAATTAAATATCAATCTTATCAAAATGGAATTTTAAGCACCACCAGTTCGTTTTTGACGCGGTATCGTTAACATGTAACTCACTATACTAACTCACTATCTTTTCGTATTTTAGGACACACCTATTTCAGCCGTTGTTCATTCACTACGCTATCCGCTGTTATCATGACTACGGTCTATTATTATATCTTCACACTTAGTCCTTTACAGGGTAGGCAGAGATTAGCACTAACATGAGATACTTTTAAATAATGTATAATGTATGAATAACTTTATAAAGTTTACCAATATAATATATTTTTTTATAGAAAACGGAGGCATACGAGCAGGTGGCACTCGTGATGGTAAGTGATTACCGCCGCCCATGAACATCTGCAATACCGGAGGAATAGCAGATGCGTTGCCGGCCTAAAATTATCTCTTATGTCTATGGGAACCTCAATAAAAATCTCTCATTCTGTATGAGATGTTTAGTTCCCATAAGTTACATATTATGCCCGAAGTTCGAATACAAAATAAACTAAAAACTTAATAGACCATCACTAAAAAAGTAGTGTTTTATAAAATCATGAAATTGCTTATAACGTTTTTAATTCTGTTATTATTTCTTAGTTCACAAAGAAAATACATTAAAAAATCATAAACAGTCGCACTCAGTAATCAACACTCCGCGGGAAGAAGCTTAAAAATACCTCTCAGTTGACATTACCCTCCGTTCTCGGAGCCCTCGACTTCCGGTTATCGCAACACAAAGAGGACCGGCCCGTCCCCCCTCCCGAACTCCGTGACGCTACCACCCGGCCCTTCCAACAGGAACCGGATATACTACCCTTCTATCGCAAGGTCTACCCGCATCACTCCGAGTTACGTAGAATTAAAAAAGAGTATTTTCAGCCTACGGCCTAAAGTATGCTAATGACAAATTTATTACAAAAATAAAAAATCAGTCTATTTTACACTGCAAATGGTAACGGCGTGAGAATATAACAATTCTTTCTTCCTCTTGGTGTCTAAAGCCTTAAAAAGACTTGAAGATTACTATCGGTGTGTAGCAAAATATTCTTGAAAAAATAATCTTGAAAAATAACTGATTGGTGACAAGCAGTAGCGTTCAAAATAAGTGAAGTCTAGAACTTCGCCAATTCGAGCTTTATAGAAGAGTTCTATATCCTTAATACTTACGTACTTTACTTATTACTTAAGTAAACTTACTTACTTATTACTCTTAATTACTTTATGAAGCTCTTAATTACTACTTAAGCAATACTCGCACAATTGTATTTCCCATCGATGTACGAGAACATATTTCAGTATGAAATTTTTCAGGCAGAGTTCTTCTGTAAATCGACAACCAGCATAAAATATCACAATATATTTTCAAAAATATTAAGTAGTATTTGAACAAAAAAACGCGAAAGCTCGCTGCGACAAGGCAACCCGGAAACGTTGCTAATGCATCCGAATGCACCCGGGGCCACCCTAGCACGCGATCAATTCATTAGCTAGGCATTGTTATAGACCAGTCTCTTGGTAATAATATCGAATTCTTGACAAAATTGAACTACGACATAGTTTTTTTTTTTTTAAATGTTTGTTCAGCCTATCAAACACTTTTATTGAGGACAAATGAAGTGATGAATGAAAAAATTGTCACGATAGCCGAGTGGTTGGGTAGTCGGAAACTCGAATCAAGACTCAAGTTCGATCCCAAGGTGGCAGGCTCGTCCCAATGGGTTTTTCAAAAACTTATGTATGTATGCCCAAATGAAATTTAATCAAAATGCTTGCTATGGACATAGTATTTCAAAAATAGGTAATGAACATAAAAAATCGAAATTATTACCAATCAAGCCGATTGGTCAGAGATAGATAAACATACTTAACTTCCACAACCCACCCACGACCTCTGGCGTACTGTACCATTGCTTTTAGCACAGAATTGAAGAAATCTTTATTCCTTATGTTACTTCTAGTGCGTTTATTTCATTTCAAAAGTACTGATCTGTTCATAGTAGTCTGGTATGTTTACGAGATGATATGATTCCCGCTATCTATCGGAAACCACAGATATTGTCACAGATTTCTTCTTATCTTAGTTGTCTCTTACGACACCTATAACAGCACCATTGCTTCTTATGTGTGTCTTACCCCTTCAGAATATTCTACCCCGTGGTAGTATATTCTGAAGGGGTAGTATATTCTGACCACCACGGTATAGCCGATACATCCACGGTACATGTATGAGTGAATTTATACATACATTTATTTTCAATATCTTCATAGTTACATCCCTATTCTCATTTCGAACAACCCTCTGCACGTATCCAAAACCGACCCAAGTTTTGATAAATATTTGCAATTTATTTCATTCCTGAAGTAATTTTTGAGACCGCACCCGTAAATAGGCGAAATGGCGTCGCGCGCCATGCTCAGCGGAGCAGTGCTGAAGTTCGGCGGGAAAATAAAAAACGCGTTTAACTTTGTGTTAATATTATATTGTGCCATTATTGCGCCATTTATTATAATCCCGCGGAAGGGATGGGGTCGAGAGTTCGTGTTTAATGGACGTTTTGTTTGGGAAAAACAATTTTTAACCAGTTTAACGATTTTATGTTAAACCTTTCGGAAGGGAATCATTTTTTAACTCAATATTTTATGCGTTTTAATATGTGCATAATGGAGGTTTAAATTTTTTTAGAAAGGTTTTTTCTTAGTAAATAAAGTTATTGGCATTTTCATAGTAAATAAGTCAAAAAAAGTGTATACGACTCGTTTGGTATCCATACTGATCCGAAATGCGGAGATAAGTTTGCGTGTTTGAATCATGCAAACACTTGTATAATGACTATTAATGCTTATAGTCGAGTCATAGACTTTTATACAAATATTTTTATCTACGTAAATACATTGTACCGTTTTCATGGAAACTAAGGAGGCAACAGAATTAACCTACCGTGGTCCGAATAAACTGGGTCACATCTTCTTTTCGAGTATACTTCAAAGTATTAAGACTAAAGTATAAAGCAGCAGAACCAGGGTAACCAACATAGCCATAAGGATCTGCACGCAGAAGTGGCAATGGGCCGGCCACATAGCTCGTAGAACTGATAACCGTTGGGGAAGAAAGGTTCTTGAGTGACCTCGTGATTCATGTTGACCTCGTACAGGATAGTGTAGGTCGACCCCCCTCAAGATGGTGCGACGACCAGCATAATGTTGCAGGAGTCGATGGATGCAGATGGCACATCACCGCTCTATGTGGCAATGTTTGGGGGAGGCCTATTTTCAGCTGTGGATTTCGGATAGGCTGTTATGATGATGGTGATGAAATGTGGGCCCTAGGGACTATGTTGTTAAGTCTCTTAACAATCCCAGTATAATATTATAGGTAGGTATAGGTATTATAGGTAATATTATAGATAGTCCTACATATCCAGTAATATGTATAGTGTGTTAAGGGCTGTTACTCGCATATCGCACGTCCCAATTAATACGATCCTTCCAAAATATTATTTTTTAATTTAATGTATAAATAATATCGTTGGACTTTGATAAACAGATATCGGATAAAGGGTGGTGTGGATTGGTAAGGTTTTTTTTAAAACGTTGTAAAGAATAACAAAAAATAAATATTAGTCTTTTCCTCTAGATTTGCGTGTAAACTTTAGAACTTTACAATTATAGTATTTGTTTAACAGAAAGGAAAATATTATATTATTGGAATTACCGACTTTATCTCGATGAACGAATAACATCATGATCACGAATAACTAAAGTCACTTATTTAAACATAATTTTACTTTCCTTTAAGTTTTAATATAAGTTATTTATTTGACTTATTTTAAATTTACATTTTACATATTTAAATTTTACTTAAATTATATAGGTCTCAATGAGCCTTTACTTAATTAAATATGTCTTATTTTTCTAGTAAATCAGAAAAAAAAACTATCAAGTGTTAAAAAAAAGGAAATAGTAAGGTTTTTCTGTAAATAAACAAAGTTACTGAATAAAAAATCATATAACTTTCAAGAATGATTAAATTCATTAACTCGCCTTTAACATGCAATATATAAATAAGGAAAATACAGTAGAGTACAAATTTCAAGCAAACTTTGTACAGAAACCATTAATTATCAACGCCATCTAGCTCCGTCCTCGACTCTAGTGTGAACCTTGTGGCTGCTAACTAAGCCCTCAGGACATTCATTACCATACTCTTAAGAGTGTACGCGTTACTATGCAGATATAATTGCTTTAAAAATTTATTTTATACTCAAAACCTCTTTTTACCTAAATCCTCTTGTAAAAAAAATTACTTTCCTTTTTAAAAACCTGCTTATTGCCGGTCTAACGCAGATACATTTTTTAAGAAATACTAAAAGCTTACGGAAAAATTAAGTTATTTCTTTTTAAAATACTCACACACACTTCCCTCTTTCACACATATACACACACGAGTGAGACATTTAAGAATTGAATGTATATTCTCTTATGTATATTTTCGTGTCAAGTGGCTATTAAGGCAAATATTACAAATATGAACTAACACAAAATGTTACTGTTGTTTCTATAATGAAACAAATCTAACCAACTAACTAACAATCATGAAAGATACCAGATCAATTGACTCAGATCGTTCACTGGCATCCAGGTCTTTGAAGAGTCCCGCGTTCGATGCCCAGGCGGCAGGCTCGTATGGGTTTTTTCTATCTACCACGCCATTAGGGTAAACCCACTATTACTTCACGCCTTTCCCAATACTGGGAATAGCATGAAGCACTTTCGATGTACTACTTTTCACCGTAGCTTGTTCAGAACAACATGAAAAGAGGTGAACCACCTCAAAAAATACTATACTAAATTTCAGCAGACCGATAACGGGCAGCAGCGTCAAATGTGTTGCTTAATACTGCCATCGCCAACCCGCTTGCCTAACGTGGCGATTATGTCAAACCCTCCCGTATTGGAGCGGCCTATTCTGCAGTGGAATTTTACAGGCCGTTATAATAAGTAATGATAAAAAATCTGTCTTTTTTACATAATCCGGATTGATTTCAGTAACAAATGTACATGCTTATATAAGAGCAAGGTAACCTTAAATCAAGTTACAGCAACGGCGACATTGACACGTCTCCTGCCACTCAGCCGCTGGATGGTCCTCTGCGCGACCACTTGAATCTCTCGAGGGCCATCGCAGCATATTCAAACCTATGCCCATACACCTATACCTATTTGACTGGAATGACAGTTGCCATAAGTGGCCTACACATAGCGCATTCAGGGTCAAAACTGTTCGTGCATGAGTGGATTCATTTTACGAAAATTTATTTTAATCACGAACATAACATTCAATGTTTTAATGAATTCATTCATTCGAGAATTTTTTGAATTCGTATTTAACCTTTATGATGCATTTAACTTTAAATGCGGAAGCGGTTACAAATATATGATCTGAAACTGTTCGCTTTTTCCGATTGTTATACAATAATATACAAACATAAAACTGATGTGAGATGTTACAAATTTCAACGCTCATTCCTTTTACGTCTAGCCCAGTATTGCACTCTGCCGCTGTCAGCTTTTTTAAAAGTCATTATATTATTATATTGAGGCTGACTATGATGCAGCTGCAGCTCTTCAAGTAGAGTAGTGACTTAACATATCGATATTTATAGTTTGGTACTCTTATTACATTTATGAAATTATGAATACATATTCACGATAGCCGAGTGGTTGAGCAATCGGAATTCGAGTCAAGAGACCCGCGATCGATCCCCAGGTGGTAGGATCGTATCAACGGGTTTTCCTAAAACGTTTTTATGGTATATCGGCGGCTTGCATAAAGACGGCGACGAGCTCACTACCTGTCATGTTGTCCCAAAAATGTCTTCGGTGGAAGTTGGATAGAAAGGAATTAATTGTCTCGACCTCTGTCTACCCCTATATTGAGAATGGAGTGAAGATATTTTAGTCATATTTTTTCAACAAATACTCGTTACTGTAGAAGTAGCGGATTCGATCGTTGCCGGGTCGAAGACCGGGACTCTGACACACAACGGGATTGAATTCCGCTCGGGAGAAACATTAATGTTTAGAATATGAGTTTTTGCTCCAGTTATAAAAAATTAAAATATCTTCACGCAATTCCCAATACAAGGGTAGACAGAGGTCGAGTCTAGACAATCAAGTCCCTTCGACCCACCTTCCACCGAAGATATTTTCGGGACAACGTGACAGGTGGTGAACCCGTCGCCGTCTTTATGTCCAAGCCAACGATATTCGTACATAAGTTTTTGAAAAACCCATTGGTACGAGCCTACCAACTGGGGATCGAACTCGGGTCTATTGACTCGAAATTCCGACCACCCAACTGCTCCAGTTATGAATGTTTATATAAATATTTTATATGTAAATATATTATTTCGATGGCTTGAACACTATGGCGGCGACATGTTGGCTTTCACGCAAGTTATCTAAATAAAGCTCCGGTGAATTATGTGACTAAATTTTTTAGGTCTATGTCAACTCTAGTAACAGGAAATGCATAAAGTGGTTTCGCTACTTCAAATAATTATTATAAAAAAATTAAAATTTATATCGGCATGTTCAAGAAAAAGGTATTAGTGAGCTTGTCCATCGCAGACTACGTTCCACAGCGACTGGACGAAAGAGAAAGAAGGCCACTTCCCCTCCCCCTTACCCTACGTCCGCCACCCCTTACCACCCTCTTACCTGCTGCGTCTTTAATTGAATAATCCACGTCATTAATCATAGCAGCCCGTCTGGAGCAGAACTTAAAATTATTTTCATTCATTTGTAATAATTGGTTCGACATCCTTTAAATTCTTTGTTCTTGACATCCATTCTGCTATTTTTTTCAGTAATCTAAGATAATACTATTACTATCCTTTTTTCTATTTTAAAATTACCTAGTAGTAGTAACACGACACGTAATTTCATCCACCACCGAAGTAATCTTAAAGCAGCCATAACTAGAGGTCTGGATTTGATCGCAGTGATTGCGTCCAGTGAATTTATTACGAAAAATAAACAATCCTCTCCAACTATACTCGTATATTGGTAACATATAATCGTTGTGTAAGGGACGGTCGTACCTACATCAAATTCCAGACCCCGAGCACGTAGTAACCACATGATATGACCCGCCGTCCCACGCCTTACCAACGTTACGTTATATGCAGGAAGCCCCAACTTCTTAACCCGCACATACAAGTAGTACACATCTCAGTTAATCACACACACATGCACAACATCGCCCCATTGTCTTAGTTAAGTGTCAACCAATAAAAACAAAGGATTCAAAAATGGAACAAAAAGAGTCGACCAATCGTGCGGCGCGTCACGCATGGTGATGAGCGGCTATTGGCTTGGAAAAAATCCGTTTAGCACCGATAACTCTGGCTAGACATTGAGATTGATCGGTCGTAATTTGTAACTTAACTTAAAAGTTAAGTATGTGTTAAATTTGAGAAGTTCTTCTTTGCTACTTACATAGGTTGAATTAAAAAATATAGAAACACTATATTGTTAAAAAAACAACTTATTTTGGATGAATGAATGTTACAATATCGACGAATATAACATTTTCTTGCACAGACTTTTCTCTAAAATATTTCAATGTCACAGAAATACATATTACGTGTTAACTCTCCTTTACCATAATTGTTTAAGAAATATTCTAAATATTTAATAACTTGATTTGATTGGATTTATCATCCACAAAACGGGTTTTAAATGTACAAGAGGGTTAGCCATAATTAGACTGTTGTGTAATACTATTATACTATAATAATAAGTATTCAAATTTGTTATAATAGTGGCGAATACTTGCACCAATTATTTCACAAATTTGAAAAATTTGTAAAATTTTTTATCTTAAAAAATAAAAGCAAAATGAAATGTACGACAATCCAAAGTCTCGATAGCCGAGTGGTTGTGTGGTCGGAATTTCGAGTCAAGAGATCCGATCGACCGATTCGATCCCCAGGTGGCAGACTCGTACCAATGGGTTTTCAAATACTTATGTACTAATTATATCGTTGGCTAGGACATAAAGACGATGACGGGCTGCCCCGAGAATATCTTCGGTGGAAGGTGGGTCAAAGGGACTTAATCGTCTAGACTAGACCTCTGTCTAACCCTGTATTGGGAATTGCGTGAAGATATTTATTTATTTATTTATACCTTATTTATTTTAAATGTACAACACCTTTTTATTACATACTGCTTTTTAATTCAGTGTAGGAAAAGTTAATATTGTTATTTACAGACTAATAAAAAAGGGGGACAAGATAGACTAGTTAGTATTGGCCTTTCTTTTAAGCTAATGGTTGCGAATTCGAATCCTGACAGGAACAATCTTTAGTGTGATGAAATGAACGTACTCTTGTCAGGATAATACATGTTATATATGAATACTTGTCTATGTTAATTATTATGTATGTGAATTCTCTAACGACATTAAGATGACGTCGTTTTACGAAATAACGTTGTCTTGTGTAAAGTGGGTCGAAATTACTTCATTCTCTAGATCGCTATCTACCCCATTAAGGAATGTTGAGTAAAGATTTAAATATACCAAAAATTACCATGCATAATCTATAGCACACATAAAAAGTATCCGGCTAAGCCTTAATAAGCATTAATCTTAATATTATCAAAGCCTCCACGTCAATTGCTTATACCGGTGTAAGTACACATCTAATAACCCAGGTCATGAACTCTATGTCAAAATTTATGCGTCATATTACATCAATATTCGTCGCGAGTTCTTTCGCTATTGAGGCGGTTATCACTTCTCCGCATTCACAGCACAGACTTAAGTAGACATCCAGAATAAGGAGAATACCTCACGGCGTGTTCACGTGTGAACGGGGGACCGAGGAAGCCACCGGGGGCGGGGGCCTTCAGAGGGTCATTTATCATTCATATCATCTTCGCTCCACTTCGCTCGCCGCACCGCCGTAAATAAATAAGAACAGACTCATCTTTTACAGTCGCCCACAATAACTGTATTCAAATCGATCCTCTACAGCGAAACAAACAAAGACCTTTGTCCATTGAAGCGTCTACTGGTGCTTGAGACGATTTTGAACTAAGAACCTTGTTAGTGAACGTGTATAGATAGATAACTATGCATGTGTTTTAGATTCGTGTGTGTAGATAATAGACGCTTCATGCTATATACGTATATATACGGCTGTACAATATTATAATTTTAGTTTCAAAGTCGTGTCACGTTTAGGTGTTTTTGTGTTTTGAGTCAACTATAATGATATAATTTGTGTAAATTATATGTTCCTATTGTATATGTATAAAAATATTTTTTTACTAGAGGCAGGTTCTGGTTGTATGTTAAATGTCCTAAAAGTTGTTATCAGTGCAAAATAAACTTTATTACACATTTAATAAAATTTTAGAAACATCGGATAACTTTTTCCAATTTTGTCTGATCTCTCTGAGTTATTACACTTTCTCTGTGTTATTAGATATTTTGTTTCAAGGCTTTATAATTAATTAGATCAGTAACGAAGATCTATTTCTCTAAATCTATAAAAAACTAAAAAAAAAGTTATGTTTCGTAAACTACATTACAAAAGAAATTCCGAAAAGGGACCGAAATAATTACCTTAAGAAGCACCATCAGCTACAATTACCAAATTTGGTTTTCTTTTCGCACCTACGTGGCTTATGGAAGGCTGTGTACTAGGAGAAGAAAAAAGACCATTTCCCAAACCAAAAAAAGGAATCATAAATTTAATTTATTATCTGCTTTATATATCAATATCCAATAAATCGTACGAAAATGTCCCTCACAATTGCGAAACCTTTTATTATCTTCATAAGCTTATTAGGTGCTTAGATTTCAAATAATTCTGCTCGCTCCACTCTAAGAAGATTAACAACGATTGGATGTTCCGAGAAGGTCGGTACTCGGCGCGATTTCCAACATAATGGCCTAGTATACAGGTACGGCTTAGAGAATGGCCCATCAATCTGAGCAGACTGCTCTAGATCTATCGGTGACCAATCCATAAAATACACTTCTACTGTATACACACAGCAAACATGATAATCCTCTTCGAGTATAGTTATTTATATTTGTACTATGACTCTCATGGAATTCAAATGCTTAGTATGATTTATTTTTTATCTTATATGCCAATCATGCAGAATAAAAAAAGGGAACCTTTTAAAAAAAACCAAAACATCTAATTACATAAGAAAAGTAAAACAAATTTACTTTTCGTTGTTCTCACTATCATATTTTTGGTGCTTATTACTTATATATATATATATATATATATATATATATATATATATATATATATATATATATATATATATATATATATATATATATATATATATATATATATATATATATATATATATATATATATATATATATATATATATATATATATATATATATATATATATATACATTAAAGCAAGGATGCATAATACATTTCTTTTAAATATGTTAGAGCATTTGTTTACATTTTAGCCCATCATAATTACACCGCTGCACCTCTACGCTGACGACTCGCCGGCACAAAAACTCCTAAATCCAGTTCATTAGGGCTCTATTCACGGCCCACCCCTGGATGGAGATACGCGGTGATTACTGCAACCGCTCCCGACGGCTCACGAATAAAGACTGCATCATAATTTCACCAGATGTACCCTCGAAGTAAAACAGAACGAATAAAGATCTTAACTGTAGCATATAAGGTTCTTTATTGTATTCCTATACCTAATGTCACTTGCACAATGACATGTAAAAATAATGAACAAACTTGCTCTTTCAGCGAGCGAAGTTAAATCTTGAACTTATATGAAGAAGAGTGATATTTGTTTGGGATAACTTAGCGGAGATGTTTTGTAAATTAATAGGAGGAAAAGTTTCGCGGGACGTCGCACCGGCAAGGTTGTCGCAGTTGTGATTCAATTTGGACGCTAATTTAATGACGTTATCGCGGAGGCAAACAAATTGATATTCATATGGGACCGCAGAGAATATAACATATTTACCTTAAGTTAATTCTGATTACGAATTCGGCACTCAACATTACCATTTTAATTTTTCTTTATTGATATAGGTTACCTAGTTATGTAGGTGAATTAATGTAAACATATTATTATTACCGATACATATTACTCATATAGTATTCAGATAGAGTTAAATAAAAAATAATTTACAATGTAACAAACGTAAAAAATATAATTAGGATTATTGTTACTTACAAATTGTCTTGTAAAAATCCACTACCGGACATAGGCGATTGCCGTAAATTTCTATAATTATTATATCTCCACGCATAGTCCCTGAAAAGATAGCCAGAGAGAATAGATCGCTAAGTGTCACGATCCTGTTATATATCTTTCGCTGTTTTCAAATTAATCATTTTCACGCATCAAGAACATAAATAGTATTCGGATACCAGGTATTCTTGATCCTCTTTTATAGAGCAATTTGATCACAAGTTCATCGAAAGATAGTCTCGACCTTTTAATATTTTCTTGACTATTCGGTCTTCAATTTAATCATTCTCTCAATGTGTATAAACAATAGCTGCAAGCTCTTTTTCATTTTAGGGATAAAATCATCTTCAAATCTGCCATATTTTATATCTTTTTATTTCTTTTTCGGTGTATGTGTGTGTGTATGTGTATATATGTATATACATATATTTGTATGTTTATATATGAATGTATGTATGTAAGTTTATATTATATATTTATCTTTATCTTTAATTGACTACATATCTATTTTTTGCGTAATACTTGTATTGGTGTATATTTTTTTTCATTTGTTACTTACCTACACCAGATTTATTTCTTCTAAATCCTGTCCATCCAAAGGTTGTCTGGAAGAAATCGCTTTGAGCGATAAGGCCGGCCATTGTGCTACCATTTATGTATAGACTGTTTGTCATATTATATTTCTTTTTTTATGGTGTGCAATAAAGTGTACTCTCTCTCTCTCTCTCTCTCACACACACACACACAATTTAAAGAGACAGCATTTTCACAGAATTTAGTTCACTTTTAAACTTCTGATATACCTAGGTTTTGCGGCCACATAGCAAAGCCGCTACCAGCTCTGCGTTATGTATATCAAGGCGTACACTTTTTACTACACCCTTACATGGTTTGCCATTGCATGCCAAGGTGTCGGTGGTAGGTTACAATTCGTATCTCGAAGAAGCGACGGGACTGAGAAATATTTTATATCTGTCTTACATATTAGTTATTTCTGGAATGATCTCAGTGGTATCGCAAGACGTGTTAAAGCCAATATTCATTCACCCCGGAACCCGGGCACGGTTCCCAGCGCGCGCGCATACGTCTCAACGAGATAATTGGAGCTCCGGCCGACGAACAGCGACTTGGCATTGTTGCCGTTGTTACACCCTCGTTATTCAATTCAACACGCCGGCCGTACTCCTTGTTTCGCTAAAACATATCGTGGCTAATCTTACCGAGACGTTTCTTAGAACAAAATAACCCAGTTCCTTCTCAATTACCTTTTTAATACAGATAAATCCAGTATCACCTTCAATTTACCGAATATATAAAATTCATAAATATTTCTGAATGACACTTTATGATTGTAAACACTTTTTTTAATGAAAAAAAAACTTTTAATATTAAAAATGGTTTATTATAAGATTTCTCAAAGAGTTAAGTGTCACGATAGCCGAGTGGTTGTGTGGTCGGAACTTCGAGTCAAGAGACCCAAGTTCGATCTCCAGGTGGCAGGCTCTTACCAATGGGTTTTTCACAAACTTACGTACGAAATATATCGTTGGCTTGGAGATATTGACGGCGAGGGGCTCGCCACCAGTCACATTGTCACGAAAATATCTTCGGTGCAAGGTGGATCAAAGGGACTTAATTGTCTAGACTAGACCTCTGTCTGCCCCTGTATTGGGAATTGCGTGAAGATATTTATTTATTTTTTTTAGTTCTCAACGAGAAATATCAATCTCTATTCTTTGTCTCATTTATTAATATACAAGACCTGAGACGTTTAAATAATTGAGGATCAGCGTCGTCTAATGCTCTAAGGTCTTTGCTTTTCGGTAATCAACAGCTATCAAAACTACGCGTGGACTGCAAGATGAATATCGCATTATAGCTTTTTATGTGTGTTACGAGTATATGCATAGGGTACTGTCACATAGTTAAATTTTATTTTATATGCGCTAAAACTTCTTTGATGTCATTGTGATTTGATTGTCGATGAAACGACAAATTCACCGTGGAAATCAAACAAAATGAATTAAGGCATAATGACAGAAATGGTTATTCGACAATAACACATAAAATTTTTTCGCTGCTCAGACAATATATGACTTTAATTTGGCGAAATGTATCGCGATATGTTTTTATTCAAAACTACCATTGTTTTTTTTACATATGCAATTATATGACCATTACCGCATTAGTATTGCTTTTCTACTCTTTTAAATATAGAATATTTGGAAATCAAGTTATATTTCTCGTTACGTCTTTGCGTCTCCAATTTTCGCTTTACCTACCTTTATTACGTAAACACTTTCCGTAGGTACCCGTAAAACTCGTGAGCACTCTCTGAGAGAGTATTTAGGAGGCTAAGCAGAGCTGTAAGGTGCAGATAAACGCGGACGAAGTAATCCTCTTTGTGTAAAAATGTCCCCAGTGTCGCCCCCTGCCGGCGCAACTTTATTAAAAAGCACGTAATCCCAACTAGTGGACTGGGTAACGCGATTATACTCTATGTAACAACTCAATACGCCCGTTCTGATATGAAATTGAATTTAAATCCGCCCGTGCTTATAACACCGGACCAACTAATGTGCATCTGTCAACTTTGACCGTTACCTATCTTTGTTGTTGCATATCCTATTCAAATGGAAACTTTCATAATGAAATAAATTGTAGATATTTGGAAGCAGAGAATGATGTCCCTTAGTTAGAAAGTGAAATGTTTGCCGTGCCTGTTAAAAATAGGTACTTTCTCTTGCATATTTAATTTTTAACCATCTGTTGGCTATTTCAGCACAGATAGAACAATATAATAATTATAATAAATTATAAATAAATACATTTATAGATAGGATCAATTTCACATACATTCCTCCGATCCCAATGTAAAATGCAAAAGCAAATGTGGTGTGGGTATCGGAAACAACGACGGCACCACAAACACCCAGACCCGGGAAAACGTAGAAATAGTGGTTTTTCTACATTGACCCGACCGGGAATCGAACCTGGGACCTCGAGATGGCGACTCCTTGAAAACCGGTGCTTACGCCACTCGTCCACTGAAGTCGTCTAAATATAGAGTAGAAAAAATATAGAATAGAAGTAAAGCGACAATTATTTTAATTATTTAAAGAAAACTATATAAAATATGCAAATTAAGAAAATTATTCATATTCTATTAAAAATACCTATTTAAGTCTAAATGTAAATGAATAAGACATTCTTTACACGAAATTCAACCATTCACCATTCAAACATTCTTAACACGAAAGTCACTGCCAACCATAGGAAACTCCGAAGTATGCGACTACAAATACAATACGATTACTCCTAAGTATGCAAACACGTGGATTGATCTATACCTAAAGCTCATGAATAGCTGAAGCCTCGGTATAGATATGTAAAAAAGTGTCTGTGACATAAGGAGGTCAAGACTCATGGTCATCATTATAAGTATGTGACGGAATAATCAACTTAAAAAATCGCAGACAAAATTAAGTAAACGGTCCAACGGGCAAAATAAAGCGCACCTCGCGCTTGGCAAGCGGATTGGCGATCGCAGTACCAGACCACTCGCACATCAGACGCTGCCCATCTTCGGTCTGACAAATTTGGTATGATATTTTGAGAAACGGTTATGCCGCAATCTATTGGTTGCCATAACAATATTCAAGGCTGTTTCCCTTAGTCGCCTCTCACGACATCCTCGGGAAGAAAGGGAGTGGTAGTATTCTTACGCCGTTACCACACGGAACTATATTTATTATATTTGCCAACTTCTTTATACGGGAAAGGTCTATGACCTGCAGTCGTCTATTAGAAGCCGTACAATAAAGTAATGGTGCTTGTATTATATATTACAAAAAGGCACGATAGCCGAGGTTAACTCTGGATAACTCAGGTTTCTTGACTAGAATTCCGACCACCCAACCAGGTGGTCGGAATTCTAGTCAAGAAACCTGAGTTCGATCCTCAGGTACCAGGCACGTAACAATGGCTTCTTTTTTTCAAAAAACTTATGTACGAATAATATCGATGGCTTGAACATTAAGACGGCGACGGACTCACCACCTGTCAAGATGTCCTTAAAATATCTTCGGTGGGAGGTGGGTCGCAACGACTTAATTGACCTCTGTATTGGGAAGGGCGTGAAGATATATAATGATGCTTTTACAAAATATGCAACAATATTAGATTAAACTTACAAGTTTCAATATTTAAATTGACAATATTAAATTTTAGAGGTAGTAGCCTACATAGTTTCTTCTCTGCTTAGGAGTCGTCTGGGTCGATACCATACCCATTTCAGACTCTAAATTTCAGTGTGAACTGCAAATGTTTATCTGTTTTGTAACTATTTTGTTGTCTGTCCATTCCATTCCTTTCATCCCATCCATGCATTCCATCTTAGTCTTGTATAAATTTCAAACATAAGTCCGTAGTTAATTGATCTGAATTCGAATCAGGAGGCATGAGGTCGAATCCCACGACGAATACCTTGTTCCAATAAGTTTCCTATGAGCTAAAACTCGAATTCAATTAGCCAGCATATAGTAAATTGCAAACTGTTTCCCAGTAATCATGCTCGGTTCCTCATGCTCGGTTACGCAGCACTGCAACGGTAGCTTTTTAATTTTATTTATTCTTACACAGAATTATTGCACCGCGAGTTAAAGCAAAAGTGGCGTCTAATATCCACGCGGGAGCTGTCTGTGCTCCTATCTTGACACCCCGACAGACAGGAAACGGGGAGCGGTGGCACACTTCATTACACGCACATCAAACAATCGCGCAACCGTCGCCATTTTGCCGGAAGTGACGTCACTGACGTGCCACTGCTATCGCTTTGATCCACCACAAAAATAACTGTCTAATTTAGCCTCTGTAAAGCCTATTTCGCTCTTACACTAGGCAATGCGATGATATTTGCAATATTAATTCTGAAATAAAGGAGATGAATAAGTTTTATAGTCATGTATCCTCTGAAAAATTCAATGGATTTGAGTACTACTTACTGACTTTTCCTTCAAAGGCCATCTTTATTCATACCATATAACCTAATTAAATAAGCAATAACAATTAAAATTTGGCAGACCTCAGATGGTGCTCTTCTTACACGCGGCTTTTCAAGGTCAAGTAATTTTCGTAAATTCAATATAAGCCCCAAAGACGGACTTCCATTGATCCATTCTGTGGTCCATAAAAATGTAATGTAACCAAAGTAATAGTATTTTGTGTTTGTATAGTGTGATAAAATTAAATAAATAAAAAATACTAATTTATGTTAAATAAATAAATAAAGTCATTTTATTTTATTACTGTTATGAAACTATGAAAACAAAGCAATAGTAAAATATTTAGGTTGATCATGAATAAAAGCACTCTGATACATATGTATATAAATATGATTGAAGTCACCACATCACACAATGACATAAATGTGGGGTGTATATCGAATTACAAGTAATTTTACTAAACGCCCACTTTGTAATTGCATTTATATGGGTTAGAATACACAAAGCGTAATTCAATTTGCTTATAATGTTAAACTTAAACAAATTTTCGAGCTGATAGCCTAGATGGTAGTGACCCGGCCTTTAAAAATAAGGGTGGCGGATTTTAATCTTGCTACAAGTAAAGATTTTTGCAATAAATATGAAAGTATATATGAATATTTTTTCACGTAATTATGTATGTATACAATGAATATGTAGTTAATGTACCGTTCAACTATCTAACTGTGGCATCTATCGCAGGCTTACCCTAAAGTTGATAAAATGGGAGTTAGTAATGTGACTAATGATAATTATATTAGAAAATAAGTATGAAAAAAAATTACAATTTCAGATGGCGAATAACTATTTTAAAGATTACCCAACAGCATCTAAGTTACATCATTTGGTACTAAATCAACAATGCACTTGTCAATTTGTAGTTGGTATAGCATAAGAGAGGGTCTTTTGAGAGAGGTAAATGGCTATTATTTTTATATTTATGTCATGTAAATAAATAAATAATTTAATACATGGAGTTACATATGCATTAACAAGTTTTTGTTTTGTTGTTTTTTTTATTAAGAGAAAATAGCTAAAGTAATTTTTAAAAAAATATTTTCTATTTCGTATATTATAATAAGCCGAACTAGACACTTCCCTCACGATAAATCACCATACAAACAATAAAACGGAGCACACTAAATCAGGTCCTATTCAAAACAGTGACTACTTTTAATTCAAAAAAAGTTTTGTAAAAACTGTGTCATCTCCCATCACGAAACAAAAGATATCCCTTAATTGACAGTGAAAAGAACCGAACTACACAATAGCGATATATGTCATGCCTTATCAACGGAATTAAAGAATATTATGTATCTGTTGAAAGGATTACACAGGTGTCCAGAGTCAAGGATGATAAATATGCTTCAAAAAATTATTCTAAAACTCTTAAATGTGACTCAAGTTATCCTTTTGGTTTGCTTTGGGTTAATAGTATATTCGGTAGTTAATATAAAAATTATGTATTCATATAATTCATATAATTTAAAATTACAAAATCAACTGACAGGCGGGATACAAATCAGAAACCTAAACAAGGCAACACTTTTACCAACAAGCCGTGATCAACATTATGGGGCAGACGCTAAAAACGTTGGCGTAGAAATAGTAATATAATTACTTCATTTTTATTTTGTCATTGATTTAATAACAAAAATATAAACGTACATGCTATAAAACTCCATAAAATGCATCTTATATGAATATTTTATATATTATTTATATTTATTTAAAATTTATACATTGAGATTCCGAGAATACTTCTTTCGATGTCGTCTTCTTCAGGCCATTCTCAATACTTCCTTTCCCCTAAGACATTTTTTTGGAACAACGTCACGGGTAGTAACCTGCCAGGTTACAGCCAGGGATACAAATCGCACATAATTTTCGAAACATCTTATTGGTACGAGCCTACCGAATTCGGGTCTCTTGACTCGAATTCCGACCACCCAACCACTCGGTTATCGTAACTCGTTTACTCTGTCAAATAAATGGGGTCAAATCAAATCGATTAGCATTGGCGATCGATGTTTTGACGATCTCCGTGGACGAGTAGCATAAATCTCATGGTGTAGCCAGCTCTGAGGTCTTGGGTTCGATTCCCGGACGGCTCAATGTAGAATCCACTTTTTCTTTATTTTCTCAAAACAAATTTTATCTTGGTTAGTTTAAGTAGTTTGAGAATTTTCATGGTTTTTTTTTTGTCTTTTGCCATCGCAGATATGTCTGTAACGACTATGTCTGATGTCTATCTCATGTTATAAATAAAAAAAATCATGGTATAAATGTTCTTATTCATAAAAATGTCACGCTCAAAGTTTATTCTTTGTTTTATTTTAAAAAGCTTATGAAAAAATTTTTTACTTGCATCAGCATATTATTCTAATTACTACTTCGCAATGTATGAGACTATGATTACCTCATACTATTTTTGCAAGAGAAGCTTAAGATGTTCAAAGCAATGAAAATCAACATGTTTATTTTACATGCATTTTCTTGTGAATATAAAACAAAGCAAATGAGTCACAAAGTGGCCACTGGCGTCTTAAGACAAAGAGTTATAAAACGAAGAGAAATAAGAAAGTCGACCGCTAGCGACTTTCTTGTATAGCAACTAATATGTTGTCTTTCAGATTAAAGAAATCTATTTGAGTTTATGGAACCTTATAGTACTTTATCTCTTTACTTTAGATATTTTTACAGTTTTACGGTCTCAATATGTTAGGAAAGAAATACCTATATTAAAACATTAAAAATAGTCGAAACAACAGAAGTGTGTCAAGATCGTCGCAAATGGAAGGTACTCTATCTACGTTATCTACGGAAAGACTTTTGATATTTATGCATATATGTAAAATGAATGTTAAATAAATAAAAAATTATTAAAATAACAATAAAGGAAATCTTTGATAAAACAGATGCCAGAAGTACCACGCAAATTAATTGTTATCGAACTGTGCCTTCAAATACGGATAGCATGAGATGTGTGCCATTAACCTTTATCATGGGAAGTTCTACACGAATGTCATTTGCGATGCACTTTGTCTCGCATCTCGCGTTACCTGTCACAGCCAGCCATTAGCGCCGTGACCTCCCACGTTTCTAACTTACCCTATGAAACTTACCCTCACGTCTTTTGTGACGACTAAGTTATATCCGCTGTTACTAGTAGATGCATTTATCTTTATTTCATGCACCTAAGGGTGATTTTTGATTAAATATTAATTTCACGGGGGCCATTTCACTGTATGTTCGGAAACGCCATGACCCAAAACTTCTCATTTGCTCCGTGATTACTCGCATCGGAGTAGCACTCCACACTCCATTTGGTGCGGTTGACATATGACATTTGTTATTATTAGTGAGTATTGGTTACTGTAATATTTTGATTTGGAAGTATTTTGTGACCATTTATCCTTAAATTTTGAATCGTAATTGAGATATTCGTATTTGTATAGCATATAGCAAACTAAAGTTATCGAATGCTTGTGTGATCACTTAGATCAGTTAGGCTACCATGTGAAAGGCAAGCACCAAAGAGTTTTTTGTAATCTGTAAATAGATTACAAAAAAACAAAAGGCGTAAACTGTGACGGACTCTGAGTACCCCAATTTATCCAAAAAAAAAATGGACTATGGGCTCTATTTTTGCATATTACATTCATGTGTAGGACTTTTTATCAATATTCCTATAATTACGGCGTCCGACTAAAACTCTAAATCACTTTGCTGTGGTTCCAAAAAACTATTGTGACGTGGGCTAACAGCGTCTAAGGTAAAGTACAAAACACTTGGTAGTGGCATTGCCAATCGGTTTTCTAAGCGTGGCGATCATGGCAAAGCCTTCTATTCACGAGAGATAAATCGTACCAATAAGTAGTATAAAGAAATATTATAAAAATGTATTGCAAATCATCCATCACAGAATGGATGATTTGGAATGGTATACTGATAAAAATATGAATATATTTGAAAGTAATCGCTAAGAAAGTGTCGCAAAAAAACTCGCGAATACCTACCCGCAATACGTCGCCATGTATTTCGAATAACAATATTCGGTCGCCGCAGGAAATGACAATTATTTTTGGTCCAGTCCTTATGGGAGGAGAATGGCTCGTCTTTCACACGCGCAAAATACCTTGAAGTTCTTTGTTCCCGTGGACACGACACATCGCAACAAAAAATCCATTCACAAAAATAGGTTAGACGCGAAATTTATATGAGTGTATCGAGCGTCTTTGTTGCTTTATAATTTTAAACTTTAATAGTTACAAAATAATGAAGAGAATGATTGGTATATTAGTTTTATTTGGAACGACAATATTTAGTAACGCAAATTGTGAACTGCCTATATAACTCATTGATAATTTTTACTCAAAAGAATATTGAATATTCCCGTCAATATTTGAAATAACTTTTCTAAAACATGTATAAGACACATATTATGATAGATACTTAACAAATTAATGATTTGGTAGTGTTCATCCACTTAATTAATCAATTAGGACTTAACTGGTTGAGTGGCAGACCTTTCGCTTGTGCCATGTGTATGTACTAAGTTGTTTAATACTCATTCCAGTGATATCTGTTATGAAATACACAGTACGTAAATGTTCGTTATATAATGGAATTATAAGAAATTCTCTAATTGCCACATTTGGCAAATGGATCGACAATGACAGTGCCCGACGACGCTGTAACTCAACAATGTGCTTGATTTTATGGTGGAAATGGTAATCCAGCCATGGTCCGGTAACCAGTGCCATTTTCAAGACCATTTTGTGAACATTAAAACGATGGTGTTAATACATTGTTGCATGTTCCCGAATATTCCACATAATTTCGATTGTTATTAATATATTAGTGCATGCAGACCAATTTTAATAAATAAAACTTCTTTTGTTTTACTTACCTAGACAAAGAATGAAAAACTTTATTTTAATATTGATATGGTCCTGGGGTCCTTTACTACTACTACTACTGGTCCTTTACCTTAAATTACCTATACCTTAAATTACCTATCATTTAAATTAAATTATAGTAATAATTAGTTTAAAAACAAATTAAAAAAATTCAAATTAGTTTTCAAATATCGTTAAGTTAAAATAAAAAAAAATAAAAAATGTTTTAAAGTATGAGTTGAGAAGTTACATATTACAAGTATTTAATATAAGACGCACCGCTCAAAATAAAAAAAATGGGCAAAGGAACAATGCCACGCAGTCTGGCAGTAGACAGGTATATGACGGGGCACATTTTATTGGTTTTCCGAAACATTCCCTGCCCTATTAATAAATGAGTGGCGGAAAAAAAACTCGTAGAATCCATTTGTCAGGAGTCCGGTGATTTATGGGCAAGGACTTTTGGGATTCCTAGAAGACGGTGGTGTTTTGTTCTATTTGCTTACCTGTCACTTTGATTTAGAACGAAAATAGTTACTTGCGACTTCAACTCTTGAAATACCTTCAATACGACATTAATGAGGATTTATTTAATAATTGTTTTGCTTAAAACTAACTAGCGTTTTCAATAAAATATGCGACTTAAAAACAAATTCAGTATCGGATGATATATAGTAACAACTGTTGTCATTGTCAAATATCACAACTGTGGCTAAACTTAAAATAAATAAATAAATATCTCTACGCAACTCCCAATACAGGGTTAGTTTAGAGGTCTAGTCTAGGCAATTAAGTCCCTTCGACCCACCTTCCACCGAAGATATTTTCGGGTCAACGGGACAGGTGGTGAGCCCGTCGCCATCTTTATGTCCAAGTCAACGATATAATTCATACAAAAGTTTTTTGAAAAACCCATTGGTACGAGCCTACCACCAGGGGATTTAACTAGGGTCTCTCGACCCGAAACTCCGACCACCCAACCACTCGCCTATCGTGAATATTATTCCTAACTGTGGCTATACTAAATATATATTATAATAAATATAATTCATATTAAATTATTAGGAAACGATAAAGTGCAAATTATATACTGCAAGTACCAGTACAGGACTGATAAAGAAAAGAATACAACATCGTATCGACTGGATCGAAATTGTTCGAATTCTTCATATCCACATCGTGAGACGTCGAAATTTTGACAAGCAGTCCAATAACTTATTAAAGGTCTTAGTAGAAGGATACACAATTTAGAAATAACATTACTTTTGTTATATGTTTGGCTTCAAATGCACTCGGTTTTTGCTAATATATTTAAAAAAATATTTCTGTGATTTTAGATTTACTAAAAAAATATAAATGGTAATTTTTATTAAAATACTTAAACTTATTATAATACACATTATTGATGTCGTGGGTTGATGATATTTTTACTTGTTATAAAAATGATAAATTCGTGAGCATAAAACTTATAGAGCGTGCTAAATACCTACCAGTTATAACACAGGCCTTCCCCAAAACTTAATACAAACACCGATAGTCAAATATTTTTCGTAAAAGATTAAAAGTATTAAAATAAATTGCGAGCGGATTTTTATTTATCTTCTATCAGACTTTTAAACTTAGGTATTTGGAACGCGAGCGTCGGTTTTCTCAAATGTTAAAAAATAAAGCATAAAAATGTCTTCTAAAACGGCATTCCCTTTCTTCATGAACTGGACAGTTCATGGACTGTTGGAATTATCGATACAGCTTCGTCATGCTGATACGATCGATACATCGGCGGTATCACACCGCGACCGCCCCGCGAAATGTGCTGACCTCACGTACGTGTTACTTATCAAACGATATTGAGAATATTCCTTCCGCTCTGGTATTTTGATTGCACCCACCGTCGCACAATTCTTTGATTATTACAAAAATCAATTTATAAAGTCACGATAGCCGAGTTGTTGGGTGGTCGGAATTTCCCGAGACCCGAGTTCGATCCCCAGGTGGCAGTACCAATGAGTTTTTCAAAAACTTATGTACGAATTTCATCGTTGGCTTGGACATAAAGACGGCGACGGGCTCACCACTTGTCACGTTGTCCCGAAAATATCTTCGGTGGAAGGTGGGTCAAAGGGACTTAATTGTCTAAACTTGACCTCTGTCTACCCCTGTATTGGGAATTGCGTGAAGATGTTTATGTTATGTTTTTAATTTATAAAATATTAGATTTAATTGATTTTTTTACTATTTTTGTTAACTTTATAAAAAAAATCACGATAGCCAGATAGTGATAGTGGTCGGGTAATCGGGATTCGAGTCAAAAGATCCGCGTTCGATCCCCGAAGCTCACACTAATGTTTTTTTTTTTCAAATTTTATGTACGATTTATATCGTTGGCTTCGATATAAAGACGACGACGGGCTCACCACTTATCTCGTTTTCACAAAAAAAGTCTTCGGTAGAAAGTAGGTCGAAAGGTTAACCCCTGTATTGGGAATGGCGTAGAGTTAATTTTACTTATTGATAACCTGATTGGAAGCCCGGTTACGGGTTCGAATCCTGCTAGTAGCAAATATTTATAAGATTAATATGGATCTTTGTAATCGAATCATGGATATTAAAATGTATATATGAATATTTATCTATCTAAATATATAAGTATTATAACTATTATTGTATTTCGTGCATATGGTTTATGTAACTTTTTTTTTAGAATCAGGCATAAGGCATTGAGGACAAACCTTCGAAGATTTTCGATTTTTTATTTTAATATGTTAAATAATTTTAGGTAAATTAATTAATTAATTAGTTAATCAAGTGTTTGTATGTTATGGGTTGGACATTAGAAGGTGATATGCTCCCATCACGTCACGTTGTTCGAAATAAACTTTGGTAAAAGGTGGGTCAATGGGTGGGGCAGGACTTAATTGACCTCTGTCCATTCCAATATCCCAATATGTGATGATACGTAAATGTCATTTATATATTAATTATTGTTAATAAATGTCATTGTTATGTCTATATGTCTCACTCTTATGCAATGTCTGTCATCATGTAAAACAATCATGGAGGACGAACGAACATAATTCTCACGAAATTGATCTGGATTAGGATTATGCTTGTTCGCTTACTTCAAGAGCAACAATCCCCGGAAATCCATTGTTCGTTTTAACACCAAAACTGTAGGCAGAACCAAATCTTTAGTTTAATCGAAAACGTTTCGAATTTTACACAGGTAAAAAAAATCCACACCTAATCCGCGGCCTCTTTGATTTTAAAATCGGAGTGGGATAGAAATATATTTGTTTCTGTAAGGATATATTTAAAAAAGCTTCGGATTATTGATTTCTACGAAAATTCGTTGGGCCGTAAGGATAATGTTCCCTTACAGCCCGAGAATGAATTATTCGCTGAGGGATAAACTCACCTCTAATTTCGAAAGATATTTGTCAAAATTGTTATCGGTAATCCGAGAAAAAGATTATCTGTGCACCGAAATATTCAAATTCATGTTCGGATTATAAATAATTAAAATATTTTTATTACTTTTAAAAACTTTTAAAATTTTCGAACCACCTATATCGCCCAATTGGTAATGTGTGTATGTGATGTTGTCCCTATCTATATATCTATCTGTGTAATGGCTCTGTCTTTAAAACTAATGGCCACGGGTTCCGTTACGGACTAAAAATGGGTTTGTAGTTTTCAGTCTAATTGCACTAGTCAAGGATGTTTAAATTAATATTCATGTATGTATAGTCACAATAGCCGAGTAGTCGGAACTTCGAGTCAAAAGACCCGAGTTCGATCCCCAGATGGCAGGCTCGTACCAATGGGTTTTTTCGAAAACTTATGTACGAATTTATCGTTGGCTTGAACATTGAGACGGCGACGAGCTCATCACCTGTCACGCTGTACTGAAAATATCTTCCGTGGAAGGTGGGTCGAAGGGACTTAATTGTCTAGACTAGGCCTCTGTATACCCCTGTATTGGGAATTGCGTGAAGATATTTATTTTATTTTAATATGTATGTACGTAAATTGACTTGGAGACGAAGGGCGCGATGGGTTCACTACCGTTTAAGTTGTTCCAAATATTCTAGGCCTCTTAGTATCTCAATATTAATAAATGCATAAAGATAAAAAAATAAATAAAACAATGTAAAAAAAACTTTATACGATTGCGCTGAATGTTTTTGTTAGTTCAAAGAACGATTACAAACTGCACAATTAATGATTCGGATACAGGGAAAAAAATCAACATCGGATCCTTAATGAAATAAGACGAAGCGTGATCGATCAAAATAATAATTAATAATAGATCGGCTTCGAGTGCCGACTGTGATGGATCCCCGCACTTAGTCATCGCGTTTAATTAAAAATGGCGGCGTAAATTAACGGTTACATTACAAATTTTAAAGTCAGTCTTGTCATTATTACGTTGCCCAGGTATTTGTACTTGCATACACGAGGTTCATTGTTGCATAATTACTTACATAATAATAGTGACGTTTAGATACGTACGGTACTACGGTAATATAGTAGAAAGGGACTTGTTAAAGTTAAAACAACACTCATTCTTAAAAAAATATAAGCATCATCTTAATCATGTGACTATGAGAATATTATTTTTTTATCTCGACGACCTCCGTGGACGAGTCGTTTACGCAACTGGCCGGTTTTCAAGGTGTCGCCATATCGTGGTCCCGGGTTCGATTTCCGGTAGGGGTTCAATGTAGAAAAACTCTCGGGTCTGGGTGTTTATGGTACCTTCATTGTTTCCGATTCCTATACCTCAAGTGCTGTAGCATCTTACATTAGGAGCAATGTATGTGATGTTGTCCCTATCTACTATCTATGTACGTATTTATTTATTTATATTTATATTACTTGTTGTTACCTTAGTTAGGGCTTAAACTGATAAGAGATTAATATTTAATTTCATTTACTAAAAAAGTTAACAGAATCAGGTTAAACTTAATAGTCACGATAGCTGAATGGTTGTGTGATCGGAATTCGAGTCAAAAGACCTGATTTCGATCCCCAAGGCACGCATTGGTATGCACGAATGCGTTTTCTCAAAACTTATGTACGATTTAAATTGTTGGCTTAGATATAAGGACGGCAGCGGGCTCAGCACCTGTCACGTTGTCCCAAAAAGTAGTCTTCGGTAAATACAGTTCTTCTTCTCATTGAACTAGGTAATGTAATGTGTTTTTATTGTTTTATATTTTGTTTTGTTATGTTAATTGTTTTAAATTTCCAATTTTATTTCGAATTTTCAAAAATATTGAAAAAAAGTCACGATAGCCGAGTGTATGGGTGATCGGACTTCGAGTCACGAGACCCCCGTTCTATCACCAAGGCTCGTACCAATAGGTTTTTTCAAAACTTATGTACGATTTATATCGATAGCTTGTCAAAAAAACGACGACAAGCTCACCACCTGTCACGATCACCCAAAGAAGATAAGTCAAAAAGGCTTAATTGTCGAGATCTCTATCTACCCCTGTATTGGGAATAGCGTAAAAATATTGCATATTATAATTTTAATGACTATTATCCGACGACTCGATAGCCTAGCTAGCTTTCGAAGGTAGCTAGGTTGCGGATTGGAATCCCGTTAGGGGCAAATATTTGTGTGCTGAATATGAATGTTTTTATAAATCCATGACTCGATAATGTACATACACACATAATATGTAATCGAATCATGAATCATAATCATCACAGAGTCATTCTGAAGCACGGAATTGCAAGCGCAAAGGAATGATTGTCATTAACTTTTCTATCAGTCAATTATCGATTAAAGACAAGTACGAGTGTTAGCTGTAGTTACATAATTGGATTAGCCGATGGGTCGATAGGGAGTTTAATTGCGGCGCGCGCGCAGCGGTGATAGACGCGCGCCGCGGGGCTTCCTCTGTTTCCTTCGCCGCCCGATGGTACCGAGATGCTTAGCCTGGATGTGGCTTAAATAATACTTTTCTTTCATTAAAGATCTGAAATAAAAATCATAGATACCCACAGTCAGTGTAAATAGGAGAATTTGTAGATTAACACACTAAGCAGTATTAAATACTCATATATGCTCTTTGCCAAGGCATCATTTAAGCTACTTTGAGATTTTTCTAGAATTATTGGAGTTTTAAGGCCTTGTATGAGAAATGTTTAGAAGCTCTACGATACGTAATTCATTATTTAGCTAAACTAGAGCCCTCCAGCCATAGAAGTAAGGGTATAAATCACTCAAGGCACAAGTAAGTTTAAGTATATCTATGTCAATATTTGTCTGTGATGAGTTTTCTACTTATTGGCTGAACGATGAAAGTGATTGTTTAAAATGTGTTATGTGCTTACGTAGGTTCAAAATATTATATAATACAGCACCAACGATTGTTTTTAACAATTGTTGTGTACACCTGAGTGACAGATGTCTGCTTTACAAACGGAAAGAAGTGACCCACTTGGTCATATCTTCGTTTTGGTATTAACCGAATATTATTAAAGTAAAGAATCTTGGGCTGCGCGTTTGCCGCTCGTTTGCACACCACTACAAACAAATAATATAATATCAACGATTTTTTTTTTACAAAAAGAAAACAAACAGGATGGTTGTACAGCCACCGGTAGAATGAATGAAACCGACGTGGACGGCACTCCTCAATAGAGGCTATCAAAAAATTATAATTGTGGTCACGATAGCCGTGTAGTTGGGTGGTCGGAATTTCGAGTCAAGAGAACCGAGTTCGGTCCCCAGGTGGAAGGCTCGAACCAATGGGTTTTTCAAAAACTTATGTACGAATTATATCGTTGGCTTGGACATAAAGACTGCGACGGGCTCACCACCTGTCACGTTGTCTCAAAAATATAGAATCTGTCTACCCCTGTATTGGGAATTGCGTGAAGATATTTATTTATTTATTTTGTTTAAAACATTATAAAGTCCTTAATTTTATGTGAACTCAGAATTTTGACTTGAAGATTCTCGCAACACGTCTGGCGAAGCTATAGCGATTCTTCGAAGCGGTTCAGAAGAAACCGTTTTTAAATTGAAGGATGTGCGAACGTTCTTAATCTACGAGTATAATCATTTTTCACATATTTCCCGATACTACCTCAGTATTACTTATAAAGCCAGAGGTCTATACTCGTAAAATTTTATTCCTTGCGACCCACATGTCATCGGAGCGCACATCGATACAGTAAAAAGTCTAAAGGAGTATTTTTTGTATGTATGCAATATGGTTAATTTCAATTTGTCGAAACACAAATGACCGAAAATAAGTTTTTGATTTTTGTATGTCTCCGTATCTTATCTGACCTGCGACGACTAACCGTCACTGCGATGACTTCTCATATAAAAATTTTACTTAAACATATTTGCGTATTTATCGTAGTAGAATAAGAATAATATATATTTTTTAAAATATTTTGCTCTGTTATTTGTTTATGAACCTTCTAATAACAAACTAAACGTCGTAAATTGCAAAGAATAATCTACTTATCTATTCAACATATATTAAAAGTTCCTCCAAAATTACGCTATAAAATTTACTATGATATATCGCTATTAATATTTTTCCTTAATTTTTGATGTTTTAATGACTTAATATTTTAAAGAGGTTGGTTTGTTAGTCACGATAGCCGAGTGGTTCGTTGGTCGAAATTCGAGTCAAAGAGATGCGAGTTCGATCCGAATGTAGATTTCTACAAGCCACTCTAACAAAAACTAGAAATCTTGCTTACTCTACATTAAATTACATTAAAATATATTTAAAAAATCCGAAGATTTCTAATTTTATAACATTAATTTATAATTTTAAAATAAAAGTAATAATTTTATAACATACTCTAATTAACATGATTCAAATTGTAAGTTATAATTTCTTTTAGTAATTCAAGCAACTCTAAATTCCATATAACAAAATCTAAGGTAGATGCATTAAAGTAATATCCACAGTATGAGAGTGGGCGAATGCAATCTGCGAAGCGGCGGGAGGCGTGCGCGATCGAACTAATGATAACGGTCGATCGACAGATTATTACATTAAACTCAGATGTTTTATAATCCCGTACCACTTCACACCTCTGACGAAATTTAGTCCGACGTATCACGAACGTCTTGTTGGATTCCGTGCGTTATTTGTTTTTTTATAATAAGATTTCATTTAAGAAGAATAGTCACGCGGCTATGCGTGGTTGGGTGGTCGGAATTTCGAATCAAGAGACTCGAGTTCGATCCCCAAGTGGCAACCTCGTACCAATGGGTTTTTCAAAAACTTATGTACGAATTATATCGTTGGCTTGGACATAAAGACGGCGACAGGCTCACCACCTGTCACGTTGTCCCGAAGATATATTCGGTGGAAGGTGGGTCGAAACGACTGGATTGTCTAGACTAGACCTCTGTCTACCTCTGTATTGAGAATTGCGTGAAAATATTTATTTTTCATTATTATTATAAGATTTCAAAACGATTTCTAATATCGATGCATTCAAAACGTTTTTATATTTTCATCGCGTATATATTATTAAGAGGCACAGAATCTTTGTCAACGAAAATGTAACCTGTGGTAACGTTTTGAATTCGTTTTTAATCAACAGTGGTGCTACAAGTGTTTAAACTTTAGACGTGTCCATTTACTTTAAACTTGAAAGTAAATGGCAACACTAGCACCTCAGGGCCGTAAGGGTTATAGGTGGTAGGTTTTAGTCAGTATACCTACCTATTTATACTTCAGGGATTTGAGCTTGGATTGCAAGGCCTAAGATATATCTTTGTAATATTAGTAAACCTAAATGCAGGATGATCCTGACACAAAATGGAGTGACGACCAGAATGCAGAATTTTGGATGATGCAGGATTATTTTTCATATATTAATGAATTTACTTAATCTTAATAAAAAGATAATATTAATTATTTTCTGACATATTTTTTATTAATTTAAGAGATGGCATCTACAACAATTTTATACATAAAAAGGATTGATTTTTAACGTTAACATAATTTACATTTTACTATTACATGATATGTGCAAATAAGAGTATAATAATAAATATAAACATAAAATGGAATTATATAATCTGATTCTAACTCATACTTAAAAGTAGGTACAATTTGATTTGACTCCAATTTATATAGCAAGTTTTAAAAAATAAAAAAATAAAATATCTTCACGCAATTCCTAATACAGAGGTAGACAGAGGTCTAGTCTAGACAATTAAGTCCCTTTGACCCACCTTCCACCAAAGATATTTTCGGGACAACGTGACAGGTGGTGAGCCCGTCGCCGTTTTTATGTCCAAGCCAACGATGTAGTTCGTACGTAAGTTTTTTGAAAAAACTCATTGGTACTGCCACCTGGGGATCGAACTCGGGTCTCTGGACTCGAAATTCCGACCACATAACCACTCGGCTATCGTGACTTTAATAAAGTATATAAATATAAAAATATCTTCACGCCATTCATAACACTGGGGTAGGCAGAGGTCTAGTCTAGACAATGAAGTCCCTTGGCCCACCTTTCACCGAAGATATTTTGCGACATCGATATGAATCGTACATAGGTTTTGAAAAAACTCATTGGTACGAGCCTGCCATCTAGGGATCGAACTCTGGTCTCTTGACTAGAATTCCGTTCACCCAACCACACGGCTATCGGGACTTAATAAAGTAGAGCAGACGAATTTAGTTATTAAGTGAAATCAGTTAAAATTTTATTTTGATTTTCGTAATAAACAAGGCTTCTCACTAGTCTAAGTTCTCAATAATAAATAATTAATAAAATCTTCGATATTATCCTGATGATTTAGTCTGAACAAGTGTCTTTCACCCTACGTTCCTCTGTATTTCAGTGCTTAAAACGTTAACTTTTGTCTCAACTTATCCTTAAACAAAATTAAGAAAAATGACAGAATGTGCTTGTTGTTACAACGTGACTAATTTATTATTTGACGCTTTCGCTGTAATGTAAGAAGAGGTAAATAAATTATAACTTAACTCTTTGCTTTTGCCCTTTATATGTCATAACTTAAAATTTTTCAGGAAAGAACATCTTTAAAACATTTTTCACTAGTTGTGTCGAATCAAAACTAACTATAGAAGGTGTAAAGTATCTCCGAGATTGTTGTTGTTGTTTGACAGTTTACCATATTCTTTATAATTTTCATGTTCATGTTTTTCTAATACTGTACCATAGTAGGCTTACATAATGGAATCCTTTCAACTCAAATTTCTCCATTGCTTATTAGAAACCTCGTCTCTGTTAGGCATCCAGGCAAACAAAATATTTATAAAAATATATTAACATCCTTGACTTAATTGACTCAAGTCACGATAGCCGAGTGGTTGGGTGGTCGGAATTTCGAGTCAAGAGACCTGAGTTCGATCCTCAGATGGAAAGGTCGTACCAAAGGGTTTTTCAAAAACTTATGTACGAATTACATCGTTGGCTTGAACATAAAGACGGCGACGGGCTCACCACCTGTCACGTTGTCCCGAAAAATATCTTCCGTGGAAGGTGGGTCGAAGGGACTTAATTGTCTAGACTAGACTCTACCCCTGTGTTGGGAATTGCGTGAAGATATTTTTTAATATCTTCATCAAAATTATTTTCCTTACACACAAATTTACATACAATTACAAATATACATAAAATTATTTTAAGTATACTTTGTGGACCTTTGTGGACGAGTCCTGAGTTCGATTCCCGGACGGGTCGATGTAGAAACCACCTTTTTAAAATTGCCTCGGGTCTGGGTGTTTGCGGTACCGTATATCTGTATATTTTTTTTTTATTTACTTGCGCTACTTACTTTCGTAGTTACGTATTTATTTACGTATTTACTAGCAGTATTCGATCACCGTCACCTACAGCTCCGAAGGCTACTACCAAATTGGCTACTGGACATATATTTGAGAAAAATACCCAAATTTTCCTATTTAAACTATTTACATGATCATATTTGTGTCAGTGTCAGTTTTATCCATATTATGTCGCTACACCTGAATATTTTCGGAAAAAAGGCTTAAGAAAGCATTACTATCGATATGGGTACAATGAGTTGATTAGCGGGCGCGATGTCGATGAATAGCCGATGGAGGGGGCTGTGGTCGATGCCGAGGGCCGACAAAGACCCACGCACGCCATCCGCAGACAATCCGCTGAGTATCGATCTCTCGCGACCCTTCGAACGAGCGCCGAGCCCAGCACAATGCCGCGGCTCTTTATTATAGCATCTCACATTGTTGTCATTGTTATTATTATGATTCTTTACCGCTTTCCATTGTCGGTCGGCGTTGTGGCGGTGCTTTTTCACGGCCCGCGTTTAGTCTGGGCATCGGAAGCGACACGCTCGCACGTTTAGACGCGGAAAATGAGAGTTTTCCTCGCGGAAAATGTGGCGTTTAGTGCTTTTTTTGTGTAATTTAGGCTCTTGCGCACGCCGACCAGTGACGGACGTGTGACGTCTTAGTGGAATTTTACAGTCTCATTCACTCAACGACTGTACACGACTCGTTGTATATATACATAAGTATGGCCATATATACATTACACATTAAGTGTAGGATATAAGTATACTAATGAATAATATAAGTATTCAGTGGTTAATGTTAAAGTCTAATAAACGTCTAATTATTTAGCAGTTGGATAGTCATATGTTAGGCTAATCCGACGGTTGCATTTGTGTTGTGATGCATTATTATGTCTATAACTCATTAAGTGCCAACATTTAAGCAATGTTGTAGTATATTCTTGTTATATTTGTATACATAATGGAGCATTTATTGTATAATATTTCTAAAATATATTTATTTCACATGTTTATACAGTAAATGTAGTTGTTTTATTGACTAAATGATTTAAAGCTAGCTCTTAAATTACTAATTGTGTTTCATTTTTAACATATTTACTTACCCATGTAAAATTTTAATATTATTATAATAGAATTTGTTTACGTTCATTTGTTAATATTCACTTTTAATCAGATTTGCATGGAATCATTTGATAAAATACTTGTCTGTTTTCTTATAAGAATATCTTGATTAGTAAACTTACTAAATTATTTCTGATAATTTACGCAATTTTAAACTTTTAATTAGTAATGGACTCGCATAGCATAAGGTATCGGCAATAATATGCAACATTATTGTAACTTTAAGTTTTCGCTTAGATTCTTATGCTCTGTAAAACTGGTTAATGAAATTACCCAAAATGCTTGTAACTAGTACAATAAATCAATGTTGTGTGTTTTTCATATCGTTCTTAAATATATTTAAAAGATTTAAAATGTCCTTGTATTTAAGTATTTGTTATTTAAGTATGTGAATTTTCTATATGTATTGTGTAATATGTATTGTGGCCTACATAAAATATGAATTCAAACGAAATTGTATGTATAGATATACATATTTTTTTATTGATTTTTATTGATGATTTATATCAAAAGTAAGTATTCCTTATATACTTATATGAATACTCACGATTGTGAGTGAGTGACGATTGTGATTGACGAAGTGTAAAGAAATTATAACTAATAAAACTGCTTTGGCATAAGTTTGAAAAAATTTATAATTTTGGAAATGGATAAGGGCGACCTTCAAGTTGAAGGAATTGCAGATGTACAGATAATAGATATTATACATACATAAAAGTTTACAGAACAAGGATGCTAGATAGTCTTTGGTTATTTTCCATGTTAACAAAATTGCTCCAGAAAGGGACAGTCAAAGGCAGTCAGTCATACCCCCTAGAGGCTTGTATGAAGAATGTGATAAATTTGATGGCGGCAAATCGGGATCGTTAGGTATGACGTATAACATAGTATAAAAAGATATCGCCTTAATTACTAATCGCCTTAATAACATTAGAATCAGCTTAACTCCATTTTTTTAAATGGTGCCTTTTGGCAGTCTTCTTAAAAATGTGAGAAATGTTGTAACATATTTTTTTAAATTAAGTCGTAAGAACATATTACCACTCTTGTCGTATTTTTTGACGTTCAACACTAAAACATTCAACCAGCCTTAGTTTGACTCCCACTAATGCAAATTAGCGGGTTTTATCGTGCACTAAAAAATAATAAAGACATTTGCCTGAGTTTTGTGAATAGTTTAATTACTTATAAATTCCTTATATATATGCTAAGTACATACTGTTATATGAAACTACATAATAATGTGTATAAGTTATTATTAATACTTAATATCTATTACCTAAAATAAGTTGTGATCTTACTTTGGTATAGTAAGACTGAAGAATCGTTCTCGGTATTACACACACAAATTATTTTTAACAATTAAAATATATAAACTTTTACAGTTATTATATTATATGCGTGGCGATTATGGATTAAAACAATCGTTTCACTCCGTACAAATTTCTATTTGTTGAATGACTCGGTAACGAATTCATAAATGACGATGGTTTTGATTTAGATCGATTTGAAATTTTATCCAAAGACTATCATCAATGCGTGTAATTTCCCAGTGTCAGAGGTCTTTCATGTTTAAAACTCGCGCTGTCTATTTCCTTTTATTTTATAATTGTATGCCAACGATGCTGATAAAGACGAAATTGTTTTATTAATACATTATTTTCGAAATGTTCATTACAGTATTAAGACGTCTAATGATATGGCATTATGCTGTCGGTATAAACATCAAAAGCTCTTTCAAAACCTTTACACTCGTTTATTTTTACGTGACAACATACTTGTGCAATAAAATCTTTGATTAATGCATTTGTTTTTGATGTTCATATAAGTTTCGGTAGGTTAATGGAGTGTTCGCATTTTAGTATTATTATCCTTCACGCATCATCCCTGACGGAGTAGCCACAGACAACAGGTCACCAAATGTCACCATCATTACTGACCTCTTCCGAAGCTATCAAATACATCGTTTCCTCCATACACTTACGTCTAGGTATCCGATTACTCCTGACCTTCACCTCTACTATGAGCAATTTGCTCACCTCGTTTTCGAATGTTACTTTCGGCATACGTCGATCCCATTTATTTTATCAGCATTTTATTCGTACAATGAACGATGCATGTATGTTTTCGTATATGATAAAGTAAATTATAAGTAACTATATCTGTATACAAAAAGAGAACTATGTACTATATACTCAAATACGGATATCAGCTACTGATAAGTCAATAAAACAAATAATTTCCAGTTTTATATCACATTTCATAAAGACATTCGCTGAATTTTTAGCGTTGATATTTTTCACCATTAAAAATATAAACTACCCCAATTAGCATTCGTAGCGCTAAATAAATACGCACATGCGAAGACCATTGCACGTTACTATTTAATTTGCGGGAGGCTCGCTCCCAAGATAGACCTGATGAGACGGAGACAGCGGCCGGAAGTGGACCCACCCCTTCCTCGGCCGCTGGGTCGTCCGCACCCCTTCATATAATGTATGTAAGACCTACATAAGTGACGACTCTCAGTTGCAAAAAAATTTTTGTTTTAACAAAACTTATTAGGTTTTGAGTTCTAAAAAACATTTTCAGTTAAGTATGATTACTTTGAAATTTTTTACAATTGATGAATTTCAAACAATTTCTGACGTGATATTATAAGTCTTTATAAATATCAAACGTTTCTCAAATGAGGCATATACTTCTAATTCAATTGTAAATCAAAACTTAAAATATTAAATGAAATTCCTACACATATATACTACCGAAAATCAAAATTTTTCATATACTGCAGTAAAGAAAATATGTGGTAAACTTTTCCAGACAACAGCTTGGCGGAAGAAAAGAGCACCAATGGTTTCTTTCAACTTACAATCGTATTGCGCCAATTTTACATAACTTCTTCATTACAATACCAATAATTTGTCCAATTCTACACAATTGTAATTCTACATAGCTTTCGATGCAGGGAGGTAGCTTACCCCTTACAAGGAGAGATGATGATAGTTCGCTCTTACGTATGCGGTCTTGTTTGTGTCCACTCAAGTCGTATTCCGCCTAATATTGGGCGTTCATTATAATAAACTGCATCCATGATTTTCAACAAATGTTACATGGACAATATGGCCTAATTCAATTTCCTCAAAATACATAAGTATTTAAGAAATTATGCCTGTAAAGTCTAGTTAAATATTTATATAGTCTAGTTAAGTATAGATTATCGGCGTTACTGTAGAAATTACGGAGTAAAAAAACATGCATTTTCGTAACATTTGTATAATTTTCAAAAATTGCCAATTTAAGCTCTTTATTAAGTACCAGATACCTAACATTTTAGTTACCCGTCGGTCTATGACATTTGGTAAAGTATTGTTCGAGATGGTTATCCCGCCATCTGTCGGTGAGAGTAGGAAATAATTTAAACGTAAGAGAACCGTGCGTTCCAGTACATTTTAGTTGACCAGGATTAACATAGGATTGATATTTGTTCTTGTAGAGAATGAATGAGATAGTTATAAAACAAAGACTACGACAGCGAGAGCATAAATAAAGTGGGCTAGATGATTTTCATTCGATTTATAAAATTGTCCTTAAATGGCCGAAATTCATGGGCCAAATAGCATAAAGCAAAACCGAAGTATAACTTTGCTTAATATATGGATGTGAAAGAATCAAATAAGATGTGACATAATCATTCCAAGAGAAATTCAGTAATTCCTGCCTACCTGTACCGATAACCCGTTATCGAAATTGCTTCGTATTATAACCAATATGTATAATTTGTTACAAAACAATTGTTTAATCAAATCAACAAAACGTTAAATTAATATTTAAAAAATCAAATGATCATATTGCCACCAACAATACGAGGCGGCCATATTGCAATGTGGCGTCACCTCAGTGTTACCAGGCGCGATAATTATTAATTTGCAACGGCACCCGCGCCACTCGCGGCTGTCATTAGTGACACCTCGCGCCAATTAGGACGCTCAGAGTGTTTGATGCTCGCTTTTTATTTAAAACAAGCATTACACCAGCAATTATTGAATAACTCGCGATGCGTTATGCCTGTAGTGGTTTTCAGTGGCACGGAAGAGCTACGGGATTTTATTTTTGTAAAATGCTCCAATTGCGATACTTTTTGTTCCATAAAATCTTTTATTCAATCTTTAATAGGCATTTTATGATTTTAGGGATATGTAATCTATAACTAAAACGGTTTGTCTCCAATTTCTACTAAATTTTAATACTAAGTTTAAGTTGTTATCTTAAGACTATACAGACTAACAAATTTAAAAAGAAAGAATCCGAATACGTTAGACTACTTAATTAGAACTTAGAACTAGATTAATTAGACCTAACGCCCCTGTACAGATGTAAGTATCTGCACAGGAGCGTTAGGTCTTGTGTTTATACTTAGTGCTTATTACAGTAACTTTAAAATCAAAAAATTGTTTTAGGTTTTAGTTTTCTTCTTTTTCATATAGCCTATCAAAATACCACTACTGAACATAGCCCTCCCCTAAAACTAACCTATACGTTTTAGGCTTACCAAAATATAATTGCTGCAGATAAGTTTTTTAAAAGTCATAATAACTACGTTAGAAAATTTGATTAATTATACATAAAAGTTTAATCAGACATTAAAAACACTGAGCATACTAAAACGGGATTCATTAAATTGAAAATAGAGCAAAATGGCGTCCAAAGCAGGCAGCGCGAAACCGTTTCACGCTCTAACAATTTTGTAGTCTAAATTCAAAATGAATCTAACCTATCTCAGATCTAATTGGCAACAAATAAATACATAAATACAAACAGATACATAGCTTGTAACATTAAGGAAACTGTATCGCATATATATTTATTGGTACTACATTATTTATTAGTAAATTAACAATCATATACCTACCTGTAAGTCTGTAAACGTACACTTGCCTTCCGTAAGGAGGATTACTCACGATCAATAGGCACTGCTGCCTGTTAATTATGGTCTGGTGTTTTAATCTATCAGTGGCCATTAAGTTTCAACGCCTTAATCTTTATCGTCTCTTAAGCCCCTCACGTTAGAAAAGGTGCTGGTGGTGCATTACTAAACAATAAAAATTAATATTTCTTTTAAAATATGTGCTACCTTTGAAATCTCCGAAACGATTAAGTAGTAAACAGCTTACAGGTAGGCACATTTCTTCCACTAGTACTCTAACATTAAGTTGTTAAAATTTGTTAAAATATAAAAACTCAATTAGAGTTATTATTTTGCAAAAAAAATGTCACAATAGCTGAGTGGTTTGGTTGTTGGAATTCAAGTCAAGAAAACCGATTTTGATCATCTATTGTCTAGAGGTCTGTCTACCGCAATATTGTAATGGCATGAAGATATTTTTTATTTGCAATGTCTGATTTACCTTTCCGTGGTTTAAGATATCCATAACAACAATTTAAATAAGTATGAAATAAATTGTAATAAGGTAAAAAAAACATAGAATAACATATAAACAATCTAGGAATGTATATAAAACAAATGCTATACTTACTGTAAAGTTTTTGTAGAATATGAATGCAAATTTATTGTAAAATTAAGTCAATTTTTGTAGTATATTAGTATATTGTTTTATTCTGAATATGCACATTATTTTAAGTAAAACAAATAATAATCAGAAATTCAATGGACAAGTAAGTAAATGTAAAAAATTTAATATTGTAAATATAAAAAAATAATCAAACGCTAGATGTGTAAAACATTAAATCGATGCAAACAATTTGAAACATTAGAAAATTATTTAACATTAGTATTATTGTTATTACAGGATTATACTTTACCATTTATTTTCAAATTATTGTTTTGAAGTCGTAATAAAAAAATATGATTCATATGTGTTTTATTATTTTAACTCCCGTCTTACCGATAACGTTTGAGCTATCGATACAAAAACCCTAATTAGCCAGCAATCCGCAACAATAGAAAGTTTACTATTTATGATTTATGGTAAAACAATTGTTCATTTCGAATGAGTTATAAAAAAAGGTTAACAAGAATTTTTAAAACAATAGCGCCTTCTAAGAAAAGCCTATCTACTACAATAAAATTAACTATTCTTAGAATAATGTCTTCTACCTGAGATATTAAGCACCACCCCGATAAAGCACTTACATAGTTAGTGAGTCACAGATTGAATACATGCCGTTTTTTTAGTTTTCCATAATATAAGTACATAGTTTTTGGAAAAAATGTATTTCGACAATTACTATTAAAAAGAACCCCATAAGATATAGTTGAGAAATTTCTGTAGTACCTTCGGGAATTACCTAATTTTGATTCTTGTTTGAAATTAATTTCACGTGACTTGTCACTTGAGCATTTGAAAAACTGTAATAGATGGTGAGCCTGTCGTTATCTTTCTGTCCACGTCAAAGAACTTTTTTCTGGGGATCGCACTCGAGTTTCCCAATTTGATTTTCGATCATCGATCCTCTCGGACATCGTAATAAAATATTTTTTCAAGATCTAAATGTTAATTATGAAATTAACTATTTTTTATTTATAATCTAAATATCATGAAAATAAACAACCAAAGAAAAATTATGAAAAAAAAAAACAGCAGAAGTCCCGATAGGCCAATGGTTGGGTGGTCGAAATTTCGAGTCAAGGAACCCGAGTTCGATCCCTAGGTCGCAAGCTCGTACCAATGGGTTTTTCAAAAACTTATATACGAATTATATCGTTGGCTTGGACATATAGACGGCGACGGGCTCACCACCTATCACGATGTGCCGAAAATATCGTCGGGGGAAGGTGGGTCGAAAAGACTTAATTGTCTAAATCAGACCTCTGCCTTCCCCTTTATTAGTAATTGCGTGAAGATATTTATTTTATTTATTTATGAAAATAAACAATTATTATTAGTGTGCTCTATCTCTAGTGTATACTAGCTAATTGCATGAAAGAACTTTTAAAATATATTAAGTTCTTGATAATCTTCCTTTGGTAAATAATCTTATTTATCTAATTATTTGGTAGTATAGGTTTAATGGGAACAACAACAGTTATAATAGAAGTAATATATTGCTTTGTATTAGTTTTGACTGCTACATTAATGTAAAATGATGTCAAACCCGTTATGGCACTTTTATTAACTATAACATAACTGTGCAGTAATTCTAATTAGCTAATTTCAATAACAAGAAGGTATTATCCAAAATGTATATTGATTTTATTATTAAGACTAATAATAAATAAAGTATATATTTCTATCACCAATTTGTTTGCCAATCATGGCGCTTACGGCTTACACTATGTCCTGCTGCGAACTGGGTGGAAATTTTTATTCTATAAAGGGAGTAAATATTTTGTGATAGCTTTCTGTATGACGACAATTGACGTACGTGTCGAAAATCAAAATATAATTATTCAAAAACTAGGTTATCTAAATATAACTTAAAACATGTTGTATATACTCATTAGATACATTTATAACAACTTTATTCAAAAATTGTTGACAAATTTCTTAACATCAAACACACAAAAGGGCGGAAAAGCGAATGTCACCATTACTAAAACGTATATACACAAACGATCATCCGAAGTTATAAAATTTGTAGCCTGAATGTTTGTCACACAAAAAGTTACTACTACTAATTACTTTAAAAAAAATTAAGAATTATTTAAATTTCAGGTTGATTACAGAAGAATAAAGATATTATAAGGTGGCTCAGGCTTGCTAAGCACCTTTGTAAGTAAAAAAAATACGAATCTGTTTTAAGAATATACATGACATCCACTCCTCACAATATTTATTCAATATGCAAATGTTACAGTGGAAATTATTCTAAGTGTAGTTCCATTTGTGTGATAAATGAAGACAGTTAAGTAAAGTAAAGTATGAGAATAAATAATCTGCAAATTAAATGAATACATTTTGACGCTTATATGTACATTTTATTTAAGAAATTTAACAACGTTGCTGTTTCGTATATATATAAGTACTTGTAATAGAATGGTAATCATGTAGTTAGTCCCTTTCTTCTCGTGAGTGTCGTAAGATGGGAAGAAAGGAAAAATATATTTTAAATTTGTAATTTCTCTCGACAAGTGGCCAGATAACCTTTTCAAAAAATGCTAGACGAAAATACATTACAACGGTGCCGGGCAGTAGCCTCTAAGGTACCAGATGGTTGGTACTAAGATCACCAATTGGCTTGCCAAGAGAGACTATATGGCAAAGTCCTTACGGGAAAGGTCTATCTATGAACTACATAACTATATCATGCAGTGAGCTTACTGGGTATGAATGTAATACAGAAGTATTTTAACGATTTCGTCGAAGAGATAAACATAAACAAGTTTTTTGTGCGATATTTAAATTTTTTTGCCTCAAATGTTAAAGATATTGTAGCAAAAAGCTATTTATAAAATTAAGATTTTAAAGGGTTTTGAAATATAGTAGCTATTGGAAAAAGAGTAAAAAAATGTCGATAATATTTAAAAATATTATGGATAATTCATAACATTATTTTATATTAATCGTATTGAGTGTTATCACGGAATATGGGCCTTGAACTTTACTAGTACAGCTGAACAAACGCAGTTGTTACCGCACTAGTTTTAAATTTGTAAGTCTTAGATGTATTGACGTAACAAACAAGATTGTTTTACTGATATTGTTATTTAGCGGCAAATTACAGGCCACAATTACAAAGTAAGTATTTACAGGCAAAAACTTTTAATATAGTAGTCGACAAAGGCATAAAAGGAATGAAGAGGAAAGGAAGAGTATGTGTATTGTTTACAACATGAGCTAAGGTCGAGAAGGTGCAACCACCGTCGGCAAACAGAATTGTGATTTGCATGAGGAGGCGATCGCGCCGCGATGCGAACGCTCGCCTTGCTCGCCACGCGATTAAAAATGCAGGCTGCGGCGGGTGGGAGAGGCGGGCGGGCGGGGCCGCGCAGCTCGCCCATTGGCGCGCGCCGGGCGGGCGGAACCGTGCGCGGGGGAAGCGCGCGGGCCGCAGTCGCCGCCGCCCGGCGCTCCGGCTCCTCACAACGCACGTAGCCTTCGCGCCGCACGGTCTTGGGACACGTTACCCGACGCGCACCGCCGCGAGTCCATGTGAGCGACCGACAGCTCTCTCGTTGTGTACGGTGAACGAAGGATCGGCAAGCTGTACTCGCCGCAGGTAGACGATATGCTGACGATGGAGACGGATCTCAAGGGCGGCAGCCTACACGCCACGGTGCCGCCGCACCACGCGCTACAGCATGGCTATGGCTCGCTGGGCGCGCTCGGTGGCATGATGGCGCTACCCCAACAGCAGCCGCTCGGACAACACCAGCCGTTGCAGCACCAACATCACCAGCCGTTGCCCCAGCATCACCCGCAACCGCAACAACAACATCATCAACCGCCTAACAATAATAACAACAACAACAGTAAGAATTCTAACTCGGATCGTGTCAAGCGCCCGATGAACGCTTTTATGGTGTGGTCCCGCGGACAACGCAGGAAGATGGCCTCTGATAATCCTAAAATGCATAACTCTGAAATTTCTAAAAGACTCGGCGCACAATGGAAGGATCTCTCAGAATCGGAGAAAAGACCGTTCATCGACGAAGCGAAGAGACTTCGCGCCGTTCACATGAAAGAACATCCTGATTATAAATATAGGCCACGGAGGAAGACGAAGACATTAGCCAAGAAACAGGAGAAATACCCTCTCGGTGGCACCGGACTTCTGGGAGCAAGTGACACACAACGTGCTGCAGCACCGACGGCACAGCAACCTCGTGACGTTTATCAAATGACACCAAACGGATACATGCCTAACGGATATATGATGCATGACCCCAGTGCCTATCAGCAGCAAGCGTACGGATACCCTCGCTACGATGTGTCACAGATGCAGCAAAGCGGCTACGGTGGTGGTTATGGTTACGGCGGAGGTCAGGGGTCGCCATACTTACCGCAGCCGCCCTCGCCATCCGCTTATGGACTGGGCCCCGGATCACCTGGCGGTTACGCGTTGCCGCCTTCGTGTGCCTCGCATTCACCGAGCGGTTCGTCGGCGAAATCTGAGCCAGTGTCCCCCGGCCCACCGGGCCTTAAGAGGGAATTCGTATCTCACGAGCCACCAGCGCAATTGAAACGTGAGTTTGTGCCGCACGCTCACGCGCATGAACAGCTTGCCATGAAACGCGAGTATGGACAGCAGGATCTGAGTCACATCATCAACATGTACCACGTGCCCGACGAACAGCGGTACGCGGCCGCCGGGGAACGCGCGATGCCTCTCATCTGAGAATCGCCCTTCGCGTGCGACATCGACATCCCGCCGCTATGAGCTTGCCGTGTCGCCGCGCCTCACGTTACGCCGTGTTGCCCTCAGTGACTTTATTGCGAATTGGTAGTCGTGTTAAGGCAGTGAATGTTATCTCCCAGCCGTACATACTTCTAGGTATGTTCATTTATTTGTTTTAAAACGTACCGCTGTTAGTGTTGCGAGAACTGTTGACTATATGGTGTTCCCGGCTAAACGCCGTCGGCCGAAGTTTGATTAAATATTGTTGATCATTATCTTGTATTATATTACAATTATTGTATTTTTTCATGGTTTTAAGTTAAATATTCTAAGTTGTATTGTGCGGACGGAAGCGTGGAATTAGCGTGGAGAGTGATTTTGAACGCCAGACGATGTAGCGATCGAGGTAATTTGAATACCAAAAAAATTTGAACAATTATGTAAATATAGTGTTAATTGCTAGATTCGGAGTTAGAAATAGTGTTAAAGAGTAGGTAGATAGTGATAAGTTGTGCCACGACGCCACTCTCGTACGCCCGTCGTGCATTGTACAAAATATTTGTTATAAAAACGAAACGTTATAAAGCCTCGAAAGACTTAACTATTGTAATACGAAAATGTACAGTGAGTGTTATATAGTCAGTGGACACAAAAGTATATTGAAGAAAGAGATGAAGTTATCAATAAACGACGCGTTAAAATTGTACTTGCTTTTTTGTTTTGTCACCCTTTTACTACCCGAGAATAAATACAATATTGAAAATTATTTTTATGCCTTCAATTTTTATAATTGAAATATAAAAATTCAATGAATTCAAGGTTACCCCCGTATTTATTTATACTTTTATATTCAGTGAATCGCACTAATGACTGATTTAAAATAACAACTTAAAAATATTCTAAGTTAATTATTACTAGATTAAGTTTTGCTCTGTATATGGATGCGTATAACTTTAAACTGAAATCCCCTAGAAAAGACATCAACGGGAGTGATATTAACAACTTCATATTTAGTAACAAAATGCTATAAAAATAAACAACATAGAATAATATTATATTTTGTTAAAAAAGTCATTATATGAGTAGGTAATCTTTCTAATTGTTGTTTTCGGAAGTTAAAAGATTAAAAAAGAATGGAAGATATTGATTTTTAATTATTAATGACAAAAATTTTGGTAAAATTTAAACACAATACCAAATTACTTACTAATTTTTTAAAAAATATAATTTTGTAAAAATAAAGACATAATAAAACTAAGTATATCTTTCAACATTTCGTTAGAAAGACAAAAGAAAATATCTAAACGAGATTATTAGAGAATACTAATAATTTAACTCGTTAATAAATATTAATATTTAGTTACAAATATAGCAACTGAGTTAATAATACTAATTAATAAAATTCATAACTAGGTACATCGAAAGTTACTGGAATTACGCAAATATGATCTTTAGGTATATGAACTGCTAGAAAACAAGTCAATTGCGTCAAGGAAAGTCGAATTTCAATCAATTGCTGTCAACACGCAAGGGGTGAGTCGGGATTTATCAAATCCCCCGCACGTCGCTGATGGAAATCGGGTACTTTTTCGTCCCTGGAGACAGAACTAACTTAATCCTGGTAGGAATATACGCCCCTGTGTTTAAGCGGTATTAATTTAAACCCCGTTCACACTTTAGCCCTAGTGGAGGGTAAATAGAATTATTTTATTAAGTCGCATATAGATGTCAACTTTACCACGACTGTCAATTTATATTTTGAAATAAGTATTAATTTATTTCTAAAATATTTATTCATTGCATTATGATAAAACAAAATCGTCTACGATGCCGAGATCAAAAACCCTGTCTGTATTTAAATCTTATTTCAGGCCTTTAAAGTCTTCCACTTTATGACCTATTCTAGTGTAGTTCTCTTCTAGTGTTTTTTTACCCTATTAAACTTGCCACTACCAAATTTAGACGTGCTTGATGCACCTTATGTGCCGAATTTTGGCCAGCTTATTATATGGAGACTTCAACTAGACAACTATCTCATATGTCCTATTATAACAACCTATTATTTTCTAGTACGTACTAAAAAGTTAGTGCTCTATCGCCTCGTACGACACCCACAGAAAGAAAGAGGGTGGTAATATTCTTAGCAGATACAACATGATAACTTTCACAACAGCAACTTTTTTCCTCCTCTTCTTCTTCTTCACAGCCTATCAAGAGTGCACAGCTGAACAAAGGCCTCCACCAAAACTTTCCACAAAGAACGGTCCACGGCCACCTACATCCATCGAATTCCCGCAACGTTTAGTAAGTCGTCACTCCATTTCGTGGGGGTCGTCCTATACAGCGTTTGCCTGTACGAAGTTGCCATTCGAGAACCCTTTTTCCTTAACGGTTATCAGTTCGGCGAGCTGTGTGGCCGGCCCTTGCCGCTTCTGCACCCTGATCCATACTTATTATTTTTCGGTAAAATCAGTCGAAATATTTTTAATTTGTACCTAAGGTTTATAAGTTTTTCAGCCTTACCTCTATCACAATGTGCATTAAGAACTTCGCTTATTACAAATTTGTTTACAAACACATTAGAAAACTGGACCGTCTTAATGAAAACAAAAGTAAATTACTATATAAAGCTTCTAGACGTATGTGTATTTCCACTAAAAAAGCAAACGTATTGAATTAAGAACTACGTGACACGGTGTTACGGCGTTTTTTTCGAACTTCATTTGCTTATGTACCGATAAAATTCCGTTCCAAGAAATCTCCATCCAAAAGATGAATATACTACATTCGCCGCAAAAGTAAGCAGATTGAAAACCTAAGTAACAAGCAACTCGCAGTTATGAAGCTGCTTCCAGCACCAGTTTAATAAAACTTCATCTATAGAATACACTTAATCAAAAATGAATTTCAAAGTTACATGTCACTAACATTCTGTGTCGGTTTGCACGAGACAAACCGTCATGTGACACGTATTTAAAACACAACAGTTTGCTGACATGATCTTTCAAAGTTAATCTCAGCTCTCTTCGGCTTTATATGATCATCTAAATAATAGTAGTATTAAAATCGTCTACTCGATTACGGGATAAAACAACCCGATAGTCTAATTTGTAGTGACCCTGCCTTCTAAACTAATGGAATTCGAATAGTGAAATATATATGTTTGTACTCCATCATGGATGTTTAGATATATATAAGAATAATCGCCTAATTAAATATATAGGTAAGTACATTTTATTGTAGGCTTGGACAGTAAGACGGAGAAAGCCTCGCCATAGCTTTCATAGTGAAATGTGGGTTATAAGTAATTCATTGTGTAGACCTCTACCTACCCCAGTATCGGGAAATTGCGTACGGAAAAAAAAGTTTTTACTGAATGTATAAACAAATAGTTACGAGAATTTGTTTAATGTTGTTTATTGATAAAAGGCTTTTTACTTTATTATAACAATATATAAAACTAACTATATAAAATGAAGAATATATAAAACGAGAAAACTAACTTACAATAGTGGATTCTAAGAGTCAGCTTTAAATAGTCTTGGTAGGTGACATAACATATAAATCAGAAACATATAAAAGTTAATAAAAAATATAACCCAATTGTGTAATATCAAAACATAGCTCGAAACAATAATAAAAATTTACTTCTCAAACTTCCAGCGAAACATAATGTAAATCTTTTAATAACCTGCAAATACAAATAGAAATTTGTTTTGTTACTTGGAGGGACACTGTTACGACTTCGTATTGCGTAACGTAAATTTTCCGCCAAAAATAATAGCCTTTCTGTATTGAAAATCATGATCAATTTGTATTTTGTATTCGAGTCGTAAGTAAATTAATAATGTGAACATAAATTCCGGATGGCAGCGCGGACTTGCGTTTTGCACCCCACCGTTCCGCGGCGTAACTCGGCGGTCTCGACCCGGGAGTGGAACGCGCGGTCCTAGGGTGGGCAATCACGTCGTTCCCACGGGGCCGCTCTATTGTTTTCTCTCACGGTGTGCGACATGTCATTTCGACGATTGTTACGACAAGATTAACTTTGTAATGAAATGGAAGAAAACCTCCTTAGTTATTACGAGAAAATCGATGACCATTTCGTAATATGTCACCTATCGAGTGTATAGGTGTACTGCGTATGTGTTATACTACCATCTAAGACTTCTAAAAACATACTCTTAATATAAATTCTGTACTATACACATTTCCTGGGCTTACTTACTTACGTGTTTAGTTGATTTAATAGTTAATAGACTTCCAATAGACTTTAGAGACAAAATAAAAGGTATGATTGTAATATAAGTTATTACTTAGCGGGTTACTTACAAACGAATTTTTAAAAGCCTTAAATTCAGGAATGTAAAATAAAGAATGTTACAAATCAGTAAGTTGTAATTGTGTTATACTACCATCTAAGACTTATAAAAACATACTCTTAATATAAATTCTGTACTATACACATTTCCTGGGCTTACTTACTTACGTGTTTAGTTGATTTAATAGTTAATAGACTTCCAATAGACTTTAGAGACAAAATAAAAGGTATGATTGTAATATAAGTTATTACTTAGCGGGTTACTTACAAACGAATTTTTAAAAGCCTTAAATTCAGGAATGTAAAATAAAGAATGTTACAAATCACTGAGTGTAACAGAGAAAGATAAAAAAGTCCTGCAAAAATGTGCAGTCGATTTGTGAAGTTAAATTATTTTTTTCAAAACTGACGCAATCTAATTTCCAAACACCCAGGCGGAACAATGCAAACAGCAATACAAACAAACTAAAGTTGTCACGTAATTCGTTCGTCAAACATACGCTTTATTTGTTCTTGAGATTGACACCGGCCCGCCCCCAGTGTTGGTTCCCTTTGTTTTTACGTTGCACTTTGTCAATATTTAGTCTCATTTGCCATCAAGCGGTTTTAAACACCGATTCGTCGACATTTGGTACGAGCAAAAAGTGGGTGGCACTGCGTGGGATTTGCTCAAACATTTGTCGTCTATCAATATGTGAATGAACTTAAACATAAAACATTTATTGTTATATCTGGATACATTACATAATTTTAATTTTGTGTGTCTTAAGATTTAAATTTATAAACGATCATTGTACATTTTTACACATAATATATATATACATACATACATAATGGCAAGTAAAAGCCGACTGCAAACTGCAAAGACTCTCCGGCAAAGAAGATTTTGCCACAACCGCCACGTTTGGCAAGTCGATGGGTGATCACAGTACTAAACACCTTAGACGTTGCTGCCTATCATCAAACTGCTTCATTCTGGTCTAGTATTTTTTGAGATGGTTACCGCGCCATCAGCACAGTAAGAAAAAAATATTCTTACGCAGATAGTATACGGTAAAGCTGATTAACTAATTAATGTTTGAATATAAACGAAAGTCTAGATTTGTCAAAAGTAAACACTTTATAATATTATGAACAATATATATTCAACTGACCACCTACAACGAACCTTTTCTTATAAAATTTCTTTAGATATTATTATATATTTTCTTTTATTAATGTGTACAATAAAAATTAAATAATCATAACTGACCCTCGTGCTAGACAGTTTTACATTTTTACGTTTTCTCTTACATACATTATTTGTCAGCGAAATAAAATTATGAATGTGTGTTTGTTAATGTGTATATATAAGTGTGGTACATGAAGGTGCCTCCTTCAATTATCAATATGTCCCATTTCATTCTGTTTTTATAGTGTCCATTTACTAATATTTATATTAACCATTTCAATAAATTTATTGAAGTTTACATTGCATAACTTTCTACCATGCGTTATTAGAAATTTATGATTTTTACAATTTGAATAGTGGTAGGGTATCATATTTTTACGTGAAAACTTCATCAAAGCGGATCAATAATAAACCTAATTATAGAAATTCTAATAGCATATTTATCCATTAAGTTTGAAACACCTTTATAACGAGTTTTAGAGTTTGAACTAATTTTAATTTATGTCATCAATTAAGTTCTAACATTTATTTAAAATGATATTCCAAAGAATTTTGTTCTATACGATAGATAATTTGTGAAGTTATTAGAACTATATTAAGGTTAACAATTGCAATTACATTTAAAAAAAATTTACAACCCCGGTAATTTGAAAAAAAAAAACCTTGGTCACTTCGCAGCTATGCAGCAATGTGCCGAGGCGGTCGCAGCAAAAAGTTTAAATGGAATTTTAGCTTTAGTTTAGTGCGCATGACCTTCTCGGAATCGTTAGTTGCCGTAACGGTACTCGGGCCGAGTCTCCTTCAGGTACACAACTACAGTACGCTCATAGCCATTACCACGTTAAGTAGAAAAGTTTTAGGGTGTTAGAAACTATACATTAATACATTGGTCGTGCTGTACAAACTTTTGCTGTGAAAAATTTTTAAAGTTGCGGAAAATTTTCTGTAGAGAGTATTTTTTTGCGAATCTAATGTTTTTATTTTCACTCGGAAAGACTTATGTTGTTAGGTATTTTTAGATGGGGAAGTTTTAAAGTTAAGTAAGGAAATTGTAAGCCGAATTTCTTCGCTTAGGTTGACAGATTTCTTAAATAATCGTAACATGGCCTTTTCCTGCAAAAGAATAAGTTTTATTCAGGAATCGATGCTTTTTACATTATCAACAGAAGTATATGTAAAAATTAAATACCACTTGTTAACACAAGAACATTTTTCACAATGGTTTTCGAAACACATTTTTTCCAAAATATTCCGTTAGAAATTTGGGAATAACTTTATAAATATAATAAAATAAATATTGTCACGCTACTGTCAATAGGTAGACAGAGGTCGAGTCTAGACAATTAAGTCCCTTCGACTCACCTTCCACCGAAGATATTTTCGGGACAACGTGACAGGTGGTAAGCCCGTCGCCGTCTTTATGTCCAACGATATGCGTCGTACAAAAGTTTTTGAAAAAGCCATTGGTACGAACCTGCCACCTGGGGATCGAACTCGGGTCTCTTGACTCGAAATTCTGACCACCCAACCACTCGGCTATCGCGACTTCCACAACTTAACCCTTTTGTTTATGCTAAACCGCACTTAAAAATGTTATTCAACATTTTACCTAGGTTTTTATATATGCAGTAAATTTTCAATTTAGATTATGCGATTAGACTTCATAGATATTTATGAAGTGGTTAACAGGATAACGCCTGTAGTTGCTGAAGTTCATACATATTTTTTATATATGTTACTGATACTTAAATCACCAAATAGACTTGATTTGAATTACCAAATTCCTATAACCTATATATTTATTTATTTCGACACTCCTTTTTACAGCATATATACACACATACTTAATGGCGTGTTAAAGTCCACTTTATACATAGGCCTCTCCACAGGAAGGATTTGCCATAATCGCCTCGCTTGAATCGCTTGAAGAAAGGGAGTGACAATATTCTTACACCGTTACCACACGGCACCATTTTATAAAAGTTGCATAAATATGACCTCAGTATACAAGTGGCGTAGATACCGATATTAATAATTTAACCATCCAAGATCATCTAGAAAAGTGCTTGTGGAACCTTCATTGTTTCAGATAACTTTGCAATCAAAGCAGCATTTGTGATATACATATATTCTCTCTCATATCACATACATTTGTAACTATCACAAATGAGCTTTCCGCTTACGCCTTCGCGGACGGGGACTATTGAACAAATTGCCATATATAATATATATTCCAATTTGTTCATCAGAAGCCAAATTCCCTGCTCCGAAATGTATAACTTCTGTGATGTCGACTTTTGGATGCTCTAATATATTTATTTTATACATATTGAAATACATGTATAGGATATTAATATTCCCAAACACTGCGATTTAGGTACGACATCTTTTTTTATTTCAGTAACAGAATTACATTGACGCCTAAAATAAATACAGTGGTTTCCGCTCAAAAAAACGTGAGCAATAAAAATGTTTTGGGAAAGTTTTATGACTGCAAAGGGGTACAGACATTTGTGGAACGTAATCATAAAACAATTAACTGCTCTGTGCTTTGGTTGTAAAAGTACCGCCGGTTATCTATGGTAACCTAACTGTATTCTGTATTATTACGAATGCTATTTTTTCGATAAGTACACATTAAACATATTTTACATTTGGTCGTTAGGTGTTTCTATTTGCATTCCGTGTCGTGTTGTTAAATGTCACGATAGCTGAGTGGTGAGGTGGAGTTCGAACCCCAGGTGGCAGGCTCGTACCAATGAGTTTTTCAAAAACTTATGTACAAATTATTTCGTTGGCTTGGACATAAAGACGGCGACGGGCTCACCACCTGTCACGTTGTCCCGAAAAAATCTTCTGTGGAAAGTGGGGCAAAAAGGACTTAATTGTCTAGATTAGACCTCTGTCTACTGTCTGTCTGACCTGTTAATTGGGAATTGCATGAAGATATTTTTTTTTAAATATGTCTAAATGTAAGTTAAAATTCAACAGTTTGGTCACGGCAACGACGTCAAAGATGTACTGTGTTTTGTATTACGATTGCCAATTCATTTGCTAAGTGTTGCAATTATTGCAAATCTAATAACGGAAAGAGAGATCCTTTATATCAATTTAATCAAAGTCTTTATCAATTAGATATATCTCTTTTAATAAAGTAGCACGTAGTCATATAAAATATTCAAATACGTTTCTTCTTAGGGCATCGATTGTATCGTTTATAAAGACTCTTCAAAAACAGACACATCCAGCCGATATTAGTAGCAATATTGGTTAGTACATATCACATAATTGTTAAAACACTTAATCTACCAATATCAACTAACAGTTTAGAGAAAACTTTTATGTTGTGACTGATAAGTACGCGTAACGACCGCCGTGGACGCAAACACCGATTTTCAAAGAGACTCCAGCTCGGAGGACCCGGATTCGAGTCCCGGTCGAGTCCATTGAGAAAACGCTTTTCTAACTTTTATCGGGTATTGTGGTATGATTTGATTGATTTGTGGTACCTTCATTTTTTCTGATTCCATATTACAAGTGCTGAAGCTTCTTACTTTTTGATCTCAAAAATGTATATGACGCGATGTCCATATCCATGTATATATTTAATTATTTTTCAATAAAAAAAGTATTGTAAAACCGGCACTCTAATTTTCTGTTTTATTAGACAGCGCAAATATGTACCACCTTATGGACAAGACTTCAAAATACAATTTGCTAACATCGAAAGGTGGAATAATCATTATAAAACATACCAAACTTTAAATTCGACGTGAAGTCACGATAGGCGAGTGGTTGGGTGATCGGAATTCGAGTCAAAGAACCCGAGGTCGATCCTCAGGTGGCTCGTACCAATGAGTTTTTTTAAAACTTATGTACGATTTTATCGTTGGACATCATTTATCGTTTTTCGTCGTCGGACATATAGACGGCGACGGGCTCACCACCTATTACGTTGTCCAAAAAATATCTTCGGTGGAAGTTGGGTTGAAGATATTTTTTTAAATTCAACAGAGCTTTGACGGACAGCTTTGCTGTCTCACATAATAACTTCATAAAATGTGATAAGACTGGTTGCGACATTATAGGCATTTACACGTATGGTATGATTATTTAAGATATCTTAACGCCATTCCCCTTACCCCCTGTATTGGGAATGGCGTGAAGATAAGTGAATAATAAGTGATATGTGAATAATTTTTAAAAGGAAAATTTGAGAATCCAATGACGTCACTTACAGAATTATATCTAAAAAAAGTAAACTGAATCCTATCAGTAGTAATGCCAATTTCCTTAAACAATGACTCATTTAGAAATAACTCAATTGTTCACATTTAGTAACATTCCGTAGCGTTATCATAAAGTTAACTTAAAACCTTTTAGTGTTTTGCTGCTACCTTAATAGGAAACACGCAACCAATGCATTACGAATGTCATGTGGATGATGATTTAAGGAAAAAAAAAATATTTAGAACGATATTAGATTATTAATATGCAGTTAGATTTTTGATTTTCATTTTAAATAATTATAGCAAAAGTCACGATAGCCGGGTGATTAGGTGATCAGAATTCGAGCCAAGAGACTCGAGTTCGTTCCACAGGAGGCTGGTACTAATGGTTTTTTGATGTACAAATCAAAATCGCAGAATTACGAGTACCCTTGAACCTCCTCGAAACATTTGCTTTTTGAAAGTTAGTCTTTATCTACCTTAAGCTCTGTTTTGTATATGTTAACACACACGTAGAAGAAATCTTACCTTACAAATATTTATACAATGGTTTCCATATTTATGAAGTCGAAGATAAGGTGGCTTTTATGTCAAAAGGCAGATTTTTTCAAAGTAATACTTATCAACATCGTTATATTTATAACTGCTGACTAATCAAATTTCACTTGAAAGCAGTTATATCTACCAACAAATTCCTAGAATTTTTTTTATATTTCGACACAAATGTTTTATAATATTTTTTAAGTTTTCGTTTTTAATTAGAAAAGATTTTTCGGCATCATATCGTGTTATAAGAAGCAGTGTTCCAAAATTACTACAATATTCTTTAATTTTCTGGAGCAAACGTATCATCATTCGATCTCTCAATATATTAATTCGGAAAGTTAATATAAAAATAATGCGCGTACCAGAGATAACATAGATCAGACATTCGAAGCATAACCCAATAACTAACTGCCTACGTCTATGTGGTGTTCTATACCCCCAATTAATCTATGTGCCACATGTTATCCAAATTGAATTCAACAGTTCTGGTGTGATTCCGTAACAGACATCAATCTATACACATTTACATATTTATAATAAAATGAAATAAATAATTATCTTGATGCAATTCCCAATACAGGGGTAGACAATTAAGTGCCATTGACCCACCTTCCACACCAAAGATATTTTCGGGATAATATTTATAATAGCAGAAAGGATTATGTATGTATACACGGAGATAGGTGGTGCTCCTGTCCCCGTTATTATGTCTTAGCCAGTGATATAAATCGTACGTAACTTTTTGAAAAAAACCATTTATACGAGCCCGACACGTGGGGAATCGAACTCGGGTCGCTTGACTCGAATTCCGATCAACCAACCACTTGGCTATCGTGACAATTATTATTTAATTAAAAAATGTTTAAAATGAAGGATTGAAAACTTAATACGAGAATTGCATATAAATTATACTGACGTATGGTTCGTGTAATTTATATACAATTCTCTTGAGTAAGACCTTCGTCATGTAATACACTATCAAAAGTTTTAAAAAGCGCAACGGCTGCTGACAGGGGATATTATATATGCGATATAATCTCAGTATATTCCTTCAATTTCTTTTTTCTAAGGTTTAGATTATATTTGATCGTTTTATATAGGCGAGAATTTACGTTGAATTGTAAATTCTCGACAACTATAAAAACATATTACTAAGATACGAACTCCATTTTAGATTTAGTTATTTTTTTTCAAAATAGATGTTTCATTGTTTATTTCGGCTCCTAAAAATGTTAACTACTCATAGTGAATAAATAATGTTTAACCTAAACTAGTAAGTTCTCAATCAAACATCAAATTGGTGGAAATAATAAAAAACAAAGGCCAGAAGCCACTCATAAATCGCCCGAGATAGAGTCATTATCCAGGGGCGGACTCCAGCCCCTGAATAATTAAAAACAAATAAAGTCGACACGGATTGTGTTATCTGGCTCGATCTTGGTTAACATTAATTTTTATTTAATAGTTTTGGGGGTGTTCACGATTCTACACGGAAATAGGTTTTGATATTTTAAGCTTAACATTAAATGCGATATTTTTTAGTAATTTATACCTTATTGCGTACGATAGTTGATAGATCCAGGCGTTACTTCGGACACCTCGCTCCTCAGACGCTGCTGCTCATCTTCGGTCTGATTATTTTGGTCTGAAATTTTTTGAGATGGTTATCCCGCCATCTATCGGTCTTACGACACCCATGGTAAGATAAAGACTGGCAATATTCTTACACGTTTATTAAAAGATATTAATATTCGGTTATTTAAAAACCGTGGAATTCATGTAAATATAAAACTTTTAAATAATGGATCAATCTGTATTATTAACATGTCACGCTCACAGCCAGCGTTCTTAGAACCAAAACCAAGAGGAGTAGGGCCGTAAGATTATTTTAGATTTTAGTTTATGAGTAATGTTAATATAAACATAATTTAGTATCGATTATTAATAGATTATTATATTTCACTATAACCGAATGGTTGAGTGGTCGGAATTTCGAGTCAAGAGACCCGAGTTCGATCCCCAGGTGGCAGACTCGAAACAATGGGTTTTTCAAGTAACTTGTATACGAATTATATCGTTAGCTTGGGCATAAAGACGGCGACGGGCTCACCACCTGTCACGTTGTTCCAAAAATATCTTCGGTGGAAGGTGGGTCGAAGGGCCTTAATTGTCTAGAATACCACAACTACCAAATGCAGGGGTAGACCTATGTCGTGTCGACAAGATATTTATTTGTTTATATATTTATTAGACTTCGATAGGGTTGTCCCGCCAACTATTGGTACAATATTATTACTATTGCCATTTACAAACCCTTTCCATTAGTCCTTTCTTACATCACCACCCACGGGAAGAGAGAAAATGGCCTTCTTACACCGGTTCCTCACGGTAACCTGTACCAAGAACGGTGGGAAGCCTTGGGTGGGGAGATTTTCATCCGAGCTTTGTCGATCAGTCGCAATTATACCAGCTGCCCGCTGAGAACATTCAAAGTTTTTTTTACCCAGGAAAAACCCACGTCTCAAACTAACGTCCTTGATCTACTTTGGTCTGATTTAAAGGGGTTGAGATAGGCCGAAACTAATTTTCGAAGTCCATGTGAGCAAAGTCCTCGAAAAAGGAAGGATTAAGAGTACTCGGGTACTTAGACGTGCGTGTATGAAGAAAATGTTGAATTTGAAAGAAGCGAAAGAAGTATGCAAAGATCGTGACACTTCATTATCCCTCAGGCTAACCCAAACAGTCAAAAAATAAAAGACAATCAACGTCTGACATAGAATCACGATTTATGCCGCCGTTTAAGTTGTGGTAAATTTAAATAGGATATGACAGGAAAAATAAGAAGTTATATAATAAGGAAAAATATAACATAAATTAAATATAAATTAAAGTGGCTGTAAAAAAATAAACATTACTCGTTTAAACTTTTAGGAAGTGTAACGGACTTAAAACAAGAACCCACCAACCGTAGTTCTTCACTCGTATGACACCCGAGTATTTGTTCAATTTATATGTGAAGAACACTTGAGTTCGTGGATGAGACGCGCCGGCGCCTTCAATGAGAGCTGCGCTGGTCTGCCATAATGATGCTAATGTTTATCTACCAAAAATGTTTTTATATGACGATAGGAAAAAAAACATTTTTATTATTATCAGATCTGGTATATCTTATACATTAACTAAGAAAATATTTTAACACAGAAAAGACACCATTTTATCGAAAATCACGCAAGAGGTTTTCAGGTCAAAATGTATATCTCTTATGTATTTGCAAGGCACGACGACAGCCTAGTCGGTAGTAGTAATAGTTACTAGTTAGTAGTAGTAAGTTTTACTAGCACCGTTTTTAACTAAATTAATTTAATATACGATCTAGTTAACGGTATTCCTGAAGAGTCTTCTATGGTCTAGTCACAATTGTCTTTCATAAATTGTGCTTTAATCTCTAAGAGATAGAATGCTTTTTACCATAAAATTCATTTGTTATGTGGTTACCATGCTTTTTGCAACTATGACTTGCATTATGTACGCAGTACGCAGGTACTACATACTACCTCGTACACTATTAGTTTGCTTGTAGTGAAAACACGGTAATGCCGTAACAAAAGTCAAAAGTCCTTCCAACATTGTTGATAATGTTTCGGCTCGCTGAAAATGGAAGTTCTGTTTCTGTCCGAGCAAAAAGCAATTAAATATTCGAACCAGCGAAATACTTTACTCATACACTCAAACGGAGGCGACAAACCATTAACATTAACATACTAATATATTAAAATTCACATATTAAATACGTCACGATAGCCGAGTGGTTGGGTGGTCGGAATTCGAAGAGTCGAGAGACCTGAGTTCGATCCCCAGGTGGCAGGCTCGTACCAATGGGTTTTTCAAAAACATATGTACGAATCACATCGTTGGCTTGGACATAAAGGCGGCGACGAGCTCACCACGTCACGTTGTCCCGAAAATATCTTCGGTGGAAGGTGGGTCAATGGGACTTAATTGTCTAGACTGGACCTCTGTCTACCCCTGTATTGGGAATTGCGTGAAGATATTTATTTTATTTATTTATAACATATTAAAAATAAATCATACTTAAAATGTAAGTACCTATCATAATTTAATTTATAATCACAACATTTTGATAACTAATTAAACTAGAATAATCAGCTTAGAATCCCAAAGTAAGCAACTAAGGCAATGTTATAATGGAATAAGAAACAACAAAGGTACCACAAGCACCCAGATCCGAAAAAAAGTAGAAAAAGTGTTTTCTTCATTGACTTTACCGGGAATCGAACCCGGTACCTCAGAGCTAGCGACACCATAAAAACTGGTGTGTACAGCACTCGCGGCCTCGCCTCCACGGAAGTCTTCAAATTATTGAATAATTTGTTACAATTAAATTAACATTGAAAAATTTAAATACGCTAAAATTTTTCTCACATATTTTTAGTCATCAGTAGGACTTATTTGTAACAAATAAAATGTAAAATTTTCTTTCAATAGACATAAATAAAATTGTTGCACTCTATACACGGCTAAATGACTGACTTACGTAGAAAACTTTATTAAAGTATTCCAGTTGAAAGTGTCTCCTAGAGATTTAAGCTAGCGAAGTCAGGGGTAGCAGGTAGTTTTGATAAAGTACGAGATTCCGCGCATCCCAACGAAAAACCGAATGTTAAAATTGTTGATATCATTTAACTTAACTGCTCGGAAGCATCTTCAGATCAAATTCATAATAATCACTCATCAATCAAACGTTGGGATTCTTACAAAAACTCTCTTTGTCGGAACATAACCGCTAGTAATTGGTGTAGGCAAAATAGAAAAAACAAAAGTGAAAATTTATAACGAGACGAAACTCCCAAATCATTCTGTTTAGTGCAAAATTATATAGTTTTAAACGGGGCGTTTAGGCGTTTCGTAGACCTTAATCGTCGGGTGTTACGTAAGTGGCGTGCCTCGGGACGGAAAAGTGCGCCGCAATCTATTAGCTGAACAAAAAGTGAGCTTAATTTCACACCTGTTTTACCTTTAATTCTATAATGACGTGAGAGCAACGGGCTTTTTGCACGCGCTTCTTCGATTGCACTCGCTTATTTTTACACAACCTGTATTCGGACGGGGAAATTCATTATGACGATCACGAATTCGCAAACGGTCTCTTTTGTTGGTTCGAAAGTTTTGTTTTCGGTTTGCGGTTTCTGTCGAATAGGCTCACGTTCACGCCGCGGATGTCGCTGTGCGTAATGTGACTGATTATTGGAAGTTTTCACTTTATTGTATCATACACTTGTGCAATGTTTTATTCTTGTAATAAAAATAGTTTATGAAGCATGCTGGCTTATTATATGATAAACTATAACACTAAATCTTACAACTATAAGGATTATTCAATATAATATTCGCCCATCAGTAAATTCTTACTGATGGGCGAAGACCTCCCCTTATATTATATAACAAATTAGAATAGATAAATGTTCGGCAAGCTGCTTCAATGTCCAGTGTTAATGTAAATGAGTAAATGAAAGTCCGCCAATCAATCCTTTCGACCCACCTTTGACAAGTAGTGAGGTTGTCTCCGTCTTTAACTCTATCGATATCAACCTTACATAAGTTTTTGAAAAACCCCCTCGATACGAGCCAGCCACTAACATGTCAAGTAATGTCTAAAGTATAAATCATCCACGGAACAATTTATAAGCTGCTGTAATAAGTTTAAGGAACTCATATTCCAATATTTGTGCAAAGAATTTGTAAGTTCTTCATATTAAAATCGTATTTTTATGTGAAATTTGGTTAAAAAATATTGTACTGGCGTCAAAACAAAATAAATAATAAATATCTTCACGCAATTCCAAATACAGGGGTAGACAGAGGTCTAGTCTAGACAATTAAATCCCTCCGACCCACCTTCCACCGAAGATATTTTCGGGACAACGTGACAGGTGGTGAGCCCGTCGCCGTCTTTTATGTCCAAGCCAACGATTTAATTAGTACATAAGTTTTTGAAAAATTGGTACGAGCCTGCCACCTGGGGTCTCTTGGCTCGAAATTCCGATAACCCAACCCCTCGGCTATCGTGACATTAAGATTAGGAAACAGTTCGAATTCAGTATAATAAGTTTGTAAATCGAGACTAGTATTGGTCACCAGTAGCAACCACTGGGAGGCCACATAGGCCGTGTAGCTTAGAAAGGTGATTGCTAAACGAACACCAGCCCACCCGTCACCCCGCTGCGGATCTGGACTTTGGATCTGCTGCCGATCACATTTCCTCGGAGTGCAACGATAGTAGCGCTTCACTATTGTGTGAAGCACTACTACACTTCAACTAACACTCCTATCCCCGCCAAAGTCGCGAAGGACAGCGAACGTGGCCAACAGCAATCCTAACACACCTCTTTAGCCGAAAGTCCACGTCAGTTATGAAAGGCTAGTAGAGTGAAGTAAAGACTACGACGCAAACACTCCCTCCACAGCCCACGAACGCGCATCTAAATCGGGCTAACTAACCTCACTTGAAGTGCCCATCTGGAGCCGGGCATTCTCCGCAAAGTTAGTTTGGCGGTATATGTTTCTCTTGATTTGGCGTGAGGATCCAAATCACAATTAGCAAACATCAACAAGTTCTGCCTTGCTGAAGTTCCTGTAGGTTTGGAAAATCTTTAAAGACCCTAAAAATACACATTAGATCGAATTATTTCTCCGTAAAGATTTGTATCCATTGTCACGTGTAGCTTTGGTAATGCCAAACCCTATACAATGGTAGACAGAGGTCTAGTCTAGACAATTAATTCCCTACGGCACACCTTCCACCGAAGATATTTTAGGAAAACTTGACAGGTGGCGAGGCCGTCTCCGTCTCAATGTCCAAGCCAACGATATAATTGGTATATAAGTTTTTTTTTTTTTTAAAACTCATTGGTACGAGCCTATCACTGGGGGGTCGCACTCGCCTCTCTCGACTCGAAATTCCGACCACCCTACCACTCGGCTATCGTGACTCTAAATGTTATTTATTAAAGAAAAGACTATTACTATTTTCATATTACCACGTAGCTTGGTAATTTAAGTCTACGTATAGGTATATTGTCTAATATTAAATCGGTTGCATACCGGATCTTAGCTTATCTGGACTGCTTGTCTGTCAGGGAAGGGAGCGGGGGTTTACGTCACGTCGTGGGTGCCAACACGTCGCCGTCACGCTCCACAAACAGCGAGGCTAGTGCAGCCTTGACGTCGTCGCCTCACATTGCGCACCGGCTTAGAACCTGCTGGTGTTTTTAAGCAAATAAATAATCCGTAATCATTGAATGAAACAAACACTAGTACAGCTTCCGGTAAAACTATTAGTAGATACACGTCCAATTTTTATAATATGTAAAAATTAAACCAATTATAACAAGCAAATGTTGTAATTGTTATCGAACGGTACTCGTACTATCAAGCATTATTAAAAAGGATATAACAATAGTTATAATTATCAACATTGCAACCTGTCTATCTCATAATTTCAGTAAGTGCACTGCTTCATAACATTCGCCCCCAAAGATTGCCGAGTCTTAGTCATCAGTAATTTTAAAGGAATCCTATAAATATCATGTTATCATAGAATATATCCATATAGATATCATCAATTATAACTCCACTCTCCAAACTCCAGAAACTTTCTTGCATGGCAGTTGTCATTGCTGCTTGCTATTTCACTGACGTTATTCCAGTATAACAGTGCAGATCCATGAAAATGCTTGATCATGTTTTCACACTGCCATATCGTTCTTACATTCCGGTATTTTACTCAATTATGACGTTACTCGATACGAAAAAACAGAATGTGCAGTACGCACGAAATGTACTTAATTAATTGCTTTACTTTTATGTCTTATAAAATGGCTGCAAAGTTGAATCATAATGATTTTACATTTTTTTTTAATTATATTATAATTTTCAGAAAAATTAATCATTTCATTATATTTATAATCGCGTATATAGTATAATTTAGATAAAACTAAAATAATACTCTGCCTAAATGACATTGCGTAACATTTTCAAACAACTTACTTTTATTATATATGTGTATAATTGTAATAATAGTTTAATATATTCATCGTTTCAACATACATTTAGTTTAATAACAATATAATTAGTAATATTTTCGCAGTTCATGGACATGTAATTTACTAACATAGTATAAGATTGATTCGAGAGGTTAGGATTTAATGAGGAAATCTTAATTAAGCAACATTTTTTACAATACTGGCATATAGACATTCAATGATGTTAATCAATTGGACAGACGTAAAACTGATCGAGACTCTCAAGTTCGTTAATTGTTTTGTTTTGTTTTGATACCACAGTACCTACTATAACATTTCCAAATAACATGAGTATGATAATATTGCTTATTTCGGTAAGTGTCTTTTAATTCCATTTCGTTATTTGAATTAATTTTGACGTTACTCGACACGAAAATACATTTGAGCCTAAGAAAGGATAAAACTTCTTTGTATTCTACGAAAGCTACAGAAGATTCAAACGTAGGCGGAGCAAGCGATTAAAAGTTAAAGTAATTATATGTTAGATGCAATTAAAGCGTCTTACTTCAAATAACAACTTACAAATATAGTCTGTGGTAGGTATACCACAGACTCGTAGTTAATGCAAAGGATCTCTGACATGATCTCTAATGACCAAAATTAGAGATACTAAAAGGAAGTAGAATACAGTTATCTAGAGATGTCAGAAAACGTATAAGCCATAAACATTTGGAAACTTATAAATCGCAGATATAGTTTTGTAAAGGCGTCCCGAGCAAGGCATATCTAATCAGGCGACGGCCGATACTCAAGACAATGGTGTCAGCGTGAAAGCCTCATAAAACTACGGGACCCGTAAAACCCCGTCCAAAATATTTACAGCGCGTGACAAACAACCCGAGTCTTTGTCTTCCAAGGATTGTCTCGCTCATTCGTCGCGCTTAATCTTTGAAGTTTGTTGCAGATGACTCCGGCGATATGTTTTCAAAGTCTGTAGTACTTACTGTATGAAATCTAATACATGTAATAAAAAAATTTAAATCACTGTTAAAATAAGTACTTTTTCAATCACCAAGGTCTTGAAATTGTAAGAGGTAAAATTATAATAAATATTGTGGAACACATAATATTGCAAATTTAATCTCTTTACGAATGATATTTAATTTAACTCTTTTGTCTTAACTTGTCATTTGTGGTTTATATGTATGGTTGTCCCGCCATCTGACGGTAGCCAATTGCATTTGCGAGGTTTTCCCCTAGTAGCCTCTTACGACACCCACGGAAAGAGGTGGTATTATTCTTACGCCGACAGCATACGATAAAAAATACTACTAAAGAGCTCGATAAATACTGAAACTATCAAGGAAATTCAACAGAGAATAGCGTTTAAGGTTCGAGGTGTCTGATACAGCGATCGCAAATGCGTTTGCCAAGCTTAGCGATTATGGCAAACCTCCCGTATAGACTATTACAGGCCGTTACAATGGTTGGGGTTAATTTTTTATATCTATATGTAATAGATCTGACTGCTAAAGAATAATTTCTCATTCGGTGATTCTAAGGAAAAGAAATATTTTTTTTTTTTTTCAAAATATATTTACTACTTCATTTATTAGAAAATTTTAGTTATGGTACCAAACCGATTACTACTATTTTTTGAACTAAGTAACATCCGAAAAAGCTACGAGTATAATGTTTATACTTGACATCACCAACAATATGATGAATGCAGTCTAGGCCCGGCATATCATTTTTCAACTAGCATGGCATCATGCGCATGTTGAACTTGTTATTTGGATATCCTCAGGTATTATATGCAAACTTTTGCTGAGACGTAACTGGCATGATAACAAAGGATTTTAAGTTTAGTTAAAAAAAAAGGAAAATTTTAAATAATCTAAATTTTCTATTGATCACAAGTATAACGATTAGCATCGTTCCAACTAAAAAGTCGTAGTGAAAGGTAGCAAGCACGTGCTGTGGGACAGCGATCGCATATCGAACCGTGGGCGTTCGGTGCCGAACAAAAAAATCTCCCAACAGTATTCGATTTGCTTGGTATCGTTAGTTATAAATCTGGCGAGGGAGCGGCGATGGCCAATGACTGTGAAAGTTCACACAACAATTTAAGATTTTAACACTCCACCGCCACCGTCGGACACCTCTCATTAGACTGGACTGCGCAGCGAAGTACCAACATCTTGCTAATCATTTTACTATTTTCTCGACATATAGGAAAATTTAATCCGAGATGTAATCTGGTCATGAATGTCCCCAGCATAAATAAATTTATTCCTTTTCAGATAGCACACATTATTACAAGCTGTGAATATGTAAAAATTTGCAATAAATCTTGCTTTGTAATAAAGGTAGGAACTAGCACGACAATAACCAATAACTTCTGAAGCGTGGCGATTTTTGCGAATGTCCCTTAAAGGAATAATTTAGAAAACTGAAAACTTAATCTTTACTGTTTCAGAAGTTTTTACTGTGTGTGTTTGTGTGTGTGGGAATATTTGGTAAATTCTTCTTGTGAAAGAGATTTGTTTTCACAGGCTTGTATGGACTGTATCCATGAAATTAAAAATGAAATTGTTATCTGAGTGTCGATTATTTTTCTTAAATTAATTATAAGTGAAGCTCCATCCAATTTACACATTATTTTTTATTTCTCTATATTTAATTTTTATATTGAACCAAACATTTCGTCAGCGTCAGTTCCCCTCGTACACGCTTAAGTACGACTCAGTAAAAAAACGACCTCCATCTCGAATGTCATTTGCACGGCGTGCCGTTGAAAAAGCAATTATTTCAATATCTGGCCCGCGCCGGCACCCAACGGTCAAGCAAAAAATGCTCTGAGCACGCGCTCGTAACTGTGACCAGCGGTAAGAAAGTTCGGAGACGCCACCAAGGACACAACCGCCGTTGCAGCACTCTTCAATAAAACTTTGCCCTGTATTTAGTTTAAATCATAATACTGCAAACTTCGTAAAGGCACTTTTATAACTACATAACAAAGTTAAGTGTTAAAGAGGATTTTTGATTACAAAAAATGAATATAAAGTATGATAATCATCTAAGCTTGTATTGTTGGCTGATCAAATATCTCTCCATTCAATTCCTAGGATTTTGATGAGATTTCAATTTGACAATGGTTCTTTCTAAATTTAACCTATATACGAGTAAATAAAATAAACTTTTACGTGTATGTATGATGGAGCGTTACTTTAGGTAGCTTTAGCTTTAATTATGACCAGAAAAGTATTTCTGTATTTTTCAAATAGTTGAAGTTTCCAAATATTCTAAACCTCTGACTTACCCAGTATTAGAAAATTGTGAAGTTAAAAGAAATACTAATCTGTCCTTAGAAAATCGAGTTATTCCTCACTGCAATGAATTTTCAATGGCCTTCTGTCACGAAAATCAGTCCTGTTGAAGTAGTAGAATCTTTTAACATATTTCCTCAATTATGTCATATTTTTGATGATAAATATAAATATTTTTTTACATTATAATCAATAATTTTTTACATTATAAAAATTCCCTTTTATTTTATCATCATGCAATTTAGACATTGCGGCAAACATTCCACAAATAATATTTTATAGACCTAATATTTACACATTTTTAGATGGCAGACATCAATAAAAACAAAATTGGTAGTCTTTCCACTCTACTGATCATTAGCGAATAATCGAAATAAACAACAATACCTAAGTTTCTTCCGTCGATCAATTATGTTTTTACTTTAATCTTTTACAAGGCTTAATATCCAATATATACGATGATTCGGTACAGCTTACGCTATTTTTATTTATTTGAAGCAAATTAGTTACTTTTAAGCCACTAAAAATTTAACATTATCTATAAGTAGAAATATGTGTAAATGCGACAGCACAGCACATTTTTTGTTAAGTGGCAAACATTTGTGAGTGTCACTCGAGTGACAATGCATCGACGACATCGAGTGGCTCAGTCTGAGTCGTTACCACTACCACTGTTAACAAAAATACACGATCTTGTTTCAGCATTTGGTTCTGACGTACATAAATGTCTTCTGAATTAATGAAAATTATGATTGTTTTTCATGGACAGCTGCTAAATATGTTACCGATAAAAGTGGCAACACAAAAAAAATCGACATTTTTCGAGATTAAAATACAAATTAATAGTATAAACATGACATTTTTTACAAAAAGTGTAGTTGGCTCAATCCCCCGGAGGTAGGCCCGTAGCAATATTTTTTTACGAAAACTCATGTATGACCTAAAGACGGCGACTGGCTGGACAACGTGACAGATGATGACCTTATCGCCGTCTTTGTTTCCAAGCCACAGTACTTAAAATCAAATAAATATATATGACTCGAATAAATATTTATGATAGAAATATTTGCCTCTAATGGGATTCGAATCAGCAACCTTTAGCTTAGAAGGAAAGATCACTACCAACTAAGCTAAGTGGTACAAAAAACAAAGAAACAATAAAGTAATAGTTTAATGATATTTATCCCATTAAATCGTTAAACCAGAAACATTCATACCTAGTTAGGACATCAGCTAGACAAATGTAAATAAATCATAACACAAAAAAATCTGAACATTTTCGTGCGTATTATGTACTAATCGATAAATACTGTTACACAGAGTAATAAGGCTTCGATTTCTTTTTAGTAACAAGATAGTAGAAACCTTTTTGTCATACTCTATCCAAATTGGAATTGGAATATTATTCTAATATAATTAACATGTAATTAACTTATTTAAGTTAGATGTGCTTTAGCAAAGATGATATGAGAATTATTTGCGGGTATTTTAACAATAATGTCGGGTAAAGTTTCTTCTTCAAAACAATTGTCTTTTGTCCTAAAATCTTTATCTTAAAATTACGCCTTATTTCAATGACTGATTAATTTATTTAATTTTTTTATAATTTCTAATAATGTATTTCTAATAATTTTTAAACGTGTTTTCTTCAATATTTATTTAACAGTAGATTTGATAACAAGACATTAAACAGCGAAAACTATACTAAGTTATGTTTAGTAGTTCTTGCGTGATGATCAGTGTTATAACAGACTAGGTTTTACTTACGTCTTCGCGAACAGTTTATGACTATCCCCAGGGTCCCATTTAATACCAAAATTATTAAAACCGTGTAATTATCTTAGTTGTGAAATTGTGACAAGAAACAACTTATTTTCTCATTTAATATATTAGTTTGAATGTCAGCGAAGTTGCCTGCTGATAAAATAAGTTGTAGTAATAATCCTCAACCGCCGTGTCGTAACTCTATTTGTTTAACCGCAAATACTCTTGGCATAATTTATAACATCAAATTATCAAACACATTTTATACAGTGGTTTACAAAAGTATGAAGAGGATAACACCAAATAATTAAAAAAAAAAATGTAAATACTAAATCTTAGCACTATTGTACACAACAGTGTGGTTAGAGACGACTAAGGGAAAATTTTAAAAATGCAATTGGCTACGACAGATGACGAAATATCCCTCATAAAAATGCCAAACCAAAGGGATTTGACGCGGCCTCTAAGAATAGCGGTTATGACATTTAATATTATATAATTGGCTATCGATTGTTATATATTCATTGATCTTTACTATCTGAGAATGTCCGTTCTTTCCGTTGCTATCTTCATAGATTACTATTTTCTAATATACACTAACTGTATAATACATTATTCTTAGACATTACTGATAAAAAGTGACATATAGAAATTATGTTCATAATATATATATATATATATATATATATATATATATATATATATATATATATATATATATATATATATATATATATATATATATATATATATATATATATATATATATATATATATATATATATATATATATATATATATATATATATATATATATATATATATATATATATATATATACACATATATATATATATATATATATATATATATATATATATATATATATATATATATATATATATATATATACATATATATTATTTTTATTGGTTGCATTGTTTAATTTAGATATGCACTGAGCAGGCAAAATTCATAAATATACAGAATAGGTGGTTGTTAGTAAACATTTCCTAGTTTTCACGATTGGTCACAGTTAACTAATGGTAGGGCCTGCACGAAGTCATAGAAGCTCGTAACGGGACGGATTGCAAGTGTGTCGGCCGCCAATCACTGCAGTGTCGTGTTCGACTTGTAAATTATGTTCTTAGAAAGCACAACAGAGCGGCGTTCGTTGACATCGTGTGGGTAGGCAGGCATTCGAAATGTACTAGATCGGTAAAGACAGTCACCTATTTTTAATCTTTGTTTTTAAAATTGGCATTCGAATTATATAGTTCTTAATGTTGTTTGAAATAAAACTATTATTTATGGATTTTGACGTGTTTTTTAACCATTTTAATTTAAACAAAAACTCATGTGCGATTTATATCATTGGCATGGACATAAAAGAAGACGACGGGCGCAACACCTGTCACATTGTCCCAAAAATATGTAATTGCCTAGGAATGGCGTGAAGATTATTATTATTTTGTAAATGCATGCGCATGTTAGTGTACCAAATAAGATCCGGTGAAAAGTTGGTTAAAATGGACTAAATTTTCTCGACCTCATCTACACAGTATTGGGAAGTGCGTTAGGATAAAAAATATACATTTAATTTTTTTATTTCTCAAAGTACACTAAGCTAACATCGTCATTGAGATATTACCTCAAACGGTCTTCCGCGAAACATAATTATTTAATAAATATAATACTACCCGGAAGATGCGGGGAAGTTACAATATAATTATTTAGTTTTTTATGTTTTAAATGTTATTATGTTTTTTTTTTGTGTATAGTTATTTTACGTATTGCGTTTCTTTTTATAGTTTTAAAGTATTTTTTTGTTAATATTGTAAATTTTTCAATTGTGATATCCATTTCGATAAATTTGATATTAATAACTGTCTAAATACTAACATAGTTTTTGAATCATTCCTAAATTTACATATACATTATTATACACATATTACATATTACATTTATATTATTTATATGTATAGATATCTAAATATGTATAATATAAATGTAATATGTGTATAATCAGACATCTATCCACATAAATAACATAAAAGTGTCTGTTTTTAATTTCAAATTAACAGCTTTACTGATTTTTAATGTTGTCGTCTCCAAACTACTATGTTAGTTATACATACATAACGGCCTTTTAAACTCCACTGCAGGGCTAGGCCTCTCCCAAGGGGAGGATTTGCCATAATCGCCACGCTTGGCAGGCGGATCGGCAATCGCAGTACCAGACCACTCGCACCACAGACGCTGCTGCCCATCTTCGGTCTCATGTTAGTTATAAATATATCGAAATACAATTATTGAACCTTAGAGAAACAAAAAGACATTAAATATGTTACCATACCATGGTATCGGAATATTTTTTCTAGATAATGAGTAGCTTTTTATTGTTTTATGTACAGTATAATTTCTAGTTATATCAAGAATTTAATTTGAATTTCCGTACTAACCGCTTACTACTAAATTTTAAACAGTGAGTATGTAAGTACAAGTTTCCGTATTCTGACAGATCAATATGTACAAAAATTAAGATTATATACAAACACTTTAGGTGAATACAGCAATAAAGTCCTTATGAACATAACATGAGCTGTCACCCACGGAAGAGAAAACGTCAGTGGGAGACGTCGAACGCGCATGAAATATGATAAATGTTACTTGGAGCATCAAACGTGTGCCAATGATCAAAGACCTCAGCTAAAATGGATAAACTCTGTTATATACTTTTTTTAATTTCCATTCATTGAGTCAGCACACTACTGCGTTTTTAATAATGGATCAGTAAGGGGGCTAGAAAGATTAGCTATTTCGACCCTCATTTCACGGGACCTTGTTTGAGAAATCTTAGTGTCTAAGCCAACGGTACAAATCGTTCATAGCATGCACAATGATGTTTCCTCTTGGAGAACACAATTAAGACTCGTCAAGATTCAAGTTTCGATTAACTAACAACTTTTCTTAATATATTGGTTAATAATTTACAAAATATTTAATATTAAAAGAACTGTAAATTAACCTGTAAATTCGATTGTTATGGACTACCTTTTAGATAACAACAATTTTGTCTTCTGCCGAATATAATGTTTTCGAAATGTGCTATAACAGCTAAGGCCTAGAATAACAGTAATAAATTCATAATATTATGTTTATTTCTAATCAATAGTTGTCTATTCCAGCATCAATAGTTCTCCGACGTGCCAATCAGCCGCGTGGCCATTGCAGGTCGTCTGACAGCGAGGTTAGAGCTTGCCGATTCCTTAATTGCCGTGACGTTTTGGTGCCACATTCCTCGCTCGGGGCCGGGAGTGTACATGCTACTTAAACGAATGAAAGCATTTAGTAGCCCATGTAAAATCGCCCAATGATTGCAACACAGTTTCTCGATATTATCGACGTTGCGGGTGACGTAAGCAAAATTGCATAATACATAATATGATTACCTTTGACGTTAACGTAGTAGTATACAGTAAAGTTTGAAATCGTTTAGTTATTCTATGGATTTTTTTTTTTTCTGATAAATGTGAAAATTGCCAATAAACAAGGCATAAGTAATATAAGAAAATACAGAGTTAAAATTTCAACTGATGCGTGTAAGACACGATGGCTCGGAAGTAAGAGCGTCGCCACGGATCGGCGAATGTCGCGGGTCCGAATCCCGCCGTGTCAGTTGAAATTTTAACTTTTTTCTCTTTAATTTAATAAAATGTGTATCTTCTTGTAAGGTTTGAGTCTCATTTGTCTTAACAATCTTAAATGTTTAATTACATCAAAAAGAATCAAATAGTTTTTTTTTAAAAAACGTATTGTAGTTTTATTATGATTATGACTACAAAAAGCGTTCGACTCTTTGATAAGTCGTCCATTTCTATGTGATCATGTCTAACAATTATCATAACAGAATTTGTAACATCACTGAAAACTAACAAATTTGACATGCTGAGTGCATTCAATTTTATAAAGAAGAAACACCTACTTTTAAACGAAAAAAATTTCTATGAATCAAAAATTTTAAATTAAATCGTGTGAAATTTTATTTATCATTATTTTTTCTGCAATTTCCCTAGGCTAGACAAAGGCCTAGGCCACACAGACCTTTCAGCCGATTTGTCACCGAAAATTATTTGAGACTACGTAACCACAGGTCTATCGCCAACTTAGCGTCCAGGCTCACGGAATAATTTAATTAAATATATCTATATTTACTTAGATTAATATTCATATATGCATATAAACATCTATGACTCGAATACATTCATACTCATCCCAAAAATGTTCGCACCAAGTGGGACTGGAATCCGCAACCTCTAGCTTCGAAGGCAGGGTCACTAACAATTCAGCTATCAGGTTGTCGATATAAGTTATGATCAGTAATTTAATCAGAACCAAATATTTATTTTCATTCAAATAAAGTCGACTAAAGAGGGTTGGTTACGAATAAATTACGTCCAAGTTCTATAAAACGTATTTCAAAACAAAATTATTTAAAAAAAGGGTGTCTCATTCACACATTAGTGACGCTACTCGCTGCGTCCGAGGATAATTAATAAAAAGTAACGTCCTGATTCTGGGCTCCTTGATAGAGTTTTTTTTTATATTTATTGTGTTTATTTTTAAAATTTAGAGTGTCGTGAACGTTAAGTAATATTTATGCGATCCCCAGCAGTGCGGAGGCGGTTTGAATCACGAGAAATGTTCGTTGCGTTTTGTAATAAATAAAAGAAACATCTAATTACATGTTTTTTATTACATTACTTATTAATGAAACATTAACAATAATTTCATTTTACTTAAAAGTTTTGGTTATTTTAGTGGTGCTACACAGATAGATCGATTACAGAATCGGCTTCGATTTTTATCGATTGCCTAAGAATTGTGTGCGCGAGCAGCTCGCGAGCAAGTAGCAAGCGGCGCATTTGCCAGATTTGTACGTACCCTAACATCAAAGGCGTAGAAGAGGTTGAAAAAGGGAAAGAGAACACAACTAATCAGATCGAGTTTAAATTAAATAAAGTAATTTTGCCGATTTCTCACATCACTGAGGAAGGTACTTAGACTCTTAAAAAAATGCCTTTTTTATATAACATATATGGTTTATTTTGCCTTTTTTTACCAGCCATAGCGTAATGAAATAGTCGTTACTTAGGGGATCATGCGTTTTTTCTGTCTAAGTATGTTTTATTCATATTAATTCTCAATAATTAACATAACAGAATAATAAATTTTCGCATTTATATTAATCAATGAATATTTTAAAATTTGATATTAATTGTCACGATAGCCTAATGTTTAATTATGTTCGAAATTCAATCAAGAGACCCGAGTTCGATCCCCTAGGCTTGTGCCAATGGTTTTTTTTTAATTATGTGCGATTTATATCATTGGCTCAGACAAGAAGGCGGTGACGGGCTCACCGCTTGTCACGTTGTCCCAAGTGTCTTCGGTGGAAGGTGGGTCGAAACTACTTAATTTTCTAGACCTCTGTCTACCCCTGTTTTGGGAATGGCGAAAATACTATTATTATTATTATTTATGATATCAGTGGGACAGATGAAGTAATTCTTTACCATAAAACAAATGCTCAGGATCGTTTCATTGCTAAAAATAAGTTTGATACATTATAAAACCAATCTTACCATCCTCTGGCGCGACCAGCAGATATAAATTGTGAGCGGACAGTTGGGAGCGGATCGCCAAAGCTAATTCTGTTGTGATTAATGCTCCATGCACATTTCCATCGTTCTAGCCATTTTAATGTTACACCAAATTTTTCAAATACATCGCATTTTACACCCTATCACTTTACAACATGGCACGAATTATAACACTAAACGGAAACGTATGTTTGTACATATTAATGCCACTACGACTTAAAAGTAACTCGCTACTATCCAGTCGCGTTTCTCACGCAACAGTCAACAATTAAAATGAGATGAAATTATAATGTAAGGATAGTGTATAAGTATCGAGGTTGGCGAAATTTATCAAAAAATCAGAAAATTGAAACCTATTTATATAAGAAATTATATTACCATTACATATTATAAATTATAATGTAATTTATTAAATTGTAAATTATTAAATTATTAAAATTATTGTCTCGAAAATATCTTCGGTGGAAGGTGGGTCGATGGGACTTAATTGTATTGGGTATTGCGTGAAGATATTTTTTTTTATTAAATATAAATTAACACCGTATCCACGATAAACAAATTCTTCAATTCTGTATTATCTGTGTAGACTACTCTTCAATAGTGTAACCTCGGACATGTCTTCGTCAGATGGCTTAAACAAAACATTGAATTTTGTAGGAATTACGAACGAGGTCTTTTGGGAACGCGGTCGTAGTCGTTACTCATCTGCAATTCTATTTACATGTGATTCTTTTTTTCAATATTTTTTCAAGCACATATTACATTTATTAAACCTAAAAAGTTTCTAAACCATTACTTATGAAGACGTACTCTAACCTTACTTCATCAGCCTATTTAAAAGTTTTGAGATTATTTTTATAGTGTGTCAGGATAATTACGTTCCTCTTTTGTTTCGATCAGATTCGTCATTAAGTAATTTACTCAAACGGTTTTCAAAATTGAACTTCGGCCTCTGTTTTAGTTCTAACTTTCACATTTCATAAACAATCGTTTTCCATTTGCTGCACCTCCATTAGATGTTTCTAACTCTGCAGTGCCATATTGCATCAACGTATGTGGATCATAAAATAGCCTTCAATTCAATCGAAATCTGGGTAGTGCAAGTTTCTTAAATGAGACATCTATATATCTAAAGATCTTCGATGTATCATTCTGTTCTCAAACCAAAGAATGAAATCCTTCCAATTTAAGAAAAGTATAAGATTAGTGATGCACTGGAAAATGTTTAGATGGTCCTGAACTGAAAAGGATACGGTGTCAACATCAAATACAAAATAATTGTCTGACATTTGATTAACCGACGATGTATTTCTGATGGCGGGATAGCTGAGGCATCTTGATAGCACTTGTGACCTTGCAGTCAGGTCATGGCAATAAGCCCAAAAGCGACTATCGTCTTATGTGACCCTACCGTCAGGACATGACCAAAAAGCAAATAACTATAATTTGACAAGAATTTAGGACAAGACAAGATCAAATCTAATGTCAGAATAATTAAAATTACAAAATTTACACAAAATTAAACAATTTAGTGCAAGTGGGAGCATTACACTCAAAGGTGTCGACGAATACGTGTTCTAAGGACAAATTGCCAGACAGAGTAAGTCTAACTTCAATCGGGCGATCTGTCGAGAAATTCAACGTAGTTGGGAAGCGCTTGGAAAATGGGTCATATCTTCAAAAATAACAAAACTTTAAGGCATGGACAACCTGCACGCTCAAATGACGATATGAACGTTCGTTGTGACATTAATTGGTAAGTCTATAATTAGCGGGTAAATAAATAAAATAAATATCTTCACGCAATTCCCAATACAGGGGTAAACTGAGGTCTAGTCTAGACAATTAAGTTCCTTTGACGCACCTTCCACCGAAGATATTTTCGGGACAATGTGACAGGTGATGAGCCCGTCGCCGACTTTATGGCCAAGCCAACGATGTAATTCGTACATAAGTTTTTGAAAAACCGTTTGGTACGAGCCTACCACCTGGGGATCGAACTCGGGTCTCTTGACTCGAAATTCCGACCACCCAACCACTCGGCTATCGTGACTTGCATCATTGTTACGATAACTAGCAGGTGACTTGTGTAAGGCTGAAATGATAATCAAAGTGATCATTATTGAATTTTTTGGACAAATTGGACTTACTATAGTCTTTAATACATGGTTATATATTTATACCTTTTATTGCCATGAACAGATTTGCCGCTTACACGCTTTAAGCGTACGAGTCCTCGTACAATATAGGGCCTCTGTAAAGTTCACTGTGAAGTTTAACCATATTGTACTCCCAATGTTTTTTCGTACAGAGAGGTAACTGGAAACATTTTCCGTTCCCATGCTTTGCTTGCAATTAAACACATTAAAAGTCACTTTTATTAATTCCACATATATTTATATTAAAATACCTGACCGGTTTCGCCTTTATGGCATTATCAAAGGTTTTTTAATACAGTTATAATCTATTGCGATCGATAACGCAATTTGCTTGCATTTCATTCCTCAAAGTATTTAATAACATTAAAAACGTTGCCAACATTTTTATAACGTTACCAATTATATTAGAGTAAACAAATATTAGTATAATAATGGATTATGAAAATGAAATATATTTTCACTACAGGCGAATGAGGCAAAAGGCTTTGAAATAGCATTGGTAACTGACTGATGGCAAGCATCTGGAATATAGCAGACCTAAATTAAACAAACTGGTGATGGGCAACAGTGTCTAAGGTGCGAAGTGCCATCGTCAATCCGATTGCCGATTGTGACTATTATGGCTAACCGTCGGTACTGGATGGACCTGTATATTGACGTGGACTCTCAGAAGCCGATATCTACGCATTTAAAATGTTTTTATATAATTTTTTACCTTTTTAGAGATGTGGTGATCTAGTGACAAAGGCGCTAGCTTTCGGTGCTATCTACCCAGATTTGATTCCGGACCGGCACCATTAAAAATTTTGGCATGAAATGGAGCTGCGTAGCAGACTACGCCACGTGCTAATCTCTTATCTTAATATGATATCTATCAAAAATTGAAACGAAGGCCTTTGGCCAGCTGTGGCCATTAACAGACTGCTTCTTAACTTTTTTATATACTATATTGCTATACTTATTTTATTTTGCATTATTTTTAATAAAATAAATTTCTCTCCCTCTCTCTTTCTATTTACTCTATTTTTGTCTAAAATTTCTTAATAATATATTTAAATGAACCTTTTTCAAGTAATATAATGTCATAAATCAACTATCTTGACGTATTAGAAGCAACACTGAAGACAAACTGATATAATTTTCACAATATCAATCAATCGATCTCGAGACATTTCGGTCACATTTACCGGCCTAATCGAATAGAAAACGAACATTTATCATAAAAAGCACCCTTCGGCATATCCTTCCTGCTCATAATTTCGTATAAATTACTTAAAATCAAAAGGGAAATTAGAGTCCACGCCTAATGCCCGATTCGCATGACGAACAGTCGCCTTTTGGTAAGTTATTATTTTATTTTAAATCTAATTTTTCCCCTTTTGTGGTGGGCGTTGCGCGTTTAGCTGTAATATGTCAACACGCGTCAGGATGGTTACGATAACTGCTTCTGTAATTATTACGAGCAAATTACTTCTTTAACATTAGAAGACGGGTTAGTTTGTTTCTCACGGTTATAAATGATGTGTACTTACTTAAAAATTAATTCCACTACCCAGAATAGGATTACTGGATTATGACTATACGAATTTCTACATTAATGAAATAGTAGTGGCTACATAATGTTAATGTTAATGTGGCTACATTATGTTGGGAGGTTATCTCATTCCCTGAAATTGGTAAACTTTGATAAAAGTATATGATATGTTATGAAGAACCCCAAAAAGCAGTATCTCTTATTCCTTGTAACTGCACTAAATATTCTCTTATCACTGTAGTAAATGTGTCTTTATAAGTCTTTTCACCTCAAGACGTTCACGAATTAACAATCGCAGTTCGATCCCCAGGTGGCAGGCTAGTACCAACGGGTTTTTCATAAACTTACGTATTTTTATTTATATTGTGGGCTTGGACATAAAGACTACAATAGGTTCACCACTTGTCACGTTGTCCTGTCCATGTCTTCGGTGGAATGTAGGTCGAAAGGACTTAATTGTCTAGACCTCTGTCTAGCCCTGTATTGAGAATGGCGTAAAAATGTTTAATTATATATTTGTTTAAATAAAAAAAAAGAAGTCACGATAGCCGAGTGGTTGGGTGGTCGAAATTTCGAGTCAAGAGACCCGAGTTCGATCCCTAGGTGGCAGGCTCGTACCAATGGGTTTTTCATAAACTTATATACAAATTATATCGTTCGCTTGGACATAAAGACGGTGACGGGCTCACCACCTGTCACGTTGTCCCGAAAATATCTTCGGTGGAAGGTGGGTCAAAGGGACTTAATTGCCTAGACTAAACCTCTGTCTACCCCTGTATTGGGAATTGTGTGAAGATATTTATTTATATATTTATATTATCTTCACGCTTCCAATGCTTATTTGAGACAATGTGACAGGTACTGAGCTCATCACCGTTAATATATTATTATTATGTATATACTTGGCTGGTTGGTCTATAAATAAAATTACATATAGACAAAATAACCATAAAGAAACTTGTGATAAATAAGATACTACATAATAAATACTTAAAAATAGATTTAAAAAAATATCTTCACGCCATTTCCAATACCCTCTGTATTCTGATACACAGAGGTCTAGACAAATAAGTCCTTAAGACTCACATCCACCTAAGATATTTTTAGGACAACGTGACAGGTGGTGAGCCCGTCGCCGTCTTTATGTCCAAGCCAACGATCTAATTCGTACATAAGTTTTGAAAAACCCATTGGTACGAGTATCTATGTATCTACATAAATAAATAAGGTCCAACCAGACGGAAACCCTCGGTAGGAGAGACCACACAGGTGGGTTAGGGCAAAAATGAGACAAACCGGCGGCGACGCGGGAACCTTCAGGCAGAAAACTGCATTTAAGCTCGAAGCGGTCAGTCACGGAATCTCAGTCGCCACAGATGCTAGTTGACTGACTCATTCGCAGAAACGACTATCGGGATAATTTCAGTCAGCACACCACCCCACATATTATTATTTTTTTCATTATTATTATTATTGCTTTTTCTTATTAAAAGAAATGTAAGGAAATTAAATTTTCAATCATTCGTCTTTTTATACAGCCCATCAAAAATTCAGTGTTAAACAAAAAGCCTCTCCCATAGATTGCCTCAAATAAGACATCGATTGTAATTTTCTTCCTTGCATATTTTATTAAATATGGAAATACCAAGCTTAGCCCCTTGCAGTGCTCTCTGAGCAACTTTGGCATTCAGCCTGTTATTAAAGACCACGTTTCATCCTGAGCATCATGCGAAGTTCTTTACCTTCTTTGCTTTTAAATTTTTGGGGTATAGTCGATGAAAATATATGACGTAGCTGCCCGAAAGCTGTCAGAATTGGATTATTCATCGAAAGCTCGAATTACCTAGTCTTAACAAATTCTTCCAGGCTGTGTTACTCGTGATGAACTTTAAACAAGAACTTCGACTTGTCCATGTTATTATTGCAATAAAACTCAATATTTAAAAATCAGGCGAAAATGTAAATCTTGATTTCATAGTACGTCTAATGTATAGAAAAAAAACCTTAATTACAAACCCATATTTACACGTAACGTAAGCACTGTGAAATAAAATACAAATTGAGACATACAGCTCTCGGTTTCATTTATAAAACTACAAACCGACACGTGTAAGTTATAACTTATCCAGTACTTGTGAAGTGTAATAATAACCCTCCCACATCTGGACGTTCGGTGATTGACGTTTGGATTTAGGCAGCTAATGTAATTATATATCTTAACGGAATTTTAATAGACAATCGCTCAATCGTCTGGGCGGGTCGCTGTTGCTCTTTTCTACACCTTTCATTAAATTTTATGTTAAACATCACGGACTACTTGACTAAATAAAAGACTGCGAAAGTGTCTTGTAATGCAATAGTGTTACGCGAAGTCGGTAATAAGTTGCACCTAAGTTTGAATAATTAAGTTTTAGTTTAAAATTTACTTGCAATTAATATCATTCTTGGTAAATAATGAATTTAAAGAACTTATGACTACTACGAATTACAAGAAAAGGTTTTAATTATTATCTTTACCTTTTAATAGTAATAAGTAGATAGGTATGAACCAAATGTCACAACGACCATATCAACCACAAAGTCACCACAACAAGCCCCTTTTACCTCTTCCAACATCAGTATATCACGTTAATCTGAACTGTGTATAGCTATTTAATCAAGTCTTACACTACCAACTGGATGATATGACAAAGAAAATTGTCAAGGACACAATACAAGAACACACATTTTTTCTATTGCAGTTGTTTCTCCTACTCATAATGCTAGGTGTCGCAACTAGACAGATTCTCTCCGGGTTGCCGCGGAAATTTTAAATAATCTCCACAATTGACAACAGTCAATGTAGCCGTATTGAACGATTTATTTAGAAGTTGTTATTGTACGACCACCTGACTTTTTGAAGTAAACATGGTTAGGAGTGGAGTTAATCGTCATGTGCTTACCACCAGCTCAATATTCATATAAAGGAAGGTCATCGCACGAGATTCGATGCCATGTCTTAAACGCCGTACACGCTCCGCTCCGTTTGTGCATGTGTTGGAAGGTTTCAGACTGTTTGCTTGCACGGCAGGACGTTTCAGCCGCTCGAAGATTATTTGGAGCACTCTATCGCCCTTTTGGGGCCGATATATATATATATATATATATATATATATATATATATATATATATATATATATATATATATATATATATATATATATATATATATATATATATATATATATATATATATATATATATATATATATATATATATATATATATATATATATATATATATATATATATATATATATATATATATATATATATATATATATATATATTATGATGACAATAAAACGTCAGTGCATATTTTTACTAAAAAATAAATTGTATCCATTGCTATGAACACATGAAACCAGAGAAATGTACATAACATAATTGCAAGCGGCTACCTGACTGCACCTTCCTAGAATTTTATAATAGCCAAGTAACTAGTAATCCTCTTTCACGGAATTTGCGAGCTGCAAAGATAACTTGATAATATCCATAACAAGGGTTGGCAACAATTACTTAAGTATTTTTTTTCTGAAAAAAGTAATTCAACAATAAAAATATATTTTAATGTTAAAAAAAATCAAGGTTCTACAAATTTTTAATAACGGGACAGATTAAGCCTGATAATTATATATATAAAACTTATGTACAAATTATATCGTTGGCTTGGACATAAAGACGACGACAAACCTGTCACGTTGTCCCGAAAATATCTTCGGTGGAAGGTGGCTCGAAGGGACTTAATTGTCTAGATTAAACCTCTGTCTTCGGGGAATTGCGAGAAGATATTTTTTTTTCATTTTTAGAACTTTATTCTTTTCTACTACATTTATTGTTCGTTATCTTTAATTAGAATAGATTCTTTGGAGGACAACCCTACCTACCTGAACTATTTTACTGAGTCGCCGAACGATTACCAATTTCATCGGCAAGCGCGGCGTCACAAAGTCTGCCGAAAGCTCAAGCCTGCCTCCCTGCGCCGGAAAGGATTACGCCGACTTTTTTGCAGATTACACGAGACAAGGGTACGTACCTATTTACCTGCGATCAATGATGGAACATCATCACCTTCGCACAAAAAGCTATTTTCTGTTTGCTTATTTTCTTATTTTGTGATACCATCTTGCGTATGTTTGATAAGCACTGTTTATTTAAGTAGGGAAGGATGTAATTGAAATTATTTCTGATTTTTAAACTCACCTTGGTGTCAACGACAATATATACAAATCAATTATACTCCGTAGCATCACAAGCAAGAGTTGCCGGCTGTGTACGTGAAGTCCATTTAAGTAGAGGAAGACAAAACATAATAGATACATAATCAAAAACCAGCAGATAACCTTAATGACTGATAAAAACAATTTTGATTAGTTAACTTAACAATAATTATGTTTTTATCATTATGATTTCATTGACGACCTCCGTGGATGAGTGGCATACACACAGGTTTCCATGGTGTTGCCAGGTCTGCTGTCCCGGGCTCTGTTCCCGGTCCGGTCAATGCAGGAAACACTTTTTCTACAGTTTCTCGGGTCTGAGTGTTAGTAGTGCCGTCTTTGTTACTGATTCCATAACACAAGTGCTTAAGCTTCCTATTTTCGCATCAAAGCAATGTAGGTACCTATGTAACCTATGTAATGTTGTCTATGAATGTATGTAATTATTATAATGGCTACACGTTTTAACTTTTGTTAAAGTGCCCTGCGCTACATTCGCCTTTCCCGTGGCAATCGGATTGTTGATCGTATTACTAGACACGTTACACCATAGACGCTGCTGACCGTCTCCGGTCTCTTAATGTTCGTCTGGAATCGTTTAAAAAGAAGGTTACTTCGCCAACTGTCAAAAGGGCGTGGTGTATATGCTATTACTACTCAGCAACATAAATATTACAGTTATTATTTATATTAAATATAGCCCGTATCATTGACCTTCTACACTAACCTGTGTTGATCCCCATGTGTATTTTTCGTAATGAAATGACAAACTATGTGTAGGTACAAATGACAGGGAGATACCAACCAATTACTGCACTCGTGCAGTTGTTTATCAGGCGAGCTTACTCATCTTAGCGTTCAATTCACACCATCATCTCACAAGTGTCAGGAGAAGAGACGTCGGCGTCATTTTTTACGCAACGGTTTAAAGCTTAAGAACAAGCGAAGGGAATGTTTCAGAAGGCTTAATAAGCAAATATTTACTTTTTTTCCTTATTCATTAAATATCTATATTTGTAAATAAGCCTACAAACCATGATAAGCTTATTCATTACATAAATAAAACATTTAAACATTCAATTGACAAGGCTACGCTTTATTGTACTACCAATAGTTACGAAGAATATGATGAAGGATCAATATTTATAAACAACTTACGGCTGATGAAAGCTCCAATAAAGAAAAAGTTTCTTGCTGAAGATATTATTAGGTAATAGTATCTTCAGCGGTATACGGGTATAATTGGAGATTACTAACGAATATTTACTGCACATTATTTCGGTATTTGTTTAATAAAAAATTATTTTCTAAAAAGTGAAGTTTAAAATACTATTTAACTACAAGTTTCTCTAACAACTAGCGACGACAACACGAACGACGCTTACGCTTATTACTTAGACCACATAAAACAGTGCTTGTCGTTTTGTAGGCTATCGGACGATGTCGAACGTCGGCTCGCATCAAAGAAGATGCCCCTACGGACCGATGCGTCTGTGCCAGTGACTCGGCGTTTTGCCCTCGAGAGCCTATGGAGTTGTACTGTAGAAATTTTCCTTATACCTTCATGTTATTTCGATTTAAAAATATATTAGAAATATTATAAAAGGGTAGCTCAGGACATTTGATAGACGTCATTCGAATGAAATGATCGAAATCGTTTTGAATTTTTTGGTTAATATTTTTTATTCATTAAGACACATTTTAAAAATGTGTCTTGTCAATCTAGATTTTTTTGCGTAGCTCTCCGGATAAGGATCGAGAAAAAGAAATATTAACTGCCGCTAAAACATTGCGACGAATTTTGTATATGGCCCGACAACTTTATATAGATCACAGATACGACAGAGTTATCATTCTTCTTGACAACCGGAGTGATGACCAAACCTCCTGAGTACCTAATATTGTTTAGGTACCTGAGTTCTTTCACTGGTACTTACCTTATGTTATACATATACACTGAACATAGACTTTACACTGACCGGGTATCGATAGTCTTCACGCAATATTCCACATTGGAGTAGGCAGAGATCTAGACAATGAAGTCCTTTCAAATCACTTTTCACAAAAAACTTGTTTAGGACTTCGACACAAGTGGTCTATCGCCTTGTTATAAATAAATGAATAAATAAATATCTTCACGCAATTCTAAATACAGAAGTAGACAGAGGCCTAGTGTAGACGATTAAGTCCCTTCGACCCACCTTCCACCGAAGATATTTACATATACAACGTGACAGGTAATGAGCCCATCGCCGTCTTTATGTCCAAGCCAACGTAGAATATAAAATAATTCGTACATAAGTTTCGTACATGCGCCGACCGTCGCCGTTTCGTCCAAGCCGACGATATAATTCGTACATAAGTTTTGAAAAACCCATTGGTACGAGCCAATGGGGATCGAACTCGGTTCTCTCGACTCGTAATTCCGAGCACCCAACCACACGGCTATCGTGACTTAAATATTTAATTAAATATTGTTAGTGCTAAAAATAACATTATAATGTTGAACTTATAATATTGAAAACCTTTCTCAATATATGCGACAGTGGACTGTAATTTAATACAACCTTGCTAACTACCTGATCCGTATAACATCCGTTCGGAAATCCTCATACAGTAATCGACGACTTCCTACCGTTACTCTAAACATTCTTTATAATCAATCGTTGGAAAAAACTACGTAATCCTTTATTAGTAATCTCCTTCATAAAAAATGGAGCGGGTTAAGCTTGAGTTTCGATTTCCGTTCTATTGTGACAATAATCACAAACACGGAAAGTTTACATATGTTATGTATTACGATAAGTCTGCGACATTACCCTCGTGGCGAATATAGTTTGTGAATGAGGTCATCAGAAGTCTAATTACTTAATCCTATACGCATTTACAATTTCAATAGTGACATGTTTTCATTGCGTGTATTCACACTCTTTTTAACTAAAAGCTTGTTACTCTAAAAACGATTAAATTGAATGAATTTTTGATTACAATTTCCATACTTCTGTATCAAGATAGGTCACTGTTCCATATAAGGTTTTAGATTATCAAGGGTAACTTCCGTGGGGAATTTTCAAAAACGCTGTCTTGTCCGGCTGTGCCACTATTTTTCGGTAGCCAATTGCATTTTAAAGGCTTTTCCCTAAGTCGCTTCTCACAACACCCACGAGAAGAACGGGGATGTTATGCTCTTAAGTACCACAATTAAAAAATTCCAGACCAACAGTACAGTAAATTGATGACGCCGAGGAGCGTCAAAGGTACAAGGTGGCCAACCCGCTTGCCCAGTGTGGCGATTACGCCAATCCCTTCCGTATGGATGAAGATGCCCGTCTTTTATAATGACTTTTATGCCCGTCATGGCATCAGTGATTTATATACATTTATATTTATACACTCGCTCACTATGAAATCAATGTAATACCATGTCTACTGATATAAATAAATTGATCTTTTTGACCGGACCTTCAACTAAATCTTATTTAATTTACATAACTCAAAAACACAAGGCGGTCAGAATCCGGTAATTTGTCGGCCATTTTATCATGAATGTAAAACGTGTGCACGTGCAAAGCCACGGTGTAGTCTTTCAGCTAGTAACCGAACCCCGCCTTCGGTCTCACGGCTGAAGCGGTAAAAAAACTGTAGTAATTGAACACCACCGGGGGCACGATATTGTATGTATGTTAGCAGAGGCGGGGAGCCAATACTTGACTTATGTATAAGCTAAGGAATATTATACCTACGATCCCGGGAGTCTGGTGACACGACCGATGGAAAAGCTTTTCGTCTCAAACTTCATTATTGTTATATAGGTTATTATATTGGTAATATATTATACTATTATTATATTGGTAATTGGTATTTGACAGTGGTAGAGCCACGCATCAGCTTTTGTTGTTGCATAAATGGGCCGGCTCGAAGTGTGGCGGGAAGTACCACGACCTCACAGAATACCGGCGTGAAGTAGAATATAAAAATGCATTTGGACCCTGGCTTTGCAAACAGATTTCGAGCCAGGTCAACGTCTGCCAGGCTCGGTGGTACAGTAATATGTATAAATCCAATTAAATTATATTAAAAGTTTGTATACTTCCACTACCTAGCAGACTTCTCTCTTGCAATTTTGAAAAATATTGGATCCGTGAGAAATCCGCCAAGCTCAGTGAGTTTTAGTGGGATTCACAGTTCATAAGTCCTAAAACATGTTTGTTTTTAAAATTTCTCAGAAGCATAAATTGCAGTGGATTTATTTCATCGCCAAACACGTGATAAATACAAAACTTACTTTTGCCATTGATGGTTTTAGTTGTGTAAGGATAAGAGATATATCCCAGATCGCTCTCGTACAAAATGTATCCTTTACCTTACCTTTAAGTTGCCATAAAATCTAAATTGACTAACTAATCAATGACATCGCACTAAATCAGTAACAACCGGCATTCTTATACCCACTTCGCCAAAAAAGTTTGAAAATTTACTTAACAGTGGCTTTAAATAAGTGAGATCAAAATTATCTTAAAAATTTAATATAATTAAATGTCTTAGGTGTAATCATAAATTCAAAGTGAGTTTAAATAAAAATAATACTAACAATGAACCAATTATATAATCATAAGCTCCTTTGTAAGCAACGAGTGTTTGCGCCACACATAATTATATTAATCGCTTTCACAAAAGACAAACTGCTGACAAAATGTTCGCCACTATTGATATTACAACAATATAATGCTTTTAAAACCTATCCAGCATTGCTGGACCCGCGAGTTGGGATCCGCGTTATTAAAAATATACCGGAGAAGGGTAAATGAACTAAGCGTCACGGCTCTTATTAAATAGTTAGAATCATAAAGAGCTATCGTGAATTGTACACTTGTAAACTTGCTTTGTTAAGCGGCGCCTGTTATTGTGATCAGATAATACAACTTGTAAGGAATGTTTTTTAGGAATCCACCATTCATGAAATTGTTAGATGCTTCTATATTGTGGCGAAAGCTCTATTAGTGTAACCTGTTGCATCTTTGAATAACTGAATGAATTGAATGGGATTTAAGTTATTGTGCTTGAGACCAGCTAGTTTATGAGTTTTGAGGAAGAATGAAGCACCGACTTGTTATTCTTATTGTATCTCAAAATCAGTGAGGCTCTCATATTTAAAGTCAAATTCGAATAAAGCCTGATGAAATAAAATCAAATTAATAATATGAAAAAATGGTGAATCATTAAACCATTATGTGAAAACATTTTTCAGAATTATGTATTCTCAAAATCCGTTTTAATTTTCAGTATGTTTTTATAAATCACCATTTTCCGAGCTAATTTCTTTTTTGGCATTTTTGACAAAATTTATTATTTTTCAGTTTTAAACAAAAACTAATTTATCTAAAAATAATTTATTCCTTATTCAAAACAATTTTTCGGATAGCGTTACCAACTAGAAATGTCGTCTCAAATAGAATTTAGAAAATAGATAGTTTCGGCGAAGAGTGGGTCAATAGAACTCAATAGTCTCTGAATACCTCAATATCGGAAAATGCTTGAAGGTAAAAAGAACATAAAAAAAACTCTCTATATACTTAGTGGTGGAAAAACGATCTATATACTTTTTTAAATTTATGAAACATATTACAACCGCAATCTCGTTCTCTAGTAACTCCTGTGGCACGCACACAACCCAGCTGCGTATATCGCAAACTCCATATACGCTGTAATCTGAACGTTGTGTGTATAAGCGTTATGTGGATACACATATACTGACGTCTGTGTAAATGGATATCATCAGTACATGTGTGCGTGAGACGGCGCAGTGAGGAAGCTGCGCGTGAGATTTCCCCGCACGCAGCTGCGGCGACCAGGTGTGCGCTCCCTTGTCGCGGAACTTGCCCCACCCCGCGCGTCCTCACCCAATCCCCCCTTGTACAATCAAGAGCAGTCGAATTCATTTTATAATCCTTATTTTAATCACAGACTATTGGAAAAACACGCAAAACAGGTGTTTATAAAATAGCTTGTGAATCTAATACTAAATAAACGTTTTTCAATAAACTTCATTTTCGTAGCGCGTTGCTGCTATGTATATAGCTGTACTGTTAATAAACAAATTTTAATAACCATATTAAATAAAACGTATGTACAATGAAATAATAAAAGCAATTAATTATAAATACAGAATTAAATTTAACTTCCCTCAACTTCTGGGAATATTATACCAGTCTTAATATGGAATCTTCTGGGAATATTATACACTATTCTAAAATATGTTTATATTAAATAAATATAAACATGAAACATGAATTAAAACAAATCAACAGACACGTGCGAAAACAGATTATTTTTAAAATTTCCTTATTTATTTAATAACGATATGGTTTTTATGCTTGAAAAATTAATAGTCAAATGTTTGACATTAATATAATCAAAATATCATACCTTTTCAAAAACACAAAATATTAAAAATATAATTGTGCACGCCTGTACGTAACTACCCCACCAAAATCTGTGAATGCTTGCACAAACCCGCTTCCATGACATAAACAGTTCGTCAAGTATTATATTTATGTTAGTCGGTTTCGCCCGGATTAAACCTAGTACTTTATGTGTGCGGCCCTTATGGGGCCCGTCCCCGCGAGTAATTATCCTACATGTTTTTATATCTGATTTTTAGTGAATTATTATTCACGGTTTTGGCCAGCACTGTACTTGAATTATTTGAATAAATTTAAAAGGTAGTTATTATTGCTAATAAGCTTTACAACCAATTAATTTGAGTAAGATATCTTTAAAATCATCATGAGTTCTTGATACTTCGACATATCCTTAATAAATAACAATGACTATTATAATGATTAAAATTACACTTATGTAAGAAATAAAAAAAATATTGAATTATGAAATGTAGAAAATGTTATATTGACCTAACAAAAATAGAATCTGTGACCTGTATAAGACTATCAGTACTAGTACTATATAAAAAAATAGAACATATTCGAGGATAAGCTCGGATGGTGAAATAGTGGCATCTGTTTACGATTGAGATGGTAAGTAAAAAAATATTTTCATGCCATTTACAATACAGTAGATATCTACTTCTATATGGCTATATATATAGACAGACGTCTAGACAGTCCTTCCGACCCACCTTCAACGGAAGAGATTTTTTGGGACTAAGAGACAGGTGGTAAGCCCGTCGCCATCTTTATGTCGAACTAACGATATAAGTTTTTGAAAAAACTATTGGTACGAGGCTACCTGGGGATCGGACTCGGGTCTTGATTCGAAGTTTGATCACCCAAACACTCGCCTATCGTGACTTATGTAAGATTGAGATATTGAAGAAATTATATACCGAAATGACAATAGATCTTTGTTTAGAGGAAAAAGGTTTTCGAGTGACAACTAAGATACCCATAAGGATAAGGAACACCGGAACACTGTATGTAGCAATTTTTTGGGACCTTCTATGTTCAGCATTTTTCCTTCTATGTGCAGACTTTTGATATAATTATGAAGATGATGAAACGTAATAGGTTAAGTACTTATAGTGAATAAATAAATACATTAAAATAAATAGTAATATGCTATGAGACTTCACAAGGTCGGCTTCATGGGAACACAATCACTAGAGTAAATAATATTAATTAATTTATTAAATAAACCTTGTCTCCATTGACGAGTACTGTACTCATGTGTAAAAATCGACTGCTGAGTAAGTAAATCCTAATTATTGGAAAAGAATACTTACACCTTCCGACGGTTGCTAGCAAACTGTGAGTAATATACATATTTCAAACTTTATGACACAATAACTGTCATTCATATGAACAAGGAACGTTCCATAACCTTGATGATCGTAACAGAATATCCAAAGGGACTTTACGTACACGTGCAGTATAATGGCTTGGTTAAGGTTTAAGTTCTAAGCTGGAATTAAATGTAATCAGATTCAGAGGTCATCTTGAAGATGATAAAATTTAAATAATAATTAGAAATAAAAATCCAGAAATATTTAAATTGTTATTAAATATGTATATATACTTTTACAGGACCTTATGGAGGTGGACTTGTTGGATTTAAGATTTTTTAAACAAGAGGAATTAATTTAATTACCATACTCATAATGTAGTTCTCAAACATTATCCAATGTACATTGTTGGTCAGTTTGTTTGACTATTAAAATATTTCATTTACTTATTTTTTTCTTTTTTTTTTAAAAAGAATACTAGCAATGCCGACTAACATTACTAGAATTCCTATTAACCACTCCAATTAAGCTGCAATGCTTGTGTCTGGAGTTGGTTTATGTCAATAGTCGAATGGCGGGGCCCGAACCTGCGACGTCGTGTTTCGCAGTCCGCACCCTATACCATTAGGCTATTGCCGCTATATTATTACTTATCTTTCGTTACTACCATGAAAAGAATGATGTATTTGTAATAACTTCAATAATAGACAGTTTTCGTGTCGTTGCGGCTAAAACAAATACTACCTACCTTTCTTCCACTGGGCTTTTTAAGAGGTGGCAAAAAAAAGTCATAAAATTCCTACTGATTATCGTACATAACACTACACCAAGTCTACACCTTCAAAGTACTGCTTATTTGTTCTGCTGTCGCCAAACTGAATTCATCATGAATCATTATAAATTTTGGCAGAGAAAGTATGCGCTTCACTTTCTTCCTTCCGAGCAGTATTTTGACACCAAGTGTTAGTTTGTATGAAATAAACTCACAATGGCATGTCATTAAAAACAGATTATCTTTTATTTATTTATTTTTATTATAAAATAAACTTAATCATTTTAAGATAAACTTGAATTACAGTGGTAGAGCCACGCATCAGCTTTTGCTGTTGCATGAATGGGCCGGCTCGACCGAGGAAGTACCACGACCTCACAGAATACCGGCGTGAAGTGGAAGTTTAACAAACTTCTGCGTTTCGTCTAGTGAGTGCAAGTAACCGGAGGCCCACAAACCCCCCTCCTCCAATTCTGGGGGGAGGGGGCACTCTAAGGCCGGGAACGCATCTGCTATGCGTGACGTTTGGGTCATCCATATCAGGGGGGTGTAAAAGGCCCCCCTTTATGGGTTGCGAGTTTCGAGGCATTGCCTCATGACTCGGGCGTCTTCTCAGAGGGCTGCTGCTCCCCCGGTCCTGGGTACCGCCTTTCAGCGGCGTTGTGTAGGCGTGTTACGTACTTTACGTCTTATGTCGGGACTTTACTGCACTTCCCCGGTCCCCCCCGGGCCGGGTGGCAATGAGAGAATATCTCTCGGGAGGGGTCGCCACTCCGGTGGTCGAGCGTGTAGCCGTAGTCATTCCTGGATCGCCAGGCGATGTAGGTGTTCGTGTGGCCCGTTGTCAGCGCGGTCGTACATTCCGCGCGACACCCGGACCACGAATTCTTCCAGTGTTTCCACTTTTAGGTCCCTGGCGATGACATCGTTGCGTACAAAGCGACCCGCTCAACTATAGTTCGTAATGCTATATTCTGTTGGACCTGTAGTCGCCGACGTTGATATGTTGAAGTGAACGCGTACCACGCAGGCGCCGCGTAAGTTAGTCTGGATCTGATGTGGGTCTTGTGTATATACCTATCTTGGTTTTATAGGTAACTTTTTGTTACCGGATAGAGAACCGCCCTCGCTGCTTTCGCGCTACTTATCGCGTAGTCCACCTGCGCGGTGAGGCGTAGCGATTTATCTATCCGGCAACCAAGATAGGTAACGGTGCTCTGCCACTTAATCTTCTGTCCTCTCAGTTCGAGTTGTGGTGGTACGCGCCCATGGCGATTGGTGATTATGGCGGATGTCTTCCCGACATTAACTATAAAAAATCTATGATTACGAATTACCCGATTTACCGTAGTTAAGGTAGTATACAAGTAGGTATTAACGAATTTTATGAAATCTTTCACTTTGCTAAACCACTACAAGTATTTATTAGATAAGGTATGGTAACGCTTACAACTTCCGTGATTGGATTTTTACTTGTTATTTGTTATTATAGTTGCATAGATTTCCTACACCTTTTGCCAGAAATAAAAGAAAGGGGACGTTTTCTCACGAGCAGGGATCGCTGGTGGGGTCGTGGAGTAGAGAGAAAGCGATCCCGTGCGCCTATAAATGGAGATAGAAAATGATTGAGAAAGTGAAACACCGTGTGTTTCAAATCAACATGACCATCATCATGGGTCTTATCACCTTCGAAAGTTTGGTTATGTATTTTCTTTATACAAAAAGTAAAATTAAATATTTTAATGATGTCGCTGTGTGTGGTATCACAGATCAGTAAAAAATTCGGTACTTTACTTAGAATAAAACCTTTCATTTCAATTTAGTGTTATTATTGTTAAGAGATGGTCACTTGGTTCGTCTAATCCTCGCAGCGATTAAGAGCATGTGAGTGTCCACGCATGCTGGCGACTCATTATGTACCCACTCAATTTTATGTCTTTTATAATCTCCTACTACGTGACGACTTGCGTCTTTTTCTAAACAATTGGCTAAAACATATTTTTGCACTGAGACTCGTTCATTGGCTAGCGGGTATTGGTAGTTTGACAATTATTAAAAATTATATTACCTTTAGTTTGACTTCAATATACATACATTAATTTAATTTACTAAAGTCACAATAGCCGGTGTGGCTGGGTGGTCGGTATTTTGAGTCAAGAGAGCCGAGTACAATACCCAGGTGGCAGTCTCGTACCAATGTTTTTTTGAAAAACTTATGTACGAATTATATCGTTGGCTTGGATATTGAGACGGCGACGGGCTCACCACCTGTCACGTTGTCCCAAAAATATCTTCGGTAGAAAGAGGGTCGAAACGACTTAATTGTCTAGATCTCTGTCTACCTCTGTATTTTTTATTTTATAAATTTAATTATCTTTTATGGAATACTAGTTAATCTTATCTTATTTATGCATCATTTGATGGCCATTAACTATCCTGGTCATGTATCATTGACATATTACATTAACACAAAATTAATGTAATTCTCTTTATACATGACCAAAGGCTTCGACAGCACAAGTGCAAGCACTTTACATCAGTTTATTTTCTTATCGATCATCATAATCATCGAGAACAGACTCTTACCAAATCCTAAACGTTGATGATAGCTTTATATTAAGTTCTTATTATGATAAAAAAAAATAATACAACTATAATAGTTGCCTTACTTAAAGTTTTTCATACCTAGCATTATATTTTTGCCTATCCTATTTTCAAAACTTGTGCTCGGAACTTATCGTTACTTATATATATCATGTGCCCGTCCATACTTCTCATAAGCGCTCTTTAAATCATACAACTTCCTAAACTCGTTGACTTTAAGAAAGTAATAGAATCTCGAAACAGTTCAGGATCAGGAATCTCCATATCATAGAGGATTTGCAGTAATCAATAAACTGGTTTAACATATACATAGCGATCGCAGTATCAAATACCATGCCACTTGGGCGCAACTACCTTCCTCTGAGCTGCTTAGTTTTAGTTTAGTATTTTTTCGATTGGTTTCGAAGTAACTCGATCATGGGTTGCCCTATACGCTAAACAATTCAATCTCAATAATTGTTTAAAGCCTGCCTATTTACAAGTTTAAGATAATCTAAGAAAAACCCTTCCTATAAAGGGTTATTATAATTGAAATAAATATATTTATGACAGTAACTCCTGGTTACTGGTAATGTGACCGTTCCCAAGCTATTTTTAGGAAAAATATATATTAATTATATCATCGTGAAAAAAGAATTGACTTAAAAAAGGGGATATCTACGGAATTTCTTTCGCCTGTTTCTTCTCCATTAGAGGAACCTAATTACGAAGAAGAGATAGATAGAAATGACTATCAAGAAACGAATGTGTATTATTTCGATAAATGATTTCATTTAACTTAATTTTCCTGCCATCGGTTGCATACATTTACAGGGCTTTGAATTTCTTTTACGACCCGGGAAGTAAGATGGTGATTAATTTTTACACAAACATACGTAGCCATGATACCTTTAAATTTGTCCCAAATCAGCGTAGTGTAACATTAGTTGAAGAACTAACTATAACAAACCATAATGAACGATCAAGACGTAAGTCTTTGACCATACCACAATTGACGAGGCTCTTAATTTTACAAAAAAAGCTTCTTTATCTGAGGTGCTGTTATCACCTATTTCGATACTTTTAGCGTACCGATAGAGTCCTCGTACGATCAGATCACGACTAGTCGTATCCGCTATACATGAGAGAGCGTAAAGCACGGCGGCGAGGCGGCGACGGGACGACGCGGGCGCACGGCAATTTGCCGCATTTCACGGCGTAGCTGCAGGTCACGGCGCGGGGTCACGCCCCGCCATCGTGCCGCCCGCTTTCCATTACCACACGAAACGAAAGCCGTCCCTTTTGTGACCTGATTGTCAATTGGTAATCTAATCCTGTATAAAATTATCTACAAGGGCGAATATTTTCATGTGGGAAATTGTGTTCTAATTGAAACAATATTTAAATTTTATTTCATATATTGTATTGATTCTTATACGTTTCTTTTTCTACAATTAATTTTGTGTCACTTGTTTTTAGCCGAGATGAAGTCGCGATAGCCAAGTGGTTGGGTGAGTGGAATTCGAATCAAAGGACCTCAGTTCGATCCCCTGAGGGTAAGCTCATAACAGAGGGGTTTTTCAAAACTGTTGTACGATTTATATCGTTGACTCGAACATAAAGACAGCGACACGCTCACCACCTGTCACGTTGTCTTAAAATCTCTTCGATGGAATACGGTTCGAAAGGTTATAATTATCTAGACCTCTGTGTACCCCTGCACTGGAAATGGCGAAAAGATTTATTTTTTGCTTTTAGCCTATTCAATATCATATATCCTATGAAAATAATCATATATCCTATGAAAACAAATCCTGCTCATTTAGTAATCTAGGGCTATACTGGATTTCCCGAGTGAATCCGCAATTCAAAAGCAAAGAGTAAGAAGCTTATATCGCTCTCTCTCAATACTATATAAACCAAAATCAGTTCAGAAAAATCATCTTTTACAATAATCATTATTATAAGTTTCCCACGTGTTAATACTACGTATATGTTTTAAATTTAAATCAAATCCATTACACAGATTGCGTGATTGAGCAATAATAATACATATGAACAAATTTTCAAATCTTTAGTATTAGTAGGACGTGACGATGTGAAATTCGATGTTAGCTACTCAATCACTATCAATTGGTGAATGAAAGTTATGGCAAGACTTTAACGTAAACTTTGGGCACCAAAAACCTGAATTAACTTATAATAAATGTGCCTGCTCTGTAAACAGTTAAACCGCAAGCAATATATAAATTAAATTAAAATCTAAGTAACGATTACTTAGTTAATTGATAAGCTTTAAGTAACTATTATTTGTTTGTTCTTCATATAAATATAATTATTGTATTAATACAAGTGTCTAAAAGAGTATCTTAAATGTTCATAAATAGGAAGTAGAAGTTTTAGAGGATATGAACTAGCTAATTATCATCTGCCGGACTATATGACTGAATTAATATCCACTATTATAAGGTAATTTGTTCATGCTGTTATCGCCAAATCAATTTAGATTAGTCAGTATTGATGACTTTTGATATGTAAATAGAGTCTCGATAGCCGAGTGGTTTGGTGATCTAAATCGAGCCGAGAGACTCGAGTTCGATTTCCAAGGTTCCAATTAGTGTTCTCAAAAAATTTATGTACGATTTATATCGTTGGCTTGAACACAAAGACGGCGACGGGCTCACCACCTGTCAAGTTGTTCCAATGTCTTTGAAGGAAGGTGGGCACATAATTGTCTAGACCTCTATGTACCTCGGTACTGTGAATAGCGTGAAGATGATAATTTGATATTTGAAATAGAGACATGAATCTGTAAAATTTATCGTATACGATGTTTTCGTTATTAGATAGTAGGTATATACATACCTAAAATTGCACTAACGGAATCGCCCGTTGACCAACCTAATAATTCTGAACGACCACCATTTTTCCACAGATGAGCGCGCGAACGCGCCCGTGACTTCCGTTTCCGGCGGCGCGCCTGCGCAGCATCCGCACGGGAGCAGCCGACCGCTACGTTATATTACATTATCTGCGAATATAAGTACAGCAGTGCATTTTCCATTAAATTTACTATTCTATTTGAATAATTTCCTGTGCCAAAAAAAAAAAGGTTTATTTATTTATTTACCAGGACATGGGTGCTGGGAACCAAAAGATTTGACTGTATAGCATATTATTTATTTTGCTTATGACTTTCTTCCTTCCTTGATCAAGATCGGACATTAACATTTAAGGCGACGATAAATGACGATTCCGGTTTCCAAGCGGTGCTGTTTTGGCATTTCTTCCTTAAAGAGACAGATCTACGCCCTGCAGTGACTTTAACAGGCCATTATGTACAGTCTTGTTTTGATTAGAGCAGAAAAAATAAGCTCCTTTTTAAAGGTTTCGATGTCGTAATTATTCAGCTCACGATTATAGAAGGAAAAGGAAGTCTGATTGTCGACACCTTCTTCCATTCTGCGTTAACTGCGATTAAATGAAACAAGCTAATACAGAGAATGCTCTAGTTCTGTGATGATAATATGCGGTGTGAGCTAAATTGGCGTAAATATCTAGATTTTACATCCATACAAATATATAGGAGGAGACTACAAGTCATTGCTTAGATCCAAACAAGCTAAGGCAGTGGTGTCATTGAATCGAAAACATCCACAACCACCAAGACCGAGTTCAGAAAACCAAGAATTCAGAAAAAGTCAAGACCTCAGAGCTTGTATCATGAAAACCAGTGTGTATGCCCACGTCACATCTACATCGATTACAAAAACAATATAAAAAAACATTATTTTTAGGTTATGTGTATATACCACATTGCAGGAATTATCTTGTTTAAATAATATGACGAAGTTTCAATTATAAGAAGAGCATTATACTAAAACGCACTGTAGTATCTTGTATCTGAAACCGTTTCTCGCTCTCTCAGATTACACGTAACATCAGCTGTCCACACCCACGGTGCTTTGTCTGTAACACCATATATCATGACACCGGTGAGGTACTGAAGGCAAGTCTGCGTCAATTTCGCAAGTACGTCAGCGTGACGCGGAGAGACAGCGGCACACGTCGGATGCGTCCCCATTAGCCCGTCGGCGGGACCGCTTGATGCTTCCGCCGGTCATGACGGAAGGCAGAACAGAATCGCGACATAATTCTAATTATCTTACTAATTGAATATGCACTGTAAATTACAACACAAAATCTACATTGCATGTTCCAAATAGCGATACAGTATTTGAGCATTATTACAGTTGTGTGTATTTCATTTCATTCTTTAGCAGTTCGCAATACCATCCTACCAAAGGGATACAATAAGTACCAAAAGTTGTTGTTTATTTTTACTAAAATCGTCGGTATATAGTTTTTTCTGGTCTGCAAAATCTTCGTTCTGTATAGATATGAAAGTACTCGTGAAAGGTCACTTACACGTGGGCAGTAAGAGGATCTAGCAGCGGTAGCTCACAGGCGCGAGCGGCCGCATCCTGCGCGAGATGAGACGCGCCTTCCTGCGCCCACGCGGTTGCACGCGCCGCGGAGCGCGACCGGGGAGATTGGGGATTGTATTTTCAAATGTATAAGTTTAATCATAATTAAAAGTGACAATTGTTTTAGTTCTTTTCAAAATGAGCGTATTTATCCTTACAAATAATAGATATTATGTGCTATTTGTTATTACATAAATCTTATTTTGTATTACGTGATCAACCAGATAATAAGTTATTTATTGATAATTTTTTATCAATAATCATCGTCGATACGTGTCGATTAAATGTGATTCACTTAACCTTTTTTCTTGTGGTGTTAGAATAAGCGAACCCTTTTCTTTCTATGGGTGTAGTTCGAGGCGACTAAGGCGAAGTCTTCAAAATCTCATTAGCTACAGTTACCGACAGATAGCATCATCTCATCTCAGACTATATTACAGCCGAAGTTTGATGGACTGCTGTCTCAATCTCATCTTGCGATCGCAAATACGATTGCCAAGTATGGCGATTACGGTTGACCCTTCCTTATGAGAAAGGTCTGCAAAGGACTTTTACTTCCTGTTATACGTACGAGTATACTATAAAGTTAATATGAATGTCACTAAATCATAGTTTTCCAGAAATGTTGTTATTTATTTTAAATATTTCAAAACAAATATTAGATTCGATATTCTTAAATTAATTACATACTAACATAATCCATTGTCATTGTCCTTTTTCATTTAATCTTAATCTCCTTTATTTAATGACCCCTCGTGATATATTTTGTGATTTTACTATATTTCACCATTTAAATAGTTAAATTTTCAAACTAGTGTTAACCTTCTTAATGTTCTTTTATGATATCGTTAGTGTCTGAAAAAATGTTGGTTTAGATGATGTCATAAGAGGAAGATTTTAATTTTAGGTAAAAAAATACGGTATAACCACTTATTATAACTGAAAACTTTAGTACTCGTACCATGGTGTGAATCTGGTAAACACTAATGCTTACTTTCTATGTAATAGCAAAATGATAATATTATTTATTAGTTATTAAAAATAAACTAAAGATTTATTTAAACTATAGTTATAAAAAATAAACTAAAGATTGACATGAGCAGTAAATTAGAGTAATATTTTTTTATCTTCACGCATCGTCCCAGGACTAAGGTAGACATGTCTACTCAATTACGTACTTTCTACCTGAGGTGGGTTCACCGAAGCATATTTAGAATGTGAACCTTTCGCTATCTCAAGCTTACAATAATTAAATATATTACATATACATCTATCAATAGTACATATTCTTGTTCATCACACCAATATTTGCTCCTTACTTTTTAAGGCAAAGTCAGTACCAACCAGGCTATCGGATAATTTACTAGAGTAATATCTCCTTAATTCATCCATATTGCCCTAGCTCCCCGCCCGGTGCGCATCGGGATTGTGTTACGGCTAGTCGCCGGACATGGCGCGCCTACCACATAATCTTGCTCTCATCTATTAATTACCTATTTCTAACAAAGCCACAAACAGTGTAGACACGTGCGTATTTACAGTATGCGTATTTACGTGACAACTGCAATCCGTTCAAGTTCAAGTCAAAAGACACAAGCAAGCCATAAATGGCCCGGAGGGAAAGTTAAAGGTATAGAAAAATTTAAATTGCAAATTTTTATGTTAGTTGCTAAAATTATTGCTTAGTAATGCAGTTTAGGCTAGCTAACATTACATGTTGCGTGTCGGAAGTAATATTTCCTAAATTTATTGTTCTCCACAACATGATGATTGCTTATTAAAATTAGGCAAAGATATTTTTTTTAAATAAGCTATCCTTACAAAAAAAGTGTTTCAATTTGCTTTTAACTCTCTAAATCATGCCAGGTGGGTTTTAAGAACATGCGTTTATTAAAAATAAAAGTAGTAATATGTAGTATATTATCTCTCTTTTTATTGTTAATAAAAAAGATAGAGTAAATATCTAAAAAAAACTATCTTCACCCAATTCCCAATACAGGGGTAGACAGAGGTCTAGTCTAGACACTTTAGTCCCTTCGACCCCCCTTCCAACGAAGATATTTTCGGGACAACGTGACAGGAGGTGAGCCCGTCGCCGTCTTTATGTCCAAGCCAACGTACAATATAAAATAATTCGTACATAAGTTTTTGAGAAACCCTGCCTGCCACCTGGTGATCGAACCCGGATCTCTTGACTCGAAATTCTGACCACCCAACTACTCGGCTATTGTCACTATAAATATCTAAAAATAACTAAATACGATACAGATAAACTAATAAAGGTAACAATAAGCTAAGGCTTCGTTGATGTCTTTTGAATGATACAAAAACTTAAACGATTGTATCTAACGTTGGTAACTGAAAATGTATTCATGAGCAATTAAATAAATCATCAATTGATGATTCATCTAAGCACGTGTCTATATAAAATTCGAAAATGCCATTGTAGCAAGTACTACTTTATGTTAATTTCTTCAAGCACACGCCTCGTCATCCTTTGATAATTTTTCTCAATGCCACGTCACAATACTATCACATTTGCACATTAATACCATAAATTTGATAAATATGCAACAATGTATTTCACCTGACAATATTCAAATGTGTCGTCATTTAATAATGGCGGTCAATGAACTTTGTTACTTTGTATAATCACGAACACAAGTGGATTAAAGAAAAATGTTTTTTCGAAAATGTGAAAAAATTAATTAAGGCGGTTTAGCTAACCGCCTACGATACGATTATTTGTTTATCCTTACTTCTTAGGAGAACTAATCAACACAGCTTGTTTTACAATAAGGCTGACACAAGAAGGAAATCATATTGTAGTTTCGAAAAAATTAGATTGTCGCATATTAAGAATCATTTTGGGAGTTTATGATGGGTGGTATATTATTACTTACTCTCTTAAACATCATAAGGGCATATATTTCCTTAAGCACTAATTCCTTAAGCAAATAGAAACATCTGATGCTATACTTAAATGAATGGTGAGCTGACCGTTGATGTTTACTTATTAATACTTCGTTTCGCCTTAATTTTTTACACTTATACATAGGATTATTAGGAAATTAGAATTCGATCACCCAATCACTCGGCTATCGTGACTACAGTAATGTAAATATAAACAAAATGGCAGCGCAAGTAAAATCACTTTTTTGACATAAGACTCAATAACTTTTTTCACTTAAGATATCAATAATTTATGCAAATTTCTGATACCTTACATTACCTTATTAAACCTAATGTTGTCACAAAGAAACAAAATTACTTTCGCATCATTACATTCACATAAAACTCACTTTATTAACATTTAACACCTATTTCTTATTATAATATTAGTTAGGACTTATTTCCCATCATGTCCTTAAGTTATTTTATGATATTATAATTCAATTTGTTAAAAAACTAACATAGAAAAAAAGGAAAACTAAAAAAAGATAAAATATTTACCAAATTAAATGGATATAGCTAAACATATATGAGATATTAAAAAAAATAAAAGTAGTAGTAAATCTTATCATGAAAAATGCATTTAAATTAGGAATATGTCTTCATTTCTATTCATCACCTTTTTGACAACTAGTCAAACTGTTTTATAAGGATATCAAATAAAACAGCTTAAAACTGTAAGAAACTATAAGTTAGAAATTTCTGAACGTATTGATATACAGTTTTATCTGGGTCAATCGTATGTTTGTTGTAGCATTTACGTGCATGATGATACACAGAACAGCTCTTTTCAAATACGCCATTGTAAAAACCATAGTATTGTATTGTATCTATCGGTGTAAATTGTTCAAGATCAATACAATGTTTGGCCACACTGAGCGTGTCTTTGTATCACTCTATTATGATTGCTCTCCGATTATCATAAGATGGTGATACTGAAAGCTTTTTATGAAGTCATTGTTGGTTAATTAAGACATCGTTTGGAGTGTTTTATTAGTTCTCTGGGTCACTGGGTGAGTAGGCGTGCCAGTCGTTGTCTTTTATTGTCATTAAATCAGTTGTAAAGCTTTATAATATAATAGGTTTTTGTTTGTTTTTCTGGTTGTTGTTACTTGGAACTTTATCTAAATAATAGTAAAATTATATAACATTTATTTTGTGTAATTTCGCTGAATTTTCGATTAGATTACACAATATTAGGTAATCAGTTCAGTTTAGACGGACTGTTTTCCGCAACCCCACGGTTAAATACGTATTATAAGTGAATAAGTGAATAAAAATAATGAAAAATTTAATAAAATTGTGACATTGACTATCATTATAAATTTAATTTATTTTCAATATAAGCATATTAATCAATTACAATAAGCAACATTAAAATAAACTCCAATATTTAAAGATTTCTTTAAGCAGAAGAAAACACGTGCACGAATTTGGCAACACCATAAATAATAAATGAATTCCAACGCAAAATTATTTCTGCCCTGAATAAATTTTTTACGCATTTTAAAACGTCTTTTGAAAAGTAACGTGGGATTTATGACAGCGAAACCCGTTCAAGGGGTGGTCTGACCATGGGGAAGAGAATCGAAGGGGTCCCACATATTCATTTTCTTAGTTTTTTCGTCTTGACAAACCCCAGCTGCTATAATACGACATGTTATAAATAAATCGCGATTTTGACCCGTCACGCGTGTAAGGGATGTTCTATAGATTGGCGTGCAATCTACTTTACAATTGATATTGGTTTTTTAACTATAATATCTTTATGGAATGCATTTAAGGTTCATTTTCATGTAAATATAAAAATAATAACTGTAAAGATAAAATTGTTGAGAAATATACACAAATTCGACACAGGACGTCCTTTCTATTTTACAGCAATTATTATTATACCAGACCGGAACCGTTTGAATATAGTTAAAATACATACAGTTTTTTAAAATAATCATGAATTTATTGCCATAGATATATAAATCGTTTAATAAATAATATGGTAGCATGTAGTAACTTTTTAAACTATGTTGTGATATGTAGTAATAGTAATAGTGATTCTGAAGCTTTGGAAACTAATGTCAATATATGTCAGAAACAAATTCCTATGACGGTTACAAGAACTCGAACAAGAACAGAAATGCAGGCCTGAGGATCCTGTAAAGATTAACCACCAATAATTATATATTACATAATGAAATCGTGAACATTGAACCAAGTCAAATCGTGAACATTGAACCAAAGTTTTGCAAATATAGATTGATTCTATACAATCAGTATATTCCTTCTCTGTCTAAGAGTATTTTTGAAACCACGATCTTACCCATTACTGACGACAAACAGTCATGCTATCAGAGTTGTGTTTCCATTTGAAAGATGAACGTCGTACCAAAGGTATTTTAAAAAAAACTTATGTACGACTTATATCGATGGCTTGAACGGTAGATGGCAACGTGCTCACCACCTGTCACGTTGTCCCGAAAAATGTCTTCGGTGAAAGGTGGGTCGAAAGGACTTAATTGTCTAGACTAGACCTCTGTCTACCAGCGTTTCATTACGGGATAGCTACGTTACTTAAGGATTTTGAAAACAGAAATATTTTTATCAAATTGTTGTTATCGAATTAACGATTTTTTTATCAAAAACAACAACATGACTCAGTTTTTCTTCTTATACAATTAAAATTGCACCAAAGTAATTGTAGCAATAACATTCTATAACGGACACAACACCATTGCGAACTAGTACAGTTATTTTAATGAAAGTCTCCCGAGAATTCCGCATCTCACAATCAATCGAGTGTGAAATCACATCACCGGTATCAAATTAAACACTGATTCACGTAACTCTACTTACGAGTGGGCAAAAAAACAAAGATTCAATAAGGTGAATTAAAAAATGATCTAATCTTATTTTGGTAACTTTGAAAATATTTAATACAACTTGGACAAATTTAAGTAGTTACACTTTATACTGAACAACTAGGTTTCACTACAAACATTGTTAGGACGCACTGCAGCTGACGTATCATTTTCCGAAAGATTGATACAGTTTCATAAATTTAGTTTAAATGCTAAGACTATTCCCTAATTACCTAGTTTTAAAACTCAGGTATTGAATAACTGGATATAGGTAAAATCTATTGACCTCTTCTATCATTCAGCAGGGTGTATTATAACAAGTGAGATTTAAATATGAAAGTCGTTACCCTTGCATGTCAAAGAAAAAAGTAATTTGATAATCTAGTTTCCATTGGACCACGAACCAGTCGGTTCCCTTCCACATTAAGAGGTATTCACTTGCGAAAATCGTACAATTGATCACTTGTCAACCACTTCCCATTGTTGCTTCAATGGCCTATGCGTATGCAAATTCTTGTATTATGACGCCGTAGAAATGTTTTGGATCGTAAATTCGGTACCAGAATGACCGGACAGAGGTACCATGTAGATTGTTATCGCAACACGTGGACCTACGTTTAATTTATTGGACAGAGATATAAAGATAGCGGCCGCTCTAATGCTTGTAGCGGGTTGTTTAACTTGCTAATCATTTGTTAAGGTTGTAGATTTGATGATAACAGTCGCCCCAATTTCTTACGTCTAAGGATTTTTACCCTTGTTTCCAGCACTAAAAATCAAAATAAATAATATTTTCGTTAGACACTTAAACTCTTAATCTTGTCGTAGAAAACGAGATCATACCTGCATGCTTACTCTTGAATCCAATGCTTATTTTTATCCAATACCAATCTCAATACAATTATAACTAATTACCGTACTCTTGAAAACAATTCTGATTATATTGTATTGTAATTGCAATTATATTGGCTAGCGATTTTCGCGTTACCCACGTACTCGAAATAGACTCCGCTATAAGGATTTTTGCATTTAGCAACAAAGGGAAAACAGCTAGAGATACTTTGTAATTTTAAAAACATAACTTTTGTAATGTATGCTGTTAGTCAACTGGCATCGAGTGTACCGATTTACGTATCATTTCAATCTCAAGTAGTTCTTCTTAAGACCATCCTATATCAAACAATTTGACGCTAAGATAGTATTCAAGAGTAAAACGTTCTAATTCCAATTCCGATCGATAGGAATTTTATTCCAGAGTAAGCTCCCTGATGGTAACTGACTAATGGACACTGCAACTTACTTATAAAAACACAAATACAAACAAGAACAAATCGGTACACAATAATTGTAACACTTGTGTGTCCCGAAAATATCTTCGGTGGAAGGTGAGTCGAAGGGACTTAATTGTATAGACTAGACCTCTGTCTACCCCTGTATTGAGAGTTGCGTGAAGATATTTATTTATTTATTTCTTGTGTCTGTCTGCAGGTAAGCGTATGATACCCATCCATACGATTCTTAAGTAGAGAAGAAGTCAATCACCTTTAAAATCATGACGCTTGTTTTTCTCAACAATTTCCAAGAATCTATTCATCTATAGTTTGACGACCTCCAAGAATAAGTGGTGTTCACACCGGTTTCCATTGTGTCGCTAGTTCTGAGGTTCTGTGTTCGATTCCTAGTCTGGTCACTTTTTCTACTTTATCTCGAGTCTAAGTGTTTGAGGTACAGTCGTTGTTCCTGATTCCATAATACAAGTGCGTGAGTTGTTTCCTTTGGATCAGAACGATGTTGTCCCTATATATTTATGCATGTATAGTAATGATATTCACTTTTTAAGTAGGAGTTAAAGAATGTATAATTATTTTTTGCTTTTTTATGTGAATTGGGATGAAAAACAAGCTAACCATTTCCTTGGATCCTTGTCTAATGCAACCTATATACAAATTAAATAAAAATTTCTCATCTTAGTACCATTATGGACTAAAATGAGAAGTCTAACATAAATGAATATACAACGGTTTGTAAAAATTACATGACATAAGCCTCTCCCGAAGGAGATTTGGCTATAACCACCACGGTTGACATCGCTCGATCGCTGTGATACCTCGCATTATAGACGCTACTAGCTGTCCCAAGTATAGTTTATTTTAGTCTGGTATTTTTTAGGAATGGTTATGTCGCCACTAACATTACATTTTTATGTTGCGTTTTCCTCAGTATTGGCTTATAAAACCGATAGATAGAATGTCTTTTTTTTTATTTGATAAAAAAACATCAATAAAAAGTAAAACATACAACTATTACATAAAGTTGCAATTATTTATTTCATTTATTAAGTTTGGGATATACTAACTTGTATTGTGAAAGTATGTATTTCAGTTGTTTAACACAGCTCGTAATCAGTTTATTAAAAATAGCTTAAGTTATTCGATCTGTGTCTTGCGCTCGTATTTCATTTAAATGGATTACCTATTTCTATGCCGATATCACTAATAATAACCAAAGCGATCAAGGTCGAATCCACAACAACCACAAACAGTCGTCCATATGATAGCACGTAATAGAGGTGACCTTGACGGCTTATGATGATAAAAAAGGTTCATTTACACTGCGCTGCAACTGTTATTTTGAATGAAGAGAGCTATTGTGAGAGGACACCGCGCCCACACGCCACCGTCGACCTAACAGGTGTTGCATTGTTATATGCAAATTAAACTTTCGCTTTCAAACTATCCAATTTTTGTGTGATACTGTTTACTTTTTAATAAGTGTGATGAATAAGCCGTAGTAGGCTAGTACGTGAATGACCCTGCGGGGCCAATACTGCTTAAATTGTTAACGTTTAAGGATCAATCGAATACAAGCTCGATGTTTAAAGCAACCACAGTCTTGAAACCTCAATGTCTAAGAAACTAAGCAGTGTCTTGGCATGAATTCATTATAGACTCAAATGTTAAATGCAAGGGTAAAACATTGACAATCGCCAATCCGCATGCCAAGAGTGGCGATTGTGGCAAATTCTCCTAAAGAAAAAGGCTGATGTCTTACAGTTAACTTTTAAGTTAGTACTTGGTAATATATATTCAAGTGATGACGGACTTAGAAAAAGGGGTGCAAAAGAATTAAAGAATTGAAATATCAATGATATATACATATACATAATTGATATTTCATTTTCTCCTATGTTCATCAACCAGAGAAAATCATAAGCATATAAGATGTAAGAAGTACAACTGATATTCAACAAACACGCCTGCATGAGAATATAACTCATTCAAAAGTTTTGAAAAAACCCATTGGTACGAGTTCCATCTGGGAATCGAACTTGGGTCTCCTAACTCGAATTCCAATCACCCAATCTCGGCTATCATGACTGTTATGATGATAGTTCTTTCGTAGGATTTTTTTTAATGAATTTGTACATACTAAAAATTAAATCATTAATATGGTACTATTATAAAAGCTTTAAAAATCCATACATGTCTTAAAGTCACCCTTTAGTGGAGTATATATAAACAAACGTGTTTAACTAGTTTATTTTACCCCTACGTGTTTACCGTCATAGATTATTGTAACAACCTGTTACTATAATCTATGACGGTTGTTACTAACGACTATTATTTGAAATCAAAAAGAAGCTCTGCGGCTTGAAAAACGGCATGTAAATCGCCTTTGGTAGCGGCGTACGAATAATAGCTTCTGTACGTGTAAAGTATCGAAATAAATGGATAACTTACGTGTTAGATCCAATTTTTTTACTTTCGCAAAGGTCAAGAGTGTATTACTTAAGCGTCATATTAGTACGCGACTAAGTATTGCGTAAAGTATTTAATTTACGTCATGAGGGAATAGATAACTATTTCACCGACTTAAAACATTAAAAACTGTGCATTATTTTATAAAGTCACGATAGCCTAGTGGTTGTGTGGTCGGAATTTTGAGTCAAGAGATCCGAGTTTGTTCCCCTGGTGGCAGGATCGTACCAATGGATTTTTCGAAAACTTATGTACGAATTATATCGTACGCTTGCACATAAGGACGGCGACGGGCTATCCACCAGTCACGTTGTCCCGAAAATATCTTTGGTGGAAGGTGGGTCAAAGGGACTTAATTGTCTAGACTAGACCTCTGTCTACCCTGTAACCTGTAAACCCCTGGAATTGCTTAAAGATATTTGTTTATTATTTCTTTATTTATTATTTTATTTCAGATTAAGTGGCCACATATTAATACAAATTCTCTGAATATTCACCCGAAATTCATACGAGTAATATAGATCTTACGGCTACTAATAATTGAAATTCTGACCATAAAATCGAAATCATTGATAAAACGCACAATTTTGTCATACTATACGTACCAATCCATCTTCGATACAAAAACACGAAAAAGAAAAAGCCTAGCAAATAGTAATGACTACCAATATTTTTTGTAATCTTCTTCTTTAGTCACTATAGCCGAGTTTTGGGTGGTCGGAATTCGAGTCAAGAGACCTGAGTTCGATCCTCCGTTGGCAAGCTCGTACCAATGAGTTTTTTTCAGAAACTTACATACGAATTATATCTTTGGCTTAGACATTGAGACCGCGACGAGCTCATCTTCAGTCACGTTGTCCCAAACATTTCTTCGGTGGAAGGTCTACCCCTGTATTTCTATATATTATAATAAATATAGGTATATATCAATGTCTTCTGATGGCAACATCGTTATCTATCCCATAGTAACTGGAACCTTTACTATTAAACTCATGATCCTCGGGAAAGTGCTATATTTCTGAGAAGCGAATAAATCACAAAAAATTTCATACTACATGTATTCATCTACTATGTTTTCTAACTATATTCATCTGTTGGTTTATTCAGCTGCGTTCTATATACAGCTGTTTATCCAAACCGGTGGTCACGTAACGTCTGAAGTATGTAACCTGCTTATTGTTTACATATTGTGTCCTCTATTCCACTTTCCACTATGTCATGTGTGGTCATAACTTATCATTAGATAGTAAGTTATAAATATTACTATTACACCCAATATTTAACAACAGATAACAGATCTATATTTATCTATCTATCTTTAGAACTTCGCTCGCGTTAAGGTTGAATTTTGTCAATTTATTATGTTACCTATTTCTGTCTCTTTTAAGTTTTACGTAACCGGTAGGCTTATACATAATAAAATGTCAAGAGTTTTGGCTTTAAAATAAAACAAAAAACTCATACTTATTTATTAAAATGCCTGCCATTAATATATAAAAGTACAAATAAACGTGGCCGTAGAAAGATCTCACTGTAGTAATTCTATGATGATGCAACCGCAAAAAAGATATTTACAACTAATTAAATCTACCCACGTAGAGAGGCGCAACCGACACGCCTTCGCTACGGACGCTTAGATTATTTTAATTAGTCCAGAGAAAGGATTACAAGCTTACTTTTTGTTTTTATGTTTCTTCTCTTTTTGGTCTCAGTGGCTGGCAGTCTATAATTTTATTTAGGATGAAACTATATTCATTGTAGGTGATTGGACAAAATCCAAATGCTAATAATCTTTTTCTAATAAGCAGTACATTCGTAAGGTAACGTAATACTCAATTCAAAAACAGATATTTGAGCATCTCATACAATCTCATCGTCTGCAACTTAAAAGCATGCTATGGCTAAAAATATAAAATTTAATAACGAATACGCTTCCTTGTATATGCTGTGCGGTACGGTTGTAAAAATATACCACATTATTTCTTTCCCTGGGTGTTGTAGAAGATGAATAAAAGAAGGCCTTGAAAATAGCATAGGCTATCGACAGATGGCGGGTTAAATATCAGAAGATACCAGAGGTATGCTGATGTGAAAGTTTTGACTGGTACTGCGATTGACATAGGTATGCCAAGTGTGGTGAAATGGCAAATTTTTCATGTACCGACATCATGCAGTGGGGTTTTACGTACGTTTTCCGTTATGTTACGTTTAAGTTATGTTTAAACGTTTCCTAGATTGTCCTTTTAAATCGTTCAGTTGACTCAATGAGGGAAAAAAAATGAAGGAAATGCGATTTTCAAAGTGGACGACTACCACACGTGTTTCGCTGCGTGCGCGTAACGAGCGCTCGTCAACACCTACCGATAGCATCGCTATGACTGGCTGGAAATTATTCCGAATCGTAATTACGACGATTATTCACGGCCGGCCGGGGGCGGCAGCCATTTTTCAACAGTCACCGTTCTTAATTATGAGCCACGATGGACGGCTGTCGAAGCTTTGAGCCGCGCCGTCACCTCGGGCCGACTTCTCTTTGCTATCCGTACACCTCAGTCAGATGAACCGAAGGTGTCTACTAAGTGCTCAAGCCGAATACTCGACATATTATCGACCATTTTCGAATTGCATGCATACATATCAGCCTATTAAAGGCCACAGCAAGATGTAGACTTTTACCGCAAGGAGAATTCATTCCGCTTGGCAAAGAATTTTAGGCGTTGCTGTCCGTTATCGATCTGCTATATATCATGAGATAAACGGTTGCCAAAACAGTACCAAAGTTTTGTCCTTAGTCCTCTCCAGGTGGGTATCGCAATCCACAAATAGAAAGCTGATGGTATATTCTTAATAATTGCTTTACTATTCAATACTAATACACATTTAATACAAATCATTCCTATGTCAGGGGATCAAAGTCCGGTCTCATAATTCAAAGTGCGATCACGCACTTCTAATTATTTTACTACAATTTATATACTTGGTCCTATTCAAAATGCTACTTGTTCGATATTATATCGAATGATTTAAAGATTATGTATCCTGATCATAACATCACACGAGAGCTCAACTAGTGTTTATTTATCGTTTTGGAAGGCTTAGAGAAGACAGATGGAATGTTGTGTTTTTTAACTCTACAATGAGGTGTAAAATAGAAAAATCGTTTTATTTATAATTCTGTTTGTAAACAGTTTAGAGTTGTTACTTCAGAATTATTGTGAAAAACCTATCTAATACTATTGTAACAAGTGTATATTTTGCCTGTATTTAACATGTTTGTATGTACTTAATTACCTAATTTTTTTTCACAATTTCCTGATGAAAAGATATTTACGCAAGCATCACAGTGATTGAAAATCGATTCTGTTTGATACCAAAGTTTTTCAATGCCCCATGAAATGATGTTTATTTAAAGTTCTACTTTTAACAGAATGATTAAAATTACTATCGCGCTAGCTGGAGAAACGACTTCCAGATAATAATTGAAACCGCCGTCTGGTCACGACCATACCCCGTACAGTCGCAAACATAAGTTCATTCTGCAACATGTACTGGATTCTAATTTACGATTTGGTAACATTGTTGCTTTTAAAGGTTTTAATTTAATATTACAATGCTTTTAAGCATTAGAAGATTCATATCAATTTAAATATTATAGCAATAAGCAGCACTTATTATTTTCATTTACTGTATTGCATTAATAAACTTTTGAACATATTAAACTTTTGAATAATCTACTAAAATAATGACGAGAGAGATAAGTGTTACAGACAAAAATGTTTTTTTTTTAAATTAGTCTATCGTTGTAGTAATAATTAGTAATAACCATATCGTTGGCTTGGACGTAAAGACGGCGACGGGCTAACCACCTGTCACGTTGTCTGGAAAAAGGGAAGGGACTTAATGTTTAGACTAGAACTACCCCTATCCTTATATTGGGAATTGCGTGAAGATATTATATATATTCTTCTAGATATTCTTCGGTGGAAGGTGGGTCGAAGGGTCTTAATTGTCTAGACTCGACCTCTGTCTTCCCCTGTATTAGGAAGTGCGTGAAGTGAAGATATTTATTTATGTTTTATTATATTTTATTTATATTTAATGTACCATTGCACGTGATTGTACATGGCTGTTCTCGGGTGTGCTGACGCCGGCGCGTCTAATCGCCGTTTATTGGAGAAAACCGATTACTGGCAGCGCCACGGCCGACCGTTGCGACATGTCACCAGTCACCGTTGGCGCAGAATCGTTGTCCATGGAAATTATACTATACATTCGATAGTTGGAACCTGTCAATTTTTTTATTTATTCCATTAACTTCTGTAGTTTCTCTTACTGGATGTGGTAGACTTTGTTTAACGTAATGACATATCCACTAGAGTATAATCGCCAATGCCAGGTATCCCACTGTTTGTCTCCAGTAAAGAAACGCCGGAACATACGAGGCTACCTTCCCAAGTACTTCCTCAGAGCAACGGGCTATTCAAAGTGTACTCTATTATCATGGTAAAAATGTGTGCTTGTTCTAAACAACCTATTTGGTGGTAGCTGTGAAGGACGTGAAATCAGAGTATTACATATAATACTTTTTAAAACAAACCCTGATAGCAGTACAGAGATAACGAAGCCCATTTAAAAAAGCGTTCTCGGCTGTCTCTCCACGAACCACATAAAGGCATATGCCACTGTTTGAATGGTCTGGCCCGTCCGGATTGCCACCACAGCCTGGCAGAATACCGACCATAACAGAAGATTCCTCAAACACCTTTTGCATTTGCGTGCTTATTTTTACACTTGCGTGCTTTTCGAACGTCGAGTGATTAGCCGGAAACTCACATTACTTCTACATTTTCTTTCTCCAAAGTTCCTTTTAGATGTTGAAAAAGCTCTTTCTTCTTTATAATTACGGGTGAACATGGGCGCCGGTAACCACTCTTACCGACAGGTGAGACGTTAGTTCTTAAAAAAATTCCTGCTATAATGAGAGTAAAAAGAAGCTGAAGATTTTATCATCGAATATATACGATCTTCGTTTCTTCACAAGAGTATTTATTTAAATTAAGATGTAAACTTCCGCATAATTTATCAGAGATTAAATTAAGTATCGACAAATTGGCAATGTTTCAGGCTAACGATGTGTTGTAATTTTTATTCAAAGCTGTCAATTATTCGAATAATTGAAACTAATACCAGAGAGTATTATGTTCATATTTATTACTTTTAGCGCCATAAATAAAGATTAAATATACAATGCGGATAGAGCGCGTCAGGTCGCATTCGTACCTGGTGCGAACCAGGGACGTACTCAACTTGCGAGTCACGGAAGGCGCTTTCGGGTAAAAACTATAAAAAGTAAATTATATTGATGGAATCGAGTCCGTTTGATTGATGATGAGTGAGCATTTTTTAATTTATTTCGAGGATTCTTTCGCTCGACGTCTGCTAAGGTCTCATCGAAACGATATTTCCAATGTTAAATTTATACCATCACAAAAGTAGGATTCCGTATAGGTGTTATTACAGTCGTGTGGTTTTATGAATTTTGTAATACTTATACAGTTATTTTAGATAAAAACAACAGTTGTTTTTATAAGAACCTTCAGAAAATGCGATAATGACTAAAATAAAAGACAAGCATAGCAAAACCGTAGCAAGTCAAAAATGATAGGAGAACGTAAAATCATTAAACTTAGATAACGTAAAAACTTACTCCAATATAAAACCACGCATACAAAAACAAATAATGCCATCATGGAACCCTACAAGTAATAACAAAAATAAAACAAAACAGCCACGTCGTACAGTCGGGTACGCGGTTTTTCTTTACGATTTTTGGCTCAGGTGTCTATTAATATTAATTGACGTTTGTGAAATTTGGACTCTAATATACGTAGAACAATGACGTTGCAATGTCGACGATGAATTATAATACTTTGGGCTTTCAATTTGATGTTATCTAGTGTTCTGTTTGAATAACTAATACCCGTTTCGTTCTTACATCGTTGCACCTTTCATAATTTCGTTTATAGATTCTTAGTAATTAATACCAGATCTGTATATAATGTATGAGTATCTAAGAATTGTAAAAGCGAAAGTAGCTACAACTCTGTGAGGATGTTTGTTTATAGCATTGTCACTGCTAGACATTTCTAGACATAGAACTTTTTTAATATTGTTTTTAATATTATTGTTTTCGTTTTTAAATTAAAAAAAATTATTTAAACTGTCACGAAACTTTATTACGGATAAAATCACACTAAAACTTAAGATTTTAACAAGAAATATCTGTTGGTCAATCTTTATTATAAGTTACTAACTTTAAGTAACTTTAAGTAACTTTATAGAAATAGTATTTCAATACTGTACTCATGAACTAATAAAAGCCAAATTTAATGTAGTCTCGCGCTTCGGACTTGTAGAGATATTCGGGCCGGATATCAAAAATTACAAAAGCTAAAAAATTGTTGTTTCACATTATAATAATTTATGTCGAAATATAATTGAATGCAGTGGAGATGCGATCTCTTCGTAAAATGTGCGGCCTTACCATGGCCGACCGAAAGCGAAACGAAGAAAGCGAAGCGAAAGGTCATCTTTCAAACCTGCCATATTGCGAATATATGGCAGGTTTGAAAGATGACCTTGTCACAAAAATGGATAAGGGCGTGCTTCGATGGTTTGGGCACGTTGAGCGAAAGAGTGAAGACCGAATGGTGAAGAAAATATATAGCGCGAAAGTTAATATTAAAAGGTGTCGAGGTAGACCGAGACTATCTTTCGACCTAAGACCATGTAAGCAAATAACTCGAAGAGGGAGGGTCAAGAGTACACGGATACCTAGACGTGCATGTATGAGGAAGATAATGAATCTGAAAGAAGCGAAAGAAGTATGTAGGAATCATGACACTTGGCGATCTGTTCTCTCTGGCTACCCCGTCAGGGATTGTGCGTGAAGATAAGTAAGTAAGTAAGTCGAAATATAATTAATTAGGAGTAAAATTTACAGTTTAACTAAACCCCATTCTAAACTATATTCCCTCAGATTACAGAATGTCTAAAATGTCTAGCTTGTCTACCTCCCCAGTATTGGCACTACGGCGTTTAGCTTTATGTTGTAATATCCTTTTTTTGGCAATAAAATTCAGGATAAAATTGCAACATACAAGAAAACTATTGTTCATAGATGATATGGTTTATATATTAATTTTCGTAGACCATTTCGTAGACCCAGCCAACGATGATCCGAAAGTTAGATCTCTAGTCATATATATATGGGGGTGAATATTGGCTTTCATATTGTATTAGACTTAACTACGAGCTATCAGTCTACTACGATGGAGAGCTATTGCAAAGATAGTATACAATATTTTTTTAAATTCTGTATAATGTTTTCACATTGTCAAACCAATTCATTTTTGGTTGAACAGTGAAAAACGAAACGGTTTTGGTTGAATAGTGATCTTTCGATAAATAACATCATAAAATAATATGTTCACGCGATTCCCAATACAGGGGTAGAAATATTTCTAGATAATAAAGTCACCACCTTCCACGGAAGACATTTTTGGAACCACGTGGCCAGGGGTGAGCCCGTCGCCGTCTTTATGTCCAAGCCAACGATGCGATGTATAAATTATTTATACATAAGTTTTTGAAATATCCATTGGTACGAGCCTGCCACCTGGGGATCGAACTTGGGTCTCTCGACTCGAAATTCCGACCACCCAACCACTCGGATATTATTATTTATGATATTAATCATAAATAATAATATATAAACAGAAATATAAACATAGAAAGAACATGTATTGCTCTGATCACATAGTAAGTAACTCAGGCACTTGTGTTATTTAAAAACCAGACCCGAGAAAATGTAGAAAATTGGTTTGCTACATTGACCCGTCCGGGAATGGAACCAATGTAGATGCTTCATTAACCTTGAAATCCAAAAAATACCTCGTTATTTATTACTGGGTTAGATTTTGAAGTTGACCATAATAGTAACGATTGCTGTTCGAAGATGGAAATAGTTAAATAAAACTTTTAAATAGATTACAATTCTATCTTCTGATAATTAACTTAAACCTTTGTATAAACATGTCGGATTTTTTAAACTGCATCAGTTTAAATGTATTTTTGTGTATGTAATTTTCATCAAATTCCAATAGAAAAAACACAAGTTACTATTAATTTTGTATTAACCTTCATACGTTCTATGATCGAATGTTTATTTACGCCCACCAAATAACGTACAATTTAATCAATTACTCACTGTTGGTGTGTTTCCTTAATTGACTTTTTTATAAGTATGTATTATATGGCGACGACACGATAGCCGAGTTGGTAGTGACGCTGCCTTTAAAGCTAGGGCTTACAGATTCGAATACAACATTCGTGTGATAAATATAAAAAAAAAATATCTTCACGCAATTCCCAATATAGGGGTAGACAGAGGTCGAGTCTAGACAATTAAGTCCCTTCGACCCACCTTCCACCGAAGATATTTTCGGGATAACGTGACAGGTGGTGAGCCCGTCGCCGTCTTTATGTCCAAGCCAACGATATTCGTACATAAGTTTTTGAAAAACCCATTGGTACGAGCCTACCAACTGGGGATCGAACTCGGGTCTAGTGATAAATATCAATATTTATATTCGAATCATGGACGTTTATCTGTATTTAAAACATTTATCTTTGTGAATACAAACGTATGTAAAATATATTGCTCCGTTAGGTGGGACCTTAAGACGGCGATAGTATAGACACACCTATCACGTTGTCCCAAATAAGCTACGGTAAAAAAGTCGGTGGACTCCTTGAAGTATGTATATATTAATATTAAATACAACGGTTACCGTGTGGTAACGGTGTGAGGATATTACCACTCCTTTTCTTCCCGTGGGTGACGTAGGAGGCGACTAAGGGAAAGAGCCTTTGTATAACGTAATGGCAACCGATAGATGGCGGGATATCCATCTCAAAAAATATCAGACCGAAGATGGGCAGCAGCATCTGAGGTGCGAGTGGTCTGGTGCTCCGATCGCCAATCCGCTTGCCAAGCGTGGCGATTATGCCAAATCCTCCCTTTGGGAGAGGCCAATGTCCTGCAGTGGACTTTAACAGGTCGTTATGTATGTATGTATATTCATACCGTTCAGACATAATGTTACTAAAAATAATTCGATGTTGCTTATTTTTTAAATAATGAATATAATGTTGCGTATCTCTTCTTCTATCTAGAATTTATGATCAGATCGCCTAAAATTTGGCCCTGCTTTAGTTCGGATCCCGCTAGGTAATCCCGCTAATACATTTGTATTATGAATATAAATATTTCACCTCTATATATGAATATTTATCTAATAATATTTATAAGTATCTTTAGTCTGGATACTAGGGCGATCATATGCTCACGACTTGTCACGTTATCCCAATTAAACTTCGGTAAAAAGTGGTCACGTTCACTATGGGAAATTGCGAGAAGATAAAACAAATAGAAATAATTTAGACTATATGTGTAGATTTTTGAATACAGAAACGACCATAGATTAACTAATAACACCAGAACACATTCGTAGTTAATACACAAATCTGCTAGGCTAATAACAGCGTTAGACCGTTACCGGCACAATACCGCGTCTGACGGGAAAGGCAACGTGACAGCGTGATGGATTGTACGGCTAATCGTCGGGCTCGTCGCATCGCCGACCCAAAACACGTTATGTACGATTTTTCATTTATTTACTCAACTCTGACGTTTCTTTTAATTACATTAACTAACTGACAAATGTTCTATAATGGTCAAAAATTCTTCTTTAAAACCTAGTCGAAGCCGCCTTACTATGGCTGTTAGTTACAACTGAATGATAAATATTAACATGATGTAATATTTATACTTTGACCAAAAATTTTTTAAAAATATAGTGTATTACGTAAGTAAATATTATGTTGGAGCCAAATCAGAATTACAGAAGAAAGCTATTTCTGTCCGAGGGGAATTTCGCAAATCGTCAACTTATTGCCGAACTTTTTGAACTGTATTTTTCACAATTTCTAATTTGTATACAATATTTCTTTTTGTTACGTAATTTATTTATAAGTCCAGCAGCGACGTCGAACTGGGAATTGTTAAGACGGTAATTAAAGCAAGCGTTTGTTTTAATTGAGTTACATGGCGCGTTACCAACCGTAAGGAGGCAACATGTTAAGAAATAATTAACAACTGAAATTATCATTATAATTAGCATCATAAATTATTGAGATGAATAAGAAATTAATACTGTCAATTTCGTAATTTCAAAACATTAGGTGATAAATTTGGTCCAACATAGTTTGCGTACTATAACAACCTATAAGCAACTTAGAGGACTATCTATGTATAGGTACTTTATAATGGCAGAGATTACCACGTCACGTTAAACAATGCATCCGTTCTCACGGGGAAATACATAATTTGTATTTGGGACGTGTGCGTAATAATTTAATGATATTCCATTTGATTGTCATGAGGAAAAGTAACATTCTCACGGAAGTATTTGACAGTGACTTCTGTGCGTTCCTAAATCTGGACACTCGTATGTTTATTTGTTACAAGTTTGTGCAAGCGACTTTATTCGCGCATGATCTCGAAATTCACGAGGGATCCTTGAATTACCCAGCAAAATAGTAGTCCTGTCCGGGTGCCCGATGCTAAGTAAAGTCGGCAAGCGCAGCCTTCCACAATAAAGTTATATTTTTACAACGTAAACGTATATCATTGATATTGATTTTGATTAACAAGTAATCAAATCAATAATTCCGTAATTTACGTATTTTACCTTTCAATCCCTGATCGGTTTCCTCAATACAGCATTATCAAAGGCGTACAACAATTATTAAATTATAAAGAGATTGAAAATATAACATATATAGTATACTTCGTGATGGAAGTAAATTTTATCTGATCATTAAGAAACTAAAAAAAATTACGAAGAGCTCTTTTCTACTCCAACTATTATTCTGTAAATTATTCTGCTATTACCATAAAAAATCGCACTTCCTCCGTCATTCATCAATAAATCATACAGTGAAATGTTGGTTGATAGTAGAATAGCTACGAATGGCGACCTCGCTTCCGAAAACCATCACAGACGCGACCGCTACGAAACAAAAAGGCCACTGCCGCCGGTGCACTTCCGATTGCACTGCCAACGCTGAAAAATTACACGACGTGCCCTCGCAAATGCAATTAATACATTACAATCGCTACCTACGCTCGACGGACCGGCGTTCCTTTTTCGATGCCAAATATTATTGTTCGACATGTAATGATTTACATGAGATGAGGCAGGCCAGAGTAAGATTCAAACACTCCGGTGTTTGAATCTTATGCGAAGCCTTATGTCGAAACTTTTGCATTGTTTTTTCCTTCATTTAATTAATTAATGCGTTTGTTCCATTTGGCGCAAAAACGAGTGGTCATTGGAGTCCTCGTGCAATGCAGTTTCTATAGAAATTGTTGATCCTTTCCTCTTCGAGTAATTTACTCGCAGGGTGTTAGAAAACCCAACTTTACCCTTTTATTGTTTCTTTCGCTCTGTGTCTTCAACGTACTCAAACAACCGTAGCACGCCTTATGCAATAATATAATATCCAATAATTTATTAAAATATGATTTTCAATCATATTACAAATATCAGCTAAATATCCAATGTTATAACTCTCATCAAAAACATAAAATTGAAACTAAATATAACCTATTTTTGACTATTTTCAAGTATTACAAACAACCTGGCAATAGGGGGTAAAATGTTAACAAATTTCGCATTAGATAACCGTTCTTAGAAAAATTTTATCCAATTAAAGTATTAATGATGATAACCCCCAACGAACATTATCGCAATTTTTCAATGTCCATTACTTAATACCCTTAATGAGTCCACGCACCACAAATCTTTTCCAGTCCTAATGAATACACTAATTCTGTTAAGAGCCTCACCTCGTGACGTCCTTCAACCTTCCGAGAATCAATGACGCGGTAAGGATATGCTAAAAAAAATCCCTACAATTACAACTTTGTTGCCCAAAACGCAGTATCTTTCGAGGAACGTGATTGGAACTTTCTTTTGTTTCCACACCGCTCTCTGAGCAAAGCAAATCAACTTGGCGACGATTTTTGTTCTTGCTTCCATAGGTTCATGTTGTAACAATGTCCTTTTCCTCAAAAACTATTTTTTTTAATGTTTCAACTTCTATGTGTAATTTTAAGGTATTGTAAATCAATCATAAGACAATAGTAACGAACTCGTCGACAGTTCAGTAAATATTTACTTTAGGCAATTGAATTATTGCAGTCTTGTGGACACTTTAAAATATATATTTGGTAGTTAATGTTTAAATTTATGTATGTTTTTATTTAGTAGTAAAAACATTTTTAATGGTATCTAAAACTTACATTTTTAAATACAATTTAAAAATGTAGGTTAAAACCTACATTTTTAAATACAAAAAAAAATTAAATACAATTAGCCCATAATAGGGCAATGGGCTGGGCTGTTACTAGCTATAATCTGTTAAGTGTTTGAACACTCACACACTGAGCACTTGAGTGGTGTAGGTAGTACAGGCTACAAACTTTTTGTTTATTTTACCTACGCTTTTACATGTACATTTAAATTAAATGGACTCATAATTATTACTGACAATCTACTTTCAGTGAAGCCTGAAAGAGGAAGCCTAAAGTTGCTTGGTGTAAAACATAATACATGGTTTTTCACTAGATAGTAAATGCATCGATGAGATCCGTAGAAAAACATGCGTAGTCCATATTGCTGGGAAGATCAGCAAGCTTAAATATCAGTTAAACGGTCCTATTGTGTACAGAACCGACATATGTAGGGGAAAAATATTGAGTGGCCTTGAAAAAGCCAACCTATTCATAGTATAAAGTGATGACCCCCACAATGTTACTAGTGTTGAATGAATGGTGTTTCAAGGCCGTGCTTTGGGGCAATCTTTAGGGGTGGTCTAATTGGTCACAACTTTGATAACGACCTCCGTGGACGAGTGGTGTACTCACAGGCTTTCATGGTGTCGCTAGCTCTAAATTAGCGGTTTAGATTCCCGGTCGGGTCAATGTAGAAAACACTGCAACAATGCATAAAAAATAATTAATTTAGCCTACTAAGAATTCATTAGATATAATTGTTTAATTCACCGTCCACAACAGCGGCTTGTAAATAAAGATTCACAACAAAAGGTAGGCCTTTCCCGTAGTTGAGATTTATCATAATCGCGATACTTGGCAAGCAGATTGGCAATCATAACACCAGACATATTGCACCTTCGATGCTGCTACCCATCATCGGTCAGCTGAATTTTGGTCTGGTTTCCCGCCATCTGATTGCATTTTCTAAATCTTAATCGCCTCTTATGACATTCACGGTACGGGAAACGGTTTTATTATATTATCTTACACTTCATGTAACAGGATAATGTATGGAATTGGATATAACAAATCGTCAACATATTTAAATTTAATGTTTTTTACGCAAATTAATACTACGCAATACAGGAGTTGACAAAAGCCTAAACATTTAATGTTTCATTAACCTTTCGTCACTCATTTAACCAAGGTTTATTTGAGACAACGTGACAGGCCATACGCCTATCGCCATATTTGTGTCCAAACATAGATAAAAAATAAAAATACAACAAATAAATTTATTAATTAATAACTTCCAATACAGGGGTAAACAGGAGTCTAGTCTAGACACACCTTCACCGACACCTTCCACCGAAGATATTTTCGGGAGAACATGACAGGTGGTGAGCCCGTCGCCGTCGTTATGTCCAAGCCAACGATATAATTCGTACATATAAGTTTTTTAAAAACCCATTGGTACGAGCCTGCCACCTGGGGATCGAACTCGGGTCGCTTGGCCCGAAATTCCGACCACCCAACCACTCGTCTATCGTGAATTATACAAATATTTATAAAAAAAATATCACGCCCTTCACGCCATTCCCAATACTGGGATAGGCAAAGGTCTAGACAATTAAATCCTTTCGACCCGCCTTTCACTGAAGCTATTTTTTGGGATAACGTGACAGTTGGTTAGCCCGTCGTCGTCTTTTATGTCCAAGTCAATGACATAAATCGTACATAATTTTTTTTTAACCATTGGTACGGGCCTGCACCGGGGATTAAACTCGGGTCTCGAAGTCCGATCACCTAATCACTAGGCTATCGTGACTAATTACTTACGTTTATATGTATATATTAATGTTTACATGTTCATAAAAATATCCATGACTCAGGTACAAATATGCATATTTGGGACTCGATTCAGCCATCCTTAGCGTGGAAGGCAAGGTCATTACTTTTAGGCGTAGAAAGGAAAGCTTAATTTCTGCTAAAGTTGCCAAGAGCATCCCACTGTGTATATATAGTTTGAATAACAATGCTCTGCGCCTGTTTTTATCCCTGTTTTCAATATTTAGACCAACGAAATTAATTACACAAAAGTTATTTAATATCGGCACTTGTAAATGGCATATTTCTTTCCTATTAAAAATACTCCCACACATATCAGTATTTCTAATAAAAACATAATTACTTGACTAACGTGCCAAAACTATTAAAAATAGATTCAAACAAATTTTTCTAGAAATTTATTAATAATATTTTGACTTTCATATATCTGATTACTATTTAATTAAATGGAGAAAAAACATTTTTTAAACGGGTCTATTACTAACAATACAGTATCGATCTCGAACATTGTATCGCGTGTGTAAATACTGTGGACTAATGCCCACGGTAAAGATTTTAACAGTCAGCTATAACGAGACTGGTTACATTTAATGTCTTCCAATTACAGTCTTCACTCACTTTAACGATTTCGCTGAGCATTAACTATTCCAATTTTATGTTTCAGACGTTTCGAAACATGAAATTCTTGGAGTATGTTAAGTTATTTTCAAATAAATTCCCAACTATCAATTACAGACACAACATAATTGTACTCTTTGAACGAACATTGATAAATAAACTTAGAATTTATTCTTTAAACATGTAACAAAACATATTGAGATCAAAAAAACAATAAATATTTTACGAGAGACTACGCGTTAGACTATTGGTTGGATGATCGGAATTCGAGTCGAGAGACCCGAGTTCGATCCCAGGTGGTAAGCATGTACCAATGTATTTTTTTTTTCAAATCTTATGTACGAAATAATTAGCTTGGCGTACACAGATGTTTTCATGATTTTACCAGCTCTGAGACAGTAGTCGAAGAAATTAAGTCCTTTCGACCTACCTTCCACTGAAGAAATTTTTTGGGACAACGTGACAGGTGGTGAGCCTGTCGCTGTCTATATATCAATGGCATAAATCGTACATAAGTTGTTATTAAAAAAAACATTAGTAAGAGCCCATCACCTAGGGATCGAACGTGTCTCATGACTCGAATCTCAATCACCCAACCACTCGATTATCGTGACTTTTCTTTAATCTACGATTTACTTTAAATTTTTTATACATTTAAGTTGATAGGTACGACTTAATTTTAGGGCTTAAAACAGACTAGACACGAGAAGAGTATCTACTCTAGCGTCTAAACCAGCTTTTATTATAAGACACATAAACAAAATATTTGTTTTAAATTTATGATGTATGAAAGGAAGAAATTATTAGATTTTTGGATTCATTGCTCCTTGTTTCTCAGCTTTTGTCTCGGTGTTGGTGACTTACGAATTTTATTATCTATGGCTTAAAATGATATATGACCGCACTCAACTTGAGAATCATAAAATATTTTCTGTTTGTGAAATATTTCTGAAGCAATAAAGCAATAATTCACTACGGGACTACGAAGAAGATGGCGAGCTTTATTTGCCATCGTAAACGGTCTGTTTATGGTGTACTTTTTTGCTGTTGAGCCCGTGAAGCCTGCGTACGCGCCTGCACATAAACCTTTCCTTTATCATTACTGTGATTGAGGAACTCGTACTTTATGTTTTAGGAGGCTTGATACTAACGTATAAAATGATACTTCTCTTACTATTGTCAGTTACGAATGATTTTTTTATCGTGCTGCCTAAAAAGTGCCGATATTTAGCGTCGGTGTTTCACATACAGATGAGTGAAACTTTAGGAGTGACGACGGGGGGCTCTATTAGTTAGCGTGATTATTTCTCGAAAGCGTTAATGTTTCAATGAGATGAATAATCGCCGACAACAGTGACAAATGCTCTTCAGTCGCTGCGCGCACCTGAATCCCCTCCACTCCTAACCTTTAAACGAACCGCTGTACGCCATCACTCAAGTTGTAAGGTGTTATATGTAACAGATGAAGAGATTTATATTTATTATTACTAATAGTAACACCATGATTTCATTTGAACTTAAGACTGTCATCCACTTTCTGTCGAATGAAAGTGTTAAGATCAAATAAAATGGTTGAAGTTTATATGATTGAAACCAACGAGTTTACCAATATTATTAACGGTGCAAAATTCTAAATACGACTATTGAAAAGTGAAATTTATGAAATATTTAATTCAAAATTTAAGATTTTAGTTATTTTTTTTTAATTCAAAAAATTTAACACCCGTTAAAGACTAACATAAATTCTCTTTTTCATTACATTGCAGTTTGTCTTTAGAAATATCATATCCATCTTCTTTATTTAAAAAACATTATTTTTTAATGAAAAATTCGAACGTAATATGTGGTCACCCTGATTGTTGATAAATGACTCGGTTAACGTTCTTCAAGTCAAGAGTTAAATTCGGCCAGTATCTAGTGTCGGTGTCTTTTTCACGTACTAGGATTATGAAGTTTGTATTTTTGAATACCCCAAGGATAAAAAAATTACTGATGTTCCTCTTAAATGATAGAGTGCGGTTGCTACACAGCTTCTTCAACAGATAACTTCTGAATAACTACTGCTAGAATCGGAGCTTATATACGTAAAAGGCTACATGCAGTTCACACGTAATGGAAGTGACACCTTCAAAACTTTACGGTATTGTTATTATGTTGAGGACCGGCAAAATTTTAACACTCGTCGATGTCTCTTTTCGGAAGTCCCTTTTTACATCTAAATTAATTTTGTCTCATTTTAACTTTACATATTAGAATAACTTTTCATCTAGTTTCTTATCCCAATGGTGCTAATGAACTATTTACTTCAAATATAAATCCACCTTCTTAGTAGCTCTTTTAAAAGCTTCATGCAACAAAAAACTTTTAGGAGTTGATGTTTGTTTTTGCTTCGAAAATAATATTTTTAGACGGAATCAGCCCCCAGTAATATAAAAATAACTGTTATGTAATTTCTGCTAATGAAGTTAGTTAAATGTAATATCAAAACACACGAAAAAGAAATTTTTTATGATGATTAGTAGTTGTGAACGAAATATTATGTACGATAGCCGTGTGGTTGGGTCATCGGGATTCAAGTCAAGAGACCCGAGTTCGATTCCCATGCGGCAGACTGGTACCAATGGGTTTTTTCAAAAACTTATGTAGGAATTATATCTTTGGCACGGGAAAAAATGTCTTCAGTAGAACATGGGTCGAAAGGACTTAATTGTTTCGTATGTTTAAAAATCATCTTCACGCTATTCCCAACACAAAGATAACAGAGGTCTAGACTTTTCAAACATACCAAACGCAAAAGTAAGATCTACACTGAGATACATACAGACGCAGTGCGTCGTCGCGCTTGCATGGCGTCCATAAATCAAAACATTCACGCGCGTGATTAATCAAAACGTGCTAGACTGGACGAGCCACGTCTGAATATTTAAATCCCGTATTATGAGTTAAGGATGAGCTCTCAGGAAATATTTGGATGTGTTCTTGAATTTTATCCTCACCAACAGTTTCAGAATGTATCTTAAGGATAAAAACATACCTTCACGCCATTTCCAATACAGGGGTAGACAGAGGTCTAGCCAATTAAGTCGTTTCGACCTACCTTCCACAGAAGATATTTTTGGGACAACGTGACATTTTAGGAAAGGCAAATTAAAACTTAAAACTTTGATTACATTTATATTCTCAACAAATTTATTGCATACACTTTGAGATGTGTTTAACGCAGATGAACTTTATTACAACACATTTTGGAACGCCATCTACGGTTTCTGGCCAAACAATACGGGTCAGCGTACTCAGATGACGCGCAACTTTTTGCATTTCAATAAACCTTATAATGCAACTGTCTGCATGCATAGTGTAATGGACTACTGATTAATATCGTCTTCTTTTTTAAAAACATGAAGCATTTATATATACTGATGATACAGTAGCAGCTATGCCCTGGCTTCGTCTTCCAGAAATATATCATGGAGCCGACTAATAGCGAAATATTAACCTAAAAAAAATACCAGATTATTATCAAACAGATTAATGATGTGCAGCTGTATCTGAAGTATGGTGCAATTGATACTATCATCGCAATTTTTTGCTATTGACCGATTATTGATCGGCGATTGCCAATGGCAAACCTTCGTTACGAAAATATGTGTACGTTACATAATGATTAAATTTTTTTATCTGTTTTTTTTTTATTTTATATTCAAATTCTTTGTTACCCCGTTATCATTGCTTCTTAAATTTATGTTCATACAAAAAAAAACTAAATTTATAAGCATGGTATATTTACTCAGGATATTGTGATATCATCGTGTTGCTTCGATAATTATATCGTTATATTATCAAAACAACCAAGCTGACTTGAAAACATGTAATAAATTTAATTACAGTCATTGAATTGTCATTGTCTTATGTACATCTATAAATCGCTAAATATGGTTACGTTATGGTTTATTAATTTAAAAATAATTGTGTCTCAAAATGCGTTTATTTATTGAAAATATACAACCTTTTAATAATTCATGCATATTATACGATCGTATAATTATTGCTTAAATCATTGGAAAAAACTTAGATCCAGATTGCGGTGGCCGCGGTAACATCGCAGAGACCGCGCACGCTACACAACGAGATGATGTGGCGTTTTTTCATCGGTGCCGGTCCCATTTGTAAATTATAGTCATTTAATTTCTATACCAATAAATATTATATATTGCTCGAAGAGGGGAGGGTAAAGAGTACTCGGATACCTCGATATGCATGTATGAAGAAAATGATGAATCTGAATGAAGCGAAAGAGGTATGAAAGGATCGTAACACTTGGCGATCTGTTCTCTCTGGCTACCCCGTCAGGGATTGTGCGTGAAGACAAATAAATAAAAAATTAATAATTAGCATATTTAGATATCATTTTGTGACAGGTGTTTAAAACAATGTTAGATCTAGCGAGTAATATCAGGGCACACGCAAGTAAAATAAAAGTTTAATGAAGGGTTCCTTGTCATCGAAATCGATGAGGACGAATTAGAATTATAAATGCGAATGTTTATTTGTTTAGTCTAGTGGTTTACGATACGCGGTAACGACTAAACCACTAAAACGATTTCTGAAATTCTTTCACCAATAGAGAGCTATTACCAAGTAACGTTAAAAAAATTACAGTTCTTGTGAAATAAAAGGTCCCTTAGACCTTTTATTTCACAAGAACTGTAATTTTTTACTTGTTAAAAAAAATTTAGATTACTAAGACGATCGCTTTGACACTAAACATTAAGTAAGTATGTGTAAGGGTAAAACTCGAAGGCGGAAGACCTTCCACATTAAAATTATATTTTCTTTCATAAGATAATTGCTTATGGAATGAACTTTTATATAACAATAACCGAGTGGTTGGGTGGTTGGAATTTCGAGTCATTAGGCCCGAGTTCGATCCCCAGTTGACAGGCTCGTACCAATGGGTTTTTCTAAAACCTATGTACGAATTTTATCGTTGGCTTGGACATAAAGACGGCGACGGGCTCACCACCTGTAACGTTGTCCCGAAAATATGAACTTTAACAGTTCTTTAAAGACATCAACGCGAGTGAAGCCGCGGGTAAAAAGTGGTTTTACTTACAATTAAAATCGGTGCAGTAAAATCGAGAAATATAGAAGCCATATAACTATTGATTAATATTGTATATATTCTCTCGCTCTTCTATGACACAATTGAAAAAGACAGGAAAAGTACTTCATTTAAATAAATCACTGCTTATAACTTCAGATCATATTCATAAAATTAAAACCTCAAATTGAATTCCGTATCCTAAACTAACAATCTTAGAACAGACTTGTTAATACGCTTATATGTAACTTACCAATTTGTTTCCAAAAATAATATGTAGGATGTCTCATTTTTTTATTGTGAATTAACAAGTGTATACCTATTGAGACTCATTTGGTCAGTCTTATCCTATGTTTTATTAGAGCTTATATTTACAAAGAAAATGATTGTTTAAGTATAAAGTTTTAAGAGTTATTTTTGTACAGGATCGCTTTAAGCTTAAGTTAGGTTGAAGCAGTCTGGATGTCAAAGTTATGACGTGTTAGATTGATTATCGAATGGATGTTAAAATACGTTTTATGACTTTTTATGGCAAGCTTTCTATGTATAAGCATCTTAACAGATTCATTTTGTGGTCAGATTATGCTTGGGAAGATGTATTATAAAAATTTAATGACCTTCACTTTACATTTTTAAAGTTCTTTTTATCAACTCCAGTACAATGAAAGTAAAAGCAGCCAGTAATTTCATACAATGTTATTAACATATATACTAAAATTGCTATGACAATACGATACACACGATATATTTTCACCTAATATGAATGTAATAGTAGAGGATTTTACTATCATCGTCACGGTAGCAGTAACAGACTCTAATTTCTCTAGTGTTTTAGGTTTTTTCTAACTTTTAGTTCTTAAAATTTCATATATACGTAAAAGTCTACACAAGCTCATTACCGGATAAATCCTTCTGCTGATGGCTTATCATAATCACTATGCACGATTAGTAGATTACTATTGGACATATTGCACATGCTTCTGCACATCCCCAATTTTCTGAATTTTGATCTGTTAATTTCAAAGATGTTTAATCCGCGAATTTAAGCGATAGCCAGTTGCATTTGAACGCCTGGCCCACAGTCACGTCTTACGATACTCACCAGAAGAATGAAATATAATTTTTATTTGGAGTTAAACTTTTATTCAAAATAACGAGTACTTGATAAAAGTCACGATAGGTGAGTTGTTGGGTGGTCGGAATTTCGAGTCGAGAGACCCGAGTTCGATCCCCAGGTGGCAGTACCAATGAGTTTTTCAAAAACTTATGTACGAATTTCATCGTTGGCTTGGACATAAAGGCGGCGACGGGCTCACCACCTCTCACGTTGTCCCGAAAATATCTTCGGTGGAAGGTCAAAGGGACCTAATTATCTAGACTTGACCTCTGTCTACCCCTGTATTGGGAATTGCGTGAAGATATATTTTTTATTTTTTATATTGATAACAAGTAATTAATACCATGTTCAATAAAACTAATACTATAATTTTTAAGTTCCTTAAAACTACTCTTACAAAGCTAAGCGTTCATTAATACTTCATTTCAGATATAATACGAAGATTTTGCTGTTCTCTGTGGTTTTTATAAAATTTAATCTGTTAACTGTCGCATCTGCCAAAGCATGTAATGAAAAAATATCGCCTGTGCTTGTCACATATCCGGAACAATTACGAGTTCATCGCACCGTTCGAAGTTGTGGTCAGCGGAGCATATCGCCAAAACATTCTGATACTCTGAAATTTCAATCAGAAATTTATCCAGACCTACATCATAATATGATGCATATATACTGTTAGCTACTGAATCCAACCGGACGTGATTAAGTCAGTGGGGCTTAGTCATTTTTTTTATTTTTTTTAAAGATTACTAGGAATGTCAAATAACATCGCCGATAAAATAATTCACATATATAGGATGTTCCTAATAAGACCTCTTAGAAGGAACAGGACAATTCTTACACACACGAAAATGTGATAAAATTCATAACGTAGACATTCGCAGCAATTCAAGTCGCTGTGTGTACCATGGATGCAATTCATACATGAAGCAACCTTTGGTTCACTATTTTCAAAAAATTAAAGTATCTGCCTCGCTCTTACAAAAAATAAAAGTATCTTAATGTCGTTCCATTTCCAATATGACCCAATTTCGACCCACGTTTCACCAAAGACATTTTTTGGGAAAACATAACAGGTGGTGAGCCTGTCGCCGTCTTTATATCCGAGGTAACGATATAAATTGTTTTTAATATAACTTGCTAAAACCGATTGGTACGAGCCTACCACCTGGAGATCGAACTCTGGTCTCTAGACTCGAATTCCGATCAACTAACCACTCGACTTGTGACTTTTCTATGCTCAGCAGTGGATTTTTTGGTACTACGATGGTGACTCGAATTATTTTGCACCAGCTTTAACCAGTGTATGTTTTACTCAGTGTTTGTCGAGACTGATACATTATTGAACTGGGCAGTATGGACGTACGACAGTATAACTATAAAAATAAAATAAAAAAAAATATCTTCACGCAATTCCCAATACAGGGGTAGACAGAGGTCTAGTCTAGACAATTAAGTCCCTACGACCCACCTTCCACCGAAGATATTTTCGGGACAACGTGACAGGTGGTGACCCCGTCGCCGTCTTTATGTCCAAGCCAACTATGTAATTCGTAAATAGGTTTTAGAAAAACCCATTGGTACGAGCCCACCACCTGGGGATCGAACTCGGGTCTCTTGACTCGAAATTCCGACCGCCCAACCACTCGGCTATCGTGACTTCGATCGACAGTATAACTCACTCACTTTAACGTAATGTATTTAAAACACATAGTAATATTTGCTTTCTATACTCATATTCGACATTAACTTTAAATATTCCCATTTTTTTCTCGTTCGGACAATATTGAATTGAAGAAAATTTAAGAAAAATTTGCTTAAAATTTTTTTCTCCGCATGCTTAGTCGTTGATATAATCGTGAAAAATTTTTAAACTAACACACATCTTACTCATGCTTTTACTTAATTAAACGTCAGGCTGACCAACAAGTGTAGCAGATCGGAAACGGAAGCTGCTCCCACGCAAGGGGAACGCAGCTCGATCACGCAATCCAGCTCAGCAACGCGATGTGACTTCCGGTTTTGGATGTAAAAGTATTCGGAATTTTTAGTTTACATTAGTGAGGTACATGACTAATATTCAAATTACAAAACTCATGTTACAAAAGTATTTGTAGCGACGCGCAATTTTTTGTTTGTTTCACGAATTTGGCGTTTCATATAAGGTTGTTTAACTATTTGCGACAAGTCTGTTAAATACTAAATAAGAACTGCTTGTTTATGTATACTAGGTAATATATATTATTTGAATAATAATTTAATTATATTGACTGATTATTTGATAATTAATAGACCACGGTAGCTCAGATACAACTAATACACCGACAATGATAATGTAGACACATTATTGTACATATCTAACGAATTTATATAAGTCTCGATAGCCGAGGTGGTCGGAATTTTGAGTCAAGAGACCCGAGTTCGATCCTCAGTTGGCAGGCGGACCAATGAGTTTTTTCAAAAACTTATGTGCGATTTATATCGTTGGCTTGGACATAGAGACGGCGACAGACTCAGCACCAGTCATGTTGTCCTAAAATATCTTCGGTGAAAGGTGGGTCGAAACGACTTAATTGTCTAGACCTCAGTCTTCCCTGGTATTGGGAATATACGAATTGATGAACCCACCATCTCTTTGAGTGTCGTCTTGGAAAATAATTACCAAAAATCATGTTTCCAATGAAAGCCAAGGCCGGGCGGAAATTGAGGCTGGAAGTTTGCCTCACTAACACTGTCACTGTGGCTTCCAGAAGTCGAAAAAAATGGAGCTAGAAGTTGCAATTATTATATTATTTTCTCAAAAGAAAAAAAACTGAAATGGGCTGATTAAGACTACTTTTAGTAACCACCTAGCTAGCAAGCAGGAAGAGCTAAAGTAAGCGTCAGAACTAGGACAACTCGTTCCTACGTCCACCCTTAGCCTCGATCTTCCGTTTGGCGAGTCTGCTTTGTCGATGATACTATCGTGCCTTAGCCCTTACCCTTATGCAAATGTAAGAGCTGTGAAGTAGGAATGCATAGCCGCATTCGTGATACTCATTAACAGCAGCATTCGACAGACCTCTTTTTTCTATTTATTATACTTTTCTATTTATTTACAAAAAAGGCACAAGTCTACGTGTTCTGCCACTATACACTACACATACACTATACATGTGTTAAAATAAATTTCAGAGTTACTGTTTAATATAAAATGTCAATTCTATTAATATAAAAAGGAAATATATCACAATTAAGTTCAACTAAATGATTAATTTCTATTACAACCAGACAACCGTTGTCTTAAATAAATTCAACCTACGCACAATGCTTTCTGCTCTCACCACATTTAAACTTTAAATCAGACGCTATTGTTCTCCTAATTATAACCTGTCGAAGTGATATTCAACATTCATAATTAAGCTCAAGTTGTTTTACGCTAACTCATATTCACCTCGGAAAATAACAGTTTCTTTCCCAAAGAAATTCTTTGCAACATTGAAACACTACAATTTCCGCAAAGTTACAAGTATACTCAAGATCACTCACCATTTCACGTACAGAATCATACATCGCCAAAGAAATTCTCACGTGTTATAACAGGCAATAACCGCGAATTAACATAATAAGCAATAACCAATTGCACGAAGCTCACGTCAAATCGGGTTAACTTAAGTAAAGTCGGTTTCGACTTATCTTTTTTCAAGTTTAAGCCAAATTACTCGCGTTTTGAGTGATGAGACACGAAGTCCTATTAGTGGCCAAATGGCGCTCAGCCCGACAATACGTGAAAGAAATCAAATTACAATAACGATGCACGCTAGCCCGCTACCGATACTTAAATAACGGGTTGCGTCTAATTTATAACAGGTAAATTGTAGGATGTCTCGCGCGTGGTCGCACTAGAAACGTGTCATTAGACGGGTAGCTTCTGGCACTGAATGTTTGGCCGAGTTTGTTTTAGGATGATTTAAATTAGTGTTCCGGATGTAAAGAACATAGTCCTTGAAAATAGTATAAAATTATGTACCTTTATCAGTGACCCATTAATTCTTAAGTCAGTTTTAATGGTAAGTTTTTTAATCATTATTCGACAGGCGGTTTACCTTGAGACGACTCCGACAGAAGACCTTAAATTCCGTTTTAACTATCTTGTTTACTATACGCGTAAATGTTGGCGGATCTTGAATTTTGATCTCATTTGTATCTAATATTAGTGATTGATGGTTTGGAGATAATTGGTCTATTTTTTCATTTTGACCAATGATTTAATGAGCAGGAGACACTGCTTATGAAACTGCACACGAATAGGATTTGGACAAAAGTGACATCGCGTACGCGAAGTACGATGAAGATGTCGAGTTAGTACTCCTGTTTTCTTTATTGATCTTTCGAAGCTATTATTTGTACTTTGCACTAAGTGTAAGTGTAAGTGTACGTCATAATCATACGTTACATTATAAGATGTAAAGTTTTACATATAGGCTTATAACTAAGTCACTGACCAAATATTTAATAATTTATTATAACTAGAGTACATACGAATTGAGAAGTTGCACCTCAATTAAATTTTAAGATTATCCATAATAAATTCAAGGTAAAGTCGAGATAATCATGTGGTTGGGTGATCAGAACTCGAATCAAGAGACCCGAGTTCGATACCCAGGTGGTAGGTTCGTACCAATGACTTTATCAAAATTAATGTACGATTTATGTCGTTAGCTTGGACATTAAGTCGGCGACAGGTTACCCACCTGTCATGTTGTCCCAAAAATTAGCTACCGGAGTTCATCAACATGACAAAAAATGTGCGTCGGAAGAATAAAATTGTCTAGACCTCTGACTACCACTGTATTGGGAAATGTGTGTTCCCATTGACATACATTAGAATAGGTTTGTAACTGTGTAGGTATACGTAATGGTAATAGTTTGAGTTATTTTTAACCGTGCAGAGTAAATTGCTTGGATTGGGCGTAAGTTATGAATAACAGATTTACATTTTGATATCAAATATTGTTTTGAAATAATCCGTTCTTAGATACAAATGTCAAAAGATGATGAAACCACATTAAAGTCTTTTAATAATATCCATTCGATTGAGGTAGAAGACACGGAAAGCTCATCATGAATCGAATTTCCGTTGTTTCGTGGTATTATGGAGCAGACAGTGTGTCTAGGTGCGTCGATGTATCGATATGTCGCGGCATCGGCAGCTAAATCGTGCAGGTAGATATGAATGGCCGGCGCCCCGCTGCTCGTGAGTTATGCGACGGGCCCCCGGGGCGCGGGCGCTGCCTTCACACCTCCGCCCGCGTGTGGTCCCGCGGTTTACGAGCCGGCCTGGCTGCTGCGCGCGCGCATACCAAGCATATGCAGTAGTGGTACAAGCAGTAAATATATTGATCTTAATTGCACATTAGCTTAACGAATATTGATAGTAATAATTTAAGACATTATAAAAAAAACGTATTCATATTTCAAATTTAGTCTGTTAGATAGGACTTTAAGATAACGTCTGTTACTAGACTCCATTGAGTAAGTGACCCATTCATGTGGTTATATATACGCTTCTGCAAAAGTCCAGTGACGTCGCACATTTGCCTACTAACAAATTAAAGTTATCAAAGAAAAACTGTACTAAAAGGGTCATTACAAATAATTAAATATATAAATAAAGAGGATAGGTATCCTAAGAAACTTTGTAGGTACAGAGTTTGTTTCGCCTGTTTCTTCCGCGTTACAAGAACCTCATTACAAAACGATGGTAGATTAAAAAATGGAAGTCGATGGATGTAATTTATGTTAAATATATCGATACATAAATAATTTAATTTGATTTGATTTGTTGAGCCATAGGTCCCAAGTTTGAATCCCAGCCGTAATTAATGCCTAATTAACGCAAAATATAATGTTTTCCGGACTGTTTATATTGTGTCACATTATGTCCTACATTTATCTAATTATTTAAATTATATATTTATTAATTATAAAAATAACTTTGCTATTCCCAATTCATGTGTAAAGGTTTAGAAAATTAAGTCTATGTGACCCCCGTTACACCAAAGACATATTTTGGGACAACTTGACAAGTGGTGAGCCCGTCGCCGTCTTTGTGTCTATACCAACTATATAAATCGCACATAAGTTTAAACACAGTCATTGATACAAGCCTACCATCTAGGTGATCGAATTCGGGTCTCGTGATCGAATTCCTTATATGTTTATAATATTATATATAATTAGTGACTCTTTACTTACATTGTTCTGATCACAAAGTATGTAGTTAAAGCATCCGTATTATTAATGTTCTTCTTGTGTTATAGTTATACGTATAGTTATTTGTTCCTAACGAAAAAGATGACAACTCTTTTTCGCACCTATGCATGGATTTACTCCACAGAATGTACCACCATAATAACGCGCCACGTGTTTCACCTCGAAACAAAGTATCATCAAGCGAATAGACTCCACCACTTGCGACCGCAGAATAGACCGCACAGTCTATGCTGTGTTGGAGTTCTCATCTTTAATGATTAGTTCTGATTCTGACACGCATAAAAACATAAAGCATAGAGCTGCACTGCTGAGAAATCACAATATTTAATTTATTAGACCCTAATTCATATCCAACATTATGATGTACAACAGTCTCACCTGTTTAAAAATAAAATAAATATCTTCACGCCATTACCAATACAGGAGTAGACAGAGGTCTAGACAAATAAGGTCTTGTGACTCAAATCCACCTAACATATTTTTTGGACAACGTAACAAGTGGTGAGAACGTCGCCGTCTTATGTATAATTCATACTTAAGTTTTTGCAAAACCGATAGGTATGAGCATGCCACCTGGGCATCGAACTGGGGTCTCTTAATTAAAATCCCGATCACCTAACCACTCGGCTATCGTGACTATATATGTCTTACCTATTTCTGCCATTAATAAGCAATGTGACATCTCTAGCATTGCGGTTTGCATAGTATACATTGCATAGTATGCAGGTATACATATCATTCAAAGTTGGGGCCGATGCACATAAGCTGCGGCAGTCACTTACCATCAGGTGCATCGTTAGGTCAGTACTAAATCTTCATTCTGTTTTGTGGCATAATGTGATCCAACCTACACCTAAATCTTCCGGCGTTGCTAGAGCAGATATGTTGGGCGCAAGATATTATAATATTAGTCACATTAGTGTGTGTATTTCAGTTGGGAATTATTTTATTTCTGAGACTTATTATGACCTGCCTGGTTTCCTTGGAGATACGATACTTGCGGCCGCCGTTTTTATTGGACAGGAAGGAAATTCTAACGTTTAAAGCGGTCATGTTTTATTTATTAAAACGCTGTTTCTGTGCATTCAGTTAGAGTTAGATCTCTCTTTATTTTCAAGTATTTATATGCAGCTTCGATTTAATATAAATGACAGGGAAATGAATCATAACTAAGTAGAGACTAGGCGCGATTTCGTCTATTTTTAAAAGAAAGCCTAAAGAACAATAAGATAAATATAGGTGTTGAGGTGCTTCAGGTCGGATGTTTGTGACCTGCAGAGGACTTCACCAGTTCTTCTGCTTTCAATTTGGAGACATAGGTATATGTCGCCACAAATAAAAAAAATATCTTAGCATTTTGGATATATATTCTTTCTGGTTGAACGATAAAAAGACAATCTCTCATATTAAAATAAGTTATCCTTAATCATTATCAATGTGTAGCATGTGCGTCAATCTCTCATACTATTTGTAATGAAAAAAAGTACTTAATAAAATGCAGCAACTAAAACATATTACGGTCCTTAAATTTAATTTTATGTTTTTTTTTTTTTAAAGAATACTAACAATGTCAAATAACGTAACTAGTATTCCATTTAACCACTCCCACTAAGCTTCCACTGCAATACTGGTTCCTACCCGCGAAAATGTAGGAAAAGCGTATTCTACATTGACCCAACCGAGAATCGTACCCGGGATCTCAGAGCTTGCAACACCATGAATAGCAGTGTATACGCCACTCGTCTTTAACCCCCGCGTCGTGCTTGCTACCTTTAAGTATAATGCAAGTAATTACTTGACATTATTTTTTTAAAGTAATTAATACTTATCCATTTTCCATCCCTTAAACATTAACATTCACAAATAAAAATTCATACTGTAACCCAACAGGGGAGTGTTCACCATAAGGCTAAGTCAGAAGAATAAATACACCTTGTATTATAGCAGATCCTAGCCGAAAAATACATTAAGGATATGTAACTTGATTCAATTTATTTCCTTCGCTTGAGTATCATCAGAGTCTGATAAAAAAGGATTTAAGAAAGATATGTCGAACTCTGTCAACTAAATGATTGCGCATCATACGTTGGGGTGTGATATCTAGGCTCTTAGATTTAACAACCGAGTTGTTGGGTGATCGGAATTCTGGTCATGGGACCAGAGTTTGATCCCCAGGCGGCAGGCTCGTACCAATGGGTTTTTAAAAAGAATTTTAATAAGTCACGATAGCCGAGTTGTTGAGTGGTCGGAATTTCGAGTCGAGAGACCCGAGTTCGATCCCCAGGTGGCAGTACCAATGAGTTTTTCAAAAACTTATGTACGAATTTCATCGTTGGCTTGGACATAAAGGCGGCGACGGGCTCACCACCTGTCACGTTGTCCCGAAAATATCTTCGGTGGAAGGTGGGTCAAAGGGACTTAATTGTCTAGACTTGACCTCTGTCTACCCCTGTATTGGGAATTGCGTGAAGATATTTTTTTTATATTTTTAAAAAGAACTTATGTACGATTTATATCGTCGGCTTGAACATAAAGACGGCGTAGGGCGCACCACCTATCACGTTGTCCCAAAAAGTGTCTTTGGTGGAAGGTGGGTCGAATAGACTTCATAGACTTCGTAGTATGTAGATTTTTTGTTTAAGTTAAGACATCTGTCTTAACTTAAACAAAAATTCTACATTCCATTTCCTATAGATAGTACTATATGAAATGGAATGTAGATTTTTTGTTTAAGTATAATGAACAAATGATCAATAATTCTTAAGAACTGTACTAAAGTCACAATAGCTGAGTGGTAGGGTGATCAGAATTCGAGTCAAGAGACCCGAGTTCGATTCCTCGGTGGTAGGCTCGTAACAATGAGTTTTTTCAAAACATATGAACGATTTGTATCGTTGGCTTGGACATAAGTAGACTACGGGCTAACACCACCTACCACGACACCACACACCATCGCTTACACCACATGTCCCAAAATGTCTTCAGTGAAAGTTTCGAAAGGATCGAAAGGATCGAAATGACTTATGGACCTCTGTCTATATGTAATGGAAATAGGATGAAATTATTTTTTATATTTTGCCATCATATATTATTACTTTAAATCTAGTGCAATACCACGAAGTGCCTCTGTGTGATATGTTTCATATATAAAGTTGATAGTATACCTAGAGGACTTAACAAGAACAGAAGCCAACGCGACCACAGTAAGCTCGCTTATTTATCGCTGTCCCACTGCCCTCTCAGAGATTTATAACGCTTGGTGGAAATCACAGTCAAATCCTTTTATTTTATATTTACGAAACTTATTTTTCGATGTTTTTAAAATGTACTGCAACTGTCGGGTGTAAGGGGAAATAAGATTTATGTAATAAAAACACACATAGTAGCCTGCTGTTCTTTTAAACCCTTCACACATACCCGAAAATATGCATGAAATTAAATAAGAGTATTCTTAAAAAGTAAAAATAAAATATCTTCTCGCAATTCCCAATACAGGGGTAGACAGAGGTCTAGTCTAGACATTTAAGTCCCTTCGACCCACCTTCCACCGTAGATATTTTCGGGACCTCGTGACAGGTGGTGAGCCCGACGCCGTCTTTATGTCCAAGCCAACGATATAATTAGTACATAGGTTTTTAGAAAAACCCATATGTACGGCCACTTGAGGATCGAACTCGAAATTCCTACCACCCAACCACTCGGCTATCGTGACTTTATTACGTGAGAGTATTCTTCATCTGAAAATTGAGGCGCACGCAGTCCAGTCAATGGATTCAAAGAAGTTGATGAATGTGAATGATGAATGTTCACAGTATCAATTTTAACCAGTTTCCTTCGAATAGGGCAAGTGATATAATTTCAATTCTAACACTGAAGAGATATAGCTTGTATCTTTGATTGGTAGTTGCAGTTTCGGCGATTGTCAATATCACCAGAGTGGCCACAAAATCATCTGTTATAGAATATATAATATTTACAACTAGAAATTCTTCAAGTTAAATCTACAAACATAAGTCTTTACCATAGTGTTATAATAAATTGTCTCGGTCCCAAATGAACAAATGTCCATTGGTAGGTGACCAAGTTTTCCTTGTTGGGAATTAGTTGGCATTATAATTGTATATGATTATAAAATAATTTTTACTTCCATACTAATGCAAATATTACTAACTTGATAAAATATCTTCACGCAATTCCCAATACAGGGGTAGACAGAGGTCTAGTCTAGACAATTAAGTCCCTTCGACCCACCTTCCACCGAAGATATTTTCGGGACACCGTGACAGGTGGTGAGCCCGTCGCCGCCTTTATGTCCAAGCCGACGATATAATTCGTACATAAGTTTGGGGATCGAACTCGGGTCTCTCGACTCGAAATTTCGACCACCCAACTACTCGGCTATCGTGACTCACTAACTAGACAATTTAAATATTCTAAGAAAACGACTTTTCTTGGAATATTTAAATTTGTATTTACATTTTTATTAAAATATTAAATTTAAATATTCTACGAAAAATGTAAATACAGTTTTACAGTTTAAGTAAAGTTTGGGCCAACACGTTAATATAACGTAATATAGTTACAAGAAGAAGTCATAAAAAGTAATAATTTATACTAATATGCAAAATGCCAATAAAAACACTTGACCATAATAGGAGCGCTTGCTGACAGTTTGTATATTCAAAAGCGAGTTCGCAGGTCCACGGCGTTGTATGAGCTTAGCAAATAAGCTGCAAGAACGTCGAGGGTAAGAGATTTATTTTGCAGCTACTGCATTTGCGATATATACATCATGCTATTTACGGACACAGCGTATAATAATTTTTACTATAGCGACGTTTATAACTTCAGGACAAGTTCTGATAATAATACAAAAGTTAATGTTTTTATATTTGAATGTATGGTTTGTTACTCACACAAAAACTAAAAAGCCACGGTCTTAATTAAGAATCTTGGCCCCAACCACATCAAATCTGCGTTGTATTATGTAGCCATGAGAATGTGGAATTTTTTTAACGTATTAACATACAAAATTTATTTCCCTTGCAAAAAGGTTATTTGAATAATAGAAAAGATTTTAACATGATTTTGTTTATTTGGTTTCGAATTGTATTCTTGAAAGTCTAGAGAGGTATAAGCGAAAACAAGAAGCCTCCACGGACTCGTACATTTAAAATTTAGTAATGTAATTAAAGTTTTTATTAAAAATATTAAAAATGTGCCGTATAATGTATTTGGTGGAAGGTGGGTCGAAGAGACCTAATTGTCTAGACTAGACTCCTGTCTATCCCAGTATGGGGAATGGCGTAAAGATTTTGTTATATAAATTTCAATTTTAAACTGTGTGTTTATCCCTGTAGGACTCTCCTCTAAAATGCATTTATCAACTTCACCTCATTGAGAAGTTGGTTTACCAATACCAAACACCCGGAAGCTTATCCACTGTTCCCCATTGTTTATCAATAAAAATGTTGACTATTTTTTAGGCTAATGCACCTTTGTAACTCCAAATAGCTGTCGTCCAGCATTCACACATTAAAGAAATTTAACTTTAACCGCCCTACGAAGAATAATTCTGTTATATATAGCAGGCGTCATAAGAGGCGGCATAGATAAATAATCTCCAGGATTAAATTTTCTTGGTTGTGCCTTGGCTACGCTTCTGTCTAATCGTGCATGAAAATATTGTAGATACAGATTTTATAATATTATTCACCATACGCAACGCTAGGCCCGAAATCATTATGTTTGATTCATAAAAGTAAACAAAAGATAACGTTCTGTAACTATAAAGAAACAAATACGATTTCTACACATTGATGGATATCAGTCTGGTCAATACTATTTCATTTACTACTGGTGTTTTCACTCGAGGTTTATATCACATTCTATTAACAAAAGAATTTCCAGAATTGATTCTGAGCCTAAAAACTGCAGAGATTACTTACATACTAATTTAAATCTCTGCTGCTTTATAATACGCCTAATGATCGGTCATAAGAGATGATATTGTCAGGAAAATTGTCCTATCTCACTAAGTTTGGCAAGAAATTGAATAAATGCATCATTTATACCATGATTATAAGTCTACGTCGCTGTTTTAGACTCTGGACAATGCTTATTCGATGATTGTAAAATCAAACTTGTACAATTTCTATTTATTAAGCAAGTCCAAAAATTATAAAACTCGATGCTATCGTTCGATTACTAATAAGGAAAATATCATATAGTTTAGGTGAGACTGTCAAACAGAAAAAGAGAGTGATAATCTAATTAAAAATAAATTAATTAACTAACGTCGCGCGATTCTCGATCTCGGCCGAACCGTGGGCTCTTTCCTTACAACTGCATCAGAAATAAAAAAAGAAAAGAAAGATCATTATTTTTCATTACATCCCATGAAATTGATTGGGCAAGCATACTTTACGTATGTAGTTAATACTTAAAACTTTACATGTGATAAATTACACAGACATAAATTCTATAAGCGTATAACAAGGTGAAACGTCCAATTATAATTTAATGAAAGGTCACTTAAATAATAAGTAAAACTACTCTAACGTAGCGATAAAACTCGCGCATCATTCTAAGTAATTTGCATCAATTGATGTAATTATCTCTGTCTCTCTCTCTCTCTTTCACTCTCCGTCTGACACAAATCAGCAATTATTATAACTTTTATAAGTAATTACCACCCATATTATATTTTTTTAACCATATACAACAATATTTTCATAATAATTCCTAGCATATTGCTACGATTTCTTTACTTGACCTTGACCACCATACTCTTAAATAATTTTGCAGTTTATATGAAGCCTACTATGATCCCAGCTCCCTGGCACGTTAATACTCAGGTTTTTTTTTAATTCACAGTATGTTAGAAACTTTTAAATAAGCTTCTATTTGCCATTAGGCAATTTGCAATTTCTAAGCGGCTACTTCAAACTATTACACCATAAAAAACTATTATGTGAAGATTATGATTATGTACGAATTAAATGTAAGGGAATTTCAGCATCTAAGCGAATCTTAGTTTTAGTACTTCAGTTTATTGGCCTGACAAAAGTTTATATCAATGTTAATTCATAGGATATATTAAATTAAATCATTTCTACTGAATTCAATGACGACGAAACAAATACAAGATTTTTTTATATCAATGTATAACACTACATATGCGTATATGTTACAAATGTTTTATAGTTATTAAGGTTTTAATAAATAACAAGGAAAATATAACTTCTTATAAGTTGCGAGATTAAACCACACATTTGCGCCAGATTTCATTTGCGGATTCATTCTCTTAGATTAAGTTACTGCAACCGCCTCATTGTTGTATTTTCATGAGAACTTTAATAAAGTCCTTCCTCGCATAGGAACGTACGGCGCTCGTATTTCAAACCCACGCGCCGTCTGGTCGCACAGGTTTTCTGTCAAGCGAATAAACTGCAATTTTAATGGTTTGTATGACATTTTAAATTGTGGACATAATGTAACCGTCCTAAAATGTTGCAAATAATGTCCATGCTACTTATTCAGTCAAAATGATGCGTTAAACGATTTTATAAATGAAAAGCTAATAATGGTGTGTTCAGCATATTAAAACGTAAACTTTATATGTAAATATTAAAAAAGGCTTTAATCAAAACAAATAACTGAATTCTTTTACAGCGAAAGAAGAATAAAACTCCATTCAAAAATAAAATTTTTAAAGAGTTCTTGGTGCGATACATCTAAAAAATACGCACATTTCGCACTGGAGATGTTAGAGGTCTAGACAATTTAGATTTTCTCATCCAAAGTTTGCCGGAACTTTAATGGAAAGGTGGTGAGCACGTTGCCGTTTTAGTACCCAAGCGAAAGTTACTATATACCTACGTACGTAGACTTACGGATTTATATACTTCTCCGAATAAATATTTTCATAATAATTCCTAGCATATTGCTACGATTTCTTTACTTGACCTTGACCACCATACTCTTAAATAATTTTGCAGTTTATATGAAGCCTACTATGATCCCAGCTCCCTGGCACGTTAATACTCAGGTTTTTTTTTAATTCACAGTATGTTTAGAAACTTTTAAATAATAAGTAAACTACTCTAACGTAGCGATAAAACTCGCGCATCATTCTAAGTAATTTGCATCAATTGATGTAATTATCTCTGTCTCTCTCTCTCTCTCTCTTTCACTCTCCGTCTGATACAAATCAGCAATTATTATAACTTTTATAAGTAATTACCACCCATATTATATTTTTTAACCATATACAACAATATTTTCATAATAATTCCTAGCATATTGCTACGATTTCTTTACTTGACCTTGACCACCATACTCTTAAATAATTTTGCATCAATTGATGTAATTATCTCTGTCTCTCTCTCTCTCTCTCTCTCTCTCTCTCTCTCTCTCTCTCTCTCTCTCTCTCTCTCTTTCACTCTCCGTCTGATACAAATCAGCAATTATTATAACTTTTATAAGTAATTACCACCCATATTATATTTTTTAACCATATACAACAATATTTTCATAATAATTCCTAGCATATTGCTACGATTTCTTTACTTGACCTTGACCACCATACTCTTAAATAATTTTGCAGTTTATATGAAGCCTACTATGATCCCAGCTCCCTGGCACGTTAATACTCAGGTTTTTTTTTAATTCACAGTATGTTTAGAAACTTTTAAATAATAAGTAAACTACTCTAACGTAGCGATAAAACTCGCGCATCATTCTAAGTAATTTGCATCAATTGATGTAATTATCTCTGTCTCTCTCTCTCTCTCTCTTTCACTCTCCGTCTGATACAAATCAGCAATTATTATAACTTTTATAAGTAATTACCACCCATATTATATTTTTTAACCATATACAACAATATTTTCATAATAATTCCTAGCATATTGCTACGATTTCTTTACTTGACCTTGACCACCATACTCTTAAATAATTTTGCATCAATTGATGTAATTATCTCTGTCTCTCTCTCTCTCTCTCTCTCTCTCTCTCTCTCTCTTTCACTCTCCGTCTGATACAAATCAGCAATTATTATAACTTTTATAAGTAATTACCACCCATATTATATTTTTTAACCATATACAACAATATTTTCATAATAATTCCTAGCATATTGCTACGATTTCTTTACTTGACCTTGACCACCATACTCTTAAATAATTTTGCAGTTTATATGAAGCCTACTATGATCCCAGCTCCCTGGCACGTTAATACTCAGGTTTTTTTTTAATTCACAGTATGTTTAGAAACTTTTAAATAATAAGTAAACTACTCTAACGTAGCGATAAAACTCGCGCATCATTCTAAGTAATTTGCATCAATTGATGTAATTATCTCTGTCTCTCTCTCTCTCTCTCTTTCACTCTCCGTCTGATACAAATCAGCAATTATTATAACTTTTATAAGTAATTACCACCCATATTATATTTTTTAACCATATACAACAATATTTTCATAATAATTCCTAGCATATTGCTACGATTTCTTTACTTGACCTTGACCACCATACTCTTAAATAATTTTGCATCAATTGATGTAATTATCTCTGTCTCTCTCTCTCTTTCACTCTCCGTCTGATACAAATCAGCAATTATTATAACTTTTATAAGTAATTACCACCCATATTATATTTTTTTAACCATATACAACAATATTTTCATAATAATTCCTAGCATATTGCTACGATTTCTTTACTTGACCTTGACCACCATACTCTTAAATAATTTTGCAGTTTATATGAAGCCTACTATGATCCCAGCTCCCTGGCACGTTAATACTCAGGTTTTTTTTTAATTCACAGTATGTTAGAAACTTTTAAATAAGCTTCTATTTGCCATTAGGCAATTTGCAATTTCTAAGCGGCTACTTCAAACTATTACACCATAAAAAACTATTATGTGAAGATTATGATTATGTACGAATTAAATGTAAGGGAATTTCAGCATCTAAGCGAATCTTAGTTTTAGTACTTCAGTTTATTGGCCTGACAAAAGTTTATATCAATGTATAACACTACATATGCGTATATGTTACAAATGTTTTATAGTTATTAAGGTTTTAATAAATAAAAGTAATCTTATCAGGAGACCTCGCAATTCCATTACTGTATTTAAATCTTTGACTAAAATAAAAGTAATCTTATCAGGAGACCTCGCTATTCCATTACTGTATTTAAATCTTTGACTAAAATAAAAGTAATCTTATCAGGAGACCTCGCTATTCCATTACTGTATTTAAATCTTTGACTAAAATAAAAGTAAATTTGTGTGAGAGAAAGAGATAGTAAATGTTAAAACATTATGACAGTGGTAACAGAGAGCAGAATAATCTGTTGTTTAAAGGTACTTTTTAATCCACCGCCAATTTAATGCCTAGCATGTTTTAATTACACGGCATAATAAATTAGAGTGTTTCAGATATCAATATTGTATGGGTATGAGTAAATGTGGTGAGGAATTGTTATCACATTAGTATAATTATAGCACGTTGACCTTTGTAGTAAATCATTAAAACAACAAATTCAATTTGCTTAGTCGCCAATTCAGCGTCGTTGAATGGCTGTAATTATTAAAGGTAAGCGAACCACGTAACCGCGGTAGGCTGCGGATAACGTATCATGTTAAGACATTAAGCTACTGTTCGCTCACAGGCTGGTGTTTTATTGTGCGCCCTCGCAGCGTAGCGATCCAATCAGGACGGTAACAAATCGAGCCGGGCAATGTAGGCGCGATTGAGTTATTATATCTTCCTGTTAGGCTACTTGTTTTTGTAGCCAGTGTGTTTTTATTAATTACATGCTATAAATAATAAATATTTTATGTGTAATGCGATACGGGCGCTGTGCAGGTCGCCGTGAGATGCGGCTGGACGATACGCGCCCGCGCCGCGGATCAAATGTACAGTTATTTTTCAATCTCGACTTTTTGTTCTTTTCATTCCGTTTTTATAATTTCCACAGTTAAGCGTCGCATTTATGTTATCATGGATATACACATTCTATTTATGTCTTTTTAATAGGTTTCAATAGAAACGTATAAGAGGAAATCGCTCTTAAATAATTTTGCAGTTTATATGAAGCCTACTATGATCCCAGCTCCTGGCACGTTAATACTCAGGTTTTTTTAATTCACAGTATGTTAGAAACTTTAAATAAGCTTCTATTTGCCATTAGGCAATTTGCAATTTCTAAGCGGCTACTTCAAACTATTACACCATAAAAACTATTATGTGAAGATTATGATTATGTACGAATTAAATGTAAGGAATTTCAGCATCTAAGCGAATCTTAGTTTTAGTACTTCAGTTTATTGGCCTGACAAAAGTTTATATCAATGTATAACACTACATATGCGTATATGTTACAAATGTTTTATAGTTATTAAGGTTTTAATAAATAACAAGGAAAATATAACTTCTTATAAGTTGCGAGATTAAACCACACATTTGCGCCAGATTTCATTTGCGGATTCATTCTCTTAGATTAAGTTACTGCAACCGCCTCATTGTTGTATTTTCATGAGAACTTTAATAAAGTCCTTCCTCGCATAGGAACGTACGGCGCTCGTATTTCAAACCCACGCGCCGTCTGGTCGCACAGGTTTTCTGTCAAGCGAATAAACTGCAATTTTAATGGTTTGTATGACATTTTAAATTGTGGACATAATGTAACCGTCCTAAAATGTTGCAAATAATGTCCATGCTACTTATTCAGTCAAAATGATGCGTTAAACGATTTTATAAATGAAAAGCTAATAATGGTGTGTTCAGCATATTAAAACGTAAACTTTATATGTAAATATTAAAAAAGGCTTTAATCAAAACAAATAACTGAATTCTTTTACAGCGAAAGAAGAATAAAACTCCATTCAAAAATAAAATTTTTAAAGAGTTCTTGGTGCGATACATCTAAAAAATACGCACATTTCGCACTGGAGATGTTAGAGGTCTAGACACTTAAGTCCTTGCGACCCACCTTCCACCGAAGATATTTTCGGGACAACGTGACAGGTGGTGAGCCCGTCGCCGTATATAAATACTCGTCTAAAATTTGTATCTGCGGAAATTTATCTATCCATTGAATTTATTGGTTCAACTTCAATAAATTCAATCGCAGAAATAATTTACAAGTGGAGTGATATTGTTCTATAATTGTATTATTTTCAAGTTCTACATATTACTAAGAATTATATAACAATGCGAATGTGACAACACAATATTAATGAAAATTATTTTCATATAAAATTATTCATCTGACTTAAAACGTAAACTTTATATGTAAATATTAAAAAGGCTTTAATCAAAACAAATAACTGAATTCTTTTACAGCGAAAGAAGAATAAAACTCCATTCAAAAATAAAATTTTTAAAGAGTTCTTGGTGCGATACATCTAAAAATACGCACATTTCGCACTGGAGATGTTAGAGGTCTAGACACTTAAGTCCTTGCGACCCACCTTCCACCGAAGATATATTTGGGACAACGTTACAGGTGGAGAGCACATCGCCGTCTTTATGTCAAAGTCAATGATATACATCGTACATAAGTTTTTGGAAAAAGGTTATTGGTACGAGCCTGCCACCTGGACATCGGACTCAGGTCTCTTGACTCAAATTCGGATCACCCAACCACGCGGCTATCGTACTTATTTTATAAAGGCACAAAATTTTATAAAGGCCTTTAAAATTTTAAATTGCCTTTATAAAATTTTATTTTATTTTACTGTGGTTACGACCATCACTAACATAATAAAGAGAAGAATGAAGTACTCCCAATTCCGCTAGCCATGTGACTGTAGGTTCTGTTTATATTATACATAATTTATCTTAATATGTTGGCTCTTTATGGAAGATAATTTCATGTTTTTTTTAAATTTTGAAATAGCAACAATGTTAACGAAGGTTGATTTAATCGAAAGAAATGTTTATGACTGTATATAAATGTTTATGTTTATCTTCACGCAATTCCCTATACAGGGGTAGACAGAGGTCAAGTCTAGACAATTAAGTCCCTTTGACCCACCTTCCACCGAAGATATTTTCGGGACAACGTGACAGGTGGTGAGCCCGTCGCCGTATATAAATACTCGTCTAAAATTTGTATCTGCGGAAATTTAACTATCCATTGAATTTATTGGTTCAACTTCAATAAATTCAATCGCAGAAATAATTTACAAGTGGAGTGATATTGTTCTATAATTGTATTATTTTCAAGTTCTACATATTACTAAGAATTATATAACAATGCGAACGTGACAACACATTATTAATGAAAATTATTTTCATATAAAATTATTCATCTGACTTAAAAACGTAAACGCTTTTTTCATAAATGTTACGTTCATCTGCTGATTTTGCTATTTTTAATTGATAATTTACATTTATCTTCACGCCAATCCCAATACAGGGGTAGACAGAGGTCTCGAAACTAAGTCTTTTCAACCCACCTTACACCGAAGACAGTTTTTTTGAGACAACGTGTCAGGTAGTGAGATCGTCGCCGTCTTTTTGTCCATGTCAACGATATAAACTAAGTTTACATAATATAAGTTTTGAAAACCCAGTGGTACGAGCCTTGGATATCGAACTCGAGTCTCTTTACCCTAATTCATCATCCAACCACTCAGCTATCGATAATCATAATTTACATTTTATGATCCTTAAAGCACTCTGTTAAAGAAGAGCCTCCGTAAAAGATTGCCGATTGACGACGTCAATGGACGAGTGGCGTACACGGCGGTTTTCATGGTGCAGCCAGCTCTGGCCTCCCGGGTAGGATGAATGGGATAGATCAGTTTATCAGTTTCTGATTCCATAAAACAGCTGCTTTAACTACTTACTTTGGGATCGGAGCTTTTTATGATATTGTACCTATCTATTTACATACCTAAGTATGTATTTATTTATTCATAGACCTAGTTATTTTCATAATATGTTCCGTTTCAGAAATTACTATTATTAAAATCATTATTTACATCTAAACTATTTTTAAAATCATTACCTTGAAATAAGGAATACTGATATACTAAACATATATATATATATATATATATATATATATATATATATATATATATATATATATATATATATATATATATATATATATATATATATAGTCGACAGCCACTTTGATGTTATCATTACTAGTATGAACAAGATTCATAATGTATATGAATGATTCTCACAGGTCTGCCACCAAACATAGGAACAGAGGAGTTCCTCCTCTATAAAGTAAAAGCCAATCTGCTTATCAACCATGGTGATTACATGTAATGTTACATGTAAACACTAATATCACATGTATCATCAATAGTTTTCGAAGAATACGCCAGATAAAGATTTTAAAAAATTTAAAGGTATCACAATATTTCAATTGATAAAATTTTGTGACACCTTGAATTTTAATATATTCGTATTTATGTCTCATTCTTTTCAAAACATAATACTTTCCATTGGTTGAAGAATTGCTTTAGTAGTTTTTAGTTTCAATAGACGAAATAACATTCAAAAAATCAAATCTTTTCTGCTAAATATGTTTAGATTTCAAATATAATATACAAAAATATAGATAAAATTTAAATATTAACACAAAAAAATTTTATTACATGGAATAATTTTGATAAATTATATGTGGGTTATATATTATTACGTGTGTCCGCCATTTTAGAAAATATAGTGCGTGAAGATGACCAAAGTCCGTTAATACACTAGTTACATCTCCCACATTTTCCAAACGATGCATTTAAGCTAGGGGTGTCGTCGCAACACAAATTTAGACTTCGCAGGTCAAGATTAAACCTAAGATGCATATTGAAAATTGCAACATGACACGAATCTGAGAAATCTGTTGGTTATTTGCTACGTAATTGATGATACTCAATGGGTGGCGCATGATAATTATGTTACCTTATCAGCTAATACTACATTTATTAATTTAAATTTGGTCTTATAAATATTAAAAGGTGTCGAGGTAGACCGAGACTAACTTTCGAACTTGTGAGCAAATTGCTCGAAAAGGGGAGGGTCAAGAGTACTCGGATACCTAGACGTGCATGTATGAAGAAGATGATGAATCTGAAAGAAGCGAAAGAAGTATGTAGAGATCGTGACACTTGGCGATCTGTTCTCTCTGGCTACCCCGTCAGGGATTGTGCGTGATGATAAAAAAAAATTTGGTCTTTATTTAATTTTTTTTTGATAATGTCGTCTTACCAATTATTATATTTGCTATAAATTTTTTATTTTTTGGCATTTAAATAATTTTTTGAAATTGAACCTACGAATTCTTCAAAATATTAATTTTATTCTGTTATGGTTTCAGTGTGTAAAATTTGCACTGGGGTATTACAAAAAGTTACGTGTGTACGAAAAACGTCTTCTGTGAAAGATTGGGCGAAAGAACTTTAATGTCTAGACCTCTGTTTACCCCTGTATTGAAAAGTGCCTGAAAATATTTATTTATTTTCTAAAATTTGTCTTTGTTGCTAGAAACGTTACGTATCTTAGAAATCACCATCACTTAGAAAATAAAGAAAACCCAGTACTGGTGTTGGCTGTCCAGTCCACAATTACTCGTTACAAGACGTGACGCGGCATTCCTATGGTTCATTAGTACGTACCCTTTGAGTCAACCGCAAAACTACACTATTACGGCTCATGTAAGCTAGTGACAAGATTAGCGTTGGTAATAGATTTAATGCAAAATTTCGCGGCTATGGCCGTGTTTGCTTTATAGTCGTTCAAAACTTACATAATCTTATTGTAGCTGTTATACTGTGCCTTCGGTCTAATGGCATTTTGAGAGAAAAACTTTCGGAACATCTTTGAAAAAAAATTGTTAATTTTTCCAAAAACTTATCCCATAACCATAAGTGTGACTAAAATATCCTTATCAATTTTTAGCTGTTCGACTGTTTAGCTCAGAATCGACCGGAAGCAGTTTCATATTCAAAGCTACTTTCGCATTTTTAACATTATTATAGATACACATAGATATTCCTTGGTCCAATACACGTATAGTATAAATAGGGATGTCGAACGGATTTTTTCTCTTCTGTTACGTTAACATATTAATCCTGCTGGTGCAAAATGAAGGCTTGAAAAAAGAATCATGAAGGCATGATATTTGCAAACCTAAACTTGTAAGGTTTATTGACGAGGCAGTGACCCTACTTCGTTGAATCCGTCTACTCAGCGTCCCGCTCTCTTAACTTGATGAGCGTAGTAATTCTTTGATCCTTATCGACTTTTCCTAAAGATACTTAGGTAAGTCTGAATCCTGTAGCGTATGAAAAAAACAGTATTTATTTGTTTATGTGAGAAATGCGTGCGTGTAACCTACACGGACGCATTAATACGTCTACATCTTAACTTTAAAATACACGTATACACTATAATAAATTAAATGCAATATGGAAATGGATTAATATATTTTTAAGTATACGAATATTAAACATATGTACATTTTCAAATATTCTAGATAGTTTGTATATTGCAGTAAAGGTTCCGTCAATTAAGACAAGGCAACTATTTCGACGCACCTTCTTCCAAAGACATTATTGGGACAACATGAAAAGTGGTGAGCCTGTCGCCGTCTTTTTGCCCAAGCTAGCAATATAAATCGTACATGAGTTTTGAAAAAAATACTCAGGTTTTGAGCCTACCACCTGGGTACCGACTAAGGTCTCTCGACTAGAATTCCGATGACCCAACCACTTGGCTAGCGTGACTTGTATTATCCATATCTTTGTTTGCTTAAACCAAGCTTGGCTTGTATTGAAAAAAAAACACTACATATTCTAAATAGTGTTCAAGTTATATAGACGACTAGCTGGTTATAAGTATATTCTCTGGTAAGAGGAAAATATTTCTCTAATAAGGTTTACACTATGTTGTATTCTCTATTGTCACAATATTCACACAAAAATCAGCTTGACTTCAGATACGGTCGGTCCACGGAATCGCCAATTTGGTGTTTAAAAAAAAATATCTTCACGCAATTCCCAATACAGGGGTAGACAGAGGTCAAGTCTAGACAATTAAGTCCCTTTGACCCACCTTCCACCGAAGATATTTTCGGGTCAACGTGACAGGTGGTGAGCCCGTCGCCGCCTTTATGTCCAAGCCAACGATGAAATTCGTACATAAGTTTTTGAAAAACTCATTGGTACTGCCACCTGGGGATCGAACTCGGGTCTCTCGACTCGAAATTCCGACCACCCAACAACTCGGCTTTCGTGACTTATTAAATGGTGTTCAAAGCAAACTTATTTAGTCTATAAACAAATACTACCAATTAGGCCAATTTTCTGGATCTATCCAATGTATTTGACCGGTTGAATTATAGCGAACTGTGGCAAAATCTATTGAGGAGATAATAAAATTAAGTGATACTTTTTCGGAGAATATTGTCGTACCACCAATGACTACACAATTGAAGTATCACTTCGTCGACCGAGTTATGGTTACAGGCAGGTCCAACGTGTCTCTTAATGTGCCGAATATTTATTGTCATTATGCGTCATTACTGCCGTTAATAGTCTGTGCGGGCACGACACACGTTCCAAAGTCATTTTACCAAATCGACGCTTTAAATGCTTTCTGTCGTTCAAAAATATTAAAGACGCTTGACTCGCGTAACGTCGCTTGCAGAAATAATTTTCCGCTACTTCACCACGTTCTTGTGCGCTGTGTATTTATTTCATTAAAGAAAGGAACACGTTAAAAATAAAGGACTTCAATTTCGATATTTCACGACTTGTACGAAAAAAATAATGATGTGAATTTGTTGTCCTCGCAGCATACAAATTAAACATAAAATTATATACATATATTCAATTAAAATAACACTACAAAAATTTATTATTGTAAATTTAGCCTAGCGTCTTCAACTGCCAAATCAGATCAAATGAAAGTGTTCTTTCAACATATTACTGTCTTCGTCGTTCAATTAAAGCTAAAATAACAGGGAGTTCAAAGTTCACATTTGCAGGAATACTTTATCTATTGACAAAATATGTTATTTTTTAAAAGTCACGATAGCCAAGTGGTTGGGTGGTAGGAATTTCGAGTCAAGAGACCCAGGTTCAATCCCCTTGTGGCAGGCTCGTACCAATTGGTTTTTTAAAAACTTATGTACGAATTATATCGTTGGCTTGGACATAAAGACGGCGACGGTCTCACCACCTGTCACGTTATTCCGAAAATATCTTCGGTGGAAATTGGGTCGAAGGGACTTAATTGTCTAGACTAGACCTCTGTCTACCCCTGTATTTGGGATTGCATGAAGATATATTTTTATTTCATGTTATTTTTTAAATTTGTATGCGTGGACACTATAAATTTAAAATATAAATTTTACTTTATGTTATAATATGTAGTAAGATATACATTTTTTGACGACCTCCGTGGACGAATGGAAACCATAAACACTGGTTTTCAAGGAGTCGCCATCTCGAGATTCCGGGTTCGATTCCCGGTCGGGTCAATGTAGAAAACCACTTTTTTACATTTTCTCGGTTCTGGGTGTTTGTGGTGCCTTCGTTGTTTCCGATTTCCATATCTCAAGTGCTTTAGCATCTTTCATTGGGATCGGAGCAATGTATGTGATGTTGTCCCTATCTATTTATGTATTCATTTATTTATTAAAATTTATACGTATTACAAATTATAACAGTTTTCTTTAGTTTCGTTCAGGATTAAATTTTAACAAATATTTATTATATTTATGCAGTACTACGAACTATTTATAGTTTTCAAGCAATGCCTCTAGTTTCTACTCTTTAATTCGTTCGTAATTATTATTTGTAATTCTTGAAATAACTAGTTTTATTTTTATGAAAATGGAGTACAATTTTGTTTGTATTTATATAGCTGCTAAGGAATAAATTAATCATAATAATAACAAAATTCCATATTTGACCTCATATCGCCAAAAAAAATTATAACTCAGACCTAGGACGGCAATTAGCCACTGTAGCCAATTGGTTGGGTGATCGGAATTCAAATATAGAGACTTAAAATCTATTTCCTGTGAAGGCTCCACCATTTTAACCATAAATTTTACGAAACCTATTCGCGTTAGTTTAAACCATCGACAAAAATCGTAAAAAGCGTAGACACAAAGTCTACAGAATTGCAGAAATGAGCACCGGTCAAATAACTCCTTCTCAAAAAACCTAAATTTTCTACCTCAGTAAGATAAAAAATAAATAATAAATATCTTCACGCAATTCCCAATACAGGGGTAGACAGAGGTCTAGTCTAGACAATTAAGTCCCTTCGACCCACCTTCCACCGAAGATATTTTCGGGACAACGTGACAGGTGGAGAGCCCGTCGCCGTCTTTATGTCCAAGCCAATGATATAATTCGTACATAAGTTTTTGAAAAACCCATTGGTACGAGCCTGCCAGCTGGGGGTCGAACTCGGTTCTCTCGACTCGAAATTCCGACCACCCAACCCTTTGGCTATCGTGACTCTTTTTACCTCAGTAAGGTTTGATAAAATTCAGTCTATTACAAAATGCAGTTTTTATATTATTTTCAACTATGTACCTAAGTTGCACTTGAAATTTACTGCCAGCTTAGGTTTTCTAATTGAAATTATAGTCCAAATTTTATAATATATAGCAAATATTTTAATTTGAACTTTTTTCCTACCATTGCTAAAATTGATTAAATTATGCAACTAAAAAAAATATTATTCACATATCAGCAATTACTAACCATCTCGTCTTAGTCATTAGAAAACAAACCTGTAAGGATTCTAAAATAATTATGTTTGCGAATAAAAAAATCTGAATACAAAATTAACTCCTGATCAGTAAGCGATCGTAAGTAAGTAGGGCAATTGCCAAAGCCATTATATAATGAAGCTTTATCCACGCCACATCGATCCTACTAATTCTCAAAGGATCCTCTATTAGACACGTCACATTAGGAAGGTTTGGAAGGACGCATTCGGAACGGAAACCACTGTATCCAACCATATACAACATATGTCGATTTCAATCAGCCAATAAACGAACCGCAATCCACAGTGTCCATAAAGCTAGCCGCAGATTGAGGCTTTTTACTTAAGAAACTCCATTCATACTAGACATATTATTGTAAGTTTTGACTTATTGATTAGTTACTTCGAACTAATCGGACTGTTTCGTATATATACATTTAATGTTTTATACAGGAGTTTCAAAAGTTTATTTTAGTATACACGGACGGAATAATGTAAATGTTTTTAGAAATATTATTAATCATTTAAGATTTTCCTATCCGATCCAATCAGACACAGACACAATTGATTTCTATTGCTTTAAAATCTTCGTGATTCAAAAAGAAGTTTGTTATTTAATATTCTTCTTCTTATTACAGCCTTTTAAGAGTCCACTGCAAAACACAGGCGTCCCTCAATATTTTCCACAAAGAACAGTCCTCCATCGAGTTTCCGCAACATTTTACGAAATCGACGGCCCTTTGTCACTTCAGCGAGCAAATCCATACAGCTCGATCAGTTACATTGGTTCTGCTGCAGATCTCTTTATTTATTTATACTTAATATTATTGTATGAAATCAAGTATGAATAATAACAAAAATTTCAAATCTTCGGTGAAAAGTGGGTTCGGAATGACTTCACTGTCTAGATCTCTGCTTATATTATGTAAAAATAGATAGGCTTGTTATATACCTCAATAAGCGCTTTTTGTAGGCCTTGGAAAGGATTGGCAATTTTTATATAGCCTGGCATAATTGTCTTTCTAAACTTTTCTGGTTCTTTATACGCTATTTAAATGCAATATTTCATAGAATCCGTCCGTAGACCTTTTTATCCCAATATTTTATCCTTATAAGACAAATCGCTTTGTCTCCCTTTTATCAAGTCGTCGTATAAAGTCTCTAATGACGTAAAACAAATGGTTATTCTTCACGCTTATCATTGCGGCATTGCTATATAACTATTTGTTATAAATGGCCTCCAACAAATTTTGGTGATTTTGTGTATCAGCAATCTCATAAGAAATTGAATTTTGATCGAAAATTTATTCTCGGTTCTCATCCATTCCTATATAGGTCAACTTTCATTTACTTTTTTAACATGCTCACATTCTCCAGATCCCATTTTTTTCTAATTGAAATTATAGTCCAAATTTTATAATATATTACAAATATTTTAATTTGAACTTTTTTCCTACCATTGCTAAAATTGATTAAATTATGCAACTAAAAAGAATTATTATACACATATCAGCAATTACTAACCATCTCGTCTTAGTCATTAGAAAACAAACCTGTAAGGATTCTAAAATAATTATGTTTGTGAATAAAAAAATCTGAATACAAAATTAGCTCCTGATCAGTAAGCGATCGTAAGTAAGTAGGGCAATTGCCAAAGCCATTATATAATGAAGCTTTATCCACGCCACGGCATTGCTATATAACTATTTGTTATAAATGGCCTCCAACAAATTTTGGTGATTTTGTGTATCAGCAATCTCGTAAGAAATTGAATTTTGATCGAAAATTGATTCTCTGTTCTCATCCATTCCTATATAGGTCATCTTTCATTAAGTTTTTTTACACGCTCACATTCTCCAGATCCCATGTATATCTATAAAACGCCTAAGTTTTTAATGTCAAATAATAAATAAACGCGTGACAAGAGAATAAAATATACACGTGAGAAATTTAGGATACTACAATTTTATCGTATATATCGTATAAAAGAGTACTAAATTATACCTATGATAAGAATAAAATGTCATAATCGCCACGCTCGGCAATCGTAGCGAATAGCAATTGGCGATGTCAATTTCAGATAACTTACATCCATTTCCTTGTATTTGTCAATACAGTTATTAAAAATTGTTTTGTATTTGTTTTACTAATTGTTTTATTAGTTTTCCACTTCCCAATGGTAAATTAGAGAAATATCTTCAAACTTGGTTTTAAATCACCTTCATCTATCAACATAACATAACATTACGCAGAAAATTAATCTATCCTATGAAAGTCGTCCTATACTGGCTTTACGCAATAATACCCCATTAAAATATATATAATACGCGCAATATAAATCTACCTAAAATGTAATCTTTGGTCAATGCTTCATCCCCTTAACTTCATCCCTCATCTTCCATGTCCATGTAAAGAAGGGAGATGAAGTTATCTTATATTGCTACATGATGATGTTACGACATGTGTATGTAAGAAATTGTAAATATAAATAAAGCTGTAAATAAAATATAACCATTTTACAATTGTTGAGTCCTCCCTCTTATTATGCAGGTAAAAGTGGAAATCGAACAGAAAACGACTCTTTAATTAGAAGTCCACTTACTTACCACTTACTACTACTTCTTCAAAACAGAGAAAGACTCTATATAAGTACAGAGAGTAGTCGAAATAGACTGCGAGTTGAATTAATTACGACGTTACAAATAAAAACGTTAATGGAATATTTTTTATCGAAATAAACAAAATTAAATGGTAGCGAGCTGTTCGCGTGAGTCCTTGTGGCGTCGACATATGGGCATGACCGCTGTCAGGTGGTCCTGGGGGCACCTGTTAATGTTTCGAAATGGTAGTTTCGAAGTCTGGTGTACGATAACTTTCCGTATCACTTGTGTTCACTTATATAGCTGGAAAACTTTAAGAACGTATAAATAGTAACTGAATATCAGCTTTTTTTTGGTATAATATATATCATATAAATTTTTGAGGTTAAGGCGAACAAAAAAACTCTTAAAACTTATCTAAATATTGATCTGCAAAATTTATTTAAATTGTTATTTTATTTTAAATTTTAGCAGTTCCTAATACTCTGTGGATAGTTACTCATTGATGTAATGGACTACATCGTACAAGATCTTGGATCATGTTCATGATCATGAACATTTCTATATGCTGATTTCAAAGTCCAGTAATACAAAATCACATTGAGGCTGAGAAAAGTTTGTGAACAATTCAGACTATCGCTACTTAAAACTAAAATAGAAGGTGAAAGAAAGTGGAATCATTCAAACACTTAGGATCCGTAATCCCCAGGAAAGGAAAATACGGTATGTGATTTTGAAAAAAAAGTAGATTTTTTTTATGAAGCCGAAATTCTAATTAAAACTAAAGGTACTATGTACGAGTATAATTGAGCTATAGGACGATGCATCTCTACTGCAAACCATTGCGTCGTTGACTTGAATGCGAAGTGTCGTGAAAGATCATGTGACCTTAGACTTAACTGCGGACACTAAATTATCAATTATCGCATAAGAGTATCAGTAGGATTGACTATAAATAGTTAACGAGCCAGGATAAAGGAAAAAGATTTAATTGTTACATTTAATTATACACATAACTTAATATAATAGAACGTATTTTATATGTAGCTTATTCTAATATTGTGTTTGGAAGTTACGCAGGGACGCTCAAGATAGCCATGCCATCCCACACTTCAGGACGAGTGACAGGACAGCATTATTCAATAGTAGCCATGAACGAATTCATTTCACAAAACTCATCTTGCGGACGACGGTTGACGACTTGACGCAGAGATTGCTCCTTAGATAGGTTACTGCAAGAAGTGTCAATTTTGAAATTTGTTTAACGGAATTGTTTTTGATCTAAAATATTCCTTTTATCTAATTAATTATCGACGATTTTTCTTTGACATACATACATATATGACGGCCTGTAAAAGTATTGAGGGATGTAGGTTTCGAGGTAGGGAAAGTTTTCCAAAATCAAGATGCCTGTCAAGGTCATTAGCGATTGCAGTACCTCGCAAATTAGACAACACCGTCACAACCTAATTATTCTTGATTCATATTATTTAGCCTTTGCCAACGATTTGTTCGACCAAGTCCAAATTGTCCAAGTCCAATTGTCCAAGTAGCATCTTACAAAAACCTCTGGAAGAAAGGCTGCAGGAAATATTCTTAAATCGCAAGCGAAAAAGAAAGAGGACAGTAACATAGTCTAGATTTGTATTGAATTTATATCAAAAGTATAAAATCGTACAGAAATAAGATTTTTTTTAATTTAGTGTTAATAATTTTTTAATTTCAATAAAGTATATCAACTAATTATTTACGCCTATGGCTAGGAATGCTAGATTACTATTGATAACACTGTCGTCATGTTTGCTACTGATTCTGTCTTTTCCTATTATGTAAATATAATTTCTTCATACACTACGGCTTTATAAACTATCAAAACTTTTATTTACAATTAAATAACTATATCTCAATAATCGTTAAAATTGTTTTTTTTTTTGTTATTTCTAGTTGTTCCACATCAGTAAAGGCAGCGGCGGCGACGCGTGCCCGGAAGCGTCACGGCCGCGTGAAGACCGGAAATGGGCAGGATGACCGGATCCTATCTCCGCTCCTGACTACCTGGCAGCCATGTTGTGACGTCACTTCGCCTCGCACGGCTCGACAAAGCTGTCAGATTTTCGAGATTCGACATTATCATATGCTTAAATGAAAATTACTAAATGATAATTAAATTCTAATTTTGGAACAGTTCATTTAACTTGTATTTATTTATAATTATTTGCATTATGTATATTAAATCCCACGCCAAAAGTGTAACTATGTATTATGCTAACCTTCATAAACTCTTAACTCAGGAACTGAGTGCTTCTGCGTAAGTCCACACAAAAAAGTAAAGTAGCAGCCTATAAGTGACCTATTTCTAGAAATGGCCCTTTCAGCGAGCTTCATTTTCTTGAGCACTCAGATTGTTTTTAGATTTTAAAGAATAAAACATAAAAATTTTATTTGTACAAGTCACATGTTACATCATATTTTAAGTAACAAAGTAAGCACTAAAAATTGAGGAGCGCAAATAATAACCTAAAAAGAGTTAACATAGACGTTACTACTAATGCTTGAAAGAACTATTTATGTTTTTCTGGTTAAACTGCTGACAACAAAAAGGCCAATTTAACGAAATAAAATCGATAAAGATTAAAAAAATAAAATTCCAAACTCCATTTTTGCATTGTAAGAGACCTTAAAGAAGAAAATACCAGCAAGCCATTCAACGCCTGATCTGGACTATATCTTCAAACCGTAATATTCTGAAACATGAATTTATCTGCAACCCAAGTAAGTTTGCCGAAGCTAAAGCATCCGCCAGTTATCATTGCGGGAGTATATAATTGTTGGCAATTTCATGTCTCCATTCAGCTCATGAATGGCAACCATTAGGCAGAGCTCTCGACGCACCCTCCACGGCTAATAAGTGCATTTCGCTTTACAGGACTCCTTAGTGCAGTTTTTAAAGCATTACAGTTTTTAAAAAATGGCCATGGAGAGCCGCCATTTTACCTCAACGAGAGAATTGTGACGCAAGTTGTTGTTTAATTGAGGCTATTAAGCAATTAAGTCACTTTTGTAATTAATAAGGTGTAAACGAAGTTCAAAACACTAAATAGATTATTATACAATCTGTTCTATTATATTTTGATATTATGAAAGAAACACAAATACAATGTGATAATGTTTAATTTCTATTTTTTATCTGAGAGTTATATAGAAATACCGAAAGTATCAGAAGAAGAAATAAAGTGAGTAAAAAGGACAACCTATGTCTCACTCTAAACTCTCAATACTATAATCAAAACCATACATATTAATAGCATAGAAAGGTTGCACATATGATAATCCAGTTCATCATTAATCTTACCAAATTTCATAGAAACTCAGTAAGGCTTGAAAGTACATGAAACATTCAAACATCGAATCATCCATTATCATCGAAAAATAGAATATTTCAATAGTGGTTTGAGTCATCATACAGTGGAATTAGTGCACGCATCTGTGGGACGGAGGGTGGTGCTCTTCTTCTCTTCGGACCAGGTAACATATACCTTTTTATATTTGCATGTGGAATGTTGCGAAGTAACTTTTTCAATAACAACTTTACAATGAATTTCCGCAAAGTAACGCCTAAGTCAATTAACTGTCTATTTCAATATTATTACAATCACATGTCACGTTTCAAATAAGCTTCAATAAGATTCGACAATTAGATTGACATTATTTTGTATGCTATAAAATAGCTATATAGATTCATGGGACATAATTACTGTAACACTGTAACATCTTCACCCAATAATGATACCACTGTATCAAATAACTTACTTACAGCAAATAAAGAATTGTAATTTGAAAAATTTGAAATTTGCTGAAAAGTGAGTCGAAAGGACTTCATCGTCTAAACCTCTGCCTACCACAGTATGAAAAATTACGTGAAGATATAAAAATTACAGTTCTGATAGTAGTAGGATTATATTATTGTTTTGGGTAACTCGCCTTTTAAACTGAATATGCACTAGATGATTACCTGCGTAAGTAGATATTAATGAGAACATAATGGGAACTTATACCTTACTGAATGGAATTGAGATCTTTAACAATGGACACATCCTGCGTCTAATATAATCGCCATGAAACTTGGCAATAACTGTATAAAGAATGGCGTGCTTTGACCTTGCTTAAAAGTACTTACAGATAGAATATTGTAACAGGCCCTTAAAAGTGTTTGTTTACTAATTATACCTAAATTTATGCTTAAATTAAATAATGTGTATGACCTAGAATATAACGACTTCGTGGTTCGCGCGCTTCCCGCCCTTCGTGGTCGAGCCTTTCAGAGTTTTCTCACTCGGATACCAGCTGCCACGTGTATTATGTCGGTTCAGAGTCTACATTAACCATATATTATTGCAATTTATATTAATCATACCTTTAAGAGCGTATATTTAACGGCCAAGGCTATTTATATAAATGCAGAAAAATATTTTTAAAGTTATTAAAATCAAACAGTTTTGTTTTTCATCACACCATTTCCAACAATAAGTAACCTTGTATTTTGTTAATACTTCAGCAATTTGTGGCATCCCATATCCAAACAATTGACATTTGGTGAAAATACATTAGGTCTTGCTGGGATTTTAATATTCGCCTCACACTGTTATTTAAAGTGGTTTTTAATGGGATTGAGATGAATACCGACATTACACTCCCCCAATTGCTCCTCTTATGAACACTTGCAAGAAAGTTATATAGTAGTTTTTATATAATAAGGGATAAACGCGCTGGTGGCTCACGTGATGGTGAGTAATCATCGCCGCCCATGAACACCTACAATACCAGAGGAATAACAGATGCGTGGCCGGCGTTGCCAAAAAAAATATATTAATAAGGACTCATAGATAAACCTACATACGTAACGGTATTATCCACCGCTGGAAATAGGCCTCTTCCGTGGAAGGGTTAATCGTAATGCCATGCGCAGCAAGCGGATTCGCGATTGCAGTACCACACACCTTGCACCTTAGACGCTGCTGCCCCTCATCGGTGCGCTTATTTTGGTCTTGTATTTCTTTAAGATGATTATCCCGCCATTTTTAGCGATTGATATTATTGTCACAAGAAGACGGGGGATGGCATATTCTTAACCAATGGCACCAGGAATATACATCTTTATTCTGTCTATATTTTTTATTTTATCTTCCTATTGCCCGTTATTTCAATGGCTATAGCTCATTGACTTCCAACTGAACCTTTAAACTGAAATTTAAAGGTACAGACTTTTAAAGAGTCCAAGGTTAAGAATGAATCCATCTATATAAAACTGGCATAAGTGTTTAAATTAAAATAAATAAATAAATATCAATATAAATATAAATATCTTCCCGCAATTCCCAATACAGGGGTAGACAGAGATCTAGTCTAGAAAATTAAGTCCCATTGACCCATCTTCCACCAAAGATATTTTTGGGACAACGTGACAGGTGATGAGCCCGTCGCCGTCTTTATGTCCAAGCCAACGATAATTCGTACATAAGTTTTTGAAAAACCCCTTGGTACAAGCCTGCCACCTGGGGATCGAACTCGGGTCTCTTGACTCGAAATTCCGATAACTCAGCCACTCGGCTGTCGTGACTTGTTTAAGTGTTTAATAACATAATATAGTAGTATCGAGGAATACAGACAAAAAAAGAAGAGGTAAATACGAATCTATCGTAGCATATTACTTATTAAATACACATATATCGGTATACTGAAGTCCGCTGTTAGACATAGACCCTAAGAAGTACCTAGAAGACTAGTAAGAATGACGCCACCGGTCTGCTAATTTTGAATTTTCTATTTGGCTATTTCGCCCTCTGTTATTAGCTACTGATAAATTATCATAATGACACAACTAACCTTTTTATACATATCTAAGCCAGTAGATGTATTTTTTTATAAAAGTTTAAGTGTAATAATCCGTTCGTCATGTTCTGCATATCATTGTCGTTGCACCAAATTTTTGTTGCAACTTTGTAAGATTGGGCTCTTAATTGGCACTCCAATGTACAATGCACGTCAGTGCCGTTTAAGTCATATTCCATATTATTTCAATGAATATTATCCTGGACAATGGTCCCGGGAAGTAAGTCACGACTCTTGTCCGCAGGCGCCCACCTGTGCTCGTGCACTAAATTGGGAAATATTTTAATTTTTTTTTTAATAATTCCACATTACTTACCACAGCCAGACGTGATCGTGAGCGGTGAAAAGAACCGTTTAAAATTTAAATGCTATAATAATGACACTAAAACGGAGTAAAATTGAATTCCAGAAATGTATAAAAATAACAGATGTAATATATTGGTGTCTTGGTGGATGTATGATTTACGGACTAACAGAAGAAATCTTTTAAATTAATGAAAAACCATTTTTGAAATAAGAACATTAGTAAAAAATCGCATTAATCGTATTATCTCCAAATGCTTCATCACATTTTCAACCGATGTATCATGATATAAACCAACTGAAACTGATCTTATTACTATAATGACGAAGGACGTGCTTCGATGGTTTAGCAACGTTGGCCGAATGGTGAAGGAAATATACAGCGCGAAAGTTTACAAAAAAAGGGATCGAGTTAGACCGAAACTAACTTTCGAAGACCATATGAGCAAATTCCTCAAAGAGGCCAATCAATAAGAGTACTCGTATATGTAAACGTGCTTGTCTATTGAAATTGATGAATTTGAAAGATGTGAGAGGGGTATGTAAAGATCGTGATACCTGGCGACCTGTTCCTTCTTGCTAACCTCTCAAGAACTATTCGTGAATGTTCATTTATTTATACATACAAGTTTTTGTTAAACTAGATTATTAACAGGTATTTTTCAAAAAATGGACAAATATAAATCAAATCATTTATTCATCGACATAGGAACATACATTCGTTTATCGATAGTCATTTTTAATCTACCACCGTTTCGTAATGAGGTTCCTCTAACGGAGAAGAAACAGGCGAAAGAAACTCCGTAGGTATCCTCTTTTTTGGTCAATATTTTTAACAATATAATGCATTATACAAATATAATGTAATATTTTCTAGAAATAGCTTGGGAGCGATCACCTCATTCCCAGGGGTTAGTGTCATTAATATATTCATTTATATTATAATGACCCTTCCTATAAAGCTTTTCTTTAATAAATTTCTTACACCTGTTAATAGACAGGCTTTGCACACTTACCAGGACTTTGTTGTAGAATCGTATATACCGCCCTAAGAACGAGTTACTTACTCTATGGAGTCTAGTAAATAATAGTGCCTTTACCGAGCATTTAATTTTTTTAGAATTCATTGTTATAAAAAACTTATGTACTTTTAGTGATATTTTATTAATATTATTCAAATAATGTTATTTATGACTACATAAATAAAACAGTTTTATGTATCAAGGAAGTTTTATTGATAAATTTAAAAAATCGGAAATAATAAATTAGTCCAAAAACGTCGTCAGAATACCCAATTTTTTTCTACTATTATAATACAAATATATATCAAAAAGATAAAGTTAACGCTCAAAGCAATGTAACATCGTCGGGTATAACGACTGTTGGAAGATTCTCCCCTAACATTTCTTCATTGGACGTCATCTCGTCGTCCTCCAGCTTTACAATCTCGCTTCGCACCAGAACGATAACGTAACACTGCATCGCTACAAGAACGGTAAAAATGTTAGTTATATGGCTATCTTGTACGACATTTTAATTTCTTAATGTATTTCTTTATTAAAATGGTCAAATTATTATTATAAAATGGCGGTTAGAATTTTTACTTCACCATTTATTAATATAAATGGTGAAGTACAAATTCCTCTGTACCACGTACCGTACCAGGATCGGCCTAATTAAATGCTATCTCCTTACTTTCCGTGAGCTGACTAAAGGCTAAAGGACATAAATAAAAAAATACTTCACGAATATTCCCATACTGATATAGAGAGAGGACTAGACAGGTAAGTTCTTTTGACACACCTTTTACCGAAAACTATTTGGGACAGCGAGGCAGATGAGGAGCCTCTAAAAACCTTGAAAACAGTAATGTTACAATAGCTAATAGTGGTATAAAAATCTCAACAATACTAGACCAAAACTTAGGCTGACCGGTGGCAGACCGCAGCGTCAGTCTTGCGAAGTTTTTGGTTTAATTATTACTAATTCGCATGCCACGCAATACAATTATAGCGGATCCTCCTTAAGGTAGAAGCATATTTTATCCTGTTTACTAGTTACTTGGTATTCTAAGTATGTAGGTCCAGGTGTTAACGCCTTGGTGTACGTTTTTTTATAGAATATGACTACCTTCTCTGGCACCCTCAACATTATAATAGAATTGTAAGAATAAATAAGCATAGCAATAGTAGTGTAGTAATAGCCCAAAAAAATTGCTTACTCTATACAAGTGACTTGTCCAGTCAGCAAACATTTTGTCACAATAGAATATGAACTTGTATCCAATACAATTTCACAGTGTTTTTTAACTTACTTATAGCAAACAACGCTGAAAAGACCTCTATAAGCTTTCCATGAGACAGCAGCATGAAAGTTGGGACCAAAGCTGCAAGAGTAGTGGCCACTGCGTAATAGTTGTACAGACGTAGCATCAATATGTCCTTCTAGAAATTGCAAAAAAATGTGTAAATATACTTTTTACTTAAAAACATTACTATTGAATACCTCCGTCAAAAACAATAAAATTTATAAATTTGCAAAGTCTCCTAAGTAATAAGCCTCGCATAATACAGCACCTTAAATATTACATAAGAACATTATTAAAAATAAAAGTTTCGAAAAAAGTAGGTATCCCTACACAATTACTATATAATAGTTTAAGTTGTGTGAATGGCAAATTGCCTTAGTGCTACAGAAGTAATATCACAGCACTCTCATAGCAAACTCAAGTTCGATCGTCTTCTAGAAGACTTTTATCAATGATTTTTCGCTGACTTAGACACTAAGATGGTGAGAAAATTGCCTACTACGTAACTACGCATCAGAAGGGGTCGCCACAATAATCCCGCTTTCACCCGTCTAAAGTGGATTGGTGATATCTTACATCTCAGACATTAAGCACTGTTTACCTTGACTGACTTGAATACCCGAAATAATTCATAAACTTTTCTGACTAAATACAATCAACACAAAACATAAACTTATAATTTAGCTATAGAAGCGAGTTAAGTAAGTACTCGGGGAGACGGGATTTCACGTCTGAATCCAACAACGAGGATGGAAGGGGAGGCGGCTTTAACGTGCTCTAATTTCCCAATGGTAACGGCGCAAGAATGACCCCTCTTTCTTCCACTTGGTGTCGTGTGATGCGACTAAGGGAAACAGCCTTAAATACTTTAATGGCGACCGATAGATAGTAACCCTGCAGTAAAATTTCCCCTTTAGCATCTCATGAGATCCATATCCAGCACTTTTAAAGGCAGTGTCAATTTATAATAACGATCATAATATATAGGTAGTATGTAATATCTCAATGAAATTGAAAAAATTGTGGAGGATGATTATATAAATTATATAAATATTTGTATATAATTTGGCGAATTTCATTACTTAGGTAATATAATATTTATAGATATAACTCTCAAGTGACTCCGAAGTGAATGATAAAAATCGTAAACTAAAAGTAAGTTAGGAGCGTTTTACAATATTCTCATGTTACCTGATATCCAGCTACAAGCAGCAGTACGTTCAGTATAACACCCATGCCTAGAATACTGAACAATACGGTTGAGGTCACGACTTCCAGCGAAGTGTCATTTGTTATCGACAGTTTCTGCAGCTCGGTTGTGATAACGAGGCATGCCACGGCGAGAAGGGAGAATATCTGCGAATATCAAATATAATATTTTTGATTCAAAGATTCGCGTCATGTTAACGACAGTGTAGCAATGATCATCGGCGATTAGTACAACTATCGTGTGTTTTTCTTGCTGGTTACAACTATGCTTCAAAATTCAATTATGAAGTTTATTTGAAATAATTGAAAGTGAATGTTATAAACAAGTTGTTTATACCGTTTCTATAAATATGCCTACAAGATAGAATGAAATATTGCCAGCGAAAATTTCTTATCCAGGATAAACTGTAAGCATGCTAGTCAAATGAGTGGGGTGCGCTAGTGATATTGTACCCTTTAGCTGTAAGTTTGTAAGATTTTAAAACTGCAAATTTTAACCACAGTGTTATAATTCTGTTCGCATGTTATTGTATATTTGTTAACTAGAAAGATACGACACCACATAATGATGAGTTTTTTGTAAAGAAAACTAATATATATGTAACTAGTTTTGTAACACATAACCACTATAACTAAACTTCAATAGTCATGCCTAAAGTGGTTCACAACAACAGTCGAATGGAGGGCTAAAACCTATGACGTCGTGATTGGCAGTCTGCACTCAAAACCATCAGGCCATCGACGCTTTATAGTTAACATTAAAAGAAATATAAAAAAACGTTCTAAACTTATAGCTCAAGAGAGGGCTCTTATATCTTATATAATATAATAATAATACATGTTTACTAAATTAAATACTTTAATAAATGCGCAATCATCTGTGTTCTATCTATAGGCTGGGGCTATCTGGAGCTTATGCTCGAGCCCCGGAGTCTTGTTGTTATTGTTACTGTGATTACTGCAATATTCACGTTGTATTTTTAAGTGCCTCTCCAAATATTAGTATTCCACTGTTTGCAGCCATTAAATTTTCTATACATAATCATAACTGGACCTTGGCGTCTGAATTTTCTGATCTTTTCACTGCATCAAGTAATTCCATAACGAATTCATAGGCTATTCTTCCGCTTCTTTTATTTTATATTTCACACACATGTAACTAAAGTTCTATATCTGTAATTTACTATTGTATGATTATTGGGCGTCGGACCGATAAGCTGCAGCAAATCATAATAAATATTTTTTATGTTATTAAATTAAAGAGAAAAAAAAATTTCTCTTTAATTTAATAACATAAAAGTTCAGCATAAATATGCTTTAAAAATCAATAAAATTGCATAATAAAAATATTTTTTAATCAAACATTTTAAATTGTAATCATAATAAATATATTTTATACGCCTGAGCCCTGTACGAAAAACGTACCATATTGTACGTATGTATGTAATTTATAATCATCAAGACCCAATACCAATTCATAGAAACATTTTGAAAGAATTTTGACTACATTTTTTTAAATAAATAAATATCTTCACGCAATTCCCAATACAGGGGTAAACAGAGGTCTAGTCTAGACAATTAAGTCCCTTTGACCCACCTTCCACCGAAGATATTTTCTGGAGAACGTGACGAGTGTTGAGCCCGTCGCCGTTTTTATGTCCAAGCCAACGATGTAATTCGTACATAAGTTTTTGAAAAGTCATTGGTACTGCCACCTGGGGATCGAACTCGGGTCTCTTGACTCGAAATTCCGACCACCCAATCACTCGGCTATCGTGACTACTTTTACTTTTTATTCTTTTAAAGGATGCAAATAATATGAAAAGTTACTTATATTCCTGTTAACCACTCCGACTAAGCTACAGTCAATAGTGAGGTTGGCGACTACAGTAGACATTTACGAAGTAAGATGGTTTGATATCATCACATGTTAAATGATGAAAATACTAATATACGAAGTTTTTTTTGTTTGTTTCTTCGCCATTATAGAAACCTCATGACGAAACGGTGGTAGATTCAAAACGTGACTATCAATAAACAAAAAAAAATAAAAATAAAGAATGAAAAAAACAGATAAATAAATTTATTGAAGAATTCAAAACTTTAAAACTGACTAAGAATATGTCACCCTTTTTATTTCTGTGAAAAAACCATGACAAGTTTTCTAAAATCTTCAAAAATCTTTATGTTATTATTTAAAACTGACGAAAAAGTTGAAATTTTACTTACTATATTAATATATGCAAATATAATGATCCCCCGACGCAATGGAAAACAAAAACAACACCTTTTCACTTCAGGTACTTTAAAATGCATTTTTCTTTTAAGTTTCACAACACACGAGTAGCTTGCTAGATTTGCACCAGAATTATAACACATTATCAATATTTGTCAACATTTCACGTTGCTATTCTGTATTTTGTTATAATTATGTATGTATTTCTCACGAAGCAATAAACATATCAATTGACCTAAGAAAACATGTCAATATAAATCCGTTTATTGACCCTATAAGTAATCATACATGTATAAAAATATAAGCATAGTTCTATTTATCGATATCACTTGTGAATTACAAAATTCAATTTGCAACAAAGAAACAATTAGTGGCGATTTATATTATATAAATTTTATGGTGAATGAATGGCGGTTAAATTAATTCTCCGTCATCTTCATTCATTTAATATATAAAACACACAGCAAGATATAAGTATAAATATCTCACGCATATTCCAATACTGCGGGGAATAGACAGTGGTCTAGATAATTAAGATGTTTCGACCCACCTTTCACCGAAGCCTATTTAGGTCAACGACTGGTGATGAACCTGTCACCATCTATCATGATTATGATCATATAATATTCATTTTATCTGAGGTAATTTTGTAAACTACTAAAACTATTATTACGGTCGTGTGGTTATGGCGTAAGAACATAGCACTCCTTTCCTTCCCGGGGGTGTTGTAAGAAGGGACACAGGAAGAAGACTTGCAGGTATCATTGGCTACCGACATATGGCGGAATTACCATCTCGAAAAATATCAAATCATAATTTAGGTGACAGGTGACAACGGGAAACAGTGTATACGGTGCAACTTACCTGGTACTGCGATCGCCAAGTTTGTTGCCAAGTGTGACGATTATGGCAAATCAATTATGGTTATATATGTAATTATAACGGTTCGATGCGATAACGAGATTGTTTTTAAGGCCAGGGGAAGGAAAAGTGTTATTTAGAATTTCACTTTAATCATACATAAATACATACTGCGTACGAATTTATGCCTATCGAACAATACATAAGTTGCTATACCGACTGAAGAAGAAGTGTAAAACATGCCATAAATAAAAAAAAATATAAATATTTTCACGCAATTCCCAATGCAGTGGTCTAGTCTAGACAGTTAAGTCCCTTTGACCCATCTTCCACCGAAGATATTTTCGGGATAACATGACAGGTGGTGAGCACGTCGTCTTTATGTCCAAGACAACAATATAATTCGTAAATAAGTTTTTGAAAAACCCATTAATACGAGCCTGCCTGAACCTAGGTATCGAACTCGGATCTCGTGACTCGAAATTTCGACCACCCAACCACACGGCTATCGTGACTTAAAACATGTTAATTACACTTTAATAGTCTGAATACTATGTAAATGAGCATCTCAAGTGCATTTGATTTTACCACCAATATTATCACTGATACTAAACAGGAAAGTTTTCAAATCTATCTGAACTAACAACTAACTGTGTCTCGGTATATTTGTGAAAATCAATAAATATTGTGACAAAATATTCATACTTCACTACTGGAAGACTTCACCGCAAACCAAATCGGTCAGGAGGATCTCATCATAAATCAGACGTTGCGTCATGTGCCCAGACTATAAGATAATGAGTTGCTTATTGGTTGTTATTGCATAATTGAGCCACCCACTGTACGACCCTCAGCAGACTCCCGATTAGCCCCGTTATTGTGCCAATGTTTGTTTATTTTTCGTTCAATTACCATCTGGTTCCCGCTAGTGTAGTTTGTGGAATGTTTACTAATTTTAGTTTGTAATTGACGGCCGAGTACGGCTGCATTTGGAAGTTTACTGAGTAAATTAAGCGTATTTATACGCTAATTTACATAATTTGTTATCATATTTCGTATCAATAAAGGGTTATAGAAATCATATTGTGTTGTAAAATTTAATAAATATAGGATAAAGTATCTACTCAATGAACTTACCTTTATCCCAAAAATAACATGTTATTATCTATAGCTAATGAGAGGTCTAAATAACTTATAGTCAGTTTGATCGACATTACATCGGATCTTTTTTAAGACAACGTGACAATTGGTAAGCCTGTCGCCAACTTAGCGTCCAAGCCAACAATACAATTCCATAAAAGTTTTGAAAAAACTCATTGGTACGTCCCTTCCTCCTTAGAATAGAAGAAGTATCTCCTAATCAGAATTCCGACTTCCCAACCACTCGGCCGTTGCGGCTTTCATTTTTCTAATGAAAAAAATCCAATTAATCATTAACTGGCTCCCTCTACACCACCCTTGTCTTCCATGAGGTAAATTTACGAAGTAATGTGTTTGTAAAACATGATGTTGATTTTAAAAGTTTTTTGGTCTCTGACCGAGTCTCTAAGGTTTGAACTCGTTCAAACAACCAGCGATGGAACGCAGCATCCTATGTATAAAGAGAACCCTGCGATCAATTACAGGCATCGCCGATGTGGGCGCTCAAAGCTGCCAGGCTTAAGTGCGATTGGGCGAGCCATGTAGCACGAATGCAGCCAGACAGATGGGCCAAAACTATCACAGAATGGGCTTCATGTACAATGATATCAATTGGCTGTATCAGGACTATGCGTGAGGAAAAAAATAAAACCTTAACTATTCGCGCAAATCACACGCTGTTAAAATTTACCTGTGGGTTACATTTCGTCGAAGGTTATTTGGAAAACAGGTGATGAGCTCGTCGACGTCTTGGTGTCCAAGCGAGCGAGGTTTGAGAGGCGGAGGGAAACAGTTAACACGGAGGTCTAGCTACAATTGCATCCCTCACTTGTGTCCTCTCCGTTAAGCGTAACATCTCTAAATATTACTTTTCCCAGTCCGTTAGGATTGTTAAATTCGGTAAAAAGTTTATGTACATATTTTAATCGCTGATTTCTTCATAAGTACTTAAAAGTAGCTTAAATTAGATATATATTCAATAATAAAAAAAATTGTCCTACCTATTATTAAAGTTAACACTAGCTGAAAACTATTAGAAACTTGATCGTGGGTCTTAAGGGACTGCAGGTATAAAGATGAGTGGTGAGGACTAATGGGAACAACAGCAAATTTTCCTACGTGATTGATGGAGGGATATTACTACACCGTTACAAGTAGCAAGTAGATATAAAATTTCGGTTGTATTTATCAACTTTACGGTCAATCGGTCGCTGTAAAAAAAGCACGTAATAACAAAATAGCAGCAGAAGAAATTTTCAGCAAATGCTAAAAATAAGAATAGGCTCATGGATATGCTACGAGAAACACTTACAGAAATTAATATATTTTCGTGACAAGCAATAGCTGATGCCGATAGACTAATAATTAAAACCGCTTCTAATCCACAATCGGAAAAAATTGCTGTAGTATTGGTGGTGTATTAGTTTTATTGCCTGCGCACTCTCCAACAGATCGAGAATTTTCTACAACCATCTAAAGCAAAATACCGCAAAAAGCGTACTCTTCTAAAAGCTAGAAAAAGTATTACCCAAGTGTAAACCGCATATTCTGTTCTTCGTGCATTCACTGAATGTGACACGACCTTCCATCCTTTTTTTACAGTGGCAAAAATGTATTTGCCAAAAATTTTGAAAAACGCATTGACTTGCAAAATCCTGCTACAGATTTTAAAATTAATGCAAAGATATTATTGAAATTTTAAGGCTGGTATTACATTCACTCTTGCTTTATACGTGATGCCCGAAAAATAAAAGATCTTAATCTATTAAGATATTCTATTCTTTTTTTTAAAGCAACTCCTAAAAATACCTGCGTTAAACTACTTTACCACCTGCTGCAGATGCCGCTTTGGAACACTTTAAAAGAGTATTATTTTCCCAGTACATGGGCAGACAGAGGTCTAGTCTAGACAATTAAGTCCCTTCGTCCCTCCTTCCACCGAAAATATTTTCGGGACTACGTGACAGGTGGTGAGCCCCTCGCCGTCTTATGTCCAAGCCAACGATATTATTCGTACATAAGTTTATTAAAAACCCATTGGTACGAGCCTGCCACCTGGGGATCGAACTCGGGTCTCTCGACTCGAAAATCCGACCACCCAACCACCCGGCTATCGTGACTAATTATTTATTGAAAATATTTTTATTTATTTTATTCAAACATGTCTCGGAAGAAAAATATCACCAGAAGAATGAGGTTGGAAATATGAATGCGGAATATTGATACCGCAAAGATGACCCAGCGACCAGGTCCAAATTCTTTACTAAAAATTATTTTTTATACTTGCAAAACAGGATGCGGACTATCTTGTGAATAAATGAAAAGTGGATTAAACTGCACTGCTGCTTGATTAGAATGCAATGGTGACAGGCTGTACAAATACTTCACCTACAATCTACATCAACGAGGTTGCCGACGACGACAAAAATAAACAATAACGTAATAATGTATATACATTATTAGGTTATCGTCAACTAATTATCCTCAATGCAGTGCTTATTGCACCATCAGCGGCAGAACTGCAGGCATTTGTCACGTGTATGAAAGAGGAATGTAAAATTAAAGGTCTCCGTTTGAATTCTAATAAAACTAAGGTTCTGGTATTTGAAAGGGACGAATAGAAAACGAAGTGTTGAAATTTGGATAAATCAGGAATGTCTAAAACCTGTGAATGAAATTGTATACTTGGGGAGTGCTTGTAGCCGGAATCGAAGATGTGATATAGATGTGGACAGGCTTGTCGCTGCCGGGAACAAAGTCAACGGTACTTGACTGCGTTAGTCAAAAGGCAAGACGTAGTAAAAAGTGCTGGCCTTGCAATTCATAACACAGTAGTGGTACCGTCTTTGTTATATGACAACGAAACCTGGATATGCCAGAAGAAGCAAAAAAGCAAGTTGAATGCAGTGGAGATGCGAACATCCAAATATAGTTTTTTAAATATAAAATTGAAATATTCACTATAAAAATTGTTTTAATCGAGATCGGATAATCATTTTTTATTAACTTTTTCGTTGGTGGACCTGGGTTCCGAGATTTTGCAATTTTTATGCCTTACGGCGCTCAACTATTAGGCTACTTGAGTAGCCACCTCAGAAGGTGCTTGGAAAGTGTCGTTTGCGTAGCAAAAATACAATATTTTGTTTGCTTCACTAATATCTATGGTAATGATATGACATTCGAATGGAATTGTACCTCTTTATACAAATACATAATCTGTTTACTTTTCTCTATGATCTATGTGCTTTGCTCTGTGGCGCAAATTTTACTTGGTTTTCTTACGTGAGCCGATTTTTGTTTCTATATCAGTTTACTTAAAAGTAATATAATAGAATCAGTAACATTAATCAACATTTAAGTCAAGGTATTGTCAATTTAGTATTTATATTCATACATTTTATAATTTTCACTGTTAAAGATTTTGAGGTTAGATAATCATGCAACAGACTTTTACATCTGTTATAAAGATTCAGGAACGATTTTATTTTATTTCGTATTTAAACATATGTTTTGACACATTATTGAAATATTAAAAACTAAATTATAGGATGATTTTGTGAAAAAATCGTGCAATATTATGCAAATAATCTGCTATAAATCTTGCATCACATCAAGTTTTTTTATTTGATCTAACCATTTTAAGCTACCAATGTATTTAAAATAAAACAAAATAGTGCAACCAATTCTATAGACAACAAATTGATTTAAACATTTTCAATAACGATAATAACAATAGGGTAGTATCATAAATAAAAAGGTCATTAATTACAATTTGGTATTTTCTTTTAGATATGGCAGCGCAACTCTTCAATCGTATTGGGCAAGTTGGCTTAGGTGTAGCCCTTGTTGGAGGTGTTGTTAATTCTGCTCTTTATAATGGTATGTATGATTGAGAATTAAGAATATAAGGTGTGATATTAAGAATGTCTTCTGCTAAATTAGCTTATTTTAGTTAACTTGAGGTATACAGTTTTAACAAAAACTATTATATTGACATATAATAATAATTTATAAGGCACAATGTAATGTTACTTTTGACTTTGCATAGTATTTTTGATAAGTTTACGGGATTTCATGACAAAATTTTCATGAAAAAAGTATCCTATGGTTATTGAAATTCTAAACAACATATTCTTACTTTTTTTATATTTTACAGATTTATAAAATCAATTATAAATATATAATAATAATATAATCGATATATAATATAATAAATATATAATAATATAATAGCATAAGTTGAAATTTTAAATTACTTCTATGCTCCTTTTAGGAGTTTAAAAGACATTTACACTAGACCTTCCTCTTTATTAATTCACACTTATACAATTATATTCACACTTATAAAATACATTGATATGATGTCACCATCTCCACAAAACATGTACATATATTATTAGAGAATTTCAGTATAACAACATAAAGAATAATATTTCAAACATTATATCCAGCAAGTCCTACCATTGGACCTTATAAGAAGGGCCATTAAAATTCCTTACATTAAACACTTTATATTTCCAAACATTATTGATTACTACAACAATAACGTAAATTTCATCCACTATAAAAGTAAATAATAAAAATAAATAAATATCTTCACGCAATTCCCAATACAGGGGTAGACAGAGGTCAAGTCTAGACAATTAAGTCCCTTTGACCCACATTCCACCGAAGATATTTTTCGGGACAATGTGACAGGTGATGAGCCTGTCGCCGTCTTTATGTCCAAGCCAACAATATAATTTGTATATAAGTTTTTGAAAAACCTATTGGTACGTCCCTGCCACCTGGGGATCGAACTCAGTTCTCTTGACTCAATATTCTGACCACCCAACCACTAGGCTATTATGACATACACTATAAAAGTGATAACATATTTTATTCTTATACAGTATGAACCTGTTTTTGGCAATAAGTATAATTTTAAGATAAATATAACAAAAAATATTTTTAATGTGCTGTTCTATGATAATACGGTTGTTGGTTCTGTGATAATAAATTAAAAAAAAAATCCACTGCGGGATATCTCTAGACCTCTCCCACATGGGAGGCTTTGCCATAATTACCTCACTTGGCAAGCAGATTGGTGATTGCTGTACCTGATATCTTGCTCCTTAGACGTAGCTGCCCATCATTTGCCTGCTGAATTTTGATCTGGTATTTATTGATGTGGTATCCCACCATCTGTTAGCCAATTGCATTTACAAGGCTTTTCCCTCAGTCGGCTCTTACAACACCCACTGGATTTATATCTTATGCTGATACCACTAGGCATTTGACATTTTAACTTATATTAATTTGTTTTCATTTGTTATTTTCAGTTGATGGTGGTCATCGAGCTGTAATTTTCGACAGATTTGCTGGTGTCAAAAACTTGGTTGTTGGTGAAGGCACCCACTTCTTCATTCCATGGGTACAAAAACCCATAATTTTTGATATAAGATCAAGACCAAGAAATGTTCCTACTGTGACTGGAAGTAAAGGTGTGTATGAAAATAATGTTTTTTTATCTTCACATATTTCTCAATACTGGACTACATTGCCTCTGTGTAAACAGAGGTAGAGACAATTTCTACCCAATTTTTCACTAGAGCTTATTTTGGAACAATGTGACTGGTGGTTAGCCTATTACCATCTTAGTGTGTTAGCCTATATATATATATATATATATATGTATATATATATATATATATATATATATATATATATATATATATATATATATATATATATATATATATATATATATATATATATATATATATATATATATATATATATATATATATATATATATATATATATATATATATATATATATATATATATATATATATATATATATATATATATATATATATATATCATTTGACTTACGGTACACTTGACTACGGTTCTGGTAGTGGTTTTGTATATAGTAGTGCCATACAGTAGCTTCTGCTGCTGCATGAATGGGTTAGTTTGTTAGGGGCATGACCTTGCAGACAAATACCGGAGTGAAGTTGGAGAATCTTTTACTTCTGTGTTTTGTATGGTGAGTGGAATAATGCAGAGACACACACTCTTATACTCCTCCTTTTATCCAATTTCCTTCCACTAACCCAAATTCTTCCTTAAAACAACTCACAACCCCTCCATTGTTGCAAGTGCATTTGAGCTATAATAATCACCTCCCACCTGGTAAATTAATTGATTCTCGGCCACCTCTTATAAATAAACTTATTGTTTACTTGATGATTTCTTTTAAATTAAACCACAGAGCATAGCTAACAAATTATAAATTTTTGTATGTCACTTCTACTATGCAGTTGAGTAAATTAATGATTAGACTTTTATAAAAATGGTTTAATTTCATTTTCTTCTCAAAAAATAAATACAACAATAACTTTATATTCAATTTAATCAGAGATTCCTTAGTACTTTGGTTCTTGCCCATCAAGTCTCCCGTTCAAGTAGTATCTGTGCCATTACTGGGATGGTCAGAGTTCTTGTCTAGACAATGATAATGATTAAGGAATTATCTTATTTCAGATCTTCAAAATGTAAACATTACATTGCGTATCCTGTTTCGACCAGTACCTGATCAGTTACCAAGAATCTATACAATTCTTGGTATAGATTATGATGAAAGAGTGCTTCCCTCGATTACAGCAGAAGTCCTAAAGGCAGTTGTAGCACAGTTTGATGCAGGAGAACTCATTACACAGAGAGAGGTAATAATAAAATGATTTATATTATAATAATTATAAAATGATATTTTAAGAAAACTTACTCTAACACAGTGGCTTGGACTAGCCAATGAAGTATTTTTATAAATATGAAAGTGCCTGTGCCTTGTTAAGTCTTCATTATTGGTCATTATTCATATTTATAAATTATTATGAATGTTTCTATGTTCTCCATATTGTTATCACAATTAGTCTTATGTTGTTAAATTGCTGAATTTATTTTAATTAGAGAAGATTAGGACAATTAATAGTAATAGTATAGTTATAGTGTTCAGATCATTAAAAACTCCATTACATTATACTGCTATTTTTGCTTTTTTAATTGTCTAACTAAATTAATAGTTTTTTATGTTCTGCCTTTTAAAAATGTTCATAAACTAACTAAAACAAAATTTTAACATAGCACTAGTTAAAAACATCCAGAGTTAAGGTTGGACTAACCAAAGCATAATCAACAATTTTAGATAATTATTTAAAAACAATCATAAAGTGGAAATTATCTATAAAATAGACCATGACATGAGACTCCATGAGACAGTTTTATTAAAACATAGCAAATATCCATTATAAATTATAATATAGCATATTGATAAACCAAATTGTATAACATATATTACATATGAAAACTAACAAAACTTAAATTGTAGAACACAATTTGTTTCCTTGTTTCATATTTTTTGCCTCAGTTTCTAATCATTCAATTTTTATAAATAAAAAAAATTTCCTATGCAGTAATCACCCACCAACAGAATGGATGTTCTGTTGGTGGGTGTCATATGAGGCCATTAAGGGAAAAGTTTAGAAAATGCTATTGGCTACCGACATATGGTGGGATAACCATTCTGGAAAATATCTGACCAAAATTCAGGAGACCAGTGTCGGGCAGCAACGTCCTAACATGCTACGTGTCTGGTACTATGTATTAGTAATTTTTTTAATACTAAAAATTCATTTATACTGCGATCGCTAATCCGTTTGCCAAGCATGCCGATTATTGGAAACCCTCCAATACGGGAGAGACCTATGTCCTGCTGTGGACTTATATGCAGTTCTCATGATGATGACACAATTCCGCGAGAATAAATATCTTATGCTCCTACAGAAAAATATGGAAGTTTCCCTGTAGAAGCTCATGTTTTTGAGAGTAGTAGTACTAGAAAAAATTAAGAACTAGAATTTTTAAATCAATTTTTCATTTGATTGTGGATAGAGAATTATGATAGAGAGCATCAAAATCTGATACACACTACAAAAGTAAAAAATTAAAATATCTTCACGCAATTCCCAATACAGGGCTAGACAGAGGTCAAGTCTAGACAATTAAGTCCCTTTGACCCACCTTCCATCGAAGATATTTTCGGGACAACGTGACAGGTCGTGAGCCCGTCGCCGTCTTTATGTCCAAGCCAACGATGAAATTCGTACATAAGTTTTTGAGAAACTCATCGGTACTGCCACCTGGGTCCTCGAAATTATGATATTATTTATACACACTACACTAAACATTATAAGAGGAAACTCAAAGAAACATGTTGAAATCTTATGGAAACCATTAAGGTAAATTCTTACACATGTTTTAAATTTATAAACCTTTTTACAGATTGTTTCACAAAAAGTCAATGAAAGTCTCACTGAAAGGGCTTCACAGTTTGGTTTGATATTAGATGACATCTCTATCACACATTTAACATTTGGCAAAGAGTTCACTCAGGCTGTAGAATTGAAACAAGTGGCCCAGCAGGAGGCTGAAAAAGCGCGGTTCCTTGTAGAGAAAGCAGAGCAACAGAAAAAGGCTGCGGTCATAGCAGCAGAGGGTGACGCTCAGGCTGCGATACTCCTCGCAAAATCATTTGGCACCGCAGGGGAAGGTCTCGTTGAACTTAGACGTATAGAAGCAGCGGAGGATATTGCTTACCAACTATCAAAATCCCGAAACGTAACTTACCTACCTCAAGGACAAAATGTTTTACTAAACCTGCCGACACAGAACTAAGACAAAATCTTTTTACAACTAAGAAATTCGGCTTATAATAATAAGATACTTGTTGAATTGGTATCGTGCATTTCTATTCACATAATAATTAAGTGTTGCATTGTAAGGACTTAAGGGGTGGTTCCGCCGATAGATGTAGTCAGATATTAGCTTTATGGAAATATTGTAATTACGAAAATAAAATATAATTTGTTGAATCGTTGTCTTTTTTAGATATTGGAAAAAGTATTTTGTTGATATAAATGGTATTATAGTCATTTTCACTTTGCTTTATACTATTTGTGATGAGAAAGTAGTTGTGACGAAGACAATAAGGACATGTTAAGTAGAAGAGTAACCTGTCAGTAATTAATTTCGACTTTTCATTAAATATATTATCAACTATGTCTTGGTATAGCTATATACAACATTCTGTTTTCCTCTGCGGCCTTGGCTGTGCGTAAACTGTGTAACGTAAGACTAAAGTGAATTGAACAAGTTCATGCGCGTCAACGATTGCCACTTAGGAGGAGAGAGATAACGCTATAGTGTTTCTAAAGCCACATCTCCTAAAATTCCTCTTAATATGAGGAAAATTTTAGACATTGAAACTGATTTTTTTTCTACTGCTGAATATATTAATTAATATATAAATATACTATTTAATGAGTCATAACTTTCAGTATCGTATTGAAAGCAGAAATCACGATAGCCGAGTAGTTCGATCCCCTTATGGCCGGCTAGTACCAATGGGTTTTTTTCCAAAACTCCCATCTGCACCACCTGTCACGTTGCCCCGAAAAATGTCTTCAGTGGAAGGTGGGTCGAAGATTCTTAATTGTCTAGACTAGACCTTTGTCTACCTATGAATTGGGAATTGCGTGAATGTAATAATAATTGAAAGCTACTTCTTCATCAAGCAAGTGTTGGCATTTTATACTTCTTGATCTGAAATTGACAACAAATTTAATTAATATCTTTTAGATACCCAATTATTCACCCTACATATTTCAATGCCTAGTAGTCTACAAAAAGACCACTCCAATAGAAAATACTCTCAAATATTAAAGATTATTTGTAGTGTCCTATGGAAGCTTCGGCTTCGTCCGAGCAACCACCTTCGTTTTTGGCCGAGCCAAAGTTGTATAATGTGTTATGTGTTATGATAGAGGAAGAGATTATAAATGTGCGAAATGTGAGAAATTTTTACATTACTTTTTTATAGTATACAGTCAAAAATACTTTAAAACATATTAAACGACGAGGAGCCACGTATTACCAGTTATGACATGGATTTGAGATGTGGTCCTTCACTGCGGACCGTATGTGGAGACTCAAAGTTCCTCAGCGTGTTGTGGAAAGAACTATGCTCGAAGTTTCTCTGCGTGATAGAATTCATTGAACACGAACGAAGACATTATCCGCAGCAGAACTTAGTTAACTAACATAGCAGTAGGTAATGATGATCAGCGCGGTGAATTGGTAATAGACCGATCATATTGCTCTACGAATGGGACGAAGACTTGAAAAATGTCGATCAATACAGGTGGCTGGGGACCATTCTTAGTGGAATGCTTTGGGGGAGGCCTATACATATTCAGCAGTGGACTATTGATAGACTGTAAACAAGAAGAAATGATGAGGAATTTAAAATTCGAAAACTAATACAAAACACATATGCATTATCAAAGAGAATCGTTCCATTATCACAAGGGCTCATACTGACTGCATGCCACTTGCATTTGGCTCAAAGCCGTTTAGCCGCCGTAATCCTATATTTACCATTGAAATATTTTTCATTAAATCTATTTAACAGTAACCGAAGATTTATCAGATTTTGGACGGCGTAGCTTTAAAACGAGGCACATGTTTCGCCTCGGAAGTAGCTTATCAATTATGCGACGTCTATTCACCATTCACTGTATTCACATGCCGATTTGTGCTAAATTTAAATATTTGATAACTCCGTATATATGTTTATTAAGAAAAAAATATTATTGTCTATCATTGAAGGCATTTGCTCGCGGCAGACGGATCACAAGTATTCTTCATCATGTTTCATTAAAGAAAATTTTTCAATTAACTCTTCATCATTTAATTCAGTTGAAAATGCATCTTTGTCTAATAAATAATTTTTTTGAATTTTATTAAAAAACAAATTTTCTCTGATGCATGCTTGTTTTATGTAATCTATTTCATCAGAATTCAAGCCTCCTGGTAACGTCAATTTACACAGATTAATATTACTTTTAAAGTTTTTTATAAGATTGTCAACTTCTTTCTTAAAATTATCATTAACCAACTCTATTGATGTGGAATCTTTGTCAATTAATTTAGTCTGATTAAAGGAATCCCGAGTTTTTGTTATCAATTCTAACTCTGCCTTTATTTCCTCATTATCTGGACTTAACTTCAAAGCCCTTCTTATTTTTTTCTCTGCACTATTAAATTGTCCTATCATACGAAGTGCTTTTGCATTCTGAAATAGTACTTTGCTGTTATTCCATAGACACCTCAGTCTGTTAAGTTCATTACAAGCAGTACATGCCCGAAGTGGTTGTTTAACTTTATTATAACATACTGAGAGATTTGTGTAAAGTTTTATGAGTAATTTTTCTTGAATTTTTTCTTCATTTTCATCTGCCAAACGACACTTATGAAGCATGGAAACACTTTTTTTAAACAACTGAATAGCTGCTGTATAATTTTTTGTTTTATGCAGTGCAACTCCTGAACTATATAACAGTTTAACTTCATGGTGTACTCTCTCGAACATATTTGGTTCCGAAAAATTAATGGGTCTGAAAATTAAATTGGTGAATAATTTATGTCTCTATAATTATGTGTTTAAATTTATGTCTATGTCGATTTCTTGTAGACTTTAGAACATATGTAACTTCTACAGAAGGCCTTCAACATTTTTTTATTGGATAGGGTGGTAAAGAAACTAAATTCAACCTTATGGTATAAAAAACCCATAAAACTTCAAAAGAAGTTTACAGATGTATTTTAACTCCCCCAGACACATAACATACATACATACATAATGTCTTGTTAAAGTCCACTGTAAGTCATCGGCCTCTGCCATAGGGAGGATTTGCCATAATTGCCATGCTTGGCAAGCGTATTGGCGATTGCAGTAGCAGACCACTCGCACCTCAGATACTGCTGCCCATCTTGGTCTGATATTTTTAGAGATGATAATTCCGCCATCTATTGGTTGCTATAACATTATTCAAGGCTGTTTCCCTTAGTCGCCTTTTACAACACCCACGGGAAGAAAGGGAGTGGCAATATTCTTACACTGTTACCAATCCCCAGACATTAAGATGTAGTGACTCAGAAAGTAAAGGGTAGAATGTGGTACTGAACCACACAACTCCTAGATAGTGAAAGTAGACTCTTTCTCTATCTAGGAGTTGTGTGGTTTACCTTTAACAACGCAGTCTTTTGTTTTTAATGAAGTTTAATTCTACATACATACATACATATCATCACGCCTCTTTCCCGTAGGGGTAGGCAGAGACCACTTCTTTCCACTTGCTACGATCCTTACATACTTGTTTCGCTTCGTCCACTTTCATTATTCCCTTCATACATTCTCTTCGATTCAGGGTACTCTTGACCTGGCCTTTTTTCAGGACGTCCCTGATTTGGTCTTGAAACGTCCGCCTAGGTCTTCCCCTTCCTACACTTCCATTCACACTCGCCTTATATGCTTTTTCGTCAATCGTTCTTCATTCATTCTCTCGACATGGCCAAACCATCTCAGCATACCTTTCTCAATTTTAGTCACTACATCTTCTTTCAGACCACAACGTTTCCTTATTTCACCATTCCTTATCCTGTCGCTCAGTTTAACTCCTAACATACTTCTTAATGCTCTCATCTCAACTGCATTTACTCTGCTTTCATGTTTCTTCTGCCATACCCAACTTTCACTTCCGTACATGAGTGTCGGAACCAAAACTCCCTATGCACAGCCAAACGAGCCTTGTTAGACACCATCCGACTGCTCATAAAGGAGTGCAAAGCTCCATTCACCATGTTTCCTGCATTCACTCTTCTTTCAATATCACTCTCACACTTTCCATCTCTTGTGAACTTTGAACCCAGATACACAAACTCATTCACCTGTTCAATTTGTTCATCTCCAATCACTATATTGCAGTCTGTCATGACCTCATCTCTTTCAAACACCATTACTTTCGTCTTCTTTACATTCATCTTCATCCCCTTCCTAACAAAATCTTCACTCATAGCAGTTACCATCTCCTGCATCTCCTCGGCTGAAGACGCAAGTAATACTTGATCATCAGCATAGAGAAAACATTTGACGAGTAACTCTTTCATTCTCAACCCACTTTCATTCTCTTTTAAATCTGTCAAGCAATTGTCCATAAACAGATTAAACAGCCACGGTGACGCTACACATCCCTGTCTAACACCTTTTTCGATATTAAACCATTCAGTGTACGCCCCGTTTATCCTTACACAAGCACAGGAATCCCTATAAAGAGATTGCAATGCTCGTATGAGGATACTGCTGACACCTTTCACGGACAATGCTGACCACAATTCATTCCTCACCACTCTATCATAGGCCTTTTCTAAATCCACGAACGTGCAATAGACCTTCTGGTTTTAGCCAGACACTTTTCGGCTATGCACCGCAAGGAAAAGACCTGATCCGTACACCCCATTCCCTTTCTAAATCCCGCTTGTGCATCCCATACTTTTCGTCCGTTTCATTCACAACCCTTTCAATCAACACTTTCGCATACAATTTACCGACGACGCTGAGAAGGCTTATACCGCGGTAATTTACGCAGTCCTGCCGTGACCCCTTTCCCTTATATAATGGCACGATTACGGCTTTGCACCAGTCTCCGGTACTTGCCCATTTTGCCAGCACATATTGAAAAGGCGGTACAGCTGACTAGCCACTAAGCCCTGTCCAGTCCTCAGCATCTCGACGGTAATCCTATCATATCCGGCAGCCTTACCAAATCTCATACTTTTCAACGCTTTTACTATTTCATCCACGCTTATCTCACTGTCACCAACATTTATATTAACCATGGAAGGTGCCGGTGTTGTACCTGCACTTCCTCTCTTTCAAATAAACATTCAAAATACTCTTTCCATCTCTTTAACACATATTCTTCTCCTTTATAATGCTCCCATCTTGACTCCTGATTGTATTCAGCTCCGAGGTAGAGGTTTTTCCTCTGGCTGTATTGACGGATTTCCAGAAAAACTTGATGTTTGACTGGAAATCTTCAGTGAGCCTCCTATCAAAATCATCCTTTTGTTCTTCTTTCTTTCTAGTCACAACATCTTTCGCAGCTGATTTGAATCTTTTATACTTCTTTTTCGCTTCCTTTATCTCGTCATTCGTCGCCTTTTGAAGTTTTTGGTTAGCTTTTGTTGCTAACCAATCTAACCACGCTTTCTTCTTTTCTTGCACAGCCTTTTGTACATCTTTATCCATCCACATTATACTTCTTTCTTCCTTTCCTCCGTTTAGCTACTCCGCATACCTCAACAGCAACATTCACGACTCCTTTCTTAAATGTCTCCCACAAATCTTCAATCACACATATCTCTTCTATGCCTTTAAAACTTTCTATCAGTTTCTCTACATACTCGTCTTTCTTATCCTTTTCTTGTAGATTACTTCTATATAGTTTAATTCTACCCCCAACTTAACAAGCATTTTTATGGGATAAAAAGTAGTTTCTAGTTTCTACTCTCAACTTTGTTCATGCATTATTTCGAAATTACCATAGATTGCAATGATTTCCCAGAATAATAAACATTCAATATCCTTCTACAGACTCACAATACAAATCAAAACCATTAAGCAAAATCAAGCTTCAGAACTTTCCAACAGGAACCTTACATTATCTCTATGCCAAATTTTATTCCTGATCTATTCCCCTCAGTTTGGTGTAATTGAGTGCCAAAAGTCCATCCATCCAAGTGTTCACATTTAAATGACTGATGTTGCATTAAAATTTAAATAAAATGAATAGGATAGTAAATTAAAGTGCTTACCCTTTTATAGGAGTAATTATGCTTTTTATTAACTTAATATAAAATACACAATTTGCTTTAGGTTTTATTCTTGGAGGAATTCCCAATTCACCATACATAACTTGATGTGAAAAGAGGAAAATGGATAGTTCACCAACTAACATGGATTGAATAGCCATTTGAAATCCAGGTAATAAACCATTATCTTTGAGATCCACTACCTGTAATTTGAAGAGAATATATATCAAACATCACTTCTTTATATTTATATATACAATTACATTTTTAGAATTAAACTTTAATATTTTAATAATAAAAAAAATTTATATAAACATCTTCACATAATTCCCAATACAGGGGTAGACAGAGATATAGTCTAGACAATTAAGTTCCTTTGACCCACCTTCCACCAAAGATATTTTTGGGACAATGTGACAGGTGGTGACCCCATCGCCGACTTTATGTCCAAGCCAATGATATAATTCATACATAAGTTTTTGAAAAACCCATTAGTAAGGGCCTGCCACCTGGAGATCAAACTTGGGTCTCTTGACTCTAAATTCCAAGGACCTAACCTCTCGGCTATCGTGACTCTAATGTGATTTTGATAAAGATACCACAAAATTCTATATTATTATTACTTTTTCCATTAGTAACACTACAATTCCAAATTGAGTTTGGCAGCAACTATAACAAAAATCAGACAAGCAGCTTAACTATTAGCAACTATGATTTAAATACTCACCATGGGTTTATCAATTTTCATAACATCAAAAGGCTCTGCATCATTTTCCCAGTATCCAGAAAAAACAACTGAGACAGTATTTTCTTTTGTTAGAGGTAAACCTCCACCCACTTCAAGTATTTTCTTTTTGACATGGCCTGCTTCATCTATAGTGGACAAACTTTTCTCAAGTATTTGGAATGATTTCACTGGCAGGCCAATGAAATCCACAGTCTTTGCCTCATTTTTTTCTGGTCCTAAATGAACATCGGCTGCATCATAATCCTCATTAATATGTAGAATGGATCCAGTAGTCAGAACCTCCCTTTTTAACAAAAGGATATTATTATCTATCAAGTATGCTTTATACAATTAACAATTGACATAATTCCCTATAATCATCAATTCCATAAATAACACTATTTTCAGCCATTTACCCTTAAAAATGCTAGAAACTAACACAAATTTACTTTCACTTTAGAGAAACATACTTTATAATAATTAATTCAATAAAATAAAACTAATTCTATGTACACAACATACATTGACTTACTTTGATTTTCAGTCTTATAATTAAATTCTGAACTATAACATGATTCATAACTGAGTAATATCGCTAAGTAGCATCTACGGTGTGATGGGCTAATGCTTTTGCCAATCGTGGCAATAATATCCTGTCCATGTCCTGATCTGAGCCTTTACAGGCTGTTTGGTTTGAACATATGTACGTATGTATTATGAACCAAACTTATACGTATCTAACAATACTGCACGTATGTGTTTGTTTCACCCTAAGTGATTAACCATCTTTAGTAAGTGATACCATCAAGCGAAGGTACAAGGTATCTATTTTATTACTAATTAAAATTACCATAGTGAAATTTACAGCAAAGAAACTTACTTTAAATTCAAACCATTTTCTAAAGGTACAGTAGGTGCCATTGAACTCATAATCAATTAAACAATAGAGATTAAAAATTGCTGATTACTACTGTTTATTAATCGTCTTATTAGGGGACGGGATGAGGTAAGGATTTAAGATGTTTATTTTTGTTTTGAATACCTAAGTACACCTTTGCATTTCTTGTCAATAGGGAAGGGGTTTGAATAACGTTAAAAAAGCAGTTACATATTTCTGAAAAAATAGATAACTCGTCCAGTAACGTAATTCTAGATAACGTTGCGTACTTTTTCGCACTGAGCTGATTTTTTCTTTATTTAACGACGAAGGGACGAGTGGCGAAATAGGGCACCGCGTACCTCCTAAAACTTCTTAAATCCTTATCTCATCCCTTCCCCTAATAAGCTGATTAATAATCAGCGGAGTGCCTCTCGCCACTTGTAACTTCGTCTGTGTGCCAGGGTGTCGTCTGTATGTGCCTAGTAATTTTACACAATAGACGGCTTTTAGCCTAAGAGTGAAATTCCCGAAATAAGTTATTAACGTTAAAGATGTAAGGATGTGTACAAATACATACTGTATATTGGATCAGAAGCAAAAAAAATATTTTTATCAATTGGTACGAACCAATGGGTTTTTTTTTTTTCGAAACTTATTTACGATTTCAATCATTAGCTTGAACGTAATTAAGGGGATTGGCTCTCCACCCGTCATATTGTCTCAGAATGGTCTTCAATGAAAGGTGGGTTGAAAGAACTTAATTGTAACTAGTCTTCTATCTACCCCTGTATTGGGAATAGCTTGGAGATATTTTTTTATCGCATCAAATATTCTTTTTCTACTATAGCAGATGTTGTTTTTTTTAATGAATAAGCACAGAGAGTATGACTATTCTAGCAAAATGTAATTGAGACCCACCCAATTGAGCTTAGCGCGAAACTGGGATGATAGTAATGGGATATCATCAATTTGGTTTTACAAGGGGTCGCTCAACAACCGATGCTGGTGTTGAGCTAATTAAGCATGTATCTGAGGTTTGGGAGGGAGCACAGGATGCTTTGGGTGTCTTTTGTGATCTCTCTAAAGCTTTTGATTGCGTTCATCATGAAACACTTATCAGGAAATTACACCATTACAGTATCAGAAATACGACTGACCTAATTAAATCTTATTTATAATAGATTTCAAAAAGCAGTAATCAATGGTGCGTATTCCTCTGGATCGACGGTAGCTATGGGCGTGCCGAAGGGCTCGATTCTCGGTACATTTCCTTTTCTCATTTACATTAATGATTTACCTTTAATAAAAGGTAATTTTAATAAAAATAATACATACATACACACACACATACTTATACATACATACATACATATAAATATTTTAACATATGTGTAAATACGAACACAGTGAAGGAAAGAAAAGAAGGAAATTTGGAAAAATATATAGGAAAACAATAATTTATTAACTTGTGAGTGCCAAAAAATAATCGTTAAGTAGACTTTTAAAAATTTTAAGAGATTGTGCCTTTTGAATATTGAGCGGTAAATCATTCCAAAGTTGTATTGCTTGGACAGTAAAAGACTTGCCGTAAAATGAGGTAAGATTAGTAGGCATTTTTAAAGCCAAGCAATAAGGAGAACGCAATTCTCGCTCATGGTACACATGTCTATAATGAAATTGATCTTTCAGGTAAGTGGGAGTTTTTGGGTCAAACAGTACACGGTAAAGAAGAAAGAGAATATGAGCATTCCGGCGAAAACGGATTGGGAGGCACTTGAGTTGCTTTCGAAAATCAGAGACATGGTCATATTTGCGTAAACCAAATATGAAGCGAATGGAAAGGTTCTGGAGACGCTCAAGCTTATTTAATTGCTCCGTAGTTATATCGCTGTAACAAATGTCAGCGTAGTCTAGAATCGGCATCAGGACAGATTTTGCTAACGCAATTTTGGTAGATAAAGGTAGAAAATTTTGAAGCCTTTTAAGACTCCTACAGGCTGCAAACATCTTTCTGCTCACATTTTCTATTTGTGGTACCCATGACAGTTTGCTGTCTATGAGAACCCCGAGGTTTTTTACAACTTTACTATAAGGAATAATGGTATTATCAAAACAAACTGAGGGTAAAGTTAGCCAATCAATTTTTTGTAGTAGTTTACTACTCCCTATCACCACTACCTGAGACTTTTTAGGATTCACTTTTATACCATACGATTTACTAAACTCAGATATGGTCACCAGGTCGCGGTTAGTAGCGAGTATAGCTGAATCGATGGATTCAACTCTGGTTTGTGTATAAATTTGGAGATCGTCTGCATACAAGTGGTAGAGAGAAGTTATTTGAGAGGTAATGGATCGAATGAAAATTGTGAAAAGGAGAGGAGACAACACGCCACCTTGTGGTACACCGGCCTCGATAGAACACCAAGAAGAGTATCTCTCTTCTATACGAGTGCGCTGTCGACGACCGAATAAGTAACTACGAAACCAGTCAGTCGCTGTTGGAGATACGTTAATAGAACGTAGAACAGCCAGAAGTATGTCTAAGTCGACGGTATTGAACGCATTACTGAAGGAGCGTGAGAATTGTAACTTGCCGATTTTCCATACCAGCTCGAATATCATCTGTGATTTTCAACAATGCTGTAACCGTACTGTGGCCGGGACGAAAGCCAGATTGATATGAATTTAATAGGTTATTAGCGTTCAGAAATTTACTTATTTGCTGCTGGACAAGACGCTCTAAAACTTTTGAAAGGAAAGGCAATATGGATATGGGGCGATAATCGGCACAAGTTTTAGGATTGGATGTTTTGGTTAACGGGGTAACTTGAGCGTCTTTCCATGTTGTTGGAAAGGTACCAGTATTTATAGAGTTATTAAAAATTTTTGTAATAATAGGAGTTAATAGATCTAAAAGAGGGAGAATCATGTTTTTGCTAATATTATCAGTACCAATAGCATCAGAAGTTATAGCTGTAATGTTCTTTTCAACGTCACAATAAGCGAACGGACTAAAAACAAACATAGGAAAATTAGGAGTTGGCAACGAAGAAATATGATTTAACGTATTTAATTTATTAGTGTTAACACTGTAAGAACTAAGAGAGAAATGTTGATTAAGTATATCAACACTTAGGTCACTAGGAAATGAGTTTTCACGTTGTTTACCAACTCCAATACTTTTTAATAATTTCCAAACCCGTTTTGGATCTGGATCCTCGACTGACTTATGAATGTGGCGGCGTCGTGCATCTCTACACACCGTGTTGCAGCGATTCCTAAGTATTCTATATTTCTCTCGGTTTGCGTCACTTGAATATTTTTTAAATTTGGATTTAGCTCGGTTCCTTCTTTTCATTAATTGCTTAATTTCATTTGAAATCCAAGGGGCCGGAGGACGCCGAACTTTGATAGGTCGAATTGGTGCATGCTCATCGTAAAGTTGCATTAAAAATTGGTTAAAAAGGTGTACTTTTTCATTAACACAAGACGTCTCGTCAAGTTTTGACCAATGTTGGCAGCACAACGTTTAAGGAGATCGACATCCATTCTTGTTTACCAACTCCAATACTTTTTAATAATTTCCAAACCTGTTTTGGATCTGATCCTCGACTGACTTATGAATGTGGCGGCGTCGTGCATCTCTACACACCGTGTTGCAGCGATTCCTAAGTATTCTATATTTCTCTCGGTTTGCGTCACTTGAATATTTTTTAAATTTGGATTTAGCTCGGTTCCTTCTTTTCATTAATTGCTTAATTTCATTTGAAATCCAAGGGGCCGGAGGACGCCGAACTTTGATAGGTCGAATTGGTGCATGCTCATCGTAAAGTTGCATTAAAAATTGGTTAAAAAGGTGTACTTGTTCATTAACACAAGACGTCTCGTCAAGTTTTGACCAATGTTGGCAGCACAACGTTTAAGGAGATCGACATCCATTCTTGTTTACCAACTCCAATACTTTTTAATAATTTCCAAACCCGTTTTGGATCTGGATCCTCGACTGACTTATGAATGTGGCGGCGTCGTGCATCTCTACACACCGTGTTGCAGCGATTCCTAAGTATTCTATATTTCTCTCGGTTTGCGTCACTTGAATATTTTTTAAATTTGGATTTAGCTCGGTTCCTTCTTTTCATTAATTGCTTAATTTCATTTGAAATCCAAGGGGCCGGAGGACGCCGAACTTTGATGGGTCGAATTGGTGCATGCTCATCGTAAAGTTGCATTAAAAATTGGTTAAAAAGGTGTACTTGTTCATTAACACAAGACGTCTCGTCAAGTTTTGACCAATGTTGGCAGCACAACGTTTAAGGAGATCGACATCCATTCTACCAAAACTACGTAGCATAAGAGTACGGGACTTTACTTTTGGAGGTTGTAGCTTATATGATAAATACAGCAGATCATGGTATGAAAATGGTTCAGCACCGTACTGGCCGTGCTTTACCACATGTTCTGATTTGGAAACGATTTTCAAATCGAGTAGTGAAGGAAAACAATTAGGATAGTAATGTGTGGCATTTGAAGAGAGGATGTGTAGATTACACGATTCAACTACAGAATTTAACTTTTTAGATCGGTGATCGTTTTTTAAAAGACAGGTATTGAAGTCACCCATAATAATCACATGTTCGTAAGATGGAAGCAGTTCCTCCAAAATATTCTCAAAAGTTGAAAAATAATTAACAGATATTAATGAACTGTAAAAAACGCCGAGGAGAAGCTTGGAGTGACAGAGGGTGACTTCAATGAAAAGATATTCTGCTGTATTTTCAATATTTGAATGAAATGATATGCTAACCGTGGAAAAAGGTATATGCTCCCGGAGATAGATAGCAACGCCGCCGCCAGTCCTCACTGGTCGGTCATTGCGCAAGATATGAAAACCTGGAATTGCAAATGAAGTGGAAGGCAAAAAAGGTTTAAGCCATGTTTCAGAAATCAAGATAGCATGAATATTTTTATTATTTAAGCTTGTCATTATATCATGATGGTGAGCCGGAATGCTCTGAGCATTTATGTGAATGACGTTAAAATTATTTGCACAATCAGAGAAACACGAATCTAAAGACGAATTGAAAATTTAAACCATTTGACGAACAAGATTCAAAAGAATCAGAAGATAAATTTATTTCATTTATAGAAGAGTTCATAACCCATTGAAATATGCAATAAAAAATAGTAATTAATTAAAAAATATATATAAAAAATTAAATATATATATAAATGTATACAAATATATAAATACAAAATATGTTAATGAAATTAAAATAAGCTATTATATAACAAGGGTTCAGATTTTCCTTTTACCCGCCAGCAGTATGAATACAAAGAGTAAAGATTTTAACACAATAATCTAATAAACAAAAGCTAAAATAAAGTACTTAAAGAAAACTGAAATAGCTGTCGATTGGAATACATAAAAAAAAGTGTTTATCTATGAACCTGTGAAAAAGTATTTTTAATACTTGTCAAACTAATCTATTGTTTGATCATAGACAATATTGTTTCATCGGAATGATCATTGACATATAACAGGACTGTCACTTTCATTACATTAAAACAAAATGCTGCCTGACATAATAACACTAATGGTGTTTTATACTGTAAAAGCTGGTGCGTGACTACAACTGTTTATTGGTCATTAATATTAATATATAGTGGTTTAAGAAATTTATTAAAGAAAACTTTATTGGAAGTGTTATTATAATATAAATGAATATATTAATGACAATAACCTCTGGGAATAAGGTGATCGCTCCCAAGCTATTTCTAGAAATTATAACATCAATGTTGTATAACAAATAATATTGTAAAAAAAAAGTATTGACCAATAAACAGTTGTAGAGTCACGCACCAGCTTTTTTTGTTGCATGAATGGGCCGGCTCGACCGGGGAAGTACCATGGCCTCACAGAACACCGGGGTGAAGTATAAGTTTAACAAACTTCAGCGTTTCGTCTGGTGAGTACAGGTTATCGGAGGCCCACACCTTTCTCAAAGGCCGGCAACGCATCTGCTATGCCTCTCGTATTGCAGGTGTTCATGGGCGGCGGTAATCACTTACCATTACGTGAGCCACCTGCTCGTTTGCCTCCCTTTTCTATAAAAAAAAGAGGATACCTACGGAGTTCTGTCGCTTGTTTTTTCTCCGTTAGAGAAACCTCATTACGAAATGGTGGCAGATTAAAATTGACTATCGATAAACGAATGTATATTCTTATGTCGACAAATACATTATTTGGTTTGATATTATCGTATTTGTGAAAGCCAAATATGAAAATATCGTATTTGTGAATAGCAATTTTGAACTCACGCTTTATTTGCTATTTTGAAACATTTGCTAGGTTACTCAAATATTTCTGAGGAGCAAACAATTCTGGAGCTACTTAAAAAAATGCAATTTATATATCAGCATAGTAACAAGAGTCGGGGAGTAACAAGACCTGGGCTAATACAGTTCTGGTGGATAGTAGAATTTAATATTTTTTTGAAATAGCTTGCTGAGCAATCTCTTCGTTCCCTGTAATTAATGCATTCATTTATATTATAAAAAAAAATATCTTCACGCAATTCCCAATACAGGGGTAGACAGAGGTCAAGTCTAGACAATTAAGTCCCTTTGACCCACCTTCCACCGAAGATATTTTCGGGACAACGTGACAGGTGGTGAGCCCGTCGCCGCCTTTATGTCCAAGCCAACGATGAAATTCGTACATAAGTTTTTAAACTCATTGGTACTGCCACCTGGGGATCGAACTCGGGTCTCTCGACTCGAAACTCTGACCACCCAACAACTCGGCTATCGTGACTTATTTATATTATAATTTAAAAAAATTGTTCTTCCTTAATTTATTTCTTATTCCTGGTAAAACTTCATGTAATTACCAATGCTGGGGTAGGCAGAGGTCGAGATGATGAAGTCCTTTCGACTGTTGAATTCTTTGGCTCTCCCGTAGCCTACTTGCAGGGCTATTGGATTTTAGGCTTAGGACTAAGTCTATTGAAAGCGTTGAAAAAAATCTTATTGAAACCTTATCATTTTAACGATACTAATTTAACATGTTAAAGTAACGAAAAGTTACTATAATTTTTACAATGCCCAACACTAATGTCAATATGTTAACGTTGCTAGGTGTTGCTAGGACAGGACATTACTTTGGGTTTGGCAGATTCGATGAAAGAGTATTTAATCACGTTATTTCGATCACCTTCCTGAATTTTTTTTATAATATTCACGTGTTATTTTTTATTGCATTACTAAGAAGTCTAGATATTAAATTAGTAAAGCAAATAAGTTGTAAGATGAAATACTCTGAATATTTTCTGCTATCCACGATCTTAATTAAAATCTCTTCTCAGATGAATGGGAAATATTGTTTGAAATTGTCAAGGAGAACATTTTCTGTATGTACTTAAATACAAGAGGGCCATTTTGGAAAATTACGTTATGCTAAAGCTTTATTAGCTACAGGATCCAAATTGAGTGTTTGAGAGTCCAAATTGTCCGAGTTTCAGTTGCACCCAAACTACCACTATCTCTGTTGAACTTCCTGCATTGTTTTACAACTAGAATTAAGGTGGATTAATGCTAAATATTTATTTTAATTCCTAAGGGAACTGTTGGTTTAAATATTTTAAGCGTTTTGTTTTATCTGAAAAATTACGTATAAAAAATCTAAAAATACCATGATTTATGAGTAAATGATTAATTAAGAAAAAAAAAAGTCTATATATTTTCTCGTTTATCTTTATTACTATCTTAGTGTTCATAAGTCAATGGACAAATCGAACATAAGTTTCGGAAAAATTCATTGGAAATTTTTTCCTTCAAATCTATCTGGGGCCTTTTGATACGAATCACAATCACTCGGCTAACTCAGAATACAAAAATAACTTCTATATTCTGTGTCGGCTAAGTATTAAAATTATATTTTTTAAGGAAAACGGTTTTCTAACAATGATTGACTCACTTTAAATATAAGAACTAAAATGATTAATAAGTCTTTGGAAAGTGGCGTGTTCCCACGACAATGAACAACTGGTGTAGTTAGGCCAATACCCAAAATAAGTAATCCCACTGACTTAAAACATTTACGACCTATTAGCATGTCTGTCTAAAGTTCAAGAAAAAATTGTTTGTATTCAGTTGTCCGATTTTTTGGAGTGAAACAACTTATTGCCTGACTTACAATCTGGCTTTCGGAAAAATCGAAGTACCACCACTGCTCTTAACACCGTGGTAGATGATATTTTGAGAGCTCAAGATATCGGGCAAGGTACTATTTTGGTATATTTAGACTATTCCCGTATGATTCTCATATGATTCTATTAACATCCCTTTATTATTATCAAAAAGGAGTTACTATGGTTTTAGTTTAAAAACACTTCAATGGTTTGATATGGAGCAATGTTGAGCTGCAAAAAAGAAATGGTGTTAAAATGTTATCCAGCAACAGGCATATTAAGAGAGGTGTTCAGCAAGGCTCAATTTTGGGTCTCTTGCGTTTTATCCTGTACACTGCTGACCTTATAGAAAATATTAAAAACTGTAAGTTTCATACCTACGCCGACGATACCCAAATAAATATTTCTTTAAAGCTAGATAGTTCCTTTGATGCCATTGCTAAACTTAATGCAGACTTACAACGTATCGTCTCTTGGCTGGATCGTAACACTTTGTCTTAAATCCAAGCAAAACGAAATTTATGATTCTGGGTTCCACTCATCAAATATCTAACATAATGAAACATGATCTATGTATACCTATGCATAAAAGGAGAGCAAATCGAAAGGGTATATGTATATAAAAATTTAGGTGTTTTGTTTGATGAAAAAGTGAGATTTGAGTGTTACGTTCAAAATGTTGTTAGCAACTGCTTCTATCGGCTTAAGTTATTGTATCGAATTAGAAACCTTATTAACACTAATTTACGTATCAGGCTGTGTAATTCTCTACTTTTATCTAAACTAGATTACGGTGATGCTGTTTTTGGTCCATGCTTACTAATGCGTACTAAAAATTTAATACAGCGAATACAAAATGCTTTTGCGCGCTTTTGTTTTGATATACCTCCTCGTTCGTAAGTTACTCCGTATTTAAATGAAGACAATATTCTCAAGATGAATAATCGTAGGTCATTGCACTTTGCTACATTATTATTTGGTATTATTAAAGAAAAAAGACCTCCAAACTTGTATGCTAAGCTGTACTGGATGAGCGAGCAAAATTATCAATATTCTACGAGAGCATCTGCCTCTAAATTAGTTTTTCCTCTTCACTGTTCTGCTGCATTTCGGGGTAGCTAAAGGTACAACGCAACAAGTGCTGGAATAACTTGGCTCCTCCATTTAGAAATCTGAATTCAAAAAATTAGAAGAAGAATTAGAGAAGCATAAGTCTTGACTTTTAAATATTCAAAAGAGAAGTTAACTATCCCTACAGTGGTAATCATTTTGATTATGAGGCTTAATTTTAAGTAGTAAATCTGTTATTTTATAGTGCTTTGACCCGTTGTGTGATAATATTGCAGGCCATGTGGAACATAATATATTTACTTTAGCTTCAATTTTGCTTTACTTACAAAATTCTCTAACTAATAATGGTATAATAAATATGTATGTCTGCTTACCTTAGTAGCATTAGCTGCTTATATTTGCTGTGTAATAATGTGACCTCCTTAAGTTTCGTACATAATATTATAATTTTTTTGTTTATGTTACATTATATGTAATATTTTGTCATTATTTTTGTCAAGATTAATATTTTAATGTTCGGGTAATACCTATTCAATTCTGTCTGACAGGCTGCGCTGAAAATCAGTGTTGTGTCTACCCGCAACATATACTGAGCGCAGACCTTTTTGTTGCTGTACTGGAATGTCACTAATGTAATTTCTTTGTTTAAAAAAAATTTCTTTTTTCAATTTTTTATTATTAATTTGTATGTTTTTTTAGTTAAGGCACTTTTATTTCATTGGTTTACGTTTTTTACTTGATTTTTTTTGTTTTTGTACATCTATGTTTTTTTGGTTCCGGTAAAATAAGCAACAAATAAAGTTTCTTTCTTCTTTCTAACAAACTTTGAATAAATGGCGAATACGTGCTAAAACAAAGATAATTTTCTTTAACTTACAACTACTTGCAAGTAATATTAGGCTATGATTGTAGGATACATGTGAATATGACAGCACTAACATTAGAATTCATTAAATTATCATTTTTTTATTTCCATGGAGGAAAATGCTTTATAGACGCTCGTTTCCTGACCGGGAGGTCTCCGAAACAATGTGCCAGACTCGAATCTCAGAGGGAGAAACATACCGACTAGAAACCATCCACTATTGCTGCTGCTGTTTGCCCGAAGGCCTTTACAGCTTAATCTATATACTTGCGAAGACAGGCTCGCTAGTGCGAAATTTGGTTACGACAATTGCTGCTGCTAAGCGCTGGGTCCCCTAAAAAGGAGAAAAGAAACCTCCGACATGGGGGAGGGGCTAAGCGATCCGAGAGCCCCAGTTACTTGGAGGAAAATCTCTCGCATCGCCTTATAATTCATTAAATTATTATTTTGAATATCGTTTCAATATATTAGGTACTGTAAAGTCATTTTTCGTTTTAGTAAGGTTGTTTGGCATACATTTGGAATTGTGTCAGGTCGTAATAATAACTTCACCACGCAGTTTATTTATTATAAAGTTACTTTTATACAGTTATTAATAACTTATTGAGAAAATGCGATTTAAAAAATATAAATAAATAAATATAAATATCTTCACGCAATTCCCAATACAGGGGTAGACAGAGATCTAGTCTAGACAATTAAGTCCTTTTGACCCACCTTCCACCAAAGATATTTTCGGGACAACGTGACAGGTGGTGAGCCCGTCGCCGTCTTTATGTCCAAGCCAACGATATAATTCGTACATAACTTTTTGAATAACCCATTGGTACGAGCCTGCCACTTGGGATCGAACTCGGGTCTCTTGACTCGAAATTCCGACCACCCAACCACTCGGCTATCGTGACTTTTTACATTTTGCGATTTAGATTTTGTTATTTATCCTCAGGATTAAGAGAGCTTAATCTTCGGAAACACGTGAACAGAATAAGTTGACGTTATTGTCGCTCATGAAATCTGTTAAGTCCGTATTAAACCAATGCCAGTTATTGTCGAGAATACTACACTAGAGTCTGTCGAAAATACCTATGTATTAATGAAAATTTAGATGGGAGAAGGTATCAACATCTGAATCCAATTCTTACTTATCTTGTGTGTTAAACCAATAAGAATTACATGCATGCTTTAAGAGGAACGTAAGCATACCGTATGACAGAAATTGCACAGAAGATATTCGCCAGAGAACTAAATAAACTGACAAAGATGTAACTGCAAAGGGCAAAAAAAAATCAAAGGGAATTTGACAGCCTGTAATTACAGGAAAGCATCTACTACTGAGCATAGGCCTCCCTTAAAGTTACCACATAGAAGGGTACTGTGCCACCTTTTCCCACCGAATCCGCGGAATATTAGTCAGATTGTCGCTACACCTTGGGGAGAGAAGATAAAGGTTAACTTCTTGCTAACGCAATGCATAATTTTCGCACTTTTTGCTGCGGATGTTTTTGTTACGGATCCTATCATGCAGAGAAACATCAAGCGTTTTTAGGAGCAATAAAGTTCGGATTTACTAAATATTTATTTAAATTTATGATTTATATTACACAGTAATTACATTCTAGATTTTTGTTTGTGAGCCTGTCGCAGTACGGCGATGTACGACGATATAAGATCGTCCATCTTGTATCCAAGCGATGTTTCGCATAAAATTTTCGTTCCGCGGAGGAAGTTCCCCATTGTCATATGGAAGAACGTATTACCGGAAGACCAATTAGAAAGCTGAGAAAATGGGTGTGTCACTAACACATCCTGAAAAAAAGGTTCAAAATTGTACTTAAAATATTTAGGTCAATGTCAGTATTAAGGTAACATTTAAGAACATACTCGACTTTGAGGATGAATTACACTGACACCATTTTTATTGATACCTATTATGACCATTTCAGGATACGTAGGGTCGGACGTTTGTTTAACTTCAAAGAAAGCCGTACCGAAGGTTGGTAGCGAGTAAATCTTCTTTAAAAATTGCTCTTTCGCGTCATCCTCCGTCATATTTCCATGTTTTAAATAAGCTGCCGTTATAGAAGACTTCCACTGTGAATTAGACATAACCCTAGACATATCAGGAGGTATAAAATCTTCAAGCATTTGCGTAACTTGTGGCAAAAGTGTTTGGTCGCTGCCATATCTGGCACGGTAAATGAGTGCTGCCAATTCTACTAAATCTTGTTTAGACGTCTTATGATATCCACGCAAATATTTTGGTAGCTCTTGAGGGAAGTAAAATATTTGATCAGCATTCTTATCTTTACCGGGAACAGTGTTAATCCATAACTTTTTCATGAAGAAAATCTGATAATTCATTTGAACTTGGGAGCCAGCTAAAATAAAAAAGATACATAAAATCATTATTAATATACATAGATGTAGATTAGGATACATACATAGTAGATTAGGACATCATCAAATACGTTGCTCTGATCCCAAAGTAAGCCGCTTAAGCACTTGTTTAATGGAATCAAAAACAAAAAAGGTGTCATCAACACCCAGACCCGAGAAAAGGTATAAAGTATTTTCAACATTGACCCGAACGGTAAACGAACCCCAAACCTCAGAGCTGGCCACCAAACACGTGTGTGGTTGTACGCCTCTGGTCCACGGAGGTTGTCATGGTGGAGGTTTGAAACAATATAATTAAGTTAACTACCTATTACAAAAATAATTACGTATTATTAAAATTCATTTTTGCCTCTCATTTTCAATCGCCTTATATTCTTCAGCACCATGACACGAAACATTTTTAAAATGTGGAAATTTATCAAAATTTATTTAAATCTTCTAGTTTTATTTGGAAAATTACATGTATTTTATTTATTTATTTGTTCTTCATTGCAAATCACAAATACAGCAAAAGGCGGACTAAATGCCGGTTGCATTATCTACCAGACAACCTATGGTGAGGTAAAATTTTGTAACAGGTGGAACAAAGGAAGAGAAAAAAAACCGGAAAAGTACTATATATAGTTTTTTACTACAATATCGCTTGTCTTATGTCGTCAGGAATTCCAAAGTGGTGACGACTTGAGAGTGAACTGTACCTAGTTCCGATGATTAAAAACCGATGAAATGTGATTGAGATTGAGGATTCTGATTTTATTATTAAAAGAGGATCGAAGAACCCTATCAATTGGCTAAGGAGAGATATTAAAATTATTCCCGGAAATAAGAGGTTGAAGAAAGATCATTTAAAATAGAGAACAAAACACGAAGAATTCTGGATTGTGACTCTGTCTAATAGTCAGCCATTTAAGCTTTAATAATTTTATACATAAGTATATGTCAAAAAAGGCTCACCTGAACGTACCGGCCGTGACCTCTTCATCCACTCCACAAGCTCATGAATAAAATCGAAGAAGTAGTAATTTTCGGGCACCGAAAATACTTTATCGGCAATTTTTACAAACAAACTAAAACCATCGCTATTCTTTAGGTTTAGTCTACCTGTAATTTGTTCACATAGATCTCTTGCCTTAGTAGATGAATCTACTTCGAAGGCTTCGTCAGTGTCATCTGGAAAGTACACTTTATGATATATTTGCATACTTCTATGTTGAATCGCTTCAACCTCTACAACGTATGGAGGATACATCCTAGCTCCGTGCTTTTGAGTCTTAAAAACGCGTTTCAAGCACTCCTTGGCTATTGGATGTGGTCGCGTTTTAAGAAACTCCACTAGCTCCTTTATTAATATTTGTCCACAAGCAAAAACGCCAGTTACAAGCCACATGAGTTCCCAGCCTCTTTCTTCACTGAGTTGAATTCTGTTGTTGGACAGTTGTTTCATTATTTGACAATACACTTCGTCCCGCAAATCAAATTCAGTTAATGCTGATCTAAATATCTCATCTGTGTATTCCGTAACTGATCTTGGTTTAGGTGCTGGCATATCACCCATGTACTTCAATATTCCATAGAAAGCAGTAATAGCATGCTTAGAAAGTTTCTCATTGCCAATTAATTTCTTTAACAAAGGTTGCTTCAAAGGTTCTCGAGTATGAGCCCACAAGTCATTTAAGACATTTTTTTTAGCTGTGTTTAAAGTCGATTGCTTGGATATGGTAACATTTATGTCGTTATTCTCCCTGAAATATTCATTCGCAAACTTTTCGAGCGTATGCATCCTCTTTCTTTGAAGTGTGCTATATTTAGAAAGTTGTTTCTTATCATTATTTACATTACCTTTTTTAAATATCTCTAGGATCGTATTGGATGGCAAAGATAACGTAGGCAATATGTAGACTTGCTCGGTAGGGAACAACCCTTCTTGACCGTTACAGGAACCATGACCCCATGTGGAATTCATTAACGTTTCTCCTGTGCAATCATCTAAAAGCGTAATAAGGTCACCTTTCTTATATTCTAAGAAAGACGCAGCATCACTATAGCCCTGAGAGTCCGTTTGAGCGATGACGTATGTAGAGCGCCTTTTTAAACCATCGATGATATAAATCAAAAGTGAACTCAATTCACTTGCATCTACACTTTGAAATACGAATTCTTCTTGTTGTATTGTCCTAATCGTTATTCTACCTATATCGTCGTACTCTTGATCATCGTCGTAAGCAACGTAAGTAACTTCGGGGTACGATATTTCGAGTAGGATGTGCTCCAACTGATCAACAACGTATATTCCTGTCCAATTAACAGCTATAATAATGACGTCTTTATTAATAGAATCTCCCTTTAATTTCAACGCTTCAAAAAATCTCGAAAACAGCATTGGCCATTTCAATTTCGCGAAAATTACAATATCTTCTTTACACTGTAAAGGATCAACTTTAGATTGTATGCTTTGAGCGGATTCAAAAGCTTTTGTAACAAGATGTTCCCATTTTGTTAAGGCCACGTCATTGGATTTTATAAACTGATTAGGTATGTAATTAACGATAACCTTTCGAAGTACATTGGGATCTATGGGGACGCCATATTCAATATAATGTTGTTGTGCTGCTAGCATTGCTAAATCTTGTTCTGAATTACATCGATATTCTCCGAATTTAACGCCTTTAGCAACCTGATGATAGATCAAATTTGTTGCTACCGGGTCGTCAGCAGGATTGTGCCAAGGAGTAAATACCTCTTTTCGGAAAAATAACCTCCATGGTGCATTCTTTTCAGGGCAGCCCTGTTCTTTGGCAAATTGCTCGCACTGAGAGATAGCATCCATAATATGAACACCTTCATTACCTAAAGACAAAACTACGTCATACAAAGTGATGTATAATGAAAATCCAAACAAATCCGTGAGGCCTATATTGTCAGCTATTTGTTGACAAATTTCTTCTGACGTAGTTGCTGAATCGGACTGTATTGTCTTCATAGATTCATCCATGAGAGTAACAGTTAAAAGTATTGGCTTTTTAGTTTTTGTTGCTTGCAACTCCAGCCAACTGGGTGGTTGGGACCTTGGGCCATTTTTGAAAGTACGTATAAGCCTCCCTTCACAATATGGTGCGTAACCTGGAGGTCCACCGCGTATAAATGAGCGTAAATACTTAACAAATCTTTCAGATGGCGGGAAACAACCAACACACAGAGAGAGTAATATCCATCCCCGGGCGTGTGATGATTTCGAGGGATTATTTGTAAGTTGTTTACATAACTGACAAAATATCTCATCACTAAAACAAAGTAAACATCAAATGTTGACAAAATAATAATGAAAAAAAAATTAAAAAAGACAAAAACTGCAGACATATTTATAATGTCACAGACATAATATCAAAAATTTTTAAATTGCTATAAAATTAGAAGTTACAAAAACGTTCTTAAAAAAAAAAAAAATAACACTTACCGTAATTCTTTGCGAATAATACCGTGGCCTATAATAAAATGTAATTTCTCCAGATTTGTACTTCGCCTTGAATTTAACCAATTGTTGTACATTTCATTTGTTGATTCATCATTCATTATATTTCGCATAAAATCTTCATTCATTTTTGCACGCCGTTTAATTGATTTTTGAACAAACCTACTGCTACTTTCACTGCTTTCTGGTTTCATAAGATTCTAAAGAAAAGGACACATGTTCTTAAAAACAAATATCTTCACCCCATTTCCAAGGGGTCGACAGAGGTCTAGACAATTAAGTCACTTCGACCCACCTTCCACCGAAGATATTTTCTGAACAACGTGACAGTTGGTGAGCCCGTCGCTGTCTTTATGTCCAAGCCAACGATATAATTCGTACATAAGTTTTTAAAACACCCATTGGTACGAGCCTGCCACCTAGGGATCAAACTCGGGTTTCTTGATTTGATATTCCGACCACCCAACCGCTCGGTTATCGTGACTTATAAGTTGGTAATACAGCTATATTTTCTCTGGGCTGTTGCAAACTTACATGGGCGTATATAAACACTGATTATTAACTCACATTATTTGGGTAGAGCGAAAATAACGTTTAAAAATTCATTTAAAAAAACAAAAATATGTATTAAATTTTTAAACTAAAATTATGTTGATAAATTTAGGTAATTTTTATCATCACGCCATTTTAATACTCACTTCGAACTCTCTGCTCTTCTGAAATGCTCGCCCTATTGTTCCCGTCAGTTTTGTCATCACGGGTTCATTATCGATTTTGTCATCAACGTATTTTGGTTCAGACATATCACCCATGAACCTTAATATGGTTATCCACAGTGCTTGTGCCGCTATCTTGTCGATTGGTGAAGGTAAATCTAGAAGCGCATTTTTCAAGGGTTTCCGAGAGTATTGATGACTGGTGTTGCCGAGGAAATACGTTGCAGCGAATTTTCTAAAGTTGAATTCGTCGAACTGTTCCTCTTGTTCTTCTTTAGGAAGCGGTATTATATTTGTGATTGACGGTTTGTCAGTCGATGTCTGTGAAAATATTTGTAGCTAATATTTTACTCGCTGTTAAGTAAGTAGCAATAAAAGATCATTGGTTTACTGTATGTTCATTTTAGAAAAGTATTTGATGAATTTGCAAAGTGTACTGAACCATAGAAACTACATTAGTAGTGAATACTGTAACATATAGGTTAAAGTAAGTTAATATGCTTTCGTTAACAAAAAGTGGCAAATAATTATATCAAGAAAATCTTACACACATTCGTAAGGACTACGAAACAGGGGCCTTATCTGTAAGGAGGATTTACCATAATCGCCATGCTTGGCGAGCGAATTCGATCAAGGTACCCTACCCCTGACACTTTAGACACTGCTACCCGTCACTGGTCTGGTTAATTTTAAATTGGTATATTTCAAAAAATAAGTCACGATAGCCGAGTTGTTGGGTGGTCGGAATTTCGAGTTGAGAGACCCGAGTTCGATCCCCAGGTGGCAGTACCAATAAGTTTTTCAAAAAACTTATGTACGAATTTCATCGTTGGCTTGGACATAAAGACGGCGACAGGCTCACCACCTGTCACGTTATCCCGGAAATATCTTCGGTGGAAGGAGGGTCAAAGGGACTTAATTGTCGAGACTTGACCTCTGTCTACCCCTGTATTGGGAATTGCGTGTATATTTAGAAAAACTTCTCTCAAAACCTATCGCTTAACTCTCTTACGTCAGGATAGAAAGGAGATGGCATATTGTCAAAAATGGCCTAAAAATACACTATTTCTTACCATCCCAAATCCAGTTCCCCGTACTGTTCCCACTGGAGTAGCTGTATCTTTTAAAAAACCAAATACATCATCCACATATCGATCGTCTATAGCGTCCGTATTCTGAACGTTATTTTCTACAGTAATCTCTTTAACTATCCAAATGGACCTCATTAGTTCTTCAAATTTCTTCTCGTAGTTATTTTCAGCAGATTCATTATCATTACTAGCCAGAAGGAATGTATATTTTTCCTTTTGGAATTCAGCTAGTTTAGTTCGAATAGTTGAACCCTTTTCTTTAATTAGCCTCCTAATTAAATATCCTCTGCAATATGCTTGTAGATTCTTAAAGAACTTTCTTAAGTTGAGGAATGTCCGCCGCAATTCTCTAGATTTGATAACAGCTTGTAGCCTTAAATATCCTCTTCTTAGAACAAGGTATTTGGTTCTGAATCCACGAGCACGGAAGTGTTTCTGTATAGTAATTGCTGCAGCACGCATGCGCAAATATTTTCGCCTCTGTAGAAAACGTCTAACATTCGCTTGTGTTTTAATTACACTTCTCATTAAGACGGTATGCCTAAGCTCTTCAAGTATGACGTCATGATGATTTTTTAGAAAAACTTTTGTGTGCCCAAATCTGTAGTCTTCATCTTTTAATATTTCGGTACATATCGTTTTTGCTGCATTTTTACAATCGGTTTTCACCGCTGGCGGTATACCTGGTACCACGAGGCGATAGCGATGAACGAATTCAAAGTAAGAATATCGTATTGGATAGCCCGCCTGTCGTATTTTTGCAGTCTCCATAAGGCCCGCATATCGTAGTTGTCGGACGCATAGCGCACGGTCGAAGATCTATAAGATTTAAAGGCATGAAAGAATGTTAGTCATTTCGTATAAAAAAAAGGATTTAGTTAATAAACTTCTAACTAATTTTAGCAAATATTTTTAGACAAGAAAAGAGTAGATCTTATTCTTTGAGATTACTTATCAAGTATAAGATAATTTTTTTAACATAAAGGTAATAATAGCCGTGATACGTACCCTAGGCTTTTTAATTTCATTCGGTTTAATACATCTTACAAAGAACGGATGGCATGCGTATAAAGTTTTCATAAGGGCATCTAAAGATGTCTTAAATTGGTGACTTAAGGAAATTGTCTTTCTGCTTCCACTTTGCGATACAGATTCCATTGGAAACAAATTTTTTAAAAATTGGTTGTTGGAATCTAGAATCAATTCTTTTATGTCGGATGTTAACATGTCTCTATTCTTATCGAGAAAGCCTGTAAAAATTTGTATTTAAAAACCTGTAGATAAAAGATCTTGTACAATAAGGAAAACTTTAAGACAAAATAACATACCTTTCACATCATAATATACGTCACCAGCGAAATGTCGTACTCCAAATCGATGTTCATGCGTGGACTTCGGAGTAACATAACAAATTTTATTGCTGTGATTAGTATGTAGCTTCGACAACAGTGTTACATCAGTACCCTTTGGAAATCTTGATTCTTCATCAATAAGTGATAACAAATTCATAGGTTTTAAGCCGATCATATCTAGATTGATCTGGTTGTCGATATAGTTAACATTTGTCCAAGTGATACCTTCTTTCTCATATTGTTCTTGTTCAATTTTAAAAATATGTCTTACGAAAAATTGTTGTAAATTTTCATTCGCATAATTGATACATAATTGTTCAAAACTATTTGAATCGAAATTTTCAAATCCGAATATGTCTAATATGCCAACCGAACCAGTTGTAAACGTTTGTCCCCTGCATAATGCTTTGTTAATAGTGTTTACTATGTACTCAAAAATATGCCCGTAAATAGCTTTAACAAGTGCGTCTCTTCCATCGACTGCAGCTGATGCTGACAATGTAGAAATAACTTTATCTCCCTGTGCAATTAAAGTCTTTTTCGTTAATGCTTCACATAAAGTAGTTTTATTTACACCAAGGAGAGATGAAACTCTATTTGTATTAACTGTATCAGCTACTTCAGATGATTCAATATTGTTAAAAGTAAGAGATTTAAATTTCACATTTCCTAAGTGCAAGATAGCTGCAAGGAGACTAAAAACTTCCCAAACCTCGTTTTCTGCAAAATTGAGCACTTTGAACGCTGAACGTATATCGGCGAACTCTAACGCGTCATTTCTACCATCACAAGTCAACATGTTACCAGAATTTAAATACAAATAATCTGAAGGGCGTCCTAACTCTAGTCTCTTCTTTTCATCGGCAGATAACCCCGTTACCAAGGAATAGAATATGTGATAGTTCCGTTCTCCTTTGTTTTGTAAAACTATTCTTGATCGTTCTAAAAGATACTGATCTATGTTTCCTCCTTCTATGGCCCCTTGTCGGTTGAAATATATATTAATATACTTTCCAAACCGAGACGAATTATCGTTTTTTACTGTTTTAGCGTTACCGAACGCCTCTAAAATAGGATTTGTCTCTTGAATCTGTTGTTCGATCCATGAATGTTTTCCACTAGCTGCCGCTAGATACTGTAGTAACAGTTTTGTGCTTTCCGTTTTTCCAGCTCCGCTTTCACCACTAAATAAAATCAATAAATGAGTTTTTTAGTCTATGTATATTTGCCTACATTTTATGCAAAATATTTTATAGCCTAATTTATTGTTAATATATTTAATACCATTCTCTACCTCTTCTTATTTTATTGGCCATGAAGATTATTGCCTCTATAAGTAATTCAGTCCGTTCAGATCATCATGAATTAATTTTAATATTCACTTACATTTTTTGTAATTATATATTTCGTAAACATGTTTTATCCCACTTCAGGATAATAGCACTTATCCATCATTTACTTTGTTGTAAGTGTAAAAGAAATAAAGCCCATGTTCAGATTTAATAAAGGCTTGAGAATCAGTCATTACGATTTAACCAGAGTTAGGAACAATGTGATAAACAATGATCCTGTGTTAATATTTGAGTGTCCAAGCTAAGGAAAGAATTATAAAAATACCAACTGTTGCTTATACTAAACGTAATACTTTAAGACTACGCAACCCTAATACGAAGAGTACCCTAATATTACAACAACAACCCACTAAATTCTTTTTAATCCTTATATTGATTCCAATAAATATATCGTTACTTTTTGATGTAATTATTATACTGCCACCAATCACTGTTTTTAACTTAAGCGCCTATTTATAATTGGAGTGCTGGGCTAGACACCAAGGATATTGTTTAAATACTTGATTGACACAGGTTCAAACCTAAGTTCACACTGTTCTCGACACTCCTTTTCTTGTCCTCTGACTATCACTGGTGCCCTTAATTTTGGTCTTGCTCAGTGTGATTTTCAAAAATAAACGTGGGATATTGTCTTAATCTTAGTTAAAACTATATGGCCATACTTTATACTCATGCTCTTGGAAATAGTTTGTTGGAAAATAAATAAATATTCGAATACTTTAATAAGGAATGAGAAGTAATAAAATATTCATATACCTTATTACAATACACTGATTAGATGAAGTTTCCAGAAGCTCTTTATAAGCATTGTTACCGATTGCAAATATATGAGGTGGGACCTCGCCAATGCCTCTGTCTTGATAAAAATGAATTTGATCCATTGTGTATATAGGCAATATTTCATAAGGATTAATAGCGACTAACATTGTTCCAGTATAAGTCTGAAAAAATTTGTTTATACACAAACTCAAATAAGTTTTACTTTAAATCCACTTTTTTTCAAAAACCAATCTTAAAATAAAATTGTAAATTGTCTATGAAAGTCAATGGCATACTATATGCCTCTCCTATGGCAATTTATTAAAATCGCTAAATTTGGTAAGAGGATTGATTATCGTAGGACCATACTCCTATATTTCCCACAAAGATTACGACAACAAGAATTTCTGGTGCTAATTTTATTTACTTAATATAACGTAGTTCATGTTTGCAAAGCAGTCATTCAGAAGTATCTTTAAGGCAGCTGAGCTAAGATAGTTACAACCATCGATTAAGCCAACAATAGGTAATGAAATAACATTAATCAACGGGAACTACTATTGGCGGATGTGAACAAAACGGATGTCAAAAAAATAGATATTTTATAACGTCATATCAAGGAAACAGCTTAATGTCTTACATATATTAATTGCCGATTATAACGTATGTGAAGATTACGTAAAATTGTATGCTCCTGTAGTTCTCCGAGTGTTATCATGTCTTCAACACTGTCAACAGATGTAGCATGCAGTGGTTTAATCACATTTTTAACCGATGTTGTAAATACTTTTCCGTTGTCATCCTGAACTTGTATAAGGTTTCCAGAACTGTTAAGTATTTTAACGGCAATCGGAATATCAAATTCCGAATTTCCCTCTGGCTTAAGCCAAACAAGATCCTAAAAATAATAATACTCAGGATATTAAAAAAAATCGAAAAGCAAAGTTCCCGCACAAAGTAATGACTATATAAAAAGTAAAAGTACTTACTGAAAGTCGTATTCTATCAGCCATTTTGGAAAAACCTTTGAGATTCCACTCACTGAAATTGTATTTTTCAAAACTATAACATTCACATATCGGCGATATAACATCGCCATGAATACTGTGACCTGTTTATCAATGTTCTAGATTATTTATCATAATTGTTTAGATAATAACTCCAACTTATCATAAAATATTTCAAGATAGCACCTTAAACTTTTACAGTAAGTATTTATACTATTATGTATTTTCTTACCAGTCTTTTAGTCTGCAGGATATGGATTCCTTGCATAGTTTCATCAAAAAAGTACCACTTAGGCGTATTTGGCGATAGCCGACATCGAGCACGTTACATAATTCTACCTGTTATCGTCTGTTTACTTTGCTATGATATTTTTCAAAGAGATGATAGCATTTTTCTAGTGTTTTTCTTTAGATAACGCATATGCAAGGGGTTGTTAGATTCTAATGTGGACACCTCAAAGTCGAATAATTATTCGCCTCGATAAATGATTATTGATTCTATGTATCATCACAAGTTAATGGTTTAACTTGCATGACAATTATTTTACAGTTAATTTTATAGATGATTAATGCCTTTACATATGCCATGAAATTTATAAATTGGTTTTAAATAATTTAAAGTCGAAGTCGACTCAAGAGACCTGAGTTCGATCCCCAGGTGGCAGGCTCGTACCAATGGGGTTTTCAAAAACTGTATGAATTATATCGTTGGCTTGGACAAAAAGACGGCGACGGGCTCACCACCTGTCACGTTGTCTCGAAAACATCTTCGGTGGAAGGTGGGTCAAAGGAATTTAACTGTCTTAGACTAGACCTCTGTCTACCCCTGCATTTGGGAATTGCGTGAAGATATTTATTTATTTATAATAAAACATAAAGTTAAGTTATCTTTAGTAGAAATTTAAAAATTTGACCCGCGTCATAAATTCTCTTTTTTACAAAAGAATTAGTGTCTTTCTATGGTGATTTCTTTGGCGATTTCTTATTCAATTGTTATTAAGATATTTTGGTTGTAATAATGATGCAGAGCTATTGATTTTAGTAAATAAAACAAACATTTAAATATTAGTAAATACAATTTATTTTAAAATAATTCAGCATTACAAACAACTTAAGCTATTGATTCTAGGTTACTTTTTCTTTTCTTCTTTCTCTTTTTTGTCAGCTTTTACTTTTTCCTCTGTCTTTTTGTCCTCTTTCTCATCTTTTTTTTCTTTCTTATCTTTTGATTCTTCTTTCTTGCCCTCTTCTGCATCTCTGTTGGTTATCTTATTATTTATAAGATTGTGCAAAGCTATAATAGATCTGACAAGTGCAGCTAAATACACCACAAGAGACTGATCATTAGTCTTGATGTATAGATTATCAATGAAGTTATCACTAGCAATATCTGGTAATAAGTTGAAGATATCTTGTAATTGATAGATAATTTGATGATTCATTGGTAAGGAACCCTGTCCGACCTGAATGAGGTAATCACGAATTTCACTAAGCTGTGAATGAAGACCACGGAGGCCTAGTAACTGATTAGTGATGCGCTGCGAAAGACTGCCAACTGTTGTATCTTTTATATCTCTTAGTAAGTGTTCTACTCCAACTTCCTCTGCTTCTTCAGCCCCTATTTCACTTGGTACATGTTCAAATGTTCTAGTTGTAGGACTGCCATCATCATGAACTTCTTCAACTGCTCGATAAGCTTCAGTAGGTAAACCAAGATCTTTTGGTTTTGCATCAATAATCACAAGAACGGAGTTAGGACAGTAACGTCTAATCAGTTCATTGATTGCAACATCATTCTGATGAAGCTTGGGTCCAGTATGGTACCAACCTACCACTTTTTCACGAGCATTTACCTTTTTAAACATTCCATACATGTTCTCTAGGTAATCATGGTCCAAGAACCAAACCGACTTGTCCTTGTCATCCTCATCAAATGGAACTAAAATGTAAAAGAAAAATGTGTACAAACAGTGCTTAAAAATAAATAAGTTAAAGCTGTCTTGAGAAATGGAGAAACAAGAATGAATCTTTTTGTTATTAAATTAAAGAGAAAGTGTTTTTAAAATTTTAGCCAACACGGGCGGATATGAACCTGAGACCTCTGCTGAACTGTGGCAACGCTCTTACCTCTGAGCCACAATGTTTTACATGCATCAGTTGAAATTTTAAATCTCTATTCACATTCGTCATTTATGCTTGTTTTTTGTCAGTTGAAATTTTAAAACATTTTTTCTCTTTAATTTAATAACAAAAGTTCAGCATAACATATATGCTTTAAAATCCATAAAAAAATGCGTAAAGAATGAATCTATCGAACAAAATACAGACAAAATATCTTGTGCTGTTGTTAATAACAAAAAAATATGTGACATATAAACATCTCTGTGTTCACATTCACTGCCACCACCATCTTTTATGAAACACGTCATACTTTGTTAACTCTATATAATGACACAACAGGGCCTGTGCATTTTATAATTTTATTCAGAATTATTGTTAAATCAAAAAAGAAAAATCAAATTGTTATTTTCTTTGTATTATAATATCTTATATAATATTTATTAATCAAGTACAAATTTTACAAATTAATATAAAAAATTAAAATAAACATTGAATATAAAACACAAACAATTACACTTGTGTTAAATAAAGACAAATGCTGCACCAGTATTTTTTTGTATTCTATTATAAGTAAGTTTTATCTTGTGATATTGAGAGATCAATTTGGAAAAAGAGAAAATATTTTTCTGATTGCTTTAAGTGTTACTCAAGTGCATGTTTAATCCTTGGCAGAAACTTAGGATCGTCCATCTTATCTTTTTCCTCCCCTTGTTGTTGTTTCTCAGTTTCTCTCATCAAATATAAAATTTCCTTGTTTTTGAAGCTCAACAGCTTTACAGGCAATGAAAATTCGAATTTGCTTAGAATTAACAAACATATTGTATAACATAACATATAATTCTACTTCTACCATGGTTTGTAGATCCTCAATGTAATTTTCAGCAATGACATGTTAAAATTTTTGTTCCCTTTCCACCTCATCACTTGTAGAACTGTCACAAATTTTTAACATTTTAAAAAGAGTGCTGCATAATTCTTGGAATTACTTATTAACAATACTAAATTACCAGACTTTGGACAAAAAATTTGGTTAAACTTTCCAATATAGACCATCAGTATTTGAGGTTTTAAGGGGGGGAGGGTAGAGAGGGGGCAGAAACCCCTCTGCCATTCCCAACTTGCAGAACCCCATGGTTATGGAGATATTCATGGTTAAAATTTTGAGGTAAGAATAGCGATATTTAGTCAATAGAATGATTGTAATCTGATATTTTCCTTCCTTACCATTCATTTTACTTTATTATATTTCCGTACTATAGTTTTACTTTATTATATGAACAAAAATATGCATTTTGACACTAGATTAAATGTTTTTTTTTTTTTTTTGGGGGGTGTTAGAAGCGGGGAAGCAGTGCTCTGGCGCTGCGTGGCAGCTCCGGCGCTGCGGGATGAGCAGTCCCTTCGCCCTAGCGTATGGAAGCGTAGGCCCCTGAGCTCGCCTTGTGCCTGCACTTCCCTACGGCGGGCTGGTACTACTCAACCTCCGCGCCTCCGAGCTCTTTTATACACTCTAAGGTAAGGCAAACAAGACCACGTGGATAGTGGGGTGCTCTGATTCGGTTTTGTTTTGTTTGATTAACTTAGTACGTTTTAAACGATTTCAACTGTAAGGGCAAAGTGAAGTAATTGACGTTTGACAATCAGTTGTTAAATTTATTTGACACGTCAAGTGACTTGTTATTTGCAAATTTGTATGGAAAAGTTAAAGTTAAAATAAATATATCTCATGAACCGTAAGTTTCCGCAATCTAAAACTTTACAAAACGCATTATTTTAGTGAGTACTATCTCCAATAAAAATATGAGCATTTAAATTGACGGTCCATATTGGAAAGTTTAGCCAAAAATTTACTGAATGCAGCATATTAGTAAAAGTTTTACCCACAGATTCAAACAGCTCCATCAATAATTTCCGTCTGTAATGACTCTTGCGCCTTTAAATCATGCTTTGATCCATTTGTTATAAAAACAAACAAACAAAAAACAACTAGTCTATTCTCCGAACTGACCTAGTGTTTAGTGTAGGAACAGATAAGGAAAAGATTTGTTAGACACTGTTTTAAATGGTTAGTAGTGGAGGGTGGGTATGGCAGTTGTCAACAAGAAGGAAGATTTTTGTCTGATGATTTTTGAACCCTCTCCCCTAAAATTTGCACACTATAAACATAGGGGAGATTGTAAACACAACAGACATCGAAGAACTGGTAACGAACCTGACTAATAGTATCTTGGAAAGTTATCATGAGGCTTGTCCTTTACATGGATCCTCCGCCAAGCCTAGCCAGAAACTCTGGTGAGGATGCGAGCTGGAGCGTAAGCGGAAAAAGCTAAGGAAAGCCTTCAATAGAGTGATGAATACATTTGCAGATGAGGACTGGGACTGCTATAAAGAGCTGAAGTCCGAATATGAAAACTGCATCAGATACCGACGGACTGCGGGGTGGCGCAAATTCTACAGTAGCATAGAAACCTGCCAGCGATCTAACAGGCTCAGGAAGGTCCTAAACCAACAAGCGATCTCACTTGGCTTGGCCAAGCTCACTTCGCAGATCAGATAACACTTAAACCTCCACGCCAGCAGAAACCAACCGCATCCTAATAGAGGAGCATTTTCCAGGATGCCGCATGGTGGATGACATAACTTAATAACTCTTTACAGAGCGTGCTTGGCTCACCAATTTGTGCCAACAAAGTGGAGGGAGGCATTCGTCACCTTCATCCCTAAGCCGGGCAAAAGCGATTACACCAACGCCAGGTCCTTCAGACCCATTAGTCTCACTTCCTTCATGTTGTAGACATTGGAGAGATTGTGTGACAGAGAACCGAGGGAATCAGGGCTGGTTCATAAGCCACTGCATGTGAATCAACATGCATACAGTACAGGAATATCCACAGGGTCGGCACTTCACCTAGTTATTTGACAGATTGAAGACACTCTAAAGAACAAAAGTATATGCCAGGGAACCTTCATAGACGTGGAGGGAGCCTTTGACAGAACGAACTTCTGCAGCATCAACACGACCCTCGCCCAGCATGGCGTGGAAACAGCAGTGTCGGGCTGGATCACGAACTTGCTCCAGTTCAGGAATGCAAGAATTCCGGATGAATCGCAACCTACTATCCTATCCAAAGGCTATCCAAAGGGAGGGTCCTTTCGCCGCTCCTATGGATCTTAGTCATTATCGATCTGATAGCGATAGAGGCTAAATGAGAACCATTTCTACACTGTTGCGTACGCAGACGACTTGGCAATCTTGGTTTGTAACAAATCGGCCAGTATAGTCTGCGACCTTGCGCAAGCAGCGTTACGCATTGTGGAACGCTGGTGCTCAGAGCATGGACTATCAGCTAATCCAAACAAGAAGGAAATTGTAATGTTTACCAATAAAAATCGCTGGACAGACACCATATACCCAGGTTATCTGGTACCGAGTTACGGCCGTTACCACAGGTAAAATATCTAGGTATCATACTGGACAGCAAACTAAACTGAAGTCCCCATATGGATCACAAAATCAACAAGGCATGCATTACCTTTTAGCAATGTAGAAGGATGATCGGCAAACGCTGGGGGGCTTTCACCCAAGATCATCCTTTAGATCTATAAAATGATCATATGCCTAATTATTAGCTTTGGTGCACTGGCATGGTGGACCAGAACCAAACTCAACTCAACGATAAAGAAACTTCAACGATGTCAGAGACTTGCCTGCATGGCGACCACCGGCTACATGAGAACCATTCTACAGCAGACCTGGAAGCTCTGCTGAACTTGCCACCGCTACACCTCTTTGTCCAGCAAGAGACAACACTAGCCGCGGTAAGGTTGAGTACTCTGACTCTGTGCAAAGACTGCAGGGTACCGCATACGGCTATTTTAGAGGAAGTCTACAATGAGATTCCAATATTACAAGCGGAGTATGATAGGATTCCAAAAACTTTATCTTTGACAAGAAATATAAAATATAGTTGCATGAGGACCATAAGTTCGAGGGTCTAGATCCACGAGAGCTGAGAGTGTTCACTGATGGGTCATAGACTGAAATGGGCACTGGCTCGGGTACTGTCTTGGAGGACCTTAACATCAAAATAGGAATTCCATTAGGCGCCCATACCACCGTCTTCCAAGCCGAGTGTATGGGCATTATACAAGTAACCATAGCAATCGCCAACAGGAATGTATGAAATCACACTATAAGAATACTGTCGGACAGTATGACGGTACTTCAAGCCCTAAACAGTAATGTTGTAAATTCAGGGCTAATTTACAAATGCTACCACAGGTTAAATGAGGTATGTAGATCCAACAAAGTAATCCTCCAGTGGATAAAGGGCCACAGCGGCTCTAGAGGTAACGATGCGGCAGACGAACTGGCTAAGAGTGGATCCAGTGCGCATCCGGTGGAATCCGATCCAGTCATCCCCCTACCCTTTAGCCATACGCAAACGCAAAATATGCTCTAGGTCAGGGAGTTGCGGAGATCAGCCCATCTAATCAAAGCTAAGAGCAGATTATATTGAGTAATTTTATACTTCAGGAAGTTTATTGTTTAATCAAGAGATAATACATGGAGTTTACACCTTAGTTGTACATGCATTTTTTGTATTTGTTTAGTAATCAAAATATTTTTTTTTTTATTTTTTGCCACACCAACAGCTTAACCCACTATTACACTAATAAATGTATTAATAATATTAACTAGTATTAATATAAGTAAGCAGGTCATTATAGGTTTGGTCTTAATTTGAAGGGCAAATGAGCAATCAACCTAGTTCAAAACAACAAGGAAGGAACAACGTAGTGAAACACACTTGATGGAGCTTTAGTCTCCTTGACCTTTATAGTGAACAAATAGTCTAAAAATGATGAAAATTTATAGACGATTTGTTTAACCGAAAATCCTTCAAAACTCTAGCATACTAAAGATTCCTGTTCGGATCTTTAGCTGTTATTATTTGATAACTTGAATAACAACAATTTACAGTTATAAGTTTTTACGAACCTGCGAAGCTGTTCGAAACATCCAATACTCCTTTAGCTCTCCAACAACCAAGTAATACTCCAACCACTCGTTTCTGATTACCAATTTTTCCCATTCGGTTGAAATGATCCACAACACTTAAAAGTACCAAAGGATGGACAACTACCTTTGTGGTTACTACTTCTTGGCTAGGCATTTTGTACAGTAATCTTTTTGTAATTTCAATACATATAAATCTTAGTGGTAAGTAAATAAATATTCCTTTGTGGGAAATTCAACAAAATCATTCGGCGAAACAAAATGTGACAGTCATGTTATAAGATTTCTTTTCGTCTATGTCAAAGAGTATATAATCACTACGTTGTCTATGTCAAAATTATTTTAGATTTGCACACTATCTTGTAGTCTATGAGAATCCCGGTTATTTAATAATAATATAAAGTATAATAATATAATTAACCAGAAGGTTAAGGTGCAGGCTGTATGAAGGTATTCATTGTTGCTCAACGGGCCATAGAAACAGCTATAAGTCTTTGTCATAGAATCCGATAATTATATATATATATATATATATATATATATATATATATATATATATATATATATATATATATATATATATATATATATATATATATATATATATATATATATATATATATATATATATATATATATATATATATATATATATATATTACAATAATGCTTCTCGATTTGTAGTATTCAAGTGAAAACTTTTAATTTTAGCTTTATTATCACTATTTTTATATATCATTTAATTAAGTGCACTTGTACTTCAGCACTACTTAACAGTATAACATTACCTAAATTACAAATTTGTCTATTAGGAAATTTTAACTTTCGCGCTATATATTTTCTTCACCATTCGGTTTTCACTCATTCGCTCAACGTGCCGAAACCATCGAAGCATGCCCTTATAAATTTTTATGATAAGGTCTCTATTGTTTTTTTCCTATAGAACATAAGAATAACAAACAACATAAGAAATTAAAATATTTTATTGGCGATTTATCGTATGGGATACTGATATTTATTTGACATGTAACTTATGTAAGTACTGTGTTATTAAAAAGAAAAATAAAAAAAAATCAACAGAAACGAGCGGGGCGGGGTGCTTATTTTATAACTCTAGAGGCATGCTTATTTTATAACTCTAGAGGCATGCTTATTTTATAACTCTAGAGGCATCATAGATAATACATATTTAACTGAAAAGTGGCATACTCTTTGGCCGGGAGTCAAAGTCACGTCAATTATGGTAAATAATGAATATGTTCATGAAGTTGAATAATGTAACCTAATTATCTAGTATTTTGCAACTATGTCTATGTCGCAAAGATATCTCACTTTTGTTACAGGTAATGTAAAAAAATTGGAAGAAATTAAGGCTATTTTAGGTTCTAATTTTCCTTTTGCAGTTATAAGCCATAAGTTAGACTTACCAGAATTGCAAGGTGAAATCGAAGATGTATCAGTTAAAAAGTGTCAAGAAGCTGCACGCCGCTTAAAAAGGCCTGTGGTTGTTGAAGATACTTGTTTATGTTTTAACGCATTGAGGGGGTTGCCGGGACCATACATCAAGTGGTTTTTAGATAAATTGAAACCAGAGGGCCTACCGCAACTTCTTACAGGATGGGATGATAAATCTGCAGAAGCTGTTTGCACTTTTGCTTATTGTCCGTATTCCGATGACAATATGGATGTGATATTATTTCAAGGAAAAACTACTGGCAGAATAGTCTCACCAAGAGGAACTCGCGATTTTGGTTGGGATTGTGTTTTTCAACCAGATGGTTATAACTTAACTTATGCTGAAATGCCTAAAGATGAAAAAAATAAAATATCACACAGATATAAAGCGTTAGAGAAACTTAGAACATATTTTGTACAAAATTGTGAATAGACTAGATATTAAATGGATATTAAATTATGCAACTTTAGTTACTTTGTTACTTTTACTTTATTACTCTTGTTAGAAATTAAGTAAAGAGGATCACACAATCTTTTTTGGGAAAATAATGAAAGAAAATGCATGTTGTGTGTTTACATGTCATTAGATGATGCTAATAATTGATAAGAAAAGAATCAAAAGAGTCTTCGGTCTGGTATTTTTCAAGAATGTTATCCCACTGTTATTGGTCGTATATTTACAGGAATCAAGCTTGTTCGTCTCATATTACAGCCATGTGAAGAAAGGAGATTATAATTTATATACGCACTGGGCTTAAAATATATATATAATAGAATATTATATATAAATATAAGCTATATATTAATACATTGTAGATAAAGTTCCTCGAAAAAAAAATTCAAGGAAAAATTTTCCAAGTTTCTTTCCATGGGTGTCATAGGTGAAAAGAGAAAGAGAAAAATCTAGACCACCCATAACCTTAATTATTGGCTACACCTAAACTACCTATTAGACTGGTGATGGGCAATATCTCCTAAAGTAGGTGTCTAGTGTTACGATTGCCAAGTTATCACAAACCTTTGTTTTCTTATATTAACGTCGTGAAAACAGCCGTTGAATACGTTATTTGTTCAAAAAATGTCGACACATAAATGTATGTAAATATAAGTAAGGAATAGAAAAATCTTTAAATAACTACTTTTCATTTATTTTTCTATATTTTTAACTATTATTCTAAGTAAGTACATATATTAGTGAACTGTATAATACAAAATTAAACAGTAAACAGAAGTTTTTTTATACGATATTAATAAAGTGCTTTGTGATGTACGTATACCGGGTGCAATATACGGTTCTAAGTTAGAGTTGTTATAATTTCTATAATACCACTCCTTGTCGTCTGCATTTTTTGTCCTTGGATTTGTAACATAAGTGTCAGGAAATCGAGTTTTACCCTCCCTGTTATTGACAGGTATATAATGATCATATTCAGCAGAATGCTCCAGTTGTGGCAAATTTACTTTTGTAATTATTGCAGGTCTTTTATTGTATTCTCGTCTTTCCAGTTCTTCGTTGCTAGGTATAAGAATCGCTGAAAGTGCTGTAGGCTGACTTTCAGTATGTTTCTTTATTTGTGGCTGTAACGTTGCTGGAAATAACGAAGTGGTTGGAAGAGTTGTCGAATATATTCCATCCCATTCTTGCTGAGACATGTCGTTACTGGTGTCTGTGGTTATTATGGTTTCTTTTTCTGTAACCTGCGTTACAGTCAAATTAGATTCGGTCAAGTGATAGTTGTTCAATTTAGATGGATTAAGTTTTGGTTCTTCTAATTTTTTTGTTCTATTATAAGTTATTTCTTTGCCATTATTATTCTTTACATAAGCTTCCAACTCGTGGATTTCAGTTTTCGATTTAGTTAGCAATGTATTGTTTGCATCTGTTTTTGTTGGTGGTAACTTTTCTACTACGGCAAATCCCTTGTCAGTATGTTTCATATTACTATAGTTAACATATTCTTGCGTTGCAATGGAAGCTTGCGTACTGTGAGATATTTCCATTATGGGATTCGGTATTGGCATAAAACCTCCATCGGTAGTTGGAAGCATTGGCGAAAATCCACCATTTTCAAATTCGGGTAGGTCCGTGTTAAGTGACTGAAATTTATTAAACTGCTGAGGTTTTTGATTTTCAAACCAATCAATTTTACGACCACTGCTAAAAAATTTACCTACGTTTATGGATGGGACGGGCATACCAAAGAAAGTAAATCCACTTCTTGGCAAGTTTGTTGTATTCGGTGTTATATTCGTTGCGTTTTTATAGTCTGAACTTGAAATAGGTTTTCCCGATGCAATATTTTGTGATTTGTCATTGGTTTTTGTGACATTAGTGTTATGATCATTAAAACCATCCATAGCCGTTTCATTGAATTGGTAATCAACGTAATCGTCATAAAAATATTCTGATTCTTCTGGCGATGGCCGGTTCTGGATTTTATTGCCATTTATATTGTATTTTTCTTGTGTTATATATCCATTTACTTTGTCGGATGAAGAAAATACTTGTGATGTAGCTAAATTCGGAAGTAATGCTTCACTTTCATGTATTATGCACATTTTAAATCTTCTTCTTGAAGAGGAGCATTAAGACAATCATTCCGAGAAAACGGCATTCCTTTGACATACGTACCATCAGCGCATTTTGGTCCGATAGAAGTTGACTCTAGTAACCAAGATTTGAGCCATATGATAGCGCAATTACATGTAAGGGGATTACCTGAAATCAGGACATATGTTAATATGAAACCAAATGCTTTTTTTAAAATATAAGGTTTGTATATAGGATTATCGTACCATCTAAATCCAAGATTGCAATATTATTTCGCAGGTTTTCAAAATGTTTTTCCGCCACAAAAGCCAATTTATTATTGCGTAATGATAGAACTTTTAATCGTGACATAGCTTCAAAAGGTTTCCCATTTATATAGCATATCTGATTATTATCAAGATTTAGTTCAACCAACCATTCCATATATTGAAACGATTCGTCCGAAATTTTCATTAATTTGTTGAAACTCACATCTAAGACTTCTAAAGAAAATAACTGCCGTATACCAGAGTTTTCTAGATTACTTAATTGATTATTACTGACGTTTAGATACTGCACTAAGGGTGTGTTTTCGAAAGCTCGTAGAGATATATATTGAATCCGATTTCCCTGTAGTTCTATTACTTTTAATTTTGGTAAATTTGTAAACACTTGATCGGGGATATCTATTATATGATTTCTGCTAAGATAGACAGACACAAGTTTAGGAAGATTAGCTACAGCTGAGGAGTGAATAACTTCTATATTATTGTTATCTAGTTCGATTGTTTCGAGGTTGTTAAGGTCTTGAAAACTTCCACTACGGATCTCAACAATCTTATTGAAAGGTAGTTTAATTGTTCTTAAAGTCGATATATTACTAATTACGTTGCCGTCATAATGTTTCAGATGATTAAAGCTCGCATCTAGTACTTTTAATTTTGGTAACATATTCAGCGAAGGAAGCTCATGAAGATTATTCGAGGATATATTGAAAATTTCTACATCCAAAGCTTTGTCGACAAAATTTGAAATGATCCCCTTTAAATTATTCTTGTTTAAATTCAATACAGATAAATCAGGATTATGTTGAATAATTGTCAAATCGAAGTTATCAATGGTATTACCACTTAGATTAACTTGTTTCAGATGAATTAGTTTATTAAAGCTTTTTAAGTGAATCGAAATTATTTGATTGTAACCTAAGTCTAGTATTTCTAAAAGATTTAAATCATTAAACGTTGCAATGTCAATTTGTTGTAGTCCATTACGTTTCATAAAAAGTCTACGCAAATTATGGAGGGTTTTAAAACTTCCAAAAGGAATTCTTTGGATACCGTTATGTGAAATATCTAAATATCTTAATGATGGAAGGTCTAAATCTGGAGACGGAGGCACTGGTAAACTAGTTATCTGATTTTTATTTAAATGTAATTGTTCCAGACCTCTAGGTAAACCAGGAATAAATTCAATTAATTTATTCCCACTGGCATCCAACTCGTAAAGATTTGCTAAATTCCTGAATGTTGCTGGATGTATGGAAACAAGTGCATTACCTGATATATTTATGTATTCTAGTAAAGGCGTTTCGATAAAAGTTAAAGGATCTATCACTTTCAATTTGTTATTGCTAAGATTAATTCTTCTTAATGATGGAAGGTTATATAATAGTTTAGGTTGCAGACGTTGAAAGAAATTATTTGACAAATCTAAGCCTTTCAAAGAAGGCAAATTCCAAAATGGGCCTTCGTTCGCGTCACCAAGAGAATTTTCACTCAAATGTAATTCTCGTAATGTTGGCATTGCAACAAATGCCTCTCCTTCAATAAATTTTATGCTGTTTCTGTTTAAGTGCAATCGTTCCAGGCTTGGATGACCTCTAAGGGCTCCTCTCGGAATTTCTTGTAGTAAGTTACTACTCATATCCAATAACTTTAATCTCGGCAGTGCATCTAATAAAGCTCGAAATTCAGAAATGTGCATAATTTTATTTCCAATGAGACTCAGTTCCTCGACTCCACTGCTTGAGTGTTGTAGAAATGATTCAGGATGTATTCTTACAATTTTGTTATAATTTAAATCAATGATTCTTAACTTCGGTACTCTATGAAATGCGCCATAGTGAATAATATCAATATTATTATGTGAAAGATGTAAAGTTTCCAGCATTGTTTGATCCACGAATGCACCCTCGCTTAAATTGTTTATTTGGTTATAATTTAGATCTAAAGTTGTTAGCATTGGTAAATCCCTGATAGCTCGGCCAACCATGGTTGCATCAGATATTTTGTTGTGACTAAATGATAGATGCTTTAAGTTAGGAAGTAAAGATAAGGCTCTCATATGTATATTCATAACACCACAATCGGTAATTTCAATGTTTTTTACTTTTGGTAAATTATAGAAAGCATTTTCTTCAATCATATGCAAATTGGTGCTACCTTGAATATACAATGTTTCGAGATTTGGTAAATTTATGAATGAATTTTTGACAAAGATACTTAAATTTTCAGATTGTACATTAACATATTTGAGCTTTGGCATATTCATAAACGAAGGAATTCGCTTTAAACTATTCGATTGAATAGTAATAGCTTGTAAATTTTGCAATTTTGTCAAGCTTTCTGCAGGAATACTTTTTAATTCGTTTTCTACTATGAATATCTCTACTAAATTCATTTCTTGTGATTCCAGCCATGTTCCTGTGACGCGCTCCAATGCATTATGACGCAACATTAGTCTTTGAATTTTTACATTTTGAAATATTTTTCCAGGTAATGACGGGAGGTAATTATTTTCAATAATTAGTTCATCTATGGGTTTTGTAGCAAATTCTCCAATTTTGTGTATACCTTTTAACACTTGTTGCAAATCACTATGTGTACACCTATGATAAAATAAAACACTAAATTATTCTAAATAATAAAAATTAAAAAAATAAATCAACAAATATAAAATAAATAAATAAATAAATATCTTCACGCAATTCCCAATACAGGGGTAGACAGAGGTCGAGTCTAGACAATTAAGTCCCTTCGACCCACCTTTCACCGAAGATATTTTCGGGACAACGTGACAGGTGGTGAGCCCATCGCCGCCTTTATGTCCAAGCCAACGATATTCGTACATAAGTTTTTGAAAACCTCTTTGGTACGAGCCTACCAACTGGGGATCGAACTCGGGTCTATTGACTCGAAATTCCGACCACCCAACCACTCGGCTATCGTGACTTATAAACAAACAAATATAATTTTTAACAACAAATAAAATTAACAAATATAAAAAAAATAATTATGTAAGTCTAGAATCAGATGTTAAAACTTACCATATCTGAAGATCATCGTGTCGATTTGTACATATGCAGGGAAGTATCCTTTCTGGGACGGGGCATAATAACATTACTTTTGATACTAATACAAATATTAAAATTAACCATAATAGAGCTTTTCTTGATTTTGAATCCATTCCTTTTCCTTATTTTCCTCGTAGGCAATCATTGTAGCATAATCTACTTGATATAAATAAATTATGTATCACACCTAAAATTAGTTGAAAATTGTATGAGTATATTAATTCAATACGAATGAACTGTTGAAACGACGATAGCCGAATGTTTGGGAGATCACAATTCAAAACAGGTGACCCAAGTTAATTCCCCATTGCCAATCTTGTACAAATGAGTTTTTCGAAGTGTAGGATTTGTAGCTTTAGTATAGATAAAAAGGACCAATACGTTTGACGAAAAAGCCATTTTGTCACTGCGATTGGACAGTAAACTTTTTAGAAGTTGTCGAAAAACAAGTTAAATTAATTTAATCACATCGATGTCCTTGTGGCAGCGACATCGACGAGTTAGGCCTCCACTGACTTTCATGCGGACGCTCATCCCATTTCACACACATTCGCGTGGGCACCTCACGGACCCATCGTCTCGGAATAAATAAATAGTCTCCTTTCAAAGACTCATATTTACCAACTCATCAACGTGGCTACAAGAACATCGATGCGGTTGACAAATCGATGCTGATGAATTTGTTAACTGAATAAACCCCTAATTCGGAACGTAACTAGTGCCTTAAATGGTCGTGGTCAATTTAACAAGCATGTGTTTAATTTAGGTGTTACGAGTACTGAAAGCCCCCTGTGCCGAGCGTGCATGGAGGTTGCGGAGACGGCGGCACACGTCATATTGACGTATCCAACGGCCGCGGGATACGAGGCCAATTATCTCGGTTTATCGGTTTACCGGTAACCTCGGGGAGAGACCCCGAGGTTACCGGTAACTTCAAGGGATTGCTGGAATTCTTCGAGGAGTTAGGTTGGCTAGAGTAAGACAATCCTGCCCCGCGGAAATCAGCTCGTCTAATCTTATCTAATGAAATAATATAAAAGTGTAGTCTTCTCTGCATAGGACCACGTTCTACGAGAAACTATGACTTCACTTCTGTAAGGTTTTTGATTCTATTTGTTATGCAGGTGATTAAGGGCTGTAATAAGGTAAAATGTTTGCTCGATTTCAACGCATTATCATAAAAAATATAGTTGCAAACAAAATACCTATTAGTGCAACTTTATACTATTGCGTCAAGGTAGGACAGACTCCACTAAAAACAATAAAATCTTGAAACAATGGTCCACCGAAACGCTACGGTAGGTTGCATTTTCGCTGACTTACTATTGTTTCTATTTTCTGTTTATGAAATCTAACGTTTGTTTACAGGATATTACGTAAGGAACCTATTTTAAATCTACAAAATATATTGATGCCATTACACATACACATACATACTCCTATTTCCATCTCTGGATATATATTATGTAAATGTCTTGAACAAGGCATTTACATAAGAACAACTCTGAAGAACAATTTTCAATCAAAAACATATTAGTTACTGTACATATATCAAAAGATATATATATATATATATATATATATATATATATATATATATATATATATATATATATATATATATATATATATATATATATATATATGTATATATATATATATATATATATATATATATATATATATATATATATATATATATATATACATCTCTCTCTTGCAAATCTCTTGCAAAACATACAATGTTTAAAAAAAAAGTATGTTAATAAAAGAACTACGAAAAGTGGAGACAACGTAACCTGTAACCAACCAACGAAACGGACGATCATTACGGTACAGTTACGTTATATACTTATCTCTAACGTGACTTTAACTGTCACGAGCATTGGCATCGCGTAGTAAAATGCCATCTGTGAAATTACTAGGACTCTCTCTCGACAACACTTAGGTATTTTAGCACATCTTTCTGCGAAGACTTAACACTCTATTAATTTAACCAGACTATACAAAACTGTTTTTATTCATGTCTAAATAAACCATACATTAAAGGTAAAGTTCCTATATAAGGTAAGCAGTGTCTTTCACCTGGCCGTATGGACAGGTAATTTGTTTATCTCTGTGCATCTTCGCAATCTTAGGATTGACTCACAACTGTAATTGATGATGACGTGAGAGGTCGCAGAGGGTGCAACTAAGAAAATATCACTTAGTTCTCTATGCTATGTCGCTCTAGGTTTTCCCTTCGCGGCTGATAGGAAAATCCATGTGGGTTATTAGAATAACAGCTCATAGAGTGCACATTTTTTACATATGTATGAGTTCTATAAATATTGAGAGATGTTTCTAGATGTGAGTACAACGTTTTTTCGTACCTGACCTTTTCTTCAATCTTATTAAAAACAGCTTAAGTGGATACAAGTGAAAACGGGCTGCCTTCATGTTTTCTCAAATATTGCATGTTTTGTGAAATGATACAGTTTGTTTATCTGAGGAAACAAGCGGAAACGAACATTCAATAATACGAGTTTTGATCCACATTGATTTGGAATGAAAATGTATGAATAATATGATTATCATGAAACAATTTCCAGTATGGGTTTTTCGGAGATACAAAAAAATATATCCCTCTTCAACTTAGTTGTAAGTGCCACAAATGAAGCTCTTGCGAGGACCGGCGTCCTTGTTTTTGGTTTATGTATTTTATTTTCTTTTAAAACTTCGACATTTACGTATTTAAGTTAACCAGACCTGAAGCAGAATTACCTATATCCTATGTAATGTATATCAGATCATATAAATTATATAGGTAAAATCAAACTCCTGACTAACACCTAGAAAGTAACTTCCCTTCCAAACTGTGTGGTCCATCCAATATGTGCAAGAGTAAAAAAAAATATTAATTTGTGGCGTGGTCTTAAGCGAAATTTATTTCAATTGAAACAACAGGGTCCGAGGTAGACTGATGCTAGCTTTCTAGACCATGAGACTAAATCGTTCGAAAAAGAGGGAGAGTAGCGGATACCTCAGCGTGCGTGCATGAAGTAAATTATGAATTTGAGAGAAGCAGAAGAGATATGTAAGATTCGTGACGCTTTACGATCTTTTTTGCCTGGCTCCCCCGTCAGGGAACTTCATGTATAGAAAATATATTTTTTTGGGTTATTTGAGGTCAAATTTTTTATACACTAGGCAGATACTTATCTGATCGGTTTGTAAAAGTATACTGCAGTAAAAGTCTCCCGCAAGGCAGAGTTTACCATAATCACAATCTTAGGCAAGCGGAATAAAGATCTCAGTATCTTCCACCCGTCATCGATCTGCTAAATTATCGATCTCAGTCGGTCTTCTTTTGTATGGTATTTTTGAAGATGATTATCTCGCCTCTGTCAGTTATAAGTAGGTGTTAAATATCTTCACGCCTAGCCCCTGACGGGATACAGGACAGATCCTCAAGTGTCACGATCTTTATTTACCTCTTTCGCTTATTATATGCAATGAAATGCTTATGCTTATGCATAGATATAGGAAACTCCTAGTGCGAATTCGACTAATACACACAAAATTCACCACTCTAAACCGAACAGATATTCAGATCAGCAAGGATTCAAGCAATTGAAAGTTTAGCAAGAATGCAGTATTTGCGTAATAAGTCCCAGAATAGAATAGTAACAATTGTCTAGAATGCTGACAAAGTTATTGTAAATCGTGTAGTTTTTACAATAACTTTGTCAGCATTCTAAACAATTGTTACTCGTAATTATGTAAAGCCACATACTCCAGCATTCACTAGCATGACTTACGCATTACCAATTCGTGCAAGCTCTTTTCAGTTAGTATTGTTATTGATACATAACTATGATACATAACATAACTATTCAGATTATAGAGAAGCAAATGGGACGAAGGATATGAAAGTATGACTAACTTTTAAGTGGCTAAGCTGACAATTATCAAATAATATGCCTGTTTTACTTAAAATATAAAGAGTGTGCGATTCTTAAGTGTTCTTTACCAATCCGTACAGGATTGCAAAAGTGCATTCAACGTAGATATACGCTTACAGTTACAGGTTATTGGTATATGTATATGGTTATTGTATATTTTGTTCCTTTAGAGTAAAAGGGAAGTGGATTTTCTTTACCAAGGATGTAATGTTAATTTATCCGTACAAAACTCGTGATCTACAGAAAAGCCGTTACGGTTTTCACGATGACGAGATTTCGCGATGTTTTTCACCGAAACTTATAACCTCATTCTAAATATTAAGTCATCTTTAAGTAATACTTACGTAAACAATCCATACATGTAGATTATACATTTCAAATATGTAATAAAAATATATACTTATCCCAAAAATGATAACAATAGTATAAAATGTATGTAAAAACAACGTTGGTAATGTTTGTTATTGTATAAATTACGTAATGAACTTCTACACTTTGAATAAAATGCGGACAAGCGATACTTTAAGTAGACGAACACCAACTGGCATGCCAAGTAAATTTTGCACTCAAACGTCAGACTTTCGGTTCATGGCTCGATGCGCACCAAGAAACTTATCTTTCACCATTGTGGTGCGTGCCATCACATGTCTAAACTTTTTAAAACAGCGCAGATGGGTAAATTGGTAAAAAATCAATTAACAGAAAAACAATATTTTGAATGCCCATGCCCATGCTATTTTTAGGTAAACGTCATTTCTGGGTTTCTCTCTCCCACTAGTACCTAAGCATCATAAATTTATTCATTAAATACCATTTTAATCAAATATCGCTATCGATTAAATTCTAATTCTTGGTATGGAAATTAATTCACTATTCGCCGACACGACTACTGACAGAGAGAGGTTCTGTCCAATGCCGCCCACCAGGATACTTCGCTCCGCCACCCATGCTGGACAAACCCCGCCAGTATGCGATGCAGAGTCCTGGTCCGTCCCCTCACAATTGAAACAATTCACCTTACGAGTCTACTCAGTTGATCACCGAAACAGCCATGCCCGTAATTATCTGTGTAAGTCTTTAGGCGAGTCTTGAAGCCCTGTGTACCTACATTATTAATAAATAAGGCAAATGGTCCTATATGATATGGCCTACATTGACAATTCAGAGCATGCTGAAGAAAATGTGCAATTTTTCTTAATAGAAATAAATACTTAGGATATACCCAACCTCGTAGTAGCAAGGACAGTTAATTTCAGGCTCGCACCAACTAAAACCCCGTGGAGTTCTACTATTGTCGCAATTAAGGTAGGGCTACGGGAAAGTTTTTGCGTACATCCATCGCAGACCACAGCCGCGCTGGCAGTGCTTAGTAGCCCCTATTTGATATAGACCACGTCCTAACCTTTTTGTTACTTAACCTGTGGCAACTAACGTCTTTGCTTGCTAGGCCTTGTAACGTGTGCAGAACTAGCTGAACCGCTACTCCTTAGCGGGTGTTAAGTTTGGCAGCTCCAATGTAACTTTTCTGCTTTTCTTACAATTAGTTATTCGGTCGCGGAAAATGGCGCATCGTAACACCGACTCCTCTAACACCACGAGTATAACTCGGCTTTGGAGTGTAAAGGAAGCAGATACACAGCACAGTCTCCACACAAAGTCGCTGAGAAAGATCGGTGCCGAGTTTCGTCCCATATAAACTCCCTCCACAGTCCTCTCTCTCTCTCGGGACGGCTATCCTCACTATGCGCTGGTCGTGTGTTTCTTTTGGTTTACCGTGAGTGTCCAAGTGACGGTTATTAGGCATTACCGCCACGATAAGACAAGAACCCATTGTCAAGGAAGTATGGTACTTGTTACCCTAATAAATGAGAAGTCTCGATAGGCGAGTGGTTGGGTGGTCGGAATTTCGAGTCAAGAGACCCGAGTTCGATCCTCAAGTGACCGTACCAATGGATTTTTCTAAAGACCTATGTACAAATTAAATCGTTGGCTTGGACTTAAAGACGGCGACGGCCTCACCACCTGCCACGTTGTCCCGAAAATATCTTCGGTGGAAGGTGGGTCGAAGGGACTTAAAAAAATGTCTAGGCTAGACCTCTGTCTACTCCTGTATTGCAAATTGCATGAAGATATTTTTTTTCACGATAGCCGAGTGGTTGGTTGATCGGAATTACGAGTCAAGAAACCCGAGTTCGATGCCCAGGTGGCAGGCTCGGGTTGGGTTTTTCAAAAACTTATGTACGAATTATATCGTTGGCTTGGACATAAAGACGGCGACGGGCTGACCACCTGTCACGTTGTCCCGAAAATATCTTTGGTGGAAGGTGGGTCAAAGGTCTTAATTGTCTAGACTAGACCTCTGTCTACCCCAGTATTGGGAATTGCGTGAATATACCCTAATAAATCCTTTTCAATCTCTTTTTTCTTATTAATTTTACTAAATTGTACAACGCAAAAGTGTTTACTAGTTAAAACTATTGCGTCTTTTACAATTTAGAAAAGACGCAATAGCTTTAATGTTTTAACCATTAAGAATAAGAATAATAAAATAATTCGTCATCTTCTATTAGATCGGTCAACTTACTTTATCTTTGACTATAATATTGCAAAATAAAGATTACATCAGTTGCATGAATAACTTATCTAGATTAATTCCTGTGTGGTGTAGTAATAAGGAAAGGTAAATAACAAGTTAAACAATAAAATTGACACTATTTGTAATTAGTGTTTACATTTTATCATTCGTTTAGATCAATGAGAATACAACTACTACGTTACGTTTCGATTTTAAGCGAGCACAATTGCAAGCGGCGTGTTTGTGATATGAACGATAAGTAACGATTAAAATTAATCTTTAAATGTTTACTTTAACGAATAGAATTTATTTAATTTCGATACGTTAGAGAAACGTAATGTGCCTGTCTAAACGTGGGTGTCGATGATAGCGAATGGTCAGTAAATTTAACAACTGTACTTATTTGCCGAATGGTGTCCAGATGGGCGGCAGATTCATCCTGTATAATGCCCTTAATAATAAATAACTAAATACATATATAGATAGGGACAATATCACATACACTTGCGGTATGGGATTCGGAAACAACGAAGGCACCACAAACACCCAGACCCGAGAAAATGTAGTAAAAGTGGTTTTACTATATTGACCCGACCGGGAATCGAACCCGGGACCTCTAGATGACGAAACCTTCTCCCTTGGGTAGACAGAGGTATGGCGACACCTTAAATACCGGTGTTTACGCCACTCGTCCACGAAGGTCGTCGAATAAAAAACAAAAACATGATTAGCAAACAAAACGGCCCCCAGTGCCCGCCGTGCCTCTTAATCCTGGCCAAGTGCAGACAGTGCAAAGAATATGCGGATGGCTCTGCAAACCCCGATCACTTACGCCTGGTAATACATAATGCACACTCACTTAGGACCTACAACAAGATCTTGCAGTTGGAGTAAGTGATGAGTGAATGAAGCATTATATCATTAACTGAAATCCGAGGATCTTGATAGTCAAATAACTTGTTTTTCCTGTGAGGGCGACCTTCCGTCCCAAGGAGATGTTGAGTTTATCATCCCATACCACACATAACAGCCGACCAACAGCGCCTAAGCCGCATCTTCGTACTGTTTTCGAGCTGTTTTTGAATAAAAAAATTAATAATGAAATTGTAATGGCATATTTGACGTAGGAATGGAATTTATTATAATTAAATTTGTTACCTCAATTCTAGGGAAAATTTCTGGGAGGGAAACTCTAAATAATTTACATACAGCATTCTACCTACTTGTTTTTGATTGTTTTAGTTGTAATTATAAGAGAATACCCGCAATTAAATAGACAAAATAGGCGATATGTTTTCGATGTCAATAGATTATAACTCTCATAAAAACCTTTGATAATGCCATACAAGCGAAACCGGTCAGGTACTTTAATATAAATATCTGTGGAAGTAGTAAAAGTGACTTTTAATGTGTTTAAAGATGAATTTCCACCAAGTATCAATCGTGAGTATTCAAAATAAATATAAATATCTTCACGCAATTCCCAATACAGGGGCAGACAGAGGTCTAGTATAGACAATTTAGTCCCTTCGACCCACCTTCCACCGAAGATATTTTCAGGAAGTGTATTTTCGTTTTTTTTTTATACATATAAAGTAATCAGTTCTCAGATAAGTATTTATAATTATTACATGTATTTATAATAATAACATTACCTTCAACGTAAACTAATCTTAACATTGATTTCCAATTATAGTATTTATCTAATTACAACTTTAAAATAAATTATTTGCTTACTAATATATTGTGAATACGTGTAAGCTAAATAGTAATGAATACTTCATTATGTAAAATACACTTATAAAGTTGTTATTTAAAAATTACTTCGCAACCCTCCGCATGAAAACATAAAAGGTATATGCTACCTGGTCCGAAGAGAAGAAGAAGAAAAAGAAGACTCTGCGGTCGCTCATCGTAGAGTCTACTCGCTTGAGGATGCCTTGTTTTGAGGCGAAACACGTGTCGCGTTTTCGGTGGTGGTGTGTGTTACCTGGTTTGAGTGTAGTAGTGGTGATGCATACAGTGGAGTTGGTGCACACGTCTGTGGAATTGGTGCACGCATCTGTGGGAGGGAGGGTGGTGCTCTTCTTCTTCTTCTCTTCGGACCAGGTAGCATATACCTTTTATGTTTTCATGCGGAGGGTTGCGAAGTAATTTTTAAATAACAACTTTACAATGAATTTCCGCAAAGTAACGCCTGAGTCAATTAACTATCAAATACACTTATTTGAACGAGTTTGACTGACAATAATCCAATATTTATATAACCTTATATTACTATGTATATGCTATAACAAGTTTCGTATGTTATTTAATGCATTTGTGTAGAAATCAAGAGTAAAATAGAACAGCAAAAGATTAATATGCCAAGAAAACATACCTGTAGGCGAGTTTTATTTTATCCCACTTCAAAATTTTTGGGTAATCCGCTTCTTGCTACAATAAAACACAGATCTATAGGAATTATCCAAATTCAATAAAAGTGTAATAAAATATATATAATTTTAAATCACGACCCCAATGTTTCACGTTTTCTTTGTTTTGTCTCGAGCGCTATTAGCTGTTTTGCTTCATATCTTGGTTTTTCTTACAGTTGCCACATTCTTACAAATATAATAAACAACTATCACCAAAATTATTAAAATACCGATATACAATGTTGTTAAATTATTCCAGTTTTTAAAGGTTACATGTCCAATTTAACGCCTAGAAACAAGCTAAACGGTATTTGCTTTCAGTGTCTGTAAACTATTGTCGAGGTACAATATGAATAGCCAGAACGACTCTGTTTTACGCCCATTTGGTCGCAAGACATGGTGACAGGTCATCTCCTATCTGCACTCAAGCTCTACGGTCACAATAAAATGGCTGCACAGCCCTTAGTGGGTTATCCATGCCACAATCCGGTAACAGTTCCCAGAAAGAAAACATTTGATCTGTGGCTCCTATTACAGGTCTTAGTCAGCATTGTACTTCCTATAAAATCGATCCAATTTCTCTTGTATCCTACGCGTCAAAACTTTCGTGTATATTTAACTTGCTAAACTGGGAAAACCTGTCGCTCACCGCACGCGCAGTCAAGGTGTGAACCTTTACCTTTATAGAAAGGCACAATGAACGTGAATCGCCGATCCAAATAACTTCATATTTGGATTATGTTGAAATTAGATTGATTAAAAGTGTAAGCTAGTTTCACTTCGCAAATCAAATCAGGGCTATAATCCGTTGAATAGTTTCCTAATATTAAGCTAATCCTGGTTCAATTCCCGTTTATTGTAATAAGTGTATGACGTAAAAATAATAAGAAAAAAAATTAAGTAATAAGACATATGAAGTTAAGTCCTAGTAATCGTAATTTCGAAATATAGGTCAGGAAAATAGAAATTCTATTGACTTAAAAAATCCCACATTTTATTTCTTCGTAAATAATTGTGGTATCATATAGTCAGACCGTTATGCATTGTATTATTGAGGAGACAAAAAGAAACTGAGTATGTATAAACCTAGCTACGTAAGTGTTATATGGAATTACAAAATGGAGCGTTCAAGGATTTCTAGTTGTAATACGGATCTAAAATATTTGCAAACAAGTTTTTGCCAATACAAATCGTATTTGACTGATAAACAGATTCGATTTTAAAACACTTTTTGTTGATTCATAAGTTTTGTGACGCTTATCTACGGAGTCCATTACTTCTATACGTTTATTTTTAGGCTATTTAGCCCCCTATTTAAAAGCCAATCAAATTAAAAATAATCAACCATTTAAATGAATAAAGTCATAAATTTTATAATAATAATTAAACAAATAATAAAAATATATAATATGTTAGTTATGACCAAATGAATAAAAAAAATCCAAAAATGAATGCATAAATGCATAAAAAAATTATGTTAGTTGAAGAATGCAAACCTAAAATTATTATATAATATCTGTTTTAAATACATTTAACTAAATAAAACACGTAAAAAGATAACCGATTAATAACCGATTTTATCCTAAAAAAATTTATTAATTTTATCATTTGATACATAAGCATACCTCTGGCAATTATAATGCAAAGTTCGCAATAGAATATCAAAACAATATTGAGAAATTCATTAAAATAATAATAGACTGAATAGCAACTCTAAATATATTTTTTAAGAATATATGTTATACAGGTATACTTTGGAGGCAGCTTTACCTATACCGTGGTTCTTATAGATCAGTCAAACTATTAATATATACTAATATTAGTAAAAGGAAAGATTTGATTGTTTATTTGTTTGCATTGAATAGGCTCCGAAACTACTGAAACGATTCGAAAAATCCTTTCACTGTTGGGAAGCTACACTATCCCTGGGTGACATATGCTACATTATATTTAAAAAAAAAATTAGGGATCCTTACTAAAACCCTAAGAATGTAACCATACTGCAAAAAATACCTAAATATTCTATTCTTCACTTTACAACGTGTGCGCTGCGAAAAATGTTGATTATAGAATACAACACATTTACAAAAATATCGCATCAGCATATGTCTAACTGTTTAATAGTTTGCCACAGGAAGTAGTTATACAATAAGTGTTCTTTTATTTTAAAAATTTTATTCAAATGCCGCCGCTAAAAAAGGCTCTTTATTTGTATCTTGGTATTAATGAACTTCAATATCTTTATATAACTTTTTGAATTATTAATCTTCACGCAATTCCCAATAAAGGGGTAGACAGAGGTCAAGTCCCTTTGACCCACCTTCCACCGAAGATATTTTCGGGACAACGTGACAGGTGGTGAGCCCGTCGCCGCCTTTATGTTCAAGCCAACGACGAAATTCGTACATAAGTTTTTGAAAAACTCATTGGTACTGCCACCTGGGGATCGAACTCGGGTCTCTCGACTCGAAATTCCGACCACCCAACAACTCGGCTATCGTGACTTTTTGAATTATTCAATTCAGACATTTCATTCGAAAGATTCACGAGTCTAATATAATGTAAGTGTATTGTAATTTAACTATCCAAACAGCTTAGTAACTTAGTAGTTCTTATAATTTTCCAATCACATTTTATATAGGTAATTTCTGTTCAATAGTTAACAAATATTTGGTACGAAGGTAGTTAATTTTATTTTTGTTATTTTAATATGCCCAAAAGATCAAGATCTCAACTTCGATCGAGTCGAGTGTCGAGCGTCCCCAGCGACTTGCTGAACAAAAGTTGAGAACTTCCAAAGTCCACGCTCGATAGTCGAGTTCAGAGCGTTTGTAGCGGCTTGAAGAGCGAAATATTTGAAGAGAATTCTAATTAATAGGAATCGATCTACGAAAACAATTGTTTACCTATGGCCAGCTGTATGGGGGCATGTCGTGGATCAGAGCTCCTGAAAATCAATTATATATCTTTACGCCATTTCCAATACAGGGGTAGTCAGAGATCTAGAGAAATAAATTCTTTCGACCCACTTTCCACCGAAGACAATATATAGTCATTCATTTACAAAAGATCATTAAAAGAATAATAAAAGTTTATCAAATAATAATAATTAAACTTCTTTATATTTTTTAGTAACCTGACGCAAATAGAAGGGTATGTGTGTGTATCATAATTATTAATTTTTAAATTTTTATTAAATACCCATGGGGAACCGGGGCGAGCCGCTAGTATATAATAATTAAGTACAATTACTAACAAAACTTAAAAACAACTAATACTGAGTCTATTAAGACTACTTGTACTAGTTATATAGAAATTATAGAATAATTTACAAGATGTCGAAGTTTATTTTTATTTTCATTTAAAAACTCGCACTATTTAAAACATAAAGATGATGAAACATAAGTAAAACATTACAGTAAATAACAAATGTGCATGGTATACGGTTCACCATGTTCTTATTTTATATACGAGTGTGCCAACTTAGTCCTAATAGTGCACCGTAATTTAACACGAATACCTTAAACAATTGACAAACGTAAATGAAAAAAATCTGTGGTAACTTAAAATACTATCAGAACTTTTGGGACAACCTTTAAAAGATAGCAACATGGTGATTACTTATACACACGAACACAGTTTGTAACGTAGACAAGAACATTTGAGACCATATTTAGTAGTGATCCATGTTTCTAAGAAGTTAATAAAAATTATCAAAAATCAAAAAATATATATATATATATATATATATATATATATATATATATATATATATATATATATATATATATATATATATATATATATATATATATATATATATATATATATATATATATATATATATATATATATATATATATATATATATATATATATATATATATATATATATATATATATTAAAAATAAATACCTCTAATTGGTGGGGCACCATAAGTAGAGCAACTCTACTTATGTACTTAGCAAAAAATATTTATATAAAAAAGAGTCACGATAGCCGAGTGGATGGGTGGTCGGAATTTCGAGTCAAGAGACCCGAGTTTGAGCCCCAGGTGGCAGGCTTGTACCAATGGGTTTTTCAAAAACTTATGTACGAATTACATCGTTGGCTTGGACATTGAGACGGCGACGGGCTCACCACCAGTCACGTTGTTCCAAAAATATTTTCGCGGGAAGGTGGATCGAAACGACTTAATTGTCTAGACCTCTGTCTTCCCCTGTATTGGGAATGGTGTAGATATTTTTTGTTAAAAAAATAAAGCAAAAAGTATTAACTTTTATTACTTTCGTTTGCAGATGTTTCGTTAACATCATGAAGCATATAGACAAGGGGACCCGTAAAGAGGAAGATCCGTTCCCGATCGAATCGACCCATTTTTATTTTAAAAGTTGTTTAATTTAAAATCGAATGGTCACTTTTCCAAATCCTCATGTCATCGATTTGATAAAATTTGGAACTTACAAACATACCGAATATATATTCATGAGGCGAAAGAGAATTTTTTTATCTTCACTTATTACCCAATACTTAGGTATTTAGAGGCCTATTTACAAGCCTCATTTTGCTAGACTTTATGTAAGACAACATGACACTGTCGCGTTAATTTCGAAGACGACGATTCAAAATGTTTATTAGTTTCGAAAGAGACATTGGTAGCATTGGTACAAATGTCTTATTTTATTATTTTTACAAATCTCCTCAATCTTCCATTCACTAACTACTAACTAACCATTCGGCTATCGAGGCTTACAAAAGTGGCCAATGTATACAAAATTTTGTTTTTTCCATTCCTTTCTCAAATATTACAAAACCTTCAAGTTTTTCACCATCAAAAATTGTTATAAGGTCAAAGCATGCTTAGCGGGACACGCCTTCTTTTAAACCAATGAAATTTGATAGCGAATCTATCATAAACATATAATAAAGTAGATACAGCACTACGTAGAGAACCAGTTTTAAGATCTAATACTAAAAAGATTTCACCTTTAGTACGAGCGACCAGCCAGTTACCATTCGTCTAACGCAGTGCCTTATCGTGCCGTGAAAATCCGAGCTAATAAGATTTTATAGCGACGTTTAAAAATTATGTCGTTAATAAGAAAAACTTTTAATGGTGGCATAAAGTTATTTATCAGGAATTATTGTGTAACTGATGTCAAAAAACCACCAAAAATTCTTATTACCGGTGAGCTAGTTTTATTTTACGATTCAATTAGTCAAATTAATCATATGATCATTTAACAAAGTCTTAAAACTTTTAAATTATTTTTAGTATTAAGATATTAAATATTAAATTATTATAAATGAAAAGCAATATTTATACTAATTAACATTTGACTATGTGTAGTATAACCAAATTCTTTGATCTAATAATCAATTAATTTCTTGACTATAATTTCATTGAAATGGCTACCACGTCAGGGATGCTGATTGACGTTAAATAAATAGTTAATAATATGTGATTTTTACAATTCATATTACTAAATAAGGCTATACTATACTAATATCTGCAAAATACTAACTTTATTTTACTTTTGACGCCACGTTAGCTGAATGGTTTCTTCTTTTTCTTCTACTTCTTTAGAGCCTATCAATAGTGCACTGCTGAACATAGGCCTCCCCCAGACCTTTCACAACGAACGGTCCCCAGCCACCTGCATCCATCGGCTTCCTACAAAATTTTACAAGTCATCACTCAAACTCGTGGGGGGACGTCCTTCACTGCGTTTGCGTTTTTTTCCCAACGGTTATCAGTTCGTCGAGCTATGTGGCCAGCCCATATTGCCACTTCAGCACGCTGATCCTTACGGCTGTATCAGTTTTGCTGCGGATGTTATGTCATATCTGACTGGTTGGGTAATCGGAATTCGAATGACTGAACCGAGACGGAGCCAGGAGGAAATCTCCTACTAACTAATAAGTACAAACAAACTCCGGTGAAAAGTCAGTCGTCGGGACAAAATTGTCTTGCCACTACTTTAAAAGGCGTGAAGTTATAAAAAATCTATTATTTATGGAGGAAACAAAGTATTATTATCTTAAACATCTTATCTCATAATGTAAATGCATAATATGAAAATATCACATCGCAACAGTTTTTTGTTGTTTGCGCAAACCATGAATGGCGCGTCGAATTACAATATCAGAGTTCTATATTTCACATATTCCACGTATTCATTTACTTGGAAACTAAACCACGCATCGTATTTTGCAAAGCAAACAAAGCCCATCTATTATTTATGTAGTAGTAAATTCCGTATGCGGTTTCTACGTGACACTATAGATAAAGACTTTCTACAGATGCATAAAAATTATAATTCAATTTTTATAATCCAATCATCGATATAATCAAGCATTAAATTATGTATTTAATGCTGGTAATCACTAACCAATAATTTTTTTTAGTTTACGACTGGTTTTAGCCTATCCAACTAATATTATAAATGTGAAAGTTGTATGTTTGATACTCAATCACACAAAGACGAGTGATCGTATTTGATTGAAATCTAACACAGACATAGTCTATAATTAGGATTAACAGCAAAATGACAATTTGTTTTAAACGCAGGAACAGACACGGGTACGGTTAGTAAATTATTGACTTTAATAGTGCAAAAACCAGTTAGAGCGCTTTTATCAAGTGATTGTAAAATGCGGGCCATAGACATGACCTACCTTTTATTATACAATGGTGAGGACTATCATACTCGTAGAATGCCGTCATTTGCGATAATTTAATTTGCAATTCTTCTCACATAAGAGTGTTTAATAATAATATTTTAATATGTAAAATTTGCCATCAACAGCAAAAAATTAGAGGTTTAGAATTACATCGCAAATGCTATATCCATGACCCACTTATGTATTTCTAAAGATGTATTTTTACTAAGTTTGAATAATAAAGTTGAAATAAAAACATTTAAAATGTTTCATTACGTCTCTCTCTTCTCGATCGCTCAGAACCTGCTCACACCTGCTCACATCGACGAAAGATCTGAAAGTTTGCCTTGTTCTCCAGTATTGTTCAGTGCTTCACATATTCTTAACTATCGATGGTTTTCTAATAAATAAATAATTTCAGGTGGCCTGGGACAACTGGGCGTTGAGTGTGCGAAGCATCTGCGCGGAAAGTACGGAAAAGAAAATGTCATACTTTCGGATATTATCAAACCATCGACTGAAATTTTTAACGACGGCCCATACATTTTCGCCGATATTTTAGACTTTAAGGGACTACAAAAAATTGTTGTAGATCACAGAGTTGACTGGCTGATACATTTCTCAGCGCTACTTAGTGCAATTGGAGAGCAAAACGTTCCACTTGCTGTTCGAGTTAATATAGAAGGAATGCATAATGTTATTGAACTTGCTAAACAATATAAGCTAAGAATTTTTGTACCAAGTACTATAGGTGCCTTTGGACCCGACTCGCCTAGGAACCCAACTCCCAACATTACAGTACAAAGGCCTAGAACTATTTACGGTGTGTCAAAAGTGCATGCGGAGTTGTTAGGGGAATATTATCACTACAAATTTGGATTGGACTTCCGATGCTTAAGATTTCCGGGAGTTATTTCCAGTGATCCACCAGGCGGTGGAACTACAGGTATTTGTAATTAAAAAATGTGTCCGTATACTCGTAGTAATGTCTATGAATGTATTTATGTTCCAATAATAATAAATAAATAAATCATCGCTTATATTGCTCTGATCCCAAAGTAGCAAAGTAGCTACAGCACTTGTTTTATGGAATCGGTAACAACGAAAGTACCACAAACATCCAAACCCAAGACAATGTATAAAAAGTGGTCGTCCTACACTATGAAGAGTGGTGTGCACGCCACCACGGTGTACTTAATGGCTCTCTAAAACCTTAAAATTATAATGATATCTCCACTGCATGACGCTGCCCTCTCTCTAAAGAAGAATTTGTCATAATCAACGAACGTGGCAAGCAGATTGGCCATCGCTCTTTAATACGCCTTGCGTCGCTGCTCCCCGTCACCGGTTTGGTTAATTTTGGCCAGGAATTTTTCTAAGTAAATATCCCGCTATCTATCAGTAGCCAATACCGGAGGTATGAGGCTTCCTCTTAGTCGCCTTTTACGGCACAAAGTAAAAAGGGGTGGAACATTTTTAAATTGCATCACACAATGATATACAAAATAATTATAAACGAAAACAGGATGATCTGGTCAATTTAGACCACAATGAAATATTCTATTTAACGACTTCCTCTTGCGTTCCCCTTCCCCTACTGTCAATATAATTTCAAGGCAGTGCGATTTCGTAATTCTATGTACTAGTTGTTGAAATATGGCACGTAAAGAAAATGCTCTGTGTCGATGGGGTCAGTACCACGGCCTCACATAATACCTCAACACAAGCATCTTGTGCTTCTGCATTTCGTTTGGTAATATTAAAGTTCTACTTCATTTTCCATTTTTTCTTTTCTTCCATGTAGGCCGCTGTTTACGCTTGTTAACCTCGATGTGTGTTTAGATCAGGTTCGAATCCCGGTTGGGCCAATTTAGAAAACCTTCTAAATTTTTCTCGGGTCTGGGTGTTTATAGTACCTTCGTTGAAACAACGAATGATTCCATAATGCCAAAGTGATAAAACTGCTTACTTTGGGATCAGAGCAATGTATGTATTGTGGTCCCTATCTATGTATGTGTATATTTATAAAAAAATTATGTTTCCACTGTCCTGATTTAAATTTCTGATTTAGTCACCTAAATTATTGTCGTCATTGCATAAAATTATGTTATAACGAATAAATTTAGTTTAATATAATTGATCAAACAATTTCCTTTTCACCCGAACTACTTTTCATTTTTAAAAATAATTTGGGGACATTTTTTATATTTCAGATTACGCGATTGCAATATTCCATGACGTACTCCGTAAAGGTCACTATGATTGTTACCTAAAGCCAGACACCAGACTGCCAATGATGCACGTAAGAGATGCGCTACGTGCTCTGTCCGAGTACCTTGAAGCACCTAATGAAACTCTTAATAGAAGAGTATACAACGTAACATCAATGAGTTTTACTCCAGAAGAATTAGCCAATGAGATGTTCAAGCACATACCTGAATTCACAATATCGTATAAACCAGACAGCAGGCAAGATATCGGTAAAGTTATCTTTTATTAGTAACTACTGAATAGAAAAATAAATACTAGTTTAAAAAAAAATAAAAAACACGCTTTTTATAGAAAACCGAACTAAAAAATGGAAAATAAATTTTAATAAATTTAAATTTAGAATAGCGTTAACAAGTTCAATAAATATAACTTAATAATAGTGTAAATAAAAAAATATTTTATTTTAATAAGCGTGGGGTGCTTTTTAAGGTATTATCAAAATGATAATCACTCTACTCATATCTGTCAATAAAATATTTATAACTATTGACACCATGCACCCCACGCTTTTTTCAAAGTAAAATATTTTTTTATTCACACTATTAATTTATATTTATTGAAATTATTAACGCTATTCTTAATTTAAATTTATTAAAATTTATTTTCTATTTTGATGTGAAACATCTATAGGCTCACTTGTAAACCGAATTTTTGGCGTGGTGACGCTTTCCGTGGCGACGGGTCGCCAAACAATGGCTTTCGTATATCGTAATTTACACCCTATTACCTGAGAGTTAAGGTTCATAATTAAATACTGAAATCCTTTTTTTTTTAGAATAGTGTACCATTGTTTACAGTTTATATAAAAATTCGATATTAATATCAAGTGGCCACAATTTAAATATTTTACCGTACACTCTACTACACATAAAATAAATAAATATATATATATATATATATATATATATATATATATATATATATATATATATATATATATATATATATATATATATATATATATATATATATATATATATATATATATATATATATATATATATATATATATATATATATATATATATATATATATATATATATATATATATATATATATATATATATATATATATATATATATATATATATATATATATAAAATGTAAATAAATGTTTATTAAATAAAGTTACCATTTTCTGTAAGAAATTCGTAATACTTCATTTTTTCATTAGGCTATATTTAATTCCTGTAGTAATATTATCTTTTATGCATATTACTTGTACACACACGATGTTTCACATCTGCCAGGCGTCCCATGACGGCTCACATTTTTTTAGTTCCGTTTTCTATAAAAAGCGTATTTTTTTATTTTTTTAAACTATTATTTATTTTTTACTTTCTAGTTTTTTTTATCAAATTAGTGTATTGTCATCGGTCCTCGATAAATCTACAAAGTTTGAACGAAATCTGGCCGTTTAAAGTAGGTCATAATCGCGCCCAAAGAAGTCGGTTACAAACATACATGAAAGAAAGAAAGAAAGAAACATTTATTGCACATTGCACATAATACAAATACACCACGAAATTAGTGAATTAATATTGAAAAAAAAATTTACAAACTTAAAGACGAAAGTAACTAAAATAAATAAAAAGACTAAAAACTAAAATAAATAAATAAATAAAAAGACTAAAGTAACTTATAAATAAACATAAAAATGACACAAAAAAATAACGGTTGTTTATCATTGTCGTATGAGTCGTGGTGCAATGGGCAAAAAGATACATACTTACAAGTGAAGCTAATATAAAGCGTGTAATAAGTAACAACGGTCGCAGTTTCATATTTATATAGTATTTCCTTAAATAAAATATTACCCAGTACAAATTAGCGCAGCGTTAAAAAATATTTTTATGTTTTTTCACCTAAACATGCAACTTTCACATATGTCATACTAAGTTGGATTGAAAACAAAAACAGATGCATCGGCGAAAATGTTTATATTTTGTTTTGCAATTTGTAAACAAATGTTTCGATTATTTTGATTGTCATTACTATTTTCCTTAATAAAACTAGCTTCATATTTTGATCAGAAAACTAATATGACATTTCATTTTGTTTGTCGACCACAGTATAAAAATCCACAACAATAAAAAAATATTTTAATGTTGTATTTAAATATTTTCAGCGGATTCTTGGCCTCAGGTGTTCGACGACAGTGAGGCGAGGCGCGATTGGCACTGGAAACCGGATGTTGATCTGGATAACCTAGTGAAACTAATGTTAAAAGAAGTAAAAGAAAAAATTGTTGCAAATGGGTTTTAAATCATTTATTGTTCTGTGGATGTCTTAAAATATATGAAATATTGTTGTCCCCTTATCGATTTAAAAAACAAAAAAAAAATGAGAATCTTGGAATGAATGAATTATAAATTAAAGTCACATAAACATGCTATTATCCTATTAGGATAAAATGTTTAAATTATGAAAATGTACCTTGTTGAAGATACATTTATAGTAGAAAATAACTATTTATTGTAAGTAACATATTTTAGCTCATCTTTACTAATACTAATAAAATTATAAAGAAGAAAACAGTAGTTTTATTTGTAACTAGATGTCTTTGTCCTCGGTTTTACACTTAACGCGGACTCCCAATTATTTTTCTGAATTAAAAAGAGCCTAAGTTACCCCTTATAACATCAGCTATCTGCCAGTGAAAGTCTCGTCAAAATCTGTCCAGCTATTTCAGAGATTAGCCGGAACAAAGAGACAGTCAGACGGACAATCAAAAATTTTAAAAATATGTTATTTTGGTGTATCTACCGTATAATAAAAAGCGTAAATACATATAATAAAAAGGTTATTTCAATATTACAAACAGACACTCCAAATTTAATTATATTTATAGATTATATGTATATACTAGCTGCCTCCCACGGATATGCCCGCAGCTTAACATGTAACGCGGATCCCTAATGATGTTTCTAGAATAAAAGTATTCTATGTTAACATTAGCCATCTGTCAGTGAAAGCCCTGTTAAAATCGATCCAGCCTTTTCAGAATAGCCGGAACAAACAGACAGATAAAATAAAAAAAAAATATTTTGGTGTTTGTACCGTATTTATTCATATACATGTAGTAAAAAAACGGATATTTCAATATTATAAACAGACACTTCAATTTTATTTACATGTGTTGATGGGTAACCACTAGAATTCCCACACTTAAATAAATAAATAAATATTTTCACGCAATTCCAAATTAATATAAAAACAATTAAGTCCCTTCGACCCACTTTCCACCGAAGATATTTTCGGACAGTGGTGGATTTCGTGACAGGTGGTGAGCCCGTCGCCGTCTTTATGTCAAAGCCAACGATATAATTCGTACATAAGTTTATGCAAAACCCATTGGTACGAGCCTGCCCCCTAGGGATCGAACTCGGGTCTCTTGACTCGAAATTCCGACTACCCAACCACTCGGATATCGTGACTTTTTTAAAAACTTATATACCCCACACCTCGTGTATTTAACTGACAATAGCTGTGCACAGCCTTGATAAAGTGGTTTGAAAAATTTTATATTTAATTATATATAAGATTACAACCTACACATCAGCACCACCTGAAGTGTTAAACAATCATAAAGTAGTGTTCACTAGAGTAATTCATTTACACTAATGAGTAATTATGCTAAAAAACAGATCATTTGCTTTCAGGCGCTCTATTTGAAGGCGGTAAAATGCTGTTAATATTTTTTTTACCATTTATAACGTAGAAAAACGTAAGTACAAGTACGTAGAGAATATAATAATTTATACTTTGAGGGCATAAACCTTTGGGCGGCTCATACTTAGCTGTAGGCGAAGCCGGACATCTTGGCGATGATTGTAACGATTAGATAGTAATCGAATCAGTACGTGCATACTTTAACCTAATTCATATCATACCATTAAGTACCTATTTACCGGTCAGTGTCTACAAACAAATCGTATATCGTCGCCAAGCTCCTAACCGTTAAGGAGTGACTTCTCTCATCAGCACAGCCTCCTTATATGATGAGTCACAGAAACAAACAACTGAATTCTATTGAAAAAGAAATGAAATACTCAAAATGCTTATAAATTTTAGTGATTTTCTTTGGATTCATTAAATTCTGGCATGGTGACAACGGGACAAAATTGGAACCGGAACCCTCTTCATGGCTTATATAGGCTTATTTTTCAAGGGGGGCCTAGGCCTCTACTACATAATAAAATCGAACCGTGATATATTGCAAGCCTTCGTTTCGTATATAGACATTAAGTCTGCGTCTTTGATAGGCTTACCACCAGTCACGCTGTCCCAAATACGTGAATGGTGAGCCGAAAGGACTTAAATGCTTAGATCTCTTCCATCCCAGTACTGGGATAGTGTGATTTTTTTTAGTTCAGCAGTGAATTCGGCTGGGTGTCACTTCGCTGTGACTCCGTTATAAACCTAACGACAATGCAGTAGCTATGTTATTTGCTATTCATTTTCTTGCAGGCGCTCAATTTTATTCTAAAATTTTCGCCTCCGTAAGTTGATTCACATGACAAAATGCAGAAGATAAGAGCAGTACTACCTTGCTTCAACAGATCTATTGGGGAGGCAGGGGGCCTTAGCATGTTGGTATCGCGCGGATGACAAAATTTTACGCTCAGTTCAGTCATTCCGAAAATGTATGAATTAACTACACTGAGCCTCGAGAAGAGTACTCGGATACCTAAAAGTGCATGTATGAAATGATGAACGTGACATTTGGCGATCTGTTATCTCTGGCTACCACGTCAGGAATTGAGCGTGAACATAAGTAATTGAATGTGACTAAATTAAGTTGGTTTTAAGTCATTTTATGATGATTAATGATTGATTGACGACCCGACAGTCTAGTTGTTGGGGGCCCTGCATTCAAAGATAAAGGTTGCGTGTTTGAATCCCGGTAAGTGCAAACTTTTGTTTAGCGTATATGAATTTTTGTCTCGAGTCACGGATATTTATATATGAATATTTATGTAGGCAAATATAATTTGTGAGTATATTATACAGTTACAATCACGATAGCAGAGAGGATGGTTGCTCGGAATTCTAGTTAAAGACTCAATTTCGGTCCCCAAGGCTCGTATCAATGGATTTTTTCGAAAACATTTGTACAATTTATATCGTAGGCTTTGACATTAAGACGGCGACGGGCTCACCACCTTCTTTTCAAAAATGTGTTCGGCGGAAGGAGGGTCGATATTTATTATTATATATTTCTTTGAGAATGCTCGAAGAATTCCTTCTTCGGTATTATTCTGACACTCATGGGTCTGAGCCAATGTGATATTACTGGGGGAATCTTCTAGAAGAAATTTTCGAACACCTCTGCATTTAGGTCTATAATTCTCAGTGGATGGAGAAGATATTTTACTCCAGTGCCGCAGAGAACCAGTGGTACGATTTAAACTTGGTTTAACTTCCATATCCGGGCTACTTCGTCCTTTAATTCCGTGTATATGTTTACTTTTATTATTATAATAATATTATACCGATGAATTCGACACTAAGACGGCGATAGGCTTGCCACTCCTCAGGTAAATAAAGCAGTTTTGGACTTTTGAAACAAAAACAAATTATATTAAAACAATTCATTTATTTAAGCATTAATGAACCAATCCTTATATTTTTCATATTTACAATATCTAATACCTAAGTGAATCAACTGTATGTATACAGCACGTTTTGACCAAACACAACAAAGTTTTCATAATCTTTAACATTTTATATTCATAAAACTAAACCATGAACGTTTAATTGCTTTCGTCTAAAACTAAAACACTACCTTTGTACACTACTTATAACGTTATGTTTGGAAGCACACTGTATACAAAATCTCTAAAATTTATATTTATATATACGTTATGTTAATAAATTTAAGGCGATCGTTGTAAATGCTACGCATAAGGCGCGGTCAATCTATATAAAATCTGTGATGACTCGTAATAGAAATAAGGTGTGTTAGGGCTTCAAAAACAAATGCAATGAAAGCATTATTATTATTATATCTGACATACCCTGAACATGGAAAATATTTCTTAGACCACATTTTATGTACACAATTTGACAGTTATTTAACCTATCTGTACCGGTAGCTCAGGACTGGTAAGGATGTTGAAAGAGTAATAGCTAAAGTCAGTTTTGACAATATGCTTTTTTAAACTAGCAACACTCGTGTACCAATTTTTTGTTTGATAAGCTATAAATCTATTAGTGATGAGACAATGTAATTGTAACATATAAATAAGTAATTTATTCAATGACTTTATAACGTGACATGCCTAGCAATAATTTCTGTTTACAAAAATTGTTGAAAGAAATTTTCATTATTTTAACACTGTAAATTTATACTATGCTCCTCTTAATGTGTATCTCTTAGTCAACGCTATCGTTTAACCTTGAAATTATTTCAGAAATTTAATAAAACTCCGATTCAACTATTTTTACGCAATCAGTCTTTCAATTTTTTATGCAACGGCAGCGGGTGTTCACATTTCCATATATCTAAGAGCTACGACGGATCTATCGACGGCATTCTTAACTATTTTCCTAATATACAGAAACAAAGTACTGATAACACTTAATTTGTGCAATTGTCAGTGTTGCTACAAACGAGAATCGGTCTAGATAGCAAAGTAACTGTGCAACGCGCGAATATAGCTGCTTCACTCTGTGGTTCTATCAAAGATTTCAATCACAATATAGATACAAGCAATATAGATGTCTATACATCCTGCCAATTTAATATTTTTAAATAAAAAAAGTTCAAAAATATAAAAAAAATATATTAATAATATGAGAAAGCCCACATTTGATGATAAATGACAATAAGTCAAAAAGAAAGGTGTCGGGAGTTATTGCAAATTTGGAAAATATCTATATAGTTTGCAATTATACTCAATTGTTATTAGTTAGTACACATAATCTCACACCCAATCCCTTTACGCCGGCGCTTTGTGTAAACGAAATCTTACAACTTTTTTTACGTCTATCATAAGTTATAGTTGTTACCATGAAATTGTTATAGAATATCGGGTCACCTGGTGATAAATAATAATTGACGCCCGTATGCACACTGAACGTTTGAGTTACATAGAAAGGATTGCTGTTTTGTTCTACTACGTGGAAGTGTTTTTAAATATAACTCATGCAGTGTTACAACAATAAAAGATTTTTTTAAGAAAAGGATCAATAATGAAAAAGACATACTGTAACGATTAAGAAAATTTAGATAATAGAAGATTAAAAAATAGAGTTCAATAGCTTTTATATAATTAATTCCAAAAAACAAACAAAACTCAATCCTTGAAGGTGGAACTAATTTTCATTGTTTTTTTGCATCCCGGTGGGTGGAAAAAAAATTATACAGCATTTCGTTGCTATTAACATCATAATATTCTATAAATATACTATTAGAAGAATAGAATATTAACATATATTTTGCTAAACACTATAAAAGAGTGGAGTATTTTTTGTATTTAATTTGCCAAACGATAAAACGTTTAAAATATCATAAATAAGAGTGCAATTAAAACTCAAAATTTAAAACCAAGTATAATGTGCGTTTACAAAATATAAAAAGCATATTATGAATTAAATTTTAGGTAGGTAAATTTTAAGTAGACAAAAACTTATTAAACTCCTAGGCTGTAATATTGCACTATTATTTATCACGTATACATAATTATATGCTTATACCTGTTATGAATATAATTGCACCTCAAGTATCAACTGTGGATTGGCAAATGGCACTCACATTGTCGCTGTACTGCAAACACAAATACAATGTTTACTTTTGTTACAATAATCGACCAATCGTTAACACTTATTTCTAACAAAAATATTATAAATGTACATAAGCAAAATTACTAGCGAATAATCTAGCGTTAAACATTATGTTAAAAACGCAAAAAAAATTACACCAAAAAAAAAATTGCTTTTTCAAGCAAAGTATTACATTAAAAACTTATAATTAAAATTCAATGCCAATTTACAAAAAAATCACAGCGTCACATAACACAATCAAAGCCTACGCATAATGTTAAGTTAAATTATTCACATAACAATTACGTGATAGATATATACAATAAATAAAAGATAAGTACGTTCGTGAGTATATAATATTATAATTGACAGTTAATATATGGTCAAATAGTCATGAGGGTAAGTAAAATATCCTTCTTAAATCTATTTTTATCCCCATCTCAGTCAACACCTGCCAAGGCAATGTCCTGTTTGTGTCAATGAACATACTTATTTATTTATAATATATTTTTAGTTGACAAATGTAATAAAAATAAAATAAATAGGTTTTCGTCCAAACAATGAGCTCCCGAAAAGTCCTGCCTATCGGATCGAAATTATCCTTTTCAAGTTGGGACAGACACATTATAATGCAAAGTTGCATTTAATGTGTGAAGTAGTTTCGAAATTCATCCTATGCAAAGGCCGTGACACTGGATTTTATAAGTGTATATATACATATATAAAAACTTCTTTAAATTTTTAACCCTAAGAAACCTCGACAGTATCAGTAAGCCCTTTATGTACTACGCATATTGTTTAATAATGAAGTTATTGGTCTAATGCCGTAGGTAAATAGTATTATAAAAGTATTTATAGAAGCGAATGGTGACAGATTAAGGTAACGACCAGTTTTATTTTCTGCGAGACAGCACACACCTAAAACTAAACATCGCATCCAAAAATTATTTTATATTAAAGAATCCGATATCTCACGAATAAAGGAATCCGAGGTGCTTACATAGATAATAACCGCATTATCTACATTATAAGGCTTAATTTTTTTGATATCTCATACCAGTGATACCACCAGGTAAATAAACAACTGTAATTTTTTTTTACTATAGACTATAATTTTGTACGAAATACATCGAACTAATGAGTGGACTAGGAAAACCACTACTGACCATAACGTCTGAACCCGATACATATTTCAACATGATATCAACCGCTTGAGGTTAAAAAAAGAATTTCGTTAATGACAAAACCATTACACAGAATAAGTAATGTAAAGAAAAGCAAACTTGATTTTTCTCTATATGGATATTTATCTAAAAATTTTGATTAATTATATTTTTGAAAATATATGTTTATTAAATCTTTCACATTAGCCTGGCGTCCATAGTTACGTACATTCTTAAATAACAAGTATTGTTTTGTATAGACAACGCGCAAGGTTTAACAAACACCTTGTGCGGTAAAACCGAACATTTTTTTTTTAATTAAAATTACACTCATACCCCGCATCGCAACGTAATAATTGGCATGGCCAATTCAACTTATTACAATTAGGATTCAGCGATGCAGTTTAATTTTAGTAACTCGATATCAGCAATCGCGAATGAAACCGGTTTGTTTACCCACCAAGGTTGTGCTCTCTTGACCTTGTTCAAATATAAACTATGAATTTTAGCTCTTTTAAAATATTAATGACTTCAAGATATATGATTAATAGTAATTATTGAATAATTATTTGCCATTTGTAACTTGTATCGTATCGTAACTTATATCAAAGATGTTCAATGGATCTTTATGTAAGAAACAATCTCCCGTCCTTAGGTTAACTGCAGTGGAAGTTCTGCAAAGATAAAAAATCTTTGTCCATCTCATTATCCCGGGCTTACGTTTTTGTCAAACATCACGTTCGGTTCGGATTCACAATTTACATATTGTAGGGTGCTAATGAGAAAGAATATTTTAATCGTGGGGTACCTATAGAAAATTAAATATAGAGAATGAATAGAATATAAAAAAGTGTAGGTAAGAAACAAATTTAAATATTTATAGATATTTTTTTATCTATAAAAAAATATCTATAAATATTAAAAAATATCTATAAGAAGTAAGTCATATCAATACAGAACGGCAAAACTCAACTACAGGTCTCTCTTGTAATCGCAACTCTTGGGAAGGGGATTTAGTAATATTAGTCATAATATATATTGGTAATAATATACATATAAAACATCGATGACTTTACTGTAAAAGAACACGTTATTAAAGAGGCACTCATTATACTAAATACTCCGAGAAAAGCGCAAGTCATACACAGCAATATTAAACAAAACCTTGAATATGACTTGCATGGCAACCGTCAATTATGTAGAGCATTTAACTTATGCATGCCGTTTTAATATACAATAGACACTACTTATAATGCATCAACATTACGGACAATGTGTATTGTTTTTAAATTTATATGGCAACTTTAGGCAAGTTTAAAAAAAAACTTAATAATCAATTCGCGTCCGATCCTATTTTCTACATGACTAAATTATGACTAATTCCAACACTAAAAATCAACTTGTTTTCCAATCGCTACATGACTGTAACTCTTTAAAGAACACTTACTAATTTATGAACAGGAAACTTGCGATATAATTACCACATCTCTGTACCTCTTTAGTGTAAGCGTATGTAAGTAAATATTTTCATTTACATTTCAATCTACACCGAAACGTTACTCCGACTTCATCATCCGCTGTTGCTGTTCCCTATGCATGTTCAGCTCTTTGAGACGCTGCCGCAATTGTGCTTTCTTTATGTTGGTCATAATCTGTGTCGACTGGTAGAGCCACGAACCCTGCGATTAAAAAAGATATTAATGCATTGCTTTTATCTTCTTTCCATGTTCATGTTTAGAATTTTTCATTCGAGAAGCATGTGGATCGAGAAAAAAAGTATTAGAGTTGTAAAAACTGTCCAGGCGACACGTTACTCTGATATTTGTTAAACTATATACAGGAATAATTTGCCGATTTTATTGTATATCACGCCATTTCCCATACAGGAAGTAGACAGAGGTCTCGACAATGAAGTCTTTTCGACCCTCCTTCCACCGAAGTAATTTTTTGAGACTACATGACAGGTGGTGAGCCCGTCCCCGTCTTTATATCCAAGCCAACGATTTAAATTGTCCATAACTTTTGAAAAACCCCAATAGTACGAGCCTTGGAGATCGAACTCGGGTGTCGTGACTCGAATTCCGATCGCCCAACCACTGGCTATCGTGACTAAGTAAAATCTATCGTATCCTCGCAAGTTCATACTACGAGTTAATGATTACGATTATTATAGATGTAAATAATACTCGGTTGATCTGTTTGTGACGCTTTTACGGCTAAATCGATTTTATGAAATTTGGTATGGACTTGGTCAGAACCCTGGGGAAAGGACGTAGGATATTTTTATTCTTGATACAGCTTACAGCGTTGTTGATATAACAGGTGTTATGGAGTTAGCTAGATTATTCAATCATTAGTAATCGGCTTGTCTCTAATCGGCTAGTGGTCATGTTACTGTACTTATGTTTTCAAAAAACTTATATACGAATTATATCGTTGGCTTGGACATAAAAGGCGGCGACGGGCTCACCACCTGTCACGTTGTCCCGAAAATATCTTCAGTGGATGGTGGGTCGAAGCGACTTAATTGTCTAGACTAGACCTCTGTCTACCCCTGTATTGGGAATTGCGTGAAGATATTTATTTTATTTATTTATAGAATCCCACGTGTGTTTTAAGCAGCGCCTCTTAACCAGAGGACTATCACGCACGTGAGATGAAAAACCGCTAGAAACAAAGGAACTTAGAATAGTTATGTCCGAACGAAGCTTCTGATTCAATCGCTTTCGGCGACAGCTTTCGCTAAAGGTGACCAAAATAGGCCATGATTTGCCAGAAGCAGAAGTTTTCCTACAAGCGCCAAAATTTTAAGAACAGAAAAAATTATAACTGGCCGGGGCAGCACTGCGTTGTGAACGTAAAGTGGTAGAAGATTTTTAAGATTACTCTGCAAAATTATACAGTGATAAAACATGATTCAAAATATTTTATTAACTATATAATATAAAAATATTATAGACCCATTTCGTTCATGCTAGAGCAGATTATTTATAGTCGGACAACAGAAGCAATTAGAAACTATAAAGAAATTCTTTTATTTAAATGTCAAGCCAACAACAGAAAAAAAGGGTAGCATAATGCTTTTAATGACAAAGTCAATATATATATTCCGACCGATAACGTTATATTATATTACTTTAGGTTGTAATTAAAATATACGTAAAGTCGTTTATTGATCATAACACTGATAAATGTTGCATGAAAAATAAATTTTTTGTAAAAACAATAGTACGATGAGTTCACTTGTTGATAATGGGTTTACAATTTATAAAATAGGCACGTATTGAACTAAAATTTATTGAAATAACTTCAATTATTTTAAAGTCAGACAACGTCAAATAAACATACTTTAATTTGTGTTCCACTAGTATGTTTTATGTATTTATAAGTAAGATATAAAATTCTGATTAAGATGAATGAATACGCTTTATAATAAACTATTGCAAGAGGAAGTTGCTGAAAACGGTTGAGGAGTTACATCGACTGCCTTCTGTCTCCAGTATCAGTCAAATTAAGGTCATGTAATTAGCCCAATTCTGTGAAACTTATCACACATATGCATATATGCTATACATATGTGTGATAAGTTTCACAGAATTGGTTCACAGATGAGAAAACTCAGTGGGTGAAGGCGGTCAATCCCCATATTTTACCCTTCGAGGCGAATATTCTTTTTACTATATAGTATTTCAAAGTAACTTCAAAGTATATCTTATGATTCAACAAAGAAAATTAATTACAGAAAACAAACTACTCAGTAAATAGTTATACGCGTTTACAAAAAAAGATTATGTTGATATGAGAACCTCCTTTGTCGTCGTTCGTTCTCCGGTTACATAAAAGTCAGTGTAGGCCGAGGCACACTTTTGAAGACCATGTGAACAAATTGCTCGAACAAGGGAAGGTCAAGTGCACTCGGATACCTCGAGAAAAAGGCGTACGTACGCACTTCCGCGATCCGTTCTCTCAAACATATAAATAATAAATAAAATAGTTTATGTAGTAGTTTTGAATTAATGATTAATCCCATATGGAAAATAATTAGGAGTTCATTTTACAAAATTTAGGTATAGTATGTAAGGTAAATCAGTAATAATAATAAATCACTTTTATTTTACTATACTTTTTAATACACTTTCAAAAATTACGCACGATAATCAGAGGTGCTAAAGAAGTTGATAACAAATTTGCCGGATGGTAGCCGAGATTTAGAGTACATTCCGCTGCTAATACTTATTTAAGACGACTAAAGAATATCGATATCTCTAAAAGTGCGACAAGCAAAGGGTAAATCTGAGGGGAAAGCACATATTCCTGCAAATATGGCTTTTATTGTATCCGGGTAAGAATCTAAAATCGTGTAAGTATCGCAAGACAATACAAGGAAACATTTGACAATCGCTATCCGCTGGCCGTGTGTAGCGGATGCTAATAGCAATCTGAATAGCAATTATGGCAAATCCTCATTATTTGAGACTAGTTTTTTGAGAATTTTTAGTTTAGAAGCAATCGAATTAATTTGTATTTATCTTCACGCATTTCTCAATCCATGGGTAGCCAGAGGTCTATAAAATTTAGTGCTTAAGTCCAAATGTGGGTCGACCACATTTTGCCGAAATTTATTTCGGGAACCGATCGAGTTATTGAGCTCATGAAACTGAGGGCAGACTTTCGAGGATTTATAATGTATTACACAGTACTGTAACGTAAGGTTTCGCTATTGTTAATCATTTTAACGTTTGGATATTCCACGAGTCAATCTAGCAGTGTAGAATATGCCTGCCATCTTTTCTCTCTCTCTCTCTCTCCAAATTTCGAAATTACTACGTTACTTGTGTACACCAAAGTACCTGGTATATTGTATTTAATCAAGTACAAATTGGCACAAATGACAAACTGCCACGTCATGCAAGAAATAACTTGGCTGCAGTATTAAACAGGTGTAATAAAGTATATAATTAATCACTAACTAGGTGAAGAAACGACGTTAACAAATAATATTATATCTTCACGCAATTCCCAATACCGGGGTACACAGAGGTCTAGTCTAGACAATTAAGTCCCTTCGACCCACCTTCCACCGAAAATATTTTCGGGACAACGTGACAGGTGGTGAGCCCGTTGCCGTCTTTATGTCCAAGCCAACGATATAATTCGTATATAAGTTTTTGAAAAACTCATTGGTACGAGTCTGCCACCTGGGGATAGAATTCGGGTCTCTTGACTCGAAATTCCGATCACCCAACCACTCGGCTATCGTGACTAAATATTGTCAATCTATAATATTATTTATTAAATAATATTATCACTATAAATGAGCCGTTACACAATTATATAAATACTACTTAGTAGTATTTAAATAATTGTGTAACGGCTCTGTGACAGTAAATAGCATGTTTATTTTTTTTATCAAAACAACATTTTACATCGTTTGCTTGAACGTAAAGATAGCAACAGGCTCACCAGCCGTCACGTAGTACCCCATAATAACCTTCGGTGAAATGTGCGTCGAAAGGGACTAAACTATCTATCTATTGGGAAATTCGTTAAGATAAGCAGTATTTTTTCAATTTTCTTAGGTAAATTAATAAACATAATTGCAATTGGATGTCCAAAATAAAGTAGTTCACTCGAGTAAATGTAAAGTGCCCATGCCTTGCCATAGATAACGCAATCATGGAAGAATAATTACAATGGAAATGTGATCTCTTCGTTAATTGTGCAGCGTTATATGAACCGACTAAAAAGAAACGAAGAGATTTCCAATACTTAAAGACGATCATATCACTAAAATGGCTCAGGCTTCGATGGTTTAACCACGTTATACGAATGACTGACGGCTGAATTATAAAGCATAGCAAATTATATACAGCGCGAAAGTTAACAAAAAAGACCCGAGTTCGATCCCCAGGTGGCAGGCTCGTACCAATGGGGATTTTCAAAAAAAGAGTCTTAATAGTCATGTATTGGGAATGGCGTAAAGATATGATTTATTAAAGTTAACAAAAAGGGATCGATTCGATAAGAAGAGATTCGCTTTCGGAGATCAGTTGAAATTTTCAAAACATTTTTTCTCTACTATCGCATTGTTTCGCTATGTACGAAGTTCTTTGCGACTTATTTAATTAGTCTAGCAAACGTATCTACAATTAATTCTCACAATGGTATAGTAAATATCACGTGGATTAGAAGCCTCACAAATAATAAAAAAACGGTCTTATCAGTTTAGCTCAATTGAAAAGTAGCCCGTGTTTTTATATTTATGAAGTTTTTATATGGCCTTGTAAAAATTTAAATACACAGGAGCATGTGGTGTATACAGGTTTCAGAGCCGGATAATGGCGTGTATTTGCTTATTAACTTAAGGGTCTATAAAATTGCAGCGCAAGGCATAGGCTTTTCGCGAATGTAGTACTTGTTATAATCGCGCTCACCAAGAGGACTGCTGATCGCAGTACCAAACTCCTCGCACCTTAGAGCTGCTCCTCTTTAACTGTCTGCTTATAACAATAACCAACCACACTAAATACACAATTCTTATTTTGTGTTACTTAGTATAGAAGTAGTGTGGATAGAATTAGCGTGGATTTATTATTAAACTTCTTAAATGCAGAGTATTTTAAACACGTTTGTTAGTAGAACATGTGACGTTACAAATAAATGTCGATGCTTCTGATGAATGACGAAGTTATAAAATACTTGACCTATTAAATCCAAATAGGTGACGAATAGTATAGTGTCTGATGTGTAAGATATGTTGATAAGGCGAATGATTACGCTATAGTCACGAAAGTCGAGTGGGTGGGTGAGCGGAATTCGAGGCAAGAGACTCGAGTTTGATCCCCAGATGACTCGTACCAACGAGTTTTCTCACAAAACTTATGTACGATTTTTATCGTTGGCTTGGACATAAAGACGGCGACGAGCTCAAAACTGCTCGTGTTGTCCCAAAAATATCTTAGGTTTAGGGAGGTGGGTATAAAAGGACTTAATTGTTTAGATCTCTATTCGCCCCTGTATTGGAAATGGCGTGCATACATTATATTTCGTTTTTTATTGTTTTTCACACGGCATAAGAACGTTTAGTGTCTGAAGAAATATACATATATTCAAATTTGTATACAGGATTTTTTTTAATATTCAAAAAAACAATGATTATGAACCACATTTTGCCTCATAAATCCATATTTTGAATACTATATAGTTCATAAAATAAAAAATTATGACATATATTTAGTAAAATTGTCTATTCAATAACATAAACTTTACGAATAAACTACTAAACTACCTGGTTGGAAATGCTTTTATTATTATATAATAAATAAATTAATTAAATATCAATATCATGAAATCTATAATGGCTACATTGCACTGTAGGCGTTGGAAGGGAAATACACAATACGTGGTGTATGTTATCTCATGACGTGCGACAATCTAAATATAAATTTATTTCACAATTAAACGTGTTTTGACTGGCGCGATTTAGAACAGCCGAGATAAGAGGTAAGAATTATTTAGGCTAGACTACAATACAAAATCTAGTACTACAAATCCGTTCTTCAGCCGTTCTGGCGTAAACGAATAACAAACGTCCATCCACACATTGTATTCAACACATTATATTGTCACATTTATAACAATAAGTCGGCACAGATAGCTCATAATTTCAAAGAACATGTAAGATACTTTTAGTCACGATAGCGGAATGGTAGGGAGGTCGGAATTCGAGTCAAGAGACCAGAGTTCGATCACTAAGGCTCATCAATGGTTTTTTCAAAAACTTATGTACGAATTATATCGTTAGCTTGGACATAGAGACGGCTACGGGCTCACCACCTGTCACGTTGTCCGAAAATATTTTCGGTGGAAGGTGGTTCAAAGGGACTTAATTGTCTAGACTAGACCTCTACTATTAGGAATTACGTGAAGATTTTTTTTATTTTATTTAAATATGTAGCTAGGTACATCATCGCTTACATTGCTCCAATCCCATAGTAAATACTAAAAAAAATAGTTGACTAGACCTCTGTCTACCCCGTATTGGGAATTGCGTGAAGATATTTATTTATTTAATTTTTTTATTTAATGTTTAAAGTGCACTTACCACCATTATCATGCAGTTCAGCAATATTGGAATGGAGAACACGACTGATATGAACAGGCCTTTGCTGTCGAAGTACTGCTGCCGCGAAAACAGTGTCCAATTTTTGGCCGCCACTTCGTTTATGCTTTCCGAGAAGTATACCAAGAGCACTGTAAAAAATACCAGAATAGGTGTCGTCGCCTTATCATATTAATATAATTGAATTAATACATACAAAATTGGCAACATACATCCTGTTTACTTAACAACCCTAAAAGTCCACTGTAAGACGCAGACCTCTCCCGTGGATTTGCTATAATCGCCAACCCTCGCAAGCGGATTGGCGACAGTACAAGAGAATTCAATGCTGCTGCCTGTTACTGATCTCCTTGATTTCGGTCTGATATTTTTCGTGGTGGTAAATGCCATTACCATTATTAATGTTAAAAAGGTTTTCTTCTACAAATTTCTTAGTTACTATACCTATCATTTTTTATGAAAAGACGAAATTTCGTCTAAATATTACATAAACACATCATAAAACTATAATTTGTACTCAAAAACACACCGATGAAAAAAATTGGTATCGAAACAGGATGCATTGTTTTTGTTTTGTTTTTTTTTTTTTTTGTAATGTATAGACATACACTAAAAAACGGAAAATCTTTAAAGAGAAACAATACAACTTGTGTAACAGTTGGTAAGTGAACATTGATTTCTGATCTTACATTAAAGATTTAGTTACAGTCCTTATCCTTGTCTAGTGCAATGAACATTTTAAGTAAAATTTTGAGAGGATTATTTGTTATACATTATTGTTTGATTATCTTCTGCGATGAAAATGTAATACAATCAACAACACCATGTTTCATGAGTGTTACTTAATTTTGGAAAAGGAATTCTTTGAATTAAAGTCCCTCCTCCCCCATAATTGGGGGAGGAGGGAATGTAATAAAACCATCAACTGTAATTAGCGGGATTGAAAGTCAAAAAAATTTTAGTGGTGACATCAAGTCACCATGCCTCATCCACATCAATGGAAATTTTTAAAAAGCCCAGCAAAGCTAACATACTTAAAAATTTATGAAAGAACATTGACAGATATACCTACAACTAATGAACTTTAACCAGGTAATTAATATTGGTCTTAATACTTTAAAACTTACAAAGTGTTATGAAAAGCATAACTTGAAAGTTTCCATAATTTCTCGTTGAAAAGCAGGTAAATGTTACCAGAACATGGAAAGAAAGGAGAGCTATAAGCCAAGGGTCACGCCATTCAATCTGTAACCAAAATAAAAAACACTTAGTCTAGAAGATATGAAAAATTCAAAAAATATAAACTAAAAATCTATGTCTTGTTCGATACCCAACATAAGAATTTACCATGGCTTTTTTCTCTGCATGGTTTTTGAACTTTTTGTTTGCCTTGATGGCAATGCCTACCAACAAATAGAATACCCAAATCAAAACATACCAAAGCCATATTAAACAGACAGTATAAATAGTTGTCAATTTCAAATTTGCAAAATATAATTTTGTGTGGTCTTTTCCATGTGGAAACGGCATAAGAATATTACCACTCATGTTATTTCTGAGGATGTTGTAAGAGGCGACTAAGGGAAACAGTCTAGAATATTGTTATGGCAACCAATAGATGGTGGGATAACCATCTCTAAAAATATACGACCATAATTATCAGACTGAAGAATGGCACCAGCATCTGAGGCCTGAGATCGCCAATCCAGTTGCCAAGTGTGGCAAATATGGCAAATCCTCCCTATGTCCTATGCAGAACTAATGCAGGACAGACAATAAAACTATGCAGGACAGGCCTAAGTCCTGCAGAGGACTTTAAAAAGCCCAGTTACTTTTCATTTTACAACATTTCTTGTTGAAACCTTAAACAGAAGACTACCAATGGAAATAATACATTTTGGTATTTTCAACATATAACTTGGAAAATATTAATATATTGTACATACTTTTTCAAGACTAAGGTATGTCAGTTAAAAAAAAAGAAATAAAAAATAATTAATAGATATTTTTAATTGCAATTTAGCAATTTTTTTTATTTAGAAAAAATATTTCAAATAAACAAACATTCATACTAGTGGATAGTGATTTTTATTATATATAACTTATCAAAATATATGAATATTAAAACATAATATGGAATCATTAAACATACTATTGATGCTTAAATTCTTATAACAATTTGTTTACTACATTTATTTTCATGATACAAAGGTCCTAAACAAGATTGAATAAAGACACTATTCTTCCTTCTAAAGGTGGTGGCAAAATTTTTAGCTACAAAGCAAAACTTGGCTATTGAGATGTCAAAAGTGACATAAAATGGACCACAGAGAAAAAGGGTTCGTTAAAAATCTTCAATGTCTTTTTTTTTTATAGAAAAGGCCGGCAAACAAGCTGGCAGCTCACGTGATGGTAAGTGATTACCACCGCCCATGAACACGCAATACCAGAGGCATAGCAGACGCGTTTCCGGCCTTAGAGTGCCCCCGCCCCAAAATTGGGGAAGGGGGTGTGTGGTCCTCCAGTTACCTGCACTCTCCAGACGAAACGCAGAAGTTTGTTAGACTTCTACTTTACGCCGGTATTCTGTGAGATCGTGGTACTTCCCCGGTCGAGCCAGCCCATTCATGCAACAACAAAAGCTGATGCATCGCTCTACCACTGTAAGAATATCTGGGATGATCATCACTAATTGTGTCAATTGCGTGTGTGTGCGATTTTGAGAAATGGCTTTCTCATGGCAGTTGGAGTAAAAAATGATCATTTATGACCTAGAGTACAGAGATAAGGCCAGGTGCTACCGCCTGAAGCAAAATAAAAGCCATTGAAACCAGCAAATAGCCTAAAACTGGAAAAATACCTCAGGACCACAAGGTTGAGTTATGGTTCAGAACACATGAATTACACTCCAACCAAGCCTTTGTAGAAAAAAAAGTACAATACTTTTACTAAAAGTACTAAAAGTAAAGTACTTATGTTCATGTGTGAGCTAGAATTGTTTCCAAAATCACACAGAGCTAGTGATGATAGAAAATGGAACTTGCACCAAAATGAGTCACTAAAATTCTGAATAACAAGCCAGATTTATGCAAGACAATGCACTCCTGCATTAAGCTCAGATAGTGTTTGCCTATTTTCAAGAATTCTGTATCACACATGGATTGGCCACCATGCATCTCTGAATTAAACCCCATAGAGTATGCAAGTAACAAACTGGAATGAAGTGTATGTCAGCAGAATCTAAACACGCTACATAAATGAAGAATCTCTTATAGTGGATTGGCAGAATATCATCTTTTTATTTTATTTATAAGGACATAAAAAAGATATTAAAGGTTTTATAACCAACCCTTTTTCTTTGCTGTCGGTGTATTTGTTAATATCTATATATCTATGTACAAAACACGTCATCTACTTTGGTCAATTATTTAATGACTATCATAACAATTTATGTGACAAAAATAATCTTCTAGTATTTTTAGTCTAGATCTAGGTTTATTTATACAATAAATATTTAAAATTCACGACTTGAAAACAAAAAGTGTAACAGATTAACTACAAATTCGAAAACTTCTTGGCGCCCACGCATATATTTAAAAAAAAAAGCAATTGACAAACAACACTACTTTTTATAAATTCAAGTGTTGTGAGTTGTGCTTTAATTACTTCTAGTATAAAAGCTTGTCAAATCGTATTAAATTGATGTCTACTTTTGCATTACTATAGGATAACTATATATTTAAGGAATATTTATAGGTAAAGTTAAAGAAAACTTACACTGCGTATGTAAGAAACAAAATCCGAAATTTCATTAACTTCAATAAATCCCTCCATATTTAGTTTTTTGACCGGCACTTCAAATTTATTTCAATCACTGAACTAGCAAAATTGACAAAACATAAAAGCACTAACAATCAGAAAAACACATTCCCAAGTGCCAATATAATGCCAACTGCCAAACTGATTCATAGATAATACATATTTTTTTTAGAGTATGGCTTCTCCTTTCGAAATTCTGTTAATGTCAAGTCAGTCATGCAAGTGACACCAAAAGTATATTTTTTCATTCCGCTTTAGAGTTTGCCTGAGACTATTATATATTCTTATATGTTATTTGATATATTCTTAGACGTTAACTCAGCTTATGATAATGTTAATCTTCCACTGCTCAGGTAGAAAAAGCTACAGCTGAGCATTCCTGCGAGGATTATCAATTACGTTTCAAATACCTTTGCAAATAGGCGCATTCTTGTGAGTTCCAATGAAACTTATTTGGAACTTTTGAGAGATACACTAGGAAAGGTCTTCCACAGGGATCTGTTTTGAGCCCACTGCTATATAACATCTACACTACCGACCTTGACAGAGCGGTTTCTCTAAGATACTGCAACATGCGGACGCCATTGCCTTAAATGTTACTGACCACTGCTTAACAGATGCAACCGCCCGCCTCTCATCAGCAATTACTCATCTGAATGGTTGAATGATAGAACATAGTCTCTCGTTATCCTCTTTAAAAAGTAAGATCGTAGTATTTTCAAGACGAAGATTTACTCCAGATTCGCCATCCCTATCAGAGATACCTTTATTCCTAATGAAAATCAAGTAAAATTTCTCGGCGTTATTCTAGATTCTAAAATGTCCGGAGTAGCTCATTTTTCCTACATAGCATCTAAATCTGAAATAAACCTTAACATCATTCGCTCTCTATCAGGCGCCTGGTGGGGTTCCGATCCTTACACCCAAAAACTTTTATACAATGCTTTAGTAAGAAGCCATTTTGATTATGCCTCTTTTCTGTTGGAACCCTGCAATAAAAACGCTCTCAAATACTTAGATAAAGTACAATCAAAGTGCCTTCATGTTATAACTGGAGGCATGAAATCCACTCCTATTAACGCTCTACAGGTAGAATGTGTTGAGGCACCACTACCTCTTCGCAGACAATACCTCTCTAATAGGTTCCTGATTAAAATAGTTTATCTCCAAAACCATAAACTCTAACAATTACTCCATTCTCTCCACCAGCTTACTAACCATAACTCAATATGAGGTCTCACAAAGACATTCCATGACTTGTTAAAAGTTATGTCAAATGCATACACATCCCAGTCTTCCAAAGCAATATTAACCCCCTCTTTTGTATCCCCTATGCAGCCGTTTCGTATAATCCTGCTGTTATACAAAACCTTGGAATCGACGAAAGCTCTATTGATGCCAATCACAAATTAAACATAGGAATTTTGGAAAATTGGCGAGATGGAATGTTATGTACACAAATGCATCTAAATTATCTGACCATGGGAGTATGAGATCCGCAATTTGGTTCCCTAAATACAAAATAATCTTAAATTTAAAGTCTCCCACTTTCACATCTGTATTTACTGGTGAAACATTATCCGTTCTGGAGGCAGTATTATATGCAGAATCGCATAACTTAGATAAAACATTAATCCTTACAGACTCCAGGAGTTGTTTTCAGGCTATTATTTCAATCTTCTTTCGTACTAAAGTATCACCACTAATTTTAAATATTAGGAAACCTTTATTTAGCTGCCATAAAAAAGGGCTGAGAGTTGTGCTGGCCTGGATACCAGGACATACTGGCATTCGAGGCAATGAATATGCAGATCATTTAGGGAAGGAAGCAACAGAAATTGGAGTATCTCAACATTATCTTTTTGTTCAAGACCTGATTCCACTAGCTAGTTCAGATGTAAGACCATCATGGCAATCTATTTGGAATCAGTCTCAAACAACTAAAGGTACACATTACGCCAGTGCACAATCGGAGATCCCTTCCAGACCCTGGTTCTTTCTCTGTCGAGAAGCAAGTAAGGTTACCATTTCTTCCATTTGTCGGCTACGGTTTGGTCATGCAAATACCCCTGTTCTTCTATTTGTGAGTGTGGATTGGACGAAGGCTCCACAAATCATATATTTTTTAATTGCCCAAGGTCGAGATATTCTCTCTATGATTATTTACCAAATTATATTCCGCGTCCTGTAAATTTTTCATTTTTACTGTCTCTCGTTTATTCTCCATTCACTAGTATTTTATGTTATTTTATTAGCAATAACAATATTAGATTACAAGTAAATAAAAACATCAATACAACAATAAGAATAAAATTGATAATAAAGCGGTTTTTTTTGTTAATTCTTGTGCTTATCTTTTTTTTTAGATTAATATAAAATAAACACATACATATAGATAGGGACAACATCACGTACATTGCTCCGATCCCAATGTAAGATGCTAAAGCACTTGAGGTGTGGGAATCGGAAACAACGAAGGCACCACGAAAACCCAGACCCGAGAAAATGTAGAAAGAGTGAATTTTCTACATTGGCTCAACCGGGAATCGAACCCGGGACCTCAAGACGGCGACACCTTGAAAACCAGTGTTTACGCCACTCCTCCACGGAGGTCGTCGAAATTCTCCATTTACTAGTATTGTAAATAATCCCTGGTGTTAGTGAGTTATATGTTAATGTTATGTTATATGTTTTGTTTTGTTCTTTTTTGTATACTCAGACAATACATATATATCTGAAAAACTGATTAAAGAACAAATTGACATCAACAGATCTGGTAAAAATTATGACTTGTGTCAAGTAGGGCTTAACTATAGATAGCAACATATTCGCTACAAGTGGTGACTCCATGTGGAAGAAATGATAACTACTTGGATATATAGACAGACTGCTTGGATAGAGCCATAGAGATATGTATTTTGTGCAATATAGTAAATATTTCAATTATTCTCTGCGGTCACGCAAACGACGCCAATTTTCGAAAAAAAAATGAGTCAAAGTTACTTCATATCAAAATATGTCTAAAATAGCTTACAGTTCTACAATTGGTTATCAGTAAAAACATCGACAAATATAAAATGCCTTGATGAAAACGAGTGATAACGCGGATGCATACAATTTAACTTGTACGCTTTTTTATGCTTATGAGTCGAATTGTATTACACGATAGCATGATATGGCTTGTGATTTAAATGATTATGTTGAAGAAAGAATGTTGTATTACATATTTGTATCAAGACAACTAATCGAAGTAATATTTCTACATTGCTCGAAGAAAATATACTAGGTAATAAGTAACTTCAAAAAAAGTATTAACCTTCGTTATCGTCGAACTTGATAAAAAACAAACTAAAAAAAATCACCGAAACATACGAACTAATGTCCGGAAAATATACAATAAGCAAACCTTGCTAGAACTTATAGTTACATTATTTTCTCCATTTGTGAACTACAATAGTTGATTTAAAGGCACTATAAGTTTTTTTGTTCCCTGCTGGCATTAAACTAGGTATTTACTTTGTCCTTCCTGATGTTACGCAATTTTTCATTGATTTTAAAGCACATAAGTTCTTAAATTTTTTTGTTATTAAATTAATACTTTTTTCTCCTATACTGATTATATATAATTTATGTTGTATTGAAATTTAATTGTTGATGTTGTATCAAAAAAGTATTCTCTTAACAATTATTCATCCTTTTGGAGATTAACTAAATTAAATATAGAATTTATACTTAATTTTTTTAAATTAATTTAAAATTTAATTAATTTTAAAATTCTTTTTAATATTTTCAGATATGACAGACGTATTTTAGTTTTTAATTTTCATATTTGTTTCGGTCTTCACCACTATGTGCACATTCTACAACCAAAACAGCACTTCCAACTTTTAAAGTTGGAAGAAACCGTAAATCCAGATTGAATATTGTTGGAATGAAACACAAATTAAATTGTGGTTGAGGATTGGCCCACTAGGACAATGTAACTATTGTTTCTTGTTGGTGTATTGTATTGGTTGTATTGGTGGAACATTTTCCAAATTGGGCGCGCCATTTCAAGACCATGGCCCAAGAAATGGGCAGGTGCCCAAATGCTATAAGAGGGGGGGGGGGGGTAAGGTTCTTACCCGAGGCCGAGGAGGAATACAGATATTTACAAATACACCTTACTTAGCTGGAGGCCGAGGAAAACCTGGTGTGGTTCTCCTATTCCCTCCCAGCGGAGAAGGGTATTAAGGTGGCCATTAGAGGCCTACCATCCGAGACGAACCCGGAAGAAATAGAGGAAGTTTTCAGGGAGAAGGGCTTTGAGCCGGAATATGTCCGAGCAGTCAAGGCCCGCCAAGGAAGACCGAGGTGTATCATATTTGCTCTATTTAGGAGAACGGAGGACACCCTACCAAGACTACACGCGCTGGATGAGCTACTGTACATGCCGGGAATCCGAAAAGATGCATGGAGAAGAAAAAAGGACCATCGCAGTGCCACAGATGCCAGAAGTTCAGGCACTCGTCGCACTGATGCCACCGCCCACAGGCGTGTATTAGATGTGGGGGGCAGCACTTCGCCAAGGACTGCCCCCGACCACTAGAAGAGCCCCCTTCCTGCGCAATTGCGGGCAGGCACACACGGCAAATAATACCAATTGCCCGGTGTTCAGGAGGGAACTGAGGAACCGGCGCGCCGAAACGGTGCCGCAGACACGCCCCCCTCCGTTGAAAAGGAATACCGTGGAGACTAGTGAGGACCAAACCTCACTCATAGCCCCCGCGAACGGCTATAGACTAAGAGTGGCACAGTCGTTCGCGAAAATAGACAAGAAACCTAAAAATAAGAAAAAGGAGAAGAAGACCAGCACTGTGTAGCTTGTAGAGGAGTCCACCAGGGAGCGAGCTCCAGAAGTGGCTCCTTCAAATACCCCAATAGAATTCTCCCAGCAGGAAAGGACGACTAACGTGTCGGCGGCCCTCTCCGTCAAAGCTAAGGAGCGAAGACTGAACACCAGACCAACCTGGGACACCAGGAGGACCTTGGCGCTGCTTTCGCCACCCACAAGACATCCCTCACAGGACTTCCTGGGTAGTGAACCGAGTGCGGGAATAGCAGCAATTGCAGTCAATGAAAAACCTCATCCCGGTCAAAGGAAATTTGGCCAAGTCTTCAGCCTACGTAAATAGGCACCCCAAGGACCTGCCTATATTTATAGGCAGCGGCGCAACTACTGAGAGGGGCGAAGCCCCGGAGCAGTTTTTCCGGATCCCTAGAAAGGGGTTATTCAGAAGAATACCCGTGATTTAATGTGGTTGAGAGTTATTTTAATTTTTTTTGAAGGACCTTTCAACATGTTCCTCTTCTTTGACCTTTGAAGATGAGACCTTTTTTTTACTACGTGGGGAAATACCTAACGTATATCCGCCCCCGCGGGGGGGGGGGGAAGCGAGGACGGGTGATATCGGGCTCGCACCGACTAAAACCCCACGGTATTGTTCCAAGGTGTTGCACTGTGTTGTAAGTGGGGCCACGGGAACGCTTTCGCACACAACCGCGACACCATTCGCGCTGGCCGCCTAGAGCAGCCTCTCCCACTCCGACTAGGCTCGACTCCGATGCGCCGGAACACGGACGTCTACCTCCTTGGCCTCCAAACCCACATGGATGACGAAACCCCCGAGCCCGCCACCCAGAGGCCATGGGGCTTAGGAAGGCTGGTGCTTGACTGAGCCCACCCATCACCCCGCGGCGGATATGGGCTTTGGCACCGCCGCAGACCACATTTCGCCCGCGGAGGGCAGAGAGAGTGGCGCCTCGCAATACCGACACTCTTCTCCCCCCGTGGCCTCACCTTAGCCGCATCAGCGGTGCGATCCCTGCCTGAGTCGGGGTGGATAGGGAGCAAGGCGAAACTCAATACCAAGACTACTCTTCCACCGCGACTCTACCTCGGCTGTGAAGGGCACGGAGAGCGGTGCGAAGGCAACGACGCAAACACTCCCTCCACAGCCCACCAACACGCATCCGAAGTGGGCTGAATAAGCCCACTTGGAGCGGTCACCTCGGGCCGGCCATACCCCACTAAGTTAGGCCGGCCATGTGGGTTCCTCTTCGTTCTCCGTGGGTGACCAAGCCACGGTTACTAAGCCCCACCGCCACGACAAGCCGGGAACTCTTTCGGAGGGGCTACAGATGTGACCTGGCTCAACCAATATCCCTTTTTGTTTATTCTTCACATAAATGCCTAAAATATGAAAATTCACCCATTTTAGTCATAAGCCTCTACGTAATTTTGCTTAATTGTAAATTACTGTGTTCAATCTTTTTAACAGTGTTGAAAACTCTTGATTAATCACTGAGCAAGTTTAAACTTTGATAGACACATTTTTAATTTTTTTTTATTTTGGTCTGCAACTTGCAAAGAACCTCAAGAGTGTACGAAAGTGCACTGTAGGATATGGTCCTCTAATATTGAAAATCACATTCCACACCTTAGATATTGCTTCCCATTGTAGATCTGCTTAATTATCATCAGGTGTATTCCTAGATGATTATCTGTTAATCTATATAAATATATAGATTAACAGCGGCCATAAAGATATTAAAGGTTTTCCCTGTAATATTATTATATATTCCTCTACCAGTACCACACGGTAGTACTTTGACAATTAATAAACAATATAATTAATAAAGTAGGGCAATCTCTGCATTAACCTGTCTGTTTTATTCAACTTGAAGCTATGTTTTAAATTTTGTGTGAAAAATGTGATAAAATCATAATTGCAATTTAATTTTCTCAGTTTTAACAGATGCTAAAACAATAAAGGATTTTTTAGCATCTGTTAAAACTGAGAAAATTAAATTTAAAAATACATGATTATGTCATAGTAAAACATTAGCACAAGTACCATAACTATATAAAAATAATTAATTCATATGGTGTATAGCAAACTAAAAATTTTGTTTTGTATAATCCTCATGTAGCTTGGTCATAAACCGAGTTCATCAATATAAATATCTGTAAAGGAAATGAAAGCATATTCATCTAAGAAGGGGAAATATTTTTGGTACGAAAGCAGCTTTTGAACTGCATTGCAATGATTTTGAGATGGTATGCTTTCAGCGATTGAACTAGTAATGATTAAGTATAAAATAATGAATTGGAAAATTTGCAATTTGAAACATCTATAACATACCGTTCATCAATTTAGACTTGGAGCAGTCTTGCACATGAATGAGGTGAGGCCGCGGGGGGAGAGGAGTATCGGTATTACGAGGCGCCGCTCTCCCTGCTCTCCACGGCCGAAATGTGGTCTACAGCGGTGTCAAAGTACATATCCGCACATGGATGACGAAACCCCTGAGCCTGCCACCCAGAGGCCATGGGGCTTAGGAAGGCTGGTGCTTGACTGAGCCCACCCATCACCCCGCGGCGGATATGGGCTTTGGCACCGCCGCAGACCACATTTCGCCCGCGGAGGGCAGAGAGAGTGGCGCCTCGCAATACCGACACTCTTCTCCCCCCGTGGCCTCACCTTAGCCGCATCAGCGGTGCGATCCCTGCCTGAGTCGGGGTGGATAGGGAGCAAGGCGAAACTCAATACCAAGACTACTCTTCCACCGCGACTCTACCTCGGCTGTGAAGGGCACGGAGAGCGGTGCGAAGGCAACTACGCAAACACTCCCTCCACAGCCCACCAACACGCATCCGAAGTGGGCTGAATAAGCCCACTTGGAGCGGTCACCTCGGGCCGGCCATACCCCACTAAGTTAGGCCGGCCATGTGGGTTCCTCTTCGTTCACCGTGGGTGACCAAGCCACGGTTACTAAGCCCCACCGCCACGACAAGCCGGGAACTCTTTCGGAGGGGCTACAGATGTGACCTGGCTCAACCAATATCCCTTTTTGTTTATTCTTCACATAAATGCCTAAAATATGAAAATTCACCCATTTTAGTCATAAGCCTCTACGTAATTTTGCTTTATTGTAAATTACTGTGTTCAATCTTTTTAACAGTGTTGAAAACTCTTGATTAATCACTGAGCAAGTTTAAACTTTGATAGACACATTTTTAATTTTTTTTTATTTTGGTCTGCAACTTGCAAAGAACCTCAAGAGTGTACGAAAGTGCACTGTAGGATATGGTCCTCTAATATTGAAAATCACATTCCACACCTAAGATATTGCTTCCCATTGTAGATCTGCTTAATTATCATCAGGTGTATTCCTAGATGATTATCTGTTAATCTATATAAATATATAGATTAACAGCGGCCATAAAGATATTAAAGGTTTTCCCTGTAATATTATTATATATTCCTCTACCAGTACCACACGGTAGTACTTTGACAATTAATAAACAATATAATTAATAAAGTAGGGCAATCTCTGCATTAACCTGTCTGTTTTATTCAACTTGAAGCTATGTTTTAAATTTTGTGTGAAAAATGTGATAAAATCATAATTGCAATCTAATTTTCTCAGTTTTAACAGATGCTAAAAAAATAAAGGATTTTTTAGCATCTGTTAAAACTGAGAAAATTAAGTTTAAAAATACATGATTATGTCATAGTAAAACATTAGCACAAGTACCATAACTATATAAAAATAATTAATTCATATGGTGTATAGCAAACTAAAAATTTTGTTTTGTATAATCCTCATGTAGCTTGGTCATAAACCGAGTTCATCAATATAAATATCTGTAAAGAAAATGAAAGCATATTCATCTAAGAAGGGGAAATATTTTTGGTACGAAAGCAGCTTTTGAACTGCATTGCAATGATTTTGAGATGGTATGCTTTCAGCGATTGAACTAGTAATGATTAAGTATAAAATAATGAATTGGAAAATTTGCAATTTGAAACATCTATAACATACCGTTCATCAATTTAGACTTGGAGCAGTCTTGCACATGAATGAGGTGAGGCCGCGGGGGGAGAGGAGTATCGGTATTACGAGGCGCCGCTCTCCCTGCTCTCCACGGCCGAAATGTGGTCTACAGCGGTGTCAAAGTACATATCCGCCACGGGATGACGGGTGGGCTGGTGCTCAGTCAAAAACCAGCCTTCCTGAGCCCTATGGCCTCCGGGTGGCGGATTCTGGGGGGAGGCGCGTCCGTGTTTCGGCGCGTCTAGCCTATTCGGAGTGGGAGAGATTTTTCTCCCGAGGAGGTGCTGCTCTGGGCTGCGGAAGCGTTCTCGTAAAAGCATTCTCTGCCTGTCAACCTTTAGGAGTCGAGCAAACGAAGAAGAAGTGAAACCGGAACGGTGAAGTGGAATAGAGAGAGTAAGAGTCTCCGAAGAACGAAGAGGTCTATGATGTGTATCACACAGAAATTTAAACTTACGTTTCAAATAATCTGGTAGACGGTTGTCGAATAATACAGAAAAAAGTGTAAGGAGTGTCCTGGTTTGTCTTCGTTGACGAATGGGAAGCCAATTTAGCTGAGATCGAAAAGAATAAACATGATCAAACTAACGAAGTCAATAGATGATTCGGACACAGTTATTTACGAGACGATCCAGCTTGTCTAGATGGTTTTCATTAAGATCAGTGCAACAAACATCTGCATAATCAATAATAGGCAAAATAAGAGGCTGCACCAAAATTATCTTTACCTTGATCGGAAGGAAGTTTCTAAGTCGATTCAAAGCAGTAAACTTGGCAATGACTGAACCACTTATTGTGCGTACGTGGTTGGACCAATTTAGTGTTAAGTCGATACAAAGGCCAAGGTTTTTACGCTGTTAGAATAGGGGATACATAATCCGTCAAACGTGACAGGAGCAATAAAGCAAATGTCCAGTTTACTTAACTTGCGGACACTTCCGATTAAAATTGCTTGGCATTTATTACCTAAATAACAAATAATAAATAAATATCTAACGCAATTTCCATGCAGGGAATTGCGTTAGATATTTATTATACACAATAATATAATGGAAACAGAATATATTAAGGATCCCTAAAGTTCCAGTAGTTGCAAGTCTATAAGAAGAGAAATGCCTTGCATTTCTTTTCTTATAAACAAATGTGTTATTTATAAATAAGTCATGATAGCCGAGAGGTTGGGTGGTCGGGATTTCGATTCGAGAGAAGACCAGTTCGAATAATACAGAAAAAAGTGTAAGGAGTGTCCTGGTTTGTCTTCGTTGACGAATGGGAAGCCAATTTAGCTGAGATCGAAAAGAATAAACATGATCAAACTAACGAAGTCAATAGATGATTCGGACACAGTTATTTACGAGACGATCCAGCTTGTCTAGATGGTTTTCATTAAGATCAGTGCAACAAACATCTGCATAATCAATAATAGGCAAAATAAGAGACTGCACCAAAATTATCTTTACCTTGATCGGAAGGAAGTTTCTAAGTCGATTCAAAGCAGTAAACTTGGCAATGACTGAACCACTTATTGTGCGTACGTGGTTGGACCAATTTAGTGTTAAGTCGATACAAAGGCCAAGGTTTTTACGCTGTTAGAATAGGGGATACATAATCCGTCAAACGTGACAGGAGCAATAAAGCAAATGTCCAGTTTACTTAACTAGCGGACACTTCCGATTAAAATTGCTTGGCATTTATTACCTAAATAATAATAATAATAATAATAATAATAATATCTTCACGCAATTGCGTGAAAATATTTATTTATTTATTTAAAAAAATCAACGTTAACGGGCGAGGCGGAAAGTTTTTGACTCAAAAGTTTGGTAAATTGCACACTAGACGGCAATGATGTCGAAACGCATAGTAGGGAACTATTATTCACTCTATGGTGTTAGACACCGAGTACCAGAGAGAATATTAACACTACGTTATACAGAGTACTTTGAGTATATACTGAAAGTGTACTCTGTAATCGAATATTTGTGTTGTTTTGCTTTGTCAAACAATATCAAATATCAATCAATTTATATTCCTATAGAACTAAATAAATATTATATGAGTTATAAAAAGATAGTTGGTCTGATATAAGATTTATATTAAGCCTTTACTTTTATCATGACTAAGTGAAACCAAATATTAATTTTATGGAATAAAGTGAATATATAATTATGTTTTAGTACAGTAAGTAAGCCGGTACTTCGAAATGCTTACTAAAATATTAGTGAAAGCCATATGCTTTCTGTTTTTATTTTCATTAGATTATGTTAGAGGAGCTCAAGCAATTGGAGGATTAATAAGATCACAGAATGGAAGATATTCGGTCGATCTAACCGGATGTGGTTCGATAGAAAAACAGTGTTCACAATTGCATGACGATCTTACAATTTTGTCATGTGCCTTGAACGCGACTCATAATAACAAAACACAAGCCACCTTTATTTGTCAGCATAAAATATGGATGCATCAAGCTGAACTTCTAGATAATGCATATATAGATTATAAACTAAAAGAGCCATGTCAAGAAGAATCAGTCATAATAGATTGCCTAAATCCAACAGAATTCAGTATAGACTGTGTTTTGAAACGAAGGCCTACAGTGAAAGACAAAATTTGTTTGAATATCATTAGTAATATTGAATTTTTGATTTTTAATGACTGGCAAATTACCGGCAACTTTTTAAGAAACTGTTTTGATGACATTCATGTTCATAACTGTGGTAGGATTCCAGCAGATTCTAAGAGCATGTCACAATTACAGACATTAATTTGTCTTCAAAGTCATATACAAAATATTAGGCCTGAATGCCAATCTGAGATTAATGTTCTGAATGAAATGAAGTATAATACACTTCAATTAGATAAAATTGTTTTTGCAGCTTGTAATTTAGATGTTAAAAACTTTTGTCTTGATGAAGTGCCTGGATCCCTTTTAATGTATAAATGTCTTGTAAGGCATAAATATGAAAAAGGTAATTGTTTTTGTACTTTTCAAAATATGAGTTGTTTTTATTGTTTTAAATATTAAATACTTTAGGCTCTTGCGAATGATAATAGTGAACTACTTAACATAATTTTTATAAAATAATAAATAAATATCTTAGGCAATTCCCAATACAGAGGTAGATAGAGGTCTAGTTTAGACAGTTAAGTCCCTTCGATCCCCCTTCCACTGAATATATTTTCGTGACAATATGAAGCCCGCGCCGTCTTTATGTCGAAAGTAATTATATAATTCATACATAAGTTTTTGAAAAACCCATTGGTAGGAGCCTGCCACCTGGAGATCAAACTGAGGTCTCTTGAATCGAAATTCCGACCACTCAGCCACTTGGCTATAGTGACTTATTATAATAAGATATGTTTGTACTCTGGGTATGTATTCAAAATTTTTTTTTTGATTCTTACAGCATCAAAAATGTGTATTATGTGAATATTTTGTTAAGATTGGACAAATCCACTAAGTTAATATTACTTTAACTAGGAGGTGAAAAGTGTGCTAGATGGTCCTAAGATGTGAAAGCTAACCTTTTGAAAATGTTTCAGGTATGTCAAAACGGTGCCAAGACCAGCTTTTTTATGTCCAACGTAATATGGTTATAAATTACAAAATGAGTAAAGGCTTAGTCAAATCATGTAAAGAAGACATTAGAAAATACCACTGTAGGAAAGGTGTAGTAGAAGATAAGGAAGTCAGACTAGCACAAATTTTATTATGTTTGGAAACTATATCCAGAAATGATAGCTCAAAACTCACTCCAGAATGTATTGCAGAAATGATTGACCATAGGAAAATGCTAATGGATGATTATAGATTATCACCTGAGTTAATGCAAAATTGTGCCAATGATATAACAAATCTATGCAAAGGAATTGAAGCAGGAGGTAAAACAATACATTGTCTGATGGAACATGCTAGACCTAGAAGGCGAAAAGACAAGAGAATTAGTATGACTTGCCAAAAATCTTTAGAAAATTTAGTTCAAGAGGCAGATCCAGGTGAAGATTGGACAGTAGATCCTATTTTACGTAAGGCATGTAAACCTGTTGTTGATAGAGCTTGTCGAGAAATTAATGGTGGTAATGGAAGAGTTATGTCATGCTTGATGGAGAAGCTTGGAACAGTACTTATGACCAATGATTGTGAAACTGCTTTACTTCAAATACAGTATTTTATATCCCGAGATTTTAAACTGGATCCTCAATTGTACAAGGCATGTAAATATGATGCTGTAACTCAGTGTAAGGCTAAACTTCAATGGGCTGATGCTAATGAACACCAGTCAGAAAAAGATCCTTTGATACTACCTTGTTTATACAATTATGCATACAATTCTGCATTAAGAGGCATTTTAAAACCTGCATGTGAACAGCAAGTCAAAAGAGTGATGAGGCAAAGGGCTGTTAGTGTAGATCTGTTACCTGAAATTGAAGACTTTTGTTTAGATGATTTAGCTAATCTTTGCTTTGAAAATACTGGTAAAGGTGAAGAAATATTTTGCTTACAAAGTAAAATAAAAGAACTTTCTCCTAAATGCAAAGAAGTTGTGTCAAACTTTACTGAAACACAAAGTGGTCACATTGAACTTAATGCTGTAGTAAACAATAATTGTCGTGTTCCAATCGAAAAAGTTTGCTCTTCTGAGCTAAGAAGTAAAAAAGATGTAGATGATGTATTGGATTGTTTAATTTCTCACAAGAATGATCCAGAAGTAAAGGCAAATGTAAAATGCCGTGCAGCTATTGAACATGAACAATTAATTGCATTGAAAAATTACAGATTCACTAGAAAATTTAAAAATGCATGTAAGTCCTATGTTGTTAGATTCTGCCCTAAAGCACAAACAAAAACTCAAGTTGTAACTTGCTTAAGTGAAATAGTTAGAAATGATACAATCACAAGAAGAAAACATACGATATTTAAGGATTGTCGACAGCAATTAAGAAGTCAGTTGTTTCAACAAAAGGAAAATATAGACTTGGATCCTGATTTAAAGGGTGCTTGTGCAAAGGATTTACAAACATTTTGTCCTGCAATTCCACATGGAGAGTCGGCTGCATTGGAATGTTTACAAACAGCTAAGGTCAAATTAAGTGATGAATGCAGAAAAGCTATTTTTGTTGTACGCAAACAGGAGTTCTCTGATAATGCTATTGATTATCATTTAATAACCAGTTGTAATGACATGATAGACTTATATTGTCACAATACAGAAACATCCAATATTTTAGATTGTCTCAAGGTAAAAATTTTATCTCTATCCCTAAATTGTTGTCATCGAATCTATAGTGTGATATTATAAATAATGTTATTTTAGGCCCATCGTGACAAATCAGACTTTGATGACAACTGTAAGGTTGTAATTATTAACAGGTTGATTGAGCAAAATATGGATTACCGTTTTAATAGTAATTTGCAAAATGCTTGCAAGCCTGATATTCATAAATTCTGTTCCAAAATTATAGGTAAGTGATATGGTATGTAGTCTTTAAAATTTATTTCATTAATAAAATTACTAAAAAATTATTTACAGTTAGGGAGCCCCAAGATGTAGAGTTACAAGGAAAAGTGTTATATTGTCTGAAGGAAAAATTTAGGGAATCTAAATTAACATTGTCATGTGAAAACGAATTAGCAAATATATTGAAAGAACAGGCTCTAAATTATCGACTTGATCCACTTCTTGGGAAACTGTGTAAAGCTGAAATACAAACAATTTGTGCTGTACCCAAAGATTCCATTACAAATTCTGATGGTCAGGTAAATGTTGGTAATTTTATATATAGCCTGAACACTAAGAGTGAAAACAATTCTAATATTAAACTTTCAAATATGCAATATTTTTTATAAATATATATTGCATAATTTTTGACAAGAAACAATAAAGTTTCATTTAATTTTAATAGGTAGAAGAATGTTTAAAAAATGCATTACTGAATCATAAAATAGTATCTGCTGAATGTGCTCAAGAAGTTGCTCAGATAATAGAAGAAACTGAAGTGGATATTGAGGCAGATCCCTTACTGGAGCGGGCATGTGCATTAGACTTATTAAAATATTGCAAAGAATTAGAACATGGTGCTGGAAGGCGTAAGATTATTTTATAAATTTACATTTTTCATCAGTTTTGATTTTATAATAAAATTAGTCCACAGAAGTCAGCATTGTAAGTAGCAAAAATAGTATTTGAAAGAAATTGGGGTATTGTAGGTTCTAATAGGATATTCACACAAACTCAATTCTCAATCAAACCACAAATTCAAGATACTGCTGATTTAAGTCTCAATTATTTACTGAATTGCAGTTTAAAGTGATAAGTAAACTTACTTGTTATTAACTAGTACTATTTTCAATATCAATAATATTTTCAAAATAACCAAAAAAACCATTTAGTGCATGTTGTGTTTTCCTATTAAATTAGACAGGTTATTAGTTTCACATTTTATAACATATATATGATTCTACTTGTGATAAAATAATATACAGACAAGCGTGTCTACTTTCAGGTCTTAAATGTCTTAAAATAATACTCAATGATGGTAACAGAAAACTGGAGACTGAGTGTGAAAAACAACTTTCAAGTCGATTGGAAATGTATAGATATGTTGCTGTAGGTTTATACTTTTTAAAAATATTACTTTTATAAAAGATATTGCTTCACCACCTAGAATATGCTTTCACACTATGTCTATTTTTCAGGCCCATCATGCAGAGAATTTAGGAGATATCTATAATGAATTATCATCTTCACCATCAAAAAAATATTTCTTGCTGGTAGCCATTTCCATAGTAGGCTTAATTTTCATTTTTGGTTTATATTGTGGTCGCATGACGAAAAGAGCAATGTACATAAAAAGGAAATGAAAAGAAATTGTGAAACCTGTTTTATTAAGATAATAAACAATTACTTTATACTTTTGATAGAAATAAATTATTCATTCCACTCTGATATCTCATCAAAGGCTATATCTTCAATTTTGGTAGGTTGTTCTTCCTTAATTGTAGCTTGTTTCATTTCTTTTTTAACTTCTACTTTGCCATTACCCTGAAGAATTTTTAGACTTTCCTCAAAATATTGGTTTGGATGATTAATACCCAGGCCAAGATCACTATTGTGAGCAGCATCAAAATATTTGCTGCAAGCAATTTGAAAATGACCCTTTTTTGCCATATCTACTATATCATACAGAGCTGAAAAATAAATAAATATGTTAAATCAATATGAAATTGCCAAATATCTTTAGCATGTAAAAAAGTTATTTACCTTGATTTTCTATTCCATACCCTTTAAGTCTATTTTTTAAATTAACAGGATCACAATGTCTGTATGGACACCCATGACAATCTCCAGGGCCAACATTGTTATTTATAATTTTTAAGCAATTAAATGGAGAGTAATTTTTTTTGCTCCCTTCTTTTCCATAGTTGTATCTTATATTATATGCATACTGTTTTTCAAACTTATCTAATTCCATTATTTTTGTAAATTCTTCCCTCCAAAATCTTAAAGAATCTTCCAGTGTAACACCAATACCCTTCAAAAATAGTCCATATTGGAGTCTACCACCGTGTTTCAAATGATGGCTCAATCTTAACTGTTCATGAAGCTGCCTCATGCATAAGGGGAAAGACTTCACAGAGAGAGTATCAAGGGATTCAATAGGTATCTTCACCTTTGTGTCACTGTAGTCATTACCTGAATAGGATTGATGTAGACCTTTTAATAGACCTACTATTCTCTCATCTTGCTCTATTTCTCCCAAATGTTGACATGCAACTACTAAACTTTGTTTTAAATGTGTTCTATACTGTGCAGAAAGAACAGATATAAAATCTTTATCAGGTATATAAGCATAACCACTTTGAATATAAACTTTTCTGGCTTTCACAAGATCAAGTACTTCATAAAATTTAACTTTATAAAATTTAAGAGAATCCACTTTTTGATGAATTGTTGATTCCCTAAGATAACAAATAATTTCAGTTTTTTCTTCTTCTGAAATGTTAGTGTAACATAAATTATTCAACTTAAAAAATTCATCAATTAAGTCTGATTTCATAGTCATGAATCGCATCTTAAATAATTCTAATTCTCTTGAAACAAACCACCTGCGCAATTCTTCAGTTCTACAATAAGCTAACCTGAGTATAAAATGTCCAATATGGTCTTTTCGCCGTGCCTGTAAATCAGTTTCATTCGTCCCACATCCTGATAGATCACACAAATTAGCGTAGTATTTTAATCCTTGTGAACGTAACTCGTTTAGAACAAATTCTCTCCATTCATTTGAATAAATACGCAATCCTTTTAAAGTAGTGGCAGTAGCCAAACATCTTAATAATGTTAATCTTTCGAGGGCTAAAGTTTCAAATTCATGTAATCTTATATTCTCAACAGGTGGAATTTTGTACATTTGAAGATCATGTGGGTATGTTTCTAAAAGATTATTACTATGTACACTTCGTGTAGATTTTCTTTTAATCTTCAAATCCATGTTAGTAACTAAAATGTATAACTAAAAACGATATATATCATATCACTACTTATCAACGGTATAACACTAATTTTATTTTATACCAAGTTTCAAGTTGTCAAAACAATTTATTTTATTTGGCGCCAGTTTTGACAACCGCACGTAATGTCAGATACATGCCCGTTAGTTTTTTTTAATGCTACGGTCTGGTAACGAGACCTTTAAGCCAGTTTAGTTTCTATCACAAGAATAGATAATAATCATGATTGAACAGAATGAGTATTGAGATTATAGAGTAAACAGGGAAAAATATTTTCAGTCTTCGGAATATTGAAATTTGAGGGTATAAAAATCTCCTATAACCCGCCGGGAAAAGCCTCTATTTCATAAAGGGAGGCTGCTTCCCGGACCCTTAGGTCCAAAGGAAGAAGTCCGGTGAGTAATAGGGCCGAGTGTAGGGATACCGTTTTGTAGGACTTAATAATTGTTTGCAAGAAACCTGGTGGAGGGAGGCCAGGGCGCGGGGGGATCGCGCGGCGACGCTTGCTCACGTTGCACATGATCCGATCCAGCGTTCGATGTCCCGGTCAATACCGGGCCACCACCACATTCTACTTCTAGCGTTACATTTAGTTTTGGTTATTCCTAAATGAGAATCATGAAGCTCGCGTAACATTCTATCTCTCAACCTGAGCGGTATAACAATCCTATGTCCCCTAAAAAGACATCCATTCTTATATTGTAAATCGGACTTGCAATGAAAATAAGGTAAAATAGATTTACATTTTAATTTACGCGGCCACCCGTGTTGCATGTACCTAAGCACGGTTTTAATCGTCCTATCTCGCTCCGTCGTCTGCGCAACGTCGCGGGCCGAAGTGGCCGGCGATGACGCATCGAGAAACCTAACTGCATAATGAGTGTCTATATCGTTCGACGACTCGTTGACGCATTTTACAGGAGCGCGTGAGAAGTAATCGGCCACAATATTATTTCCGCTAGATACATATTGTACGACATAGTTATAAGCGGACAATATAACTGAGTATCGCTGCAGTCTTAGCGCAGTAGTCACCGGAATACCTGTTTTAGGATTAAAAATAGATACCAATGGTCTGTGGTCGGTTTTCAGGATAAAAGGATCTTCGCGACCGTACAAATATTGATGAAAGCGTCGGACCCCGAAGATAATGGCCGTCGCTTCCTTCTGTATCTGGCTATAGTTTCTTTCGCTGCTCGTAAGTCAGCGAGATACATACGCTAGCGAGCGTTGGATGTCGTCCGCCGCCCTTTGTGAGAGCACGGCGCCGAGGCCGGCCGGGCCGGCGTCCACCGCCAGCACTACCTGCGCCGCTGGCTCGAAATGAGCCAACACGCGTTCTGACGCCAGTTCGCGCCGTATCGCTGCGACGCTTTGTCGCTGCCGTTTTCCCCATTCCCATTTTGCATCCATACGTAATAGCTCATGTAGAGGACTCAGTACAGAAGAGGCGTTAGGGATAAAATTTCTATAGTAGTTGACTACTCCTAGAAATCTTTTAACTTCGGTGACGTTATTTGGTTCCGGTGCACTAAGAATGGCTTGTACTTTACCCGGACAAGTCCTTAATCCCGTTTTACTAATCACGTAACCCAAATACCTGACGCTTTCTCTGAAAATTTGACATTTGTCTTTTTGTAAACGTATGCCTGCCTTACATAGTCTATCTAGGATTTAACTTAGCCGCTGCATGTGGGTATTTCTATCGGGGCCCGTGACACAAATGTCACCAAGCCATATGCTGACTCCGTGTATTCCTGATAAGAGTGTCTCCATGCTCCTTTGAAAAATGGCTGGACCACTAGAAAGGCCGTACACTAACCTAGTATATTTAAAAAGTCCTTTATGCGTATTAATTGCGTGAGCTCCTGAGACGCGTCATCTAGGACGAACTGGTTGTAAGCGTTTTTCAAATCAATTTTACTATAGTGCTCACCCCCTCCAATTTTAGCAAAAACCTCTTCAACTCGAGGCAGGGGATATTTATATAGTTAAAATCGCAGGTGATCTTTCTATTACATTAAATAAGGTTCTCATAATAGATATGAGAACCTTATTTAATGTAATAGAAAGATCACCTGCGATTTTAACTTGGCCATTATCTTTTAAAACTGGCACAATGGGGGTGGCGTATTGAGAATAATTAATAGGAACAAGGACACCCAAGTGCACTAATAGGTTTAGCTCTTGTTCGCCTTTATCTCTGAAAGGGTACAAAGGGTACAGTACGCGGCTTAAAATACTTAGGCACAACATTCGCCTTCAACTGCAAACTGACTTTAAAGTTATTAAATGCGCCCAACTCGTCAGGCCACAACGCCGAATATTTATTTAATAACTCATGCAATTCGGAATCATTTCTTATGTAATTTAATTTAGTAGTAATCACAAAATTAAAGGCGGTCATGAAATCCCTACCTAGTATAGGCGGTCCCCCATTTTGACAACAAAATATTTAATCAATTTTGTACTGTTATTGTAACTAGTTTCTACAGTAATATAACCTAATGGATCAATCTTGTGTCCGTTATATAAGCACATTTTTACGGAACTACTACGTAATGGATATTTTAAGAATTTTTTCTTATATGTATTACAAGAAATCACACTTTTACTCGATCCTGAATCAAGCTCCATTGTCATACACTGATTACCTATTATTACATCAATTGAAATGGGCTTATCAGTCATATACCTCAAATTAAAATTGTGGCACTCCTCACAAGACGTGTCCTTGACCTGCTCTAGTCAAGGACACGTCTTGTGAGGACAAGACACAAGGACACGCTTACCGACTCGATATGGTACATCCGCGATCTATTGACACTATCGCACACTTTCTTTAAATTACCTTTTTCGCCGCACTTTTGACATTTGTAACTTTTATAACGGCACTTATCACATTGGTGGTTCTTCAAGCCACAGACCGAACAACGAAAAAAATGTCCCGGTTTGTGCGCGATCTGCTGATGTCCTGCCAGCATTAGGATGCCGTATAACCGCGCCGCTGTCTCCTTGACCTTAAAATTTCGCTCGGTATACCGGTTCCTCCTTAATTGGAGCATGTTCGCTGGTGCACAACATAACCTTCGCCTGCCTGGCATACGCCGCCTGCTCGGCCAGCTCCATAGCTACTGACAGTGTCAATGTGGACGGGTCTTGTTCGAACAATTTATATTGTTCCGGGCCAGGGCCCAGGCCGAGGACGAAACGATCTCTTAAATTCGTTTCCAAGGCAGTGCCGAAGTCACAATTGCTTGCGAGACCTCTCAATCGCGCTGCCCAGTCTCCCAATGATTCGCCTGGATTTCTGGTTGCCCCAAAAATTTTCTTTATCCACAAATGAGCATTTTTTTGGCTTGAAATGACCGTCGAGTTATTTAACGAGGTTCGAGTGACTTAGAGATCCTAAGTCTTGCGGGTACGCTAAGTTTCGTACCAAGCGATACGTTTCATCTGTAAGATGGGAGACGAATTCCACTTTTGTTCACTTCTTCGACGCGATTTATCTTCGCAAACTGAGTTAGTCTGCTTTTGAAAATTGACCATTCACTTGACTTATGGTCAAAAATAGGCAGATTTCCCAGATAAGCCATTTTTTTACTTGTGGGTACTCCTACTTCGTCACCAATGATATGTTTGTGAATGCAATGAAACAACTGCTGTCTTGTAACACTCGTTTATTAATGGTTGGATGACCGTACTACACAGAGTATATATCAGAGACACAAATAAAAAGAGAATATCATTGTGAACCCAACACTGATGGTCACAACTTTGATTAAAACATATATATATGTATATATATATATATATATATATATATATATATATATATATATATATATATATATATATATATATATATATATATATATATATATATATATATATATATATATATATATATATATAGCAATTATTTTTGTGTGTATGTGTGCATGTGCATGCGTGTAAACATTTTATGTATTTGCATGTGTATGCTTGCATCCAGTAAGTGAGAAATGTTTATTACATTAAATTATTAAGGTAGTGTATTATCTTACTGCTCTTCCCTCGGAACGGCAATAAACCCATAATCCGAGGTAGACTTCGTACTTGTGTCGTGCTACATCTGTGTAAATTTTTTTCACCTCTGTATGGCACCACTTGGTCAGCATGCTTCTTTACTGCGGTCTCTGGAGATGGCAGAAATACTTGATACATTGGTGTACCAATCTTATGTACAATTTCACCCTTTAATCATGTATATTTATTGCCATTACAAAATTGTCTTTTCACCAAAACTTCGTCACCGTTATTAAAATTTAATTTTTCCTTTTCCACCATATTGTTTATATTGCGAGATCTGTTTACAAATAATGTTCTTTTTACTTCATCGGACAAGTTCGAAGTTGGTACTAATGCTTTTGGAACTATAAGATCTAGCCTGTTACGTAAAGGACGACCCAGTATCAGTTGTGCCGGAGATACCCCAGTGCTACAATGTGGAACATTTCTATAATTCATAAAAAATTATTAAAATTAAAAAAAAAGGTATTTAGCGCGATTTTCCGTTTCGTCAAAATTCTTATTGCTTTTTTTATAGTTTTTACCGAATTTTCTGCCTGTCCATTAGAAACCGGGTGATAAGGAGCGATGGTGACATGCTTTATACCGTTACACTCACAGAATTTTTGAAAATGCTCGATATGAAGTTTGTCGTGTTATCAGTGACCAATGTATGTATTAGGCAGAAACGTGCCACTTAACTTTTTAAATAAAAACATCTAGCCATTTCAAAATGCGTCAATAATCACTAGATAGTAGTCGCCTTCTACGTAAAGTAAGTCTAAATGCACTTTTTCCCATGGACCCGAAGAAGGTGGCCACGGGGCGAGCGGCGCCCGGGGAGTGATGCTCTCAATATACAGCACTTTTCACATGAACCTGTTTTCGCTTCGATATCTTTATCTATGCCTGGCCACCAAATACGTGATCGAGCTGCCATCTTTGTTTTGACTATTCCTAAATGCCATGAATGTAATTCTTCCAGAATTTTTTTTTTTTAAGCCCGGAAGGCACTACTAATTTATGTCCTCGCATAACACAATCACCTTCTACTTCTAACTGTAATCTACATTTATAAAAAGGTATTAATTTTATGTCAGTTACCTTTCGAGGCCACGCCTTAATAATATAGTTCTTTACTTTATATTAAACTTCATCCGTGCTCATTTCTTTCCGTAACAAACTCATAGATAGTGAGGCATCATTGTCGACAGATAAAAAGTGTAAATATGAATCAATTTCAAGATCGCAAACCGGTTTTTCTAATGGTCCGACAGCTGATTTTGTTTCTATCTCAGTCGGCTCGGTAGAGTCAGACAGAAAATCAGCTACATTGCTTGCGCTACGGACATACTCAACGACGAAATTATACGACGATAAGAAAAGTGCATACCGTTGTAAGCGATTTGCGGATATTTCTGGTATGCCTTTATTCCCAAAACTCGATAATAACGGTTTACGATCCGTTTAAAATGAAATTGTCTGACCTGCCGTAAAGACATTGATGGACCTTTTATGGCAAAAATAATTGCGGTTGCTTCTTTTGAATCTGAGAGTAAACTAACTCTATATATATATGTATATATATATATATTTATATATATATATATATATATATGTATATATATATATATATATATATATATATATATATATATATATATATATATATATATATATATATATATATATATATATATATATATATATATATATATATATATATATATATATATATATATATATATATATATATATATATATATATATATATATATATATATATATATGTATATATATATATATATATATATTTATATATATATAATACAGTCGTTCTGGCAACACTGATCAATCATTCTACCTCGTCAACGTCAATGGTCATATGCAATGATCTTTTAAGGCTGTAGGGCTTAGTTCCTTTGCCTGCTCTCTCGAGCGAATGATAAAATCAACAACTATCATATGCAATGTCATTGACAATTTGACAATTTATTTGCTGGCATGATGACGATCGTGTCGCGTGCTGTGTTTTGTAAAAGTAAATTCAGGATTTTAGCTCTGTAATTGAATTGAATTGATTCGTTAATTTAAAAGAATATGTTCGCCCCGATCTTCAATCTTTAAAAATAATAGATATATGTGCTTGACTGACTATAGTATTAAAAAAATTTATGTATAATGGTTTCAACCAAGATGCAGTCATCACTAGATGACTTAGTACAGTATACGCAACTTTTTAAACCTATGGCAACGGTGCTGCAAGGCACTGTGTTACCTTTCCTTTTAATCTATCCAGTAGTATTTTATTTTTGGATTATTGTGTATGGTTTTGAAGAAAACTTCGAGGCTGGTTTCGTCACTGTTGCAGTAGTTGCAACAATACAAATTCTTATATGCTTATGCTGCTATTGGAGTGTTCATATACAATGTTTTCTCTCCTGTTCTGCAGTAAGTAATGTGCTGCTTTCAAACTAAATTGAAATTAATAATTTAGTTAATCATCCTTAATTTACTTTTGAAGGTGAAAGATCCAATACAAGCTGAAATTGTAAAAGTTGTACCTACATCCAATAACGGATCATCAGAAATAGTAAGACTTCATCATACAAAGGTGGGCTTGTTCTTCACTAAAATCTTAGTATGGAAATAATATTTTAACCTACCTACTAATATATTTGATAAATTTTTCAGTCCACAAAGAAAGGCAATCTCAACCCTGATGTTTGGTTTATTTTTCAAAAAAGTAAATATATTTATGATTGGGATAAAAAACAATTTCATACTATTGAATTTCCCATTCATAAAACATATGAAGAGTATATGGAATCTAAAGGATACTTAGATGATGAATCAATTGATATTGCTGAAAAAGAGTATGGTAAAAATGAAATGGTTATGGTAAGTTTCATTTAAGTATTTAAAAGTTTATAAATAATTAATTTGTATAATGCTAAAAACATACTTTAATATACAGCCATAAATATTATAATTTATTTCAGGTGGTACCTGAATTCATGGAGCTATTTAAAGAAAGAGCAACTGCACCATTCTTTGTTTTTCAAGTATTTTGTGTAGCTCTTTGGTGTTTAGATAAATATTGGTATTATTCTATATTTACACTTGTCATGCTTGTCATGTTTGAATGTACATTAGTCCAGCAACAGTTAAGAAATATGGCAGAAATACGTAAAATGGGAAATAAGCCCTATAACATCAATGTGTATAGGAATAGAAGGTGGCGCCAGATCATGAGTGACCAGTTGTTACCGGGTGATATTATTTCTTTAGTAAGATCTCAGAGTGATAATTTAGTTCCTTGTGATATATTGCTCTTAAGAGGTTCCTGCATAGTTGATGAATCTATGTTAACTGGAGAAAGTGTACCTCAAATGAAAGAAGCACTTGAAAGTGAAAACAACCTAAAACAAAATTTAGACCCTGAAGGCGATGGAAAATTACATATGCTTTTTGGTGGTACTAAAATAGTGCAACATTCATCACCAAGTAAAAGTACAACAACAGGTCTCAAAGCTCCTGACAATGGTTGCATTGGTTATGTAATTCGGAATGGCTTCAACACATCCCAGGGTAAACTTTTAAGAACTATTCTGTTTGGAGTCAAGAGAGTAACTGCAAACAACCTTGAGACATTTGGCTTCATTTTATTTTTGTTAATTTTTGCTATTGCTGCAGCAGTTTATGTTTGGGTGAAAGGTTGTGAGGACCCAGAAAGAAATAGATACAAACTCTTTTTGGAATGTACTCTAATATTAACCTCTGTAGTACCACCTGAACTGCCAATTGAGTTATCTTTAGCTGTAAACACATCTTTATTATCTCTTTCAAAATTGGCAGTGTTCTGCACAGAACCATTCAGAATACCATTTGCTGGAAAAGTGGAAATTTGTTGTTTTGATAAAACAGGTACTCTCACAAGTGATAATTTAGTTGTAGAGGGTGTAGCTGGTATTGGTGATCATACAGACGCAATGGTAATACCATTGTCAGAGGCACCTATAGAGACTATACAAGTTTTAGCTACCTGTCATTCTCTTGTGCAACTTGATGATGGTATTGTTGGAGATCCCTTAGAGAAAGCAACACTGAAAGCTGCAGAATGGAATCTAACTAAGGGTGATGCCGTTGTACCCAAAAAAGGAAGGTCACCTGGTTTCAAAATTGTGCATAGGAATCATTTTTCAAGTGCACTTAAAAGAATGTCTGTAATAGCTGGATACCAAATAAATGAACGAGGTTTCATGGAAACACATTATATTAGTAGTGTTAAAGGTGCACCTGAGACAATAAAAACCATGCTCAAAGAGGTACCTAGTCATTATGACAATGTATATTTAACATTGTCAAGACGAGGAGCAAGGGTTCTCGCATTAGGATATAGAAGTCTAGGCAAACTTAGCTCTCAAGAAATTAGAGATTTATCTAGAGATGATGTTGAATGTGATTTGACATTTGCTGGTTTTGTTATAATTTCATGTCCGTTAAAGAGTGATTCAAAGAAAGCAATTGCAGAAATTGTTCATGCTTCACATTCTGTTGTTATGATAACTGGAGACAACCCATTAACTGCTTGTCATGTTGCTAAGGAATTGAAATTTACTCAAAAAAGCGAGGTTTTAATTTTGTCTGAAGATAATAATCAATGGCTTTGGAAGTCAATCAATGAAAATGTGGTTTTACCTGTGCATGATGATATGTCTAAAGAATTAATAATCAAATATGACCTTTGTATTACTGGAGAAGGTCTTAGGTTCCTTAACGAGAAATATAATAAAGTTATGTTAGAATTAATGCCATACATTAAAGTTTTTGCACGATTTGCACCAAAACAGAAAGAGTTTGTTATTATAACACTAAAAGCACTTGGCTATACAACTTTAATGTGTGGTGATGGTACTAATGATGTTGGAGCCTTAAAACATGCTGATGTAAGTTTTATTAATTACTTAGACTTGCATGTATGAAGAAAGTGATGAATATGAAAGAAGTGAAAGAGAAAAATGGATCTTTGTTTTTTGCAAAAACATCATATGAGATTTTGTTATTATTTTTTATACCTCTAACATTAAATCTGCACGCAATTCCCAATACAGGGGTAAACAGAGGTCTAGTCTAGACATTTAAGTCCCTTCGATCCACCTTCCACTGAAGATATTTTCGGGACAATGTGACAGGTGGTGAGCCTGTCTTTTATGTCCAAACCAACGATAGAATTTGCACATATTTTTTTTTGGAAAACCCATTGGTACGAGCCTGCCACCTGGGAATCAAACTCTGGTATCGAAATTCTGACCTCCCAACCACTCGGCTATCGTGACTTGTATCATTCTAACATTAAAACATAAAAAATACAATAGTTATACATGAGATAATCTCAATCTGAAAACAAGCTTACACTGTAGTTCTTGTGATTGATATTATACAGTATATAGTGCAAGATATACTACAATCATTTTTCGTATTATTACTTGCGACTTTTGTATATAAGATAATTAACAACAATGTTACCTAAGTGTAAAGTAATAATTTGTATGAATATTACAAAAATTATATTTCATTGTATATATCTATTTCAGGTAGGCGTGGCGATTTTAGCAAATGCTCCAGAACGTCTACGTGAAAGACCACGCGAAGAACGGCTACCCGAAATAGAGCCTCCAAGAAGAGTTCCCGGGGCTCGAATAGACCCTCGTGCTGAGGCTCGGGCTGAAGCTGCGGCAAGGTTGAGGAGAGCTATGAAGAAATTGGAGGAGGAAGACCAACCACAGCTCGTCAGGTTGGGAGATGCCAGCGTGGCTGCACCATTCACAAGTCGTCTATCCAGTATACTTTGCAGTGAGTCCTCTAGTTTCTAGAAATAATGATTTTTTTTATTGTAGAACCTTGTTTACTTTTTCTTGATTGGTCTAATCATACCTTTACTGAACATTTTAACTTAACGATCACATCCTTTAACTGAATAACATTGACTCGCTTTGCATACTTCCTCTGTGACAGTGTTTATGGTAACAAAGTTGCCTAGGTTATTGAACAGCATCAGCTGTAAACTGACATTAGTTCTGCGCTGTTAAATTATTTTTTTCTATCATAAAGCTTTTTAACGGAACTTAATTTAACTAATAGTACTCAAATAAAAGCTACTAGATGGTGGTTATTGATCCATTTATCGGAAGTATTTAACCTTTGTCATATTTCTCTTCCAGTTTGTCACATCATTAAACAAGGCCGATGCACACTAGTTACTACGCTTCAAATGTTCAAAATCCTGGCTCTAAACGCACTCATTCTGGCGTACAGTCAGTCGGTGCTGTACCTCGACGGCATCAAGTTCAGCGACGTTCAGGCTACTCTGCAGAGTTTATTACTCGCTTCATGTTTCCTGTTCATTTCAAGGTCTAAGGTGCATAGACATTTATTAAATATAACACTTTTTTTTATTTGAAAAATGGTAAAATCTAGACCTCCATCGTGCATGAGGGCATAGACTCATCTATCATGGACCTCTGTCTATGATGGATCCTGTTTACTCCTATAAAGGAGGATTAACTATACACAATGAAATCATTTATTCATTGATTGTAATTTCTTTAATCTACCATTGTATCGTAATGAGATTCCTCTAGCGGAGAAGAAATGGTGAACTCTGCAGGATCTCCTTCTTGTATATATATATATATATATATATTTATATATATATTTATATATATATTTATATATATATATTTATATATATATTTATATATATTTATATATATATATATATATATATATATATATATATATATATATATATATATATATATATATATATATATATAAAAAGAATACAATATAGATCATAGAATAATTAGAAACAACATGGCACTCCCATGTCAACACGTTCCCAGAGGTAATTATCATCATAATTGGAAGTAAATAAATAAATATCTTCATGCAATTCCTAATACAGGGGTAGAAAGAGGTCTAGTCTAGACAGTTAAGTCCCTTTCACCAAGATATTTTCGGGACATCGTGACAGGTGGTGAGCCCGTCGCCGTCTTTATGTCCAAGCCGACGATATAATTCGTACGTAAGTTATATTTGGATGTCGTATATAAATTTAACAACATCAAAGTTTATTGTGTTCGTTATTTACAGCCATTGAAGCAACTGTCGAAGGAGCGCCCGCTACCAAACATTTTCAACATTTACACCATAATGACTGTGCTGACCCAGTTCGCGGTGCACTTCCTTTGCCTCGTATATTTAGTACACGAAGCCAAAATTCGATCTCCGGACAGGTAACTAGTAATTTTTTAATATTAAATAATATTTGAAGGAAACTATGAATTTGGAAAAGTTTTTTTTTCTGAAGTAGTGTACCTTACTTCAGTAAATAATATCTTAAAAACATACGAGAATCACCTTGAAAGAAGTGTAAAAAAAGAGATAGTCTTGTCTCTAGACATCTACATCTTCTTGTTTGAATAAGGAATCTTAAAGTTGCTTACCTTGCATCTGCCACATGGCTGGATAAACGGGTATTGGACTGCTCCTCACATGATTAGCGATGACACAAAAGATGTTGATGGATACAGGAGGATTGAGACCTTCCTTTGTACCTTCGGTTGTTGGTTAGTTGCCTCACCACCACCCTTAGTCGTCCCTTGCGATACCCACGGGAAGGAGGAAGAAGGTCCACTCCCTCTCTTATTTTATTATTTATTTATTGTTTTTACGCTGATACTGCACGGCCAATATGGAGTCGAAGAAATCCTATTTGAATTTCTTTTTGATTCGACTGCCTTTTACATTCAGCCTAAAAGAATAGCTCACGATTTGGTAACCGGGAAAACTCTTTAGATACTTCAAAGGCTATAAATGTTTTGTTTTTTATAAATTGTAACAGGAACACAAAACCAAAGTTGGATATGGATCTAGCTGAGGACGAGGAGCGCGAATTTGCACCAGATCTTCTCAACAGTACAGTCTATATCATTTCTATGGCACTGCAGATATCAACGTTCGCAATAAATTACAGGGTGAGTTCATTTAAAACTATTTTTTTAATATTCCTCAGTGCCTATTATTGCTTGTAGAGGTATGCAGAACTTATGAATTCTTATCTGGCACAATAATGTGACAAAACTGCCTTAAAATGAACTAAAATTTAATGGTTCATATATTTCAAATTTTTTGGAGTCTGTTAATGTAACGGTGTTACTTCAATACTACATTTAATACTTTGAATAGTTTAGAAACTCAGAAAATAAATTTCCACCTAGAATTGTATAAAAGGTTGTAACAGCTTTTTGTCGTAAACAGGGGGAGCCATTTATGGAGGGGCTGCGCGACAACAAACCACTTCTCTATAGCATTGTGTTGTCCGGCGGGGCCGTGTTGGCGCTCGCTGCTGGACTCATTCCGGACCTCTCCAATATGTTTGAAATTGTATATTTCCCACCCGATGTGAGTATCGTTACTTATTCTTTGATACTTTTTAATAGATGTAGCAAATAATAAACAGGAATTCGAATTAGGAGACTCGATTTCGATCCCCATGAAGAAGTTTTTTTTTGTAAATTATTTACTTTATTAAAAAAAAAACAGTTTCGTTGGATTGGAGTCAAAGACGGCGAAGAACTTATTGCCGGTCACATTATCCCAAATATGCTCTGGTGAGATGTTCAGGACTAAACTGTCTACAGGTCTACAGGTACGTTGTCCCGAAAATATCTTCGGTGGAAGGTGGGACAAAGGGACTTAATTATCTAGACTAGACCTCTGTCTACCCCTCTATTGGGAGTTGCGTGAAGATATTTATTTTATTTTATAAACTGTCTACAATGCCGATCACCTGATTATTGTAAATAAAATTGCGGCCTTGTTTATGTTTAATTTTTATCCCGGAACGCGCGTTGTGATGCAAGTTTAACAAATACGTATGGGTATATTAGGAATTTAAGTTATATTCTTACCATCTATCTATATATCTAACCACACTTACGGCGTGAGAATATACCATCCATTTCTTCCCGTTGGAACTACAAAAGTAACAGGCGACTAAGGACTAAGCATTAAAAATGAATATAACTTAGGCTATAAATTAAATAATTTATAGCCTAAGGTATATATTGAAATAAGGTATATAATAAAATATAACCATCTCAAGAAATATCGGACCCAAGTTCAGCAGTTCAGCAAGTAGGTACCGAGCAGCGGCTTCCTAGGTATCTGTTACTGCGACCACCAATCCACTTGCCTAGCGTGGTGATGACCACAAACCCCCCCGTACCGAAGGGGCCTACGTCCTGAAGAGGACTTCTACGGGCCGGTATTATTTTTTTAAAGAATACTAGCAATGCATAATAACATTACTAGTATTCCTGTTAACCACTCCAATTAAGCTGCAATGCTTGTGTCTGGAGTTGGTTTACGTCAATAGTCCAATGGCGGGGCCCGAACCTGCGACGTCATGTTTCGCAGTCCGCACCCTGAGGATGATGACGGCATTATGAATTGCTGTATTGCTACGGACATTTTAAATGAAATTATTCTATTATGTATTTAAACAGGCTTTAAATATTGATAAATTTATGACGATTGTGTTTTATTAATTTTTGGTATTACTTGGACGTCACGATAGCCTAGATAATGGTTAGATGGTCGGAATTTCGAGTCAAGAGACCCGGGTTCGATCCTCAAGTGGCCGCACCAATGGGTTTTTCTAAAAACCTATGTACAAATTATACCGTTGGCTTGGACATAAAGACGGCGACAGGCTCACCACCCGTCACATTGTCCCGAAAATAGGTAGGTTGAAGGGAATTAAATGTCTAGACTAGACCTCTGTCTACCCCTGTATTGGGAGTTGCGTGAAGATTTTTTTTTCTTTTTTTTTTACATGGACGAGTAGCGTAGAAACCGATTTTCATATGTCGTCAGGTATGAGATACCGGGTTGACCCGTTCGGTCAATGTAGAAAAAATTTTCATTTGTGATACCTTCTCTATCATTTGAGCTCAGAAAATGTATATCATGTTCGTTTATATAAATGTATTAAATGAATTTTCGTGTTCGATTAATGCCCACGAAATATGTATCTAAACTTATATATATCTATAAATTATATAGAACAAATCGTACCATATTTCTTCAAGTAAAATGCCACTCATCACCATCATACATTCATTCATTCATATACTTTCTTTATCACACACAGTACCGGCTGATCGTAGTACAAGTGCTGATAGCGGACATGGTTTTCGCGTACCTGGCGGACCGCGTGTGCCTCTGGCTGTTCGGCGACGGGCGCTCGGGGAGTGTGACGCGCGGGGGGGGCGAGGGGAGTGCGAAGAGTGCGGGGCGCGCGGGGAGAGTGACGCGCGGCGGCAGTGCGGGGAGCGCGGGGAGTGAGGGGAGTGCGGCGCAAGCGGGCGCGGGCTCGTAGCGCGCTCGTCTCTCTGCGCGACGCTCGTGCGCATGCGCGCCGCCTGCTCAACTTCTGCATTTATTGATGATATGAATGTGTCGGTGGTGTTGTTTATTTAGTTACAAATTAAATGTGCTAGTAAATTATTGATGTGTTGTCTCGTTCCACGGATAGACATATAAATATATATGTATAGATAAATAAATGGACATGATTATTTGATATTGAGTTTCATTTATTAACAAGTATATTATAATGATGTTTACGATATCGTTCACGCGAGTCGCATTTACACTTATCGGCTTATAAATGCTGCCTCTAGAAACAGACTAGTAGATGGCTTGAAATGAAATTTGTAGATCTGCGTTGATATTTTCAGACTCGTTCACATACTGTTCAAGTGAGCATTTTTTATGTGGACGAAGCCTGACTATTGTTAAGGGCTTTTAACACATTTTAACGATACCAATGGCCGTGGTCACCGTAACCGCCGATGTCGTTCAAACCACTGTAACCGCCCCAACTTAAACCACTGTCCCAGTAACCTTCGAGACCGCTGTAACTATAATCGGTAGGAACGGAGACTGGGGCGATAACTGGTGCTGGTGACGCGATGGCTTTCGTAATGACAGGTGTTAAGATCTGTTGCGGATGGGCGGCCTGTCCTACTCTTTTGACGACAGCGTTGAATCCCGATACCGAGTCGGCAGTGTAGTCGACTATTCTTATTGTGCCATCGGGTTCCGCCAGTGAGTAGGAGCCTTTCACGACGTCCCCATCCCGCACTTCACTCTGCGCCTTCTTGTCGCCGGTCACTGGATCGTTCACGGCGTAGTTAAATTCATACTTTGGAACCGACTGCGGGAAATAAACGAATTAATTTTTTATTGTTATATATATTTGTTACTTATTCATATTTATTTGTTACGGGATAGGCAGGAGTTATTTCCAAGTAATACAAACATAAGGAAAAGACTCGTTATATAATTGAATTTCATAAAAACTGTTTGAGTTGTAGTTATCTTATTATCCCATAAAAACAACATATTATACTGAATTAACCATACAGGATAACCATTGCAATTATCGCAGGATAACCTCCTGCCAACTATCGGGTATACAAATAATTTGCATAGTTTAGAAAAATTCTACCCCAACTAATAAAAAATACTAAAAACTAAGGTGTTCAACTCAATCGCAAAAAACTCCAATCGTCAAACGTGGCGATTACGGCAAATCCTCCTTAGGAGAGAGTCCGGCAGTAAACTTACAGGCCGTAAGTATGGCAAACATATTTTGAAAAGGGAAACAATTTATGGTTAACGTCAAACGTAATGAAATAATTCTCGCATTAACATTATTAATAATAATCGAACTGCGTTGAAGCAATGTTTAAACACTACAAGGCTCCAGAGCAAGACCTGGGACATGCAATGTGTGCCGTAATATTGATGAGAACTAAAACAATTTTTATGCATTTTTGATGGGTTTTATGGGTGGGTGGGAAACACTTACATAACTACCAATTGTTGCTAAGCCGTATGAGCCATATGGAGCGGCAGCTGCTCCACCAAGGAGGCAGGCAATCTATAAAATAGAAACATAAACCTCGTTTTGAACTGTTGCAATTAATATTGTGTGTATATTCACTACGCACCTTAATATTCATAAAATTTTTCGTAAGCTGTAGTTGCCTATGAACGGATGGCACAAAATATTATTGTAATTAAATGTAAAAAATCAAGTCACGATAGCCGAATGGTTGGGTGGTCGGAATTTCGAGTCAAAAGACCCTAGTTCTATCCCCAGGTGGAAGGCTCGTACCAATGGGTTTTTCAAAAACTTATGTACGAATTATATCGTTGGCTTCGACATAAAGACGGCGACGGGCTTACCACCTGTCACGTTGTCCCAAAAATATCTTCGGTGGAAGGTGGGTCGAAGGGACTTACCCCTGTATTGGGAATTGCGTGAAAATATATTTATAAATGTAAAAATTAAGCTAAATGTAGATATGTTGGCAGTACAAATACATAAAATAAAATAAATAATATTAGCTTTTCACCATGACTTCGAGCGCGTAACCTTTATCGTCTTCTAATAAAATCGTGATAATTCCACAAAAATATACAACAAATAAATAAATAATAACGAAGTGTATAATTAGAAAAAATGTTTTGTTGTACTTACCGCGAAATAGCTGAACATTGTAATCGGTGGTTGTAGTTAAATGTGTAACTGTTCCTGCGGCAAATTGATTATATACATGCGACGGCATTTCGTTGGTCAATTCCTTAATATCCTTCACTTTTTCACGCTCATTGGTTATTGAAACATCAACGTTTATTAATTAAAATTTTTTTCGTAACCACTCACAAAATCGCTGATTAGCAATAAGTAACGACTCAAGTCCATCTCATGTCACAGATGTCTGCGATGGATTTGTGTAACCAATAAATTAATATTTAGAAATGTTTCAAAGCATATTTCACTTCAGTAAGTACTGTTGACAAAAATATTTTATTTAAATTAATAAGTACTAAGTTAAAGAAAGTTTTTATATGCTTTTTTGAGTTACATGGAAGGCGGGTAAATTTTAAAAAATATTGTACCTATGGATCTATGAATGATAAATATTTTTTAGGGTTTCAGGTGTATGCAAAATGAAAATACATGAAAAAGAGATAATTTTGCGTGTAAATGATATGCGTATTCTAATTTATTCACGCATGCGTGGTTTGCTATTATGGGTCAATTTATGTCACATGCAACAGAAAAACTGTTGCATCAAGTACTTGAGCAGCCTATGTTCAGTGGCGTTCAGAATAGGTTAGGCTAAAGAATTAAAGAAGTTTGTTTCTTAGTACGTTGCTAACACAAGCAACACCATACATGAAGTGCACGTCACTTATTTGATATGAGAGGACTTAGGCGTAAGATGGAAGTAAACTGTATTAATCAGATGGACGGACGGTTGGGGTTTTGGGTGAATAACTTTTAGGCAATTTTTACAAAAGGAATGATAATGAAAATTCAAAACGTGGTCGGAGTTCATAGACCTATAAGTCGCTTAAACCTCAGATTATGACTTTTTTTCCGAAAAACATGGGAAGTGCAACACTAGTTGTTACATTAATGTTGGCTAAAAAAGATAGAAAAGTAGCTAGTTTAATATTTTTATTGAAAAATTTTTATTATTCCCGTCGCTAGTTGCGTAACTCAACTGAGCGCGGGTCAAGTGACTGATATAAAAGCAACAGATCGGACCGGTCCTATTTACGCTGAGGCGAGTATGGATGTCTCTCCACCCCCTCCCGCCAACTTCCTAGAACGGGTCGTCGTGCAGAGAGGTGTCGCCTCAAATATTGTCATAGAGCCACGGAGGGGCGTGGCCCAGACTGACTCTACTTCGCCTCCTTCCAGAATGGAGGTAGAGACGCATATGACGCCCAAACGCAGGGGGCATCCAGGAACATTAAATATGGCAGCGGGTCGGTATACAGCGATGGCGGCAGCACCAAAACGCCCACGCAGCCCACCGAAGCCGTCACCCAGTAAGTTGGTGGCCCAACAGGCGAAGCATTTCCGGACCCTGCACAATATCCTGGACCATGCCTCCAACGCCCGCCCTTTTGGAAAGGGGGTTAGATTCTGCCCACTATCTGCGGAAGAGTACAGAGCAGTGCAGAGGTACCTAGTCGAGCGCAGCAAGGAGGACGCTGCGCTCGCGTGGTTTTACGCGCCGGCAACTGAACTGCCCACCAAAGTGGGAGTGCGTGGCCTTCCGGCGGATAATCACCCGGAGGATATAGAGTAGGCCGTTAAGGCATTAGGCTTCCCCGTCACCTTCGTAAGAGCAATCCCACCGAGAAGAGGTAGACCGGGTTGCCTCTTCCACGTGAAGCTGCAACATCTGAACAAAGAGGAGCTCCAGAGGCTATACAGTTACTCCAGAGGCTATACAGTTACTCCAGAGGCTATACTGCTACCGCCCTGTTAAGTGTGTGAGATGCGCGGGGGATCACGCCGCATCAGAATGCCCCAAGCCTAGACATGGGACACCTAAGTGCGCCAATTCCCTCCCCCCCCCCGCCACACAAGAACCGCGGCAGACAGAACACCTCTGCCTTCCTGTCGGTTGCCAGGTGTGATGCTAATATCTCAGCCCGGTCTTGAGCTCCGTCGTGGCGGTTGCCCTCGCTGTCAACGAGAGGGCATGCTGGCTGAGGTCTTCTGGTGAGCTGTCGGTTGAGTAACCGCAGAGAAGGCGAACGTACGGAGGCTTCATCAATACGGCTCTCCAAGCTCGCAGGAGTGCTGTGGTCGAGGATTGCCCGGATGTCGGAAGGGCAAAGAGGGGAGCCGGATGGGCGATAAGCGGCGTAAATCCTGAGCTCCTTTCCGGCTTCGTCTCTCCCAGCAGCGCGACCTATCATGCTGCTGAAGGATCGTCCTTAGCTCGGCGGCTTTGTCCCTGATGCCGCCGGAGTTCCAATACACTATCCTGAACTCAGCCATTTCTTGCGCTTGTGAGGTGGGCATGTGCGGACAGTATTGCCGGTAGTGGGTCAGCTCCCGTTGTCATCGCAGTAAGTACGTCGCCCAGGATTCTCATGACTACAGCCGCACATTGTGAAGCTATTCGAGAGGCTTCTGCTGCGGAGGACGAACAGAAACATCTCGCTCAGGTAGGAACAGTTCGGATTCCGCAGCGGATATTTCACCACAACCCAGCTCGCCCGGGTGCTACACTACCTTGCGACCGAACAACACTGCGGTCGCTGCTGCCTGGGGGTCTTACTGGACATCGAGACGGCCTTCGACAGAGTGTGGCACACCGGGCTAATATACAAACTAATAGAGTAGACGGAGATGCCAGCAGCCATCGTGCGGCTCATAGCATCATTTCTTGAGGGACGGAGTTTCTACGTTAGCGTTGAGTGGGCCGACTCGGCAGTGCAAACCATTGAAGCTGGCGTGCCTCAAGGAAGCTGTCTCTCACCACACCTTCACGCGGCTTACACGAACGACATACCTACGCTTGAGGATCGTGTCCAAGAATGGGAAGATGATGTCCTGCTCGCACTTTACACCGACGACAGGGCGTATTTCACGTCGTCCCGTGGGGCAGACATCGCTGCGAGGAGGATGCAGCGATTGCTGGATCTGTTGCCAGAATGGCTAGATAGATGGCGGATGACAGTCAATGTCTCCAAGACTACCGCCATCATCACCAACCGCCAAGGGCGCGTACCACCTCCATTTCAACTCCGAGGACTGGATGTAGAGTTGAGTACGAAGATAACATACCTAGGATGCCAGATAGATCGCTCGCTGCGCATGGTTCCCCATGTGGAACCCCATGTGGATCCCCATGTGTTTTCGGTCCAACGAGCCATTACTGCGCGGGCGGTCCTCTACCCAGTTTTGGCATCAAAGCTGCCGATCAAGACGAAGGTCGGCATCTACAAAACCTACTTCCGGTCGCGACTTACCTACGCTGCATCAGCGTGGTACGCGCTCACCTCCAAGAACCAGCGTAGCAGACTACAGGTCCAGCAAAATAAGACACTCCGGGTCATCATTGGGGCCGGTCGCTACGTGTGAAATGACGTCATAGCGAGAGATCTAGCCATTGAGAGCATTGAAGAATTCGTGGTTCGCTTGGCGCGGAAAATGTTCGATCGCGCCGACAACGGGCCGCATGATCATCTCCATGACCAAGCGTCCATCAAGAACCTGCTTCCCCTCCACGCACGCCCACCTGAGTGGCGACCGACTCCACGTGATATCATTAGTTAGCCACCCGACCAGACGGGGGTCGGGGATGAGTCCCGACATAAGGCGTGAATTACGCAAAACACCAACCACATACCACAGAACCAGTGGTACCAAAGACCGGGGGAGCAGCAGCCCCCTGAGAAGACGCCCGGGAAAAGAGGTTTACCTCGGGTCCCGAATCCTGCGAGGAACAAGTCTTCGAAGAAGACCCCTGAGGATGATACCAGAGGCATAGCAGATGCGTTGTCGACAAAGTTTGTTAGACTTCTACTTAACGCCGGTATTCTGTGAGGTCGTGGTACTTCCCCGGTCGAGCCGGCCCATTCATGCAACCACAAAAGCTGATGTGTCGCTCTTCCACTGTTAGAGCCATCGCATCAGCTTTTGTTGTTGCATTTCGTTTCAAAGAGGAGAAATGTCGTTTAGAGATAAAGTTAATAAAGTATTAAAACTGAAATTAGAAATTTTAGGTAGAAAATAATAATATAGGAAATAATATAATAATAATGATAAAGTGTATTTAATGATAAATACATTATATTTACCAGTAACAGTAGTAGTAGAAGTAACAGTGAAAACATTTGCCAAAATTTTGATAAACAAATTTAACTGTACCTTTTACTTTGTCCTGTTACTTAAACTGTTACTGTCAATGAAAAAAGTAGCCGCCAGCTGTATAATATGCTTTTTATCGGCCTGCAAAAGTCCACTGTTAGAACGTAAACTTCACCCAGAAAGAAGATCTGGCGAAATCATCTCGAAAAAACATCTTTCAAACAACGACTTGGGTTCGATTCCCGGACGGGTTAAAGTAGAAAACCACTCTGTCTACATTGTTTTGGGTCTAGGCGTTAGTGGTATCTTCGTTGTTTCCGATTGCATAACAAACTGATAGGTATTTACTTCAGAATTGGAACAGTGTATGCGATGGTGTACCTAGCTACATATTTATTTATAATTTAAATGCAAAAAATAAAATAAAGGAAACGTTAGAAGTTACAAGGACAATATTGTTAAAATAAGATTATCAGAGAAAAATTTTCAATATGGACGTAAATTTGATAGGTGTGCTGTTTAGACGGTGAATCGTTACTTATAACAGCGTTGCAGTTGCAACTAATTCGGCTCCTCTCGACCGCCTCATTACCCCTTTTCAGTTCAAACACTCTTTCCACTCAGACTTACACAAATTCACATTTGCAATCAGAGCCCGGAGGAAAGTCCCCCCTTGCTCCCCTCGCCCCGGCAACCCGCGCAGCCCCAACCCACGCCGCCTTTAATTAACAGAAAGTGGTTCATTAGAGCTTATTCATTAAAGCAAGGAGTAATTAGCGAACTCTAATGAATGCTGTAATAATGTAAGAGCGGCCGCGTCGGACTGCGGCCCGACTTCTAGATTAATCCAGAAGCAGGGCATAATTTAGTAATGGTGTTAATTTATTACCGGCTTGATTGCGGGATAAACGATTTACTTATTACTTATGTAAGGCACGTGAGGGGTATCGCAAATATTTGTTGTTAAAGTGAATTGGTTCGTCGCAGCTACGGTGTAAAAATTAAAACGATAGAAAAGAAAAATTATGACTAATTTTTTGTATTATTAACGCATTTCCCAATTCTGGGAAATACAAAGCTTAATGGAAAGTCTAAGGTCTAGATAAATAAGGTCTACTAGATAATAGTCCTATTGGCACACACTTCAACGGAGTTTATTTGAGAAAACGTGGCGGGTAGTGTTTATGACGAGTTGTCTGCTAGCCTTTGCGTTGTGAAAACTTACATTTACAAACAAACATTCATATTCAGCCTGTATAAATTTACATGAGGACATAGGCCTCGCAGCACCAGACACCTCGCACCCTAGACGTTGCTATTGCTATCTGGTATTTTTTTGAGAAGAGATGGGAGATGGGAGCAGTATCTGGCGGTAACTATATTGTTTTCAAGGCTTTTCTAAGTCGTATCTTAAGTCACCCACCCGAAGAAAGACGGTTAATTTTTCACGCCTTAACTTCACGGCATTTCTTACATAAATAAATATTTTTATATAAAGCATTAATATACAGGACTCGAGTAAAAATATTCATATTCATCACACAAGTGTTCGTCCTTTGAGGGATTTGAATCCTGGACCCTTAGATATAAAGACAGCCACTATAAACGAGGCCATTTTACAAGTTGCGCGGGTCAGCATTTAATGCATTTACAATCTTATCATCACCAACCAATCCTAATATGTAAATAAACCAATACGATGTCTAACTTTCCAATAGAAGTCCAGGTAAATTAGCTCCACATGTCACCGGAAATCTCCACCTGATAAGTGGTCGCATGTAGTGTACATAATAATAATAATAACATTTATTTTAAATTTTTAAACATGTATACTTTTTAACTGAAATTATTTTGAATGTATGATATTTACTTTACTATCAAGGTACTATTTGAATATTCATAGTAATTTCCATTCGTTAAACGAACACGCACTAATTTCCATAAAGAAAACATATTCCTACGTTACGGGCACATCTGTCTTTATCATTACTCCTCGAAATGTGTTTTTAGATTGTTAGTGGGCAGATTCCTTATTATGTTAGATTTTCGTCGCGAACATGTTAAGCATGGGTGAACAACGGACATGCATAATGATGTATGCTCACATTATTAAAGTATACTGTAATAAGCCTCAACTCAAAGAAAACATGGTACAGCCAGCAGCTAAGATTTCGACACAGAATGTTCAATGATTTAAAAATGTATTATGAGGTACTTAATCTAGGAGACTGAGTTCGGAACAGTATCTTTTTTCTTTCATATATCTTATATAATATTAACGCGTTAGTGGTAGTTTAAAAGTCATATTAGATTCCTTGCATAATGATAACCTTAACATTCTACTAGACTTAATAATTTGAAAATCAAAATGGAGCTTTACAAGCTGCACTGTTAATATTATGGTGTAAAATAATTATATAACTTGAAAACTCATTCCTGAGACACTTCATGCTGATTACATTCATACATATACAACAGCCTGTATTCACAGGGAAAAAGGGATAGATAAATAAAATAATAAAAAATAAATATCTTCACGCAATTCCCAATACAGGGGTAGACAGAGGTCTAGTCTAGACATTTAACCCACCTTATTTGGTAAGGTGGGTTACCTTCCACCGGTGGTGAGCCCGTCGCCCTATCGGTGCGGCCTATCGAGGCGGAAAGGGATAGACGATTGAATATTATGCGCATAAAGATAAACTTATTTTTAAAAGGTTGATTTTGTTTCGAGCGAAACTTTTTATGTGGACTGTGCAGTGGACAAGGAGACCTGAATATAACCTTCCTGAATTATGAGAGCCTTCAAATAACGAATGCTCCGGGGTCGGCCGAAAGATGTCATTTGAAACCTTACTTTATTCTACTTATAAAACTCATTAGTTGTAATTTTTGAAAATGTTGTTTATATATTATTTGCAAATAAAGTTATTGAAATTATATAACTATATGTCAAACTGTTATTTCTTGTTTTGTAGCAATATTTTCATAAAAGTTATAATTAAGTCACGATAGCCAAGTGGTTTGCTATCGTGACTTAATTATCTCGTACCAATCCGGTTCTTTCAAAAAACTTATGTACAATTTGTTTTGTTGGCTTGGTACATAAAGACGGTGACGGGCTCACCACCTGTCATTTTGTCATATAAAATGTATTCAGTGGAAGGACGCTTGGGACTTACCCACCAAGGGACTTATTTGTCAAGACCTAATAAAGGCATGTTAATGTCCTGTACAGGACTTATGATTCTACCATAAGTAAAAGCTTGTCATAAATGTAACGCTTTGTAAATGGGTTTGGGATCGCAGTATCAGACTCCCAGCACCCTAGCTTGCCAAGCGTGGTGATTATGGATTATCCTCTCTTACGGAAGAGGCCAATGTCTCGAAGTGCACTTTTACAAGCCGTTATAAAGGTGATCATGATGACTCTATGTCCTTAAATTATTTTCGAAACATATTAAGATGAGAAGATACGATAGTCGAGTGGTTGGATAGTCGGAGTTTCGAGTCGAGAGATCCGAGGTGGCAGGCTCGTACCGATGGGTTTTTCAAACATTGTGTACGAATTATATTGTTGGCTAGGACATAAGTCTTTAAGGCGACGGGCTCATCACCTATCCCGTTGTCCAGAAAATATCTTCGGTGGAAGGTGGGTCGAAGGGACTTAATTGTCTAGACTAGACCTCTGTCTACCCCTGTATTGGGAATTGCGTGAAGTTATTTACATTTTTTCTAGATCAATTTACGCTATAATAACCCCAAAGGGTGTAATGCGTTTTTGTCGTTATTAATTAAAATAATGGGTCACATTTTGTTTTTTATTTGCCGGTAAGAATACTTCGTGCTTCTCTAAAACATTCATATAAAATAAATCATTTCCTTAAATTCAGAAAATTATTGAAATCAAATATTTAATCGCGGGTTTTAAAAGGAAAATGCTGTATGCATAAAATTATAACGTTTCTGCTCGAAAACAAAAAAATCTGTCCTCAGATTAATATTAAAAGCTATGACGAGTACACCTTTATTACACTGTTAGAATACATATCCTGTAGTGGTAGCGAATCGTTACGAAAACATTGTTGAAGCGAAACAAATGCGAAACATTAGTACTCTGCAACAAATTTTCGCAACGATTCCACCTTTGGGTTTTCATTACAAAGTTGCACCGCTCATAGTCATCCCTTTTCAATTCTGAAGATGAATGTAACTAATTCTTCGTTTGACTTGCTAGATGGTATGCTATGATAAACCAGAGATGAAAATAGTTTGGGGAAAATAGAGTATAATTTATTACAGTGTGGCGAATTCAGGATGAACATCGTAGTCCTTCATTGAGCTATGGAAGTTCTTACGATTACACGAATATATACGATTATCGATAGCGCACATACTGGTGGAGAAGATGTCCTCGCCAGGTCACGCACACCTGACCTGGCGGAGCTACCCTATTCCTGCTTTCGCTACAATAGTGTCTCAAAAAATATCTTCAGTGAGGGGTCGAAAGAACACAAGAAGACATAGGTGTATCCCAATATTGTAGCGGCGTAAAGAAATATTTTTTTTTATAAATAAATACATATATAGATAGGGACAACATCGCATACATTGCTCCGATCTCAATGTAAGATGCTAAAGCACTTGAGGTATGAAAATCGGAAACAACGAAGGCACCACAAACTCCCAGACTCGAGAAAATGTAGAAAAAGTGGTTTTTCTACATTGGCCCGACCGAGAATCGAACCCGAGACCTCGAGATGGTGACACCTTGAAAACCAGTGTTTACGCCACTCGTCCACGGAGGTCGTATTTTTTTTATCAATAACTACTTTTAAAACTTGGATTCATCCGAATTCATAAAATAGATTAGGCCATGAAATAGCCTGCAAAAGCGGACGTAGTTGCAAATAGTAATCAAACCTCATTATTAAAAATAATTTTCTAAACAATAATGGTGTTTAATTAAGTATGTTATAAGTATTTTAATATTTTTCACTACAACTTTAGACAAAGAAAATCTCAGAAATAAAAACCGTACTGGTATTTGAACGGTATTAGGTTAATATAAATATTGAGAATTGAATATATATATATATATATATATATATATATATATATATATATATATATATATATATATATATATATATATATATATATATATATATATATATATATATATATATATATATATATATATATATATATATATATGTATATATATATATATATATATATACATTATACATTGCTCCAATCCTGAAGTAAACACCTAAGGCGGTGAGTTATGCAATCAGAAACCACGAAGGCACTACTAAAACCTAGATCTAAAACAATGTAGAAGGAGTGGGTTCAGCGGAAGGTGGGTCAAAGGGACTTAATTATCTAGACTCGACCTCTGTTTACCTCTGTATTGGGAATTACGTGATATCTTCACGCAATTCCCAATACATATTATATTATTATTATTTACTAAAAATTATTTTGTTAAAGTTAGTGATACCAATGAAACCAAAGCATTAGAATATGTAGAGGTATAATAATAAATAAAACATAGACGTAAATTTTTAAAACAATTTTAATCGCGGGCTTCATGGCTCTACATTTCGAATGGTTGCAAGTATTTAGCCACCTCGTTGAATGTTGCAAGCAATGCTGCAGGCTGCTATTGATTAGTCAGCGTCGAATGCTGACCATCACTCATTCATCGTGTCCACACGTCAGGCACGAATCTCGCCATTTTTACGCCGGTGCCCGTCATACATATTTGATGGTGCGTCTGTCAGGAAGGAAGCACCGCCGCGTAATTGGTCCTGCCGGCGGATAAATTTTGACAAAGCTCAGTGCTTTTTGACGCAGGAAGTCTGTTAATGAGACCTATTGAAATTTAGCGGCAAACGGTATTTCTCTATAAAAGAGATTTGAAAAATGAAAAAAAAAAATTTTTAACTAAACATTATTAACAGACTTCACAAAGTAGGTATGTATTTTTTATATAATTTTTAGTTATGTATGTACAGAATACAGTTACAATATTTAATAACAACAAAAATCCTGCTTTCATTTGATCTAGTGCATTAGTATTGCCTACTATTGGTGGCCACTGATTTGCTGCAAGCGTTCCGCCTCTGACTTCCACGCGTGGACAACCATCAATAGCATTTGTTAATGAGGTAAACATAAGCCCCAATTACCAAGTCCAATGCGTACCTACAAGATACTCACAAAAGGGCAAAGCTTTCACTGTAATATTCTGAATAAATTAATATCTTCCAGGAAACTTGAAAACCTTGCTCGGGGACGCAGTCAGATTTAAATTGGAAACTGATTGGAGATACACGCGTCTGTGTCCCGTCGCGTCCACTCAAGAGCGAGAGGGAGAGGTTGCATACATGGCGTTTAGGCGGAACACCGTGGAGTATTAATTGGTAGCACCATCTGCCTTTAATACACCAGGGCGATTGTACACATGATATTTTTTAAACTAGAAACAAACAGGTTTTATTATAACAATTTAACTAACAATTAAAATACTACAAGTGATAGAATAAAATAAAAAAATATCATATTTATTTCGAAAGTTAACATGCATAATTAAAACTAAAGATTTACATTTACACAGTATTTCTTTTTTAAGAAATACATTGTAATATCAGACAAGAAAATTACGGAAAAGCTGTTTTATTTTATTGTCCTGCCATATTTTCAAATAAAACTCGTCGAACAATAGGGTAATCCGATTGTCAGCGTGTCCAAAACTCGTGTTCAATAGGTGTAAAGAGCGTCCGTCTGTATATCCGTCTACGCTACGCTATGCGTTCGTCCGTCACGCTTCAATGCTATTCGTAAATATATATAAACAATAGATATTATAATAAAACTCAGGATATTTTTAAAAATTGAACATTTCTAAAGAAGAAGTTTAATTTATATTTATTTACTTCTATTTTATTGAAGCCACATTGAAGCCGAAACTACGATTTTTGTGTGCAGTGATCCTGTTTAATTATTCTGAAAAAAAAAACAATGAACCGATATGGCGATACTTTCTTACCTTTTAGATTTCTAGTAGATTTCCATCTGCGGGCACTCTGCCAAATAACATTTCCAAAAAAATTATTTAGGACAAGCCTAATTACCAACTTATTTATTTATTTATTTAACTTTATTGAACCTATTTTATAAGGTTATTATATAAGCACAAAAGGCGGCAAATACATCTTCACGCAATTCCCAATACAGGGGTAGACAGAGGTCTAAGCGGACATAATGCTTAAAGCATTCCGTGCCTGTCAACCTTGAGGAGTAGAAAAACATCGAACAACTTACATAATGACAATTTCTAGTACAAGTGTTCATCCCTATTTTAACCACCTTAAGTATGTAATTTGAAAGTGTTAATAGATAATTTTCACTCAGGAAAATCGGTCCAAAACAACCAAAGGCTTAGTGGGCACCAAAAACTTTAGTTTACTAGTACGATTAAGCACGAATTTTTCACTGGTGGCTCAATCTAGCCTAAAATTATTTAAAAGAATGCCTTTCTGCATTTGTACATTGTTAACTCTTTTAAGCAGTAACGATTTATATTAAATGGAGATAAATTGGCATAGAATTGAGAATTTTATGAATTCAGTCATACCTTTTCTTCGACTGGTTGGTTGTTCCATTTTGTCACATTCAATGGGCACCTTGTAGTTCCAAATTGACTAAATCACACAACATGCCAACATCACACACACACTACTATACTTAAATGTATATCTCATTTAGTTTAATTCAACTAAATGAGAAATAAATTATCATATTTACATAAAGTATCATATATAGCTTAACATTTAACTTTTTACGTTTTAAAGAAATTAACAAATATCCTACAGAAATGGAATGAATTTTTGCATTTATTAATTAATAAACAAACACACTTTATACTGTTACCTTATATTTCATATTAAAGTAATGAAAATGTTTTGTATAGGTTAAAATTAGCATGATGTCGATCTCAAGAGCATAACATACATACATGGTATACGTAGAATAGTTAATAATACTATTAAAATAAATAAAAAAATGTATCTTTATTTACATAAACAAGGAGTCTTTTATCCGGAGTATTCTTTTAGGGATAAAAGCTGCGTTCGCCAATTGGCGACTGCAGTACCAAATACTCCATACTTTTTAGGTGCTACGCGTCACCTTCGCCGTCATCACTCTTAATTTTGATCTCTAATTCTTCGATATACTTTGCCCGCTAACAGTCGTAGCTATAATATTACTCGTCTGAAATATTTGTTTTTTTTTTTCAAAAATAAGACAAAGTCTCCATCTGGACAATCTTCCTGTCTGGTTAATAAATTTCTGCATTTTAACGACTGATTTAATTGAGTAGCGAGTAAAACTGTTAGCAGTTTTCTTGTGTTCGAATGAATCGAAGGCTCCTCGAAATCGCAGCTACTGTTGAGGTATTTTTGTTAAATTTTAAAGTTAAGTATTTTCACAAAAATATTTTTTAACTTTTGGAATAAGCAGGTGCAGAAGAAATAATGGTTGACGATATTATTCTTTTGTGATTTCGTAATGATTATGACGATGGCGATGGGCAATTGCTAATAATGATTTATAGCAGTAGCAAAAAACTTTTTTCTTATAGCATTATACTATGCACATTATTTAGTATGGTTAATTTACGTGGAGGATCAAGGAATGAGATGATAACGGACAGTTAGAATGTTTACGTCATAGTTATTTCCAAGACAACAATGTATATAAGGGTATAAAAAGGTTATATCATTTAAAGTAATAAAATCTTCCTTGTCACCGTTTTTCGTGTTCTGTTCAACTTACTTAACAATATGATTTATCAAAACAAGATAACGAATTTAATTTTATTGTAATTTAATTCCGAGACACTGGTGCACTTACATTTTTACAAGAATTCTATTATATTGTATTGAATTAAAAAGCAAGAAACCAGATGGCCGGCTTCGCTTAACATTGCAAATTAAATGATTATGTAAACAAGCCACACCGGAGCTTTTTTGAAGGGGCCTTAACGAAATTAGTGGACGGAATGGTTAATTAGTATTCAGCTATTTTTAGCTTTCTTAGGGTGGTATGTTCTTACGCCAGAACCACACGGAAAAGTGCTAAACTTTTTGTGATTAAAGTAATCGCGCCAGTCGCAGTTCATTTTTTAAATTTCTTATTAATACTTTTTTAAATTTCTTTATTATTAATGCTTTGAGGCTGTAATCAAACCAAGAAGTTCTATCTTTTACTTTTGTATGATATGAATGGGCCAATTCAATAAATGACGTCGCTGAATGTCCCAGATAAGGCAAAGTATTTTTTGAGCTTCAGTGTTTCATTTGTTGAGGTAATTGGAGACAATCTCTCTCTTCAAAATTATTATTCCTTATTTAAATGACAGTAACAGCGCCGTAGTCCATTAGGTGTTGCGGCAGTTATAGGCTGGTAATCACTTGCTAGCAAATCATTATCTTGTGTCGCTACCTAGATTCACTCTTTCGGTAAAGACTACGGTATTAACATTTTTCCTACAAAGATTGTTAGAGAAGATTAAAAACTGGTGATCAGTTTGAAAAATTTAAAGCTTTCCATGTCCAAGCCAACGATATAGCGCCTGGGCATCAAACTCGGGTCCCTTGACTCGAATTCCGATCACGCATCCACTCAGCTATCGTGATTATGGTTCTTTTAATTGATAAAGATACATTTTAAAATATAACCACTATTGCCAGTGATCGCAATTTTTTATGTGGAGTCTAAGATCTTGTGCTTCTGTGTCTTTTTCGGAGCTTTAGGTAACAGCCTTAGCTCCGAAGTGCCTATTACTTCCTTTTTAAATATCCTTTCCCTTTCCTACGCAGCTGCTGCCTTTCCTTTTGCATTAAGATTTTTGGCTGTCGGTAGTGACGCCATCAAGAGTCGCATACTAGTTTGTCCCCTTTGCTATAAAAAGGATATTAGTTTCCCATAAAAACTTCCATCCACTCAATTCGCTTCTGTAGGTGTTTTATTGTATATGTTCCTAAAGATAATAAAATCAACCTTTAACCCAATCTAGTTTTGTTCTGATATGAAATGTAATTTTTTAATATCAACGTCAAAAGACTAATCTTCATCAAGTAATGCATCAGTATTACTGTGTGGGTGTTACCATTGTGATTGTGGATTTGTCATTACACCTAATTATAAATTTGTTTAAAAGCTCAGTATGGCTTAACACTAGATTGCAATGCCGTGTAAGTAAAGTTACGAGATCTAATCGGAACTTCTATAAGATTCGAAATTTATCAGCAACTCTCATAAGAGAAGTATGAATGTTTAAAAATTAATCTTACAGCTGTAATATCATACAGCCGTAGAGCAACATGGTTGACTGACTTTATATGTCCAAAAAATTTAATTTTATCACGTTTCCTGAAAAGTAGTTTTTTCCTAGCAGCCTTCACCGCCGCTTTATATGGCATAAGATGGCCTTTAAAAAATTTAGTAGAGCTGTTTTGCTTTAGATGATCAATAGGGCCCCGCTGCACTGTAGCGACATCCTGTAAGTCAACAAAAAACCGTAATTGGGTTTACTTCCTTACAGTGTCCATATCTAGGATCTTAAGTCGTGGTTAAATTAACATTTGATTGTGAATCTTGTTAAATTAACGTTTTTGTTACTGGGGTTCAATTTGGGGTTTCAATTATAGGGTCCGATTTGTAATATTATGTTGTGGTCAATGAAGACTAGTCGTTAAGGCAAAATATCATTACCTTGTATATAATAATCGTATTTTCGAGTAACAACTTTACCATGACCTACTGTAACCAGGTACCTAATAATGAAATTATGGTAAAAAAAGACTTTAAAAGAAGGAATTCGCATAAAAATATTATGAGATATGAAAGCGTTTGTCCTAAATTGCCATTTACAAGTTGCTACTTTATAGTAATATTGATGTGAACAAATCGGAAGAACCTTAAGACATTAAAATAACCGAGAGGTGATGTCTCTTATTAATCATTGAATAGAGAAGAATAAAACGATTTAATACTTTACAAAATTTAATTTGTCTTCCTGTCGCCGTTTTCCTTAGGCTAGGTAGATGCAACGTTTTTCTTTGTGTAATTAAATTGGTAACACCATATCTGTATTCTTCCCTAAAAAAATTGCAACAGCCTTGAGAGCTTATACTTTACTTTTAGTTACCTGTTACTTAATATTTTTACAGAATTTTTTAAGAGTGAGATAATCAATGTCTTCCATGCGGTAGCTCTCAAGCTTGTACAATTTATAATCAGTGAAAGTAACATAATATATATATTTAGATGGCAAGATTCGCTAAACGCTAACATTAGGTATTTGAGTGGGTAGGTATTTTGTTTAAGCACTACAAATGTAGTGTAGGCATAAAATTATGAAGCTCCTTACGGAGCTTACGGACTCTCAATTCACAAAATGTTAATGAAAGTGATCAAGATTATCAATAAGTAAATTCAAAATAGTCTTTAAATATTAATAACAATAAGGAATGTCAGCGTTTAAGATAGCTTATAATAACTGTTTACATTTAGGAATTGATTGGTACAACTTTATTTATTTTATAGTAAAGAGTTGTTTGATGTTTCAAATATATACAGAGGTCGAAGAACATGGGTTTAAACTTCAATGTTGGCATCGAAAATTATTGCTACGAAGTTTGCGCCTAAAATTTTAGGTACAAGATGGGTCTACTTAAGTCTAGATTTATTATGCTAATATTTACAAATTCAATGATTAATTATAAAGTAGCTATTTATCATTAGGAGTTTAAGTAACAGCGCGTCATTATAAACGAAATAACAAATTTATTCGAGATTTTATTTACACGCAAGATTACAAATCACAGAGACGTGTGCACCTGGAATAAATGTTATATAATGTGTCATAATAGGTAAGGTCATAATATAGGTACAATCAATGGCAAGAATTAAACATGAAAATATCACTCGAGTCTTACAAGTGTAAACAAAAGTAACAGCAAAGAAAATATAAATATATAATAAAAAACGAACAGATCGCACGAAATAATTCAAAATAATTTAATTGAAATTTTTAAATCAGGAGGGATGCTTGATGGGAATCTGTGATTTGTTTTAAAACATATAACATACAACGACAATATTAAAAAATCTTTGTTCGATGTTTACTGCCCTAACTTGTTTTTCTACGAATTTAGATGTTTTTATAAGAGATACAATTCCTACTTTGTATAATTACACTGTATTTCCATAGAAAAAGAATCAAACACTTACTTTTCACTTACTATTATTTTTAAATATTCAGAATGTTGATTTGGTACGTCGTAAAAGTACCATAAACATTTCAACAAATTCATAGTAACGTAGGATATGGTTCAATCGCAACTACAATCAATATCACTTTTAAAATATCAACACGCTTGTGTTTAACACATCTCGTTCTGAACAACATCAAGTTACAGAATTGAATAAAAATTTACAATAGTAGCGAGTAAGTTTTACATAAATTGCCATTTTCACAACCGAAATTAAATATGTCGAGTACAGTAACCAACACAACCGCTACTTGCCGTGCTCGTTAGGTTTGTTATGGCGCCAATATACAAATAATTTAACGCACTTTTTAACTTTGTAACGACTATGTTGTTTGTGTACTGAAATATAACTTAATAGCTCACCGGCGCCGTAAGAATTATTACTGATCGCACCTTTTGAGACTCAAGTATGATGTTGCGAAAAGTAATGCTCTACATTAGCCTGATTGAGTTCAATTGTCATTTGCACAACACTGTCACTCTTTGTCCCCTTCCACGTTCGGATAGGGGAGACGGGGCTTGAGGGATGCAGAGTTCGTTGTTAGATCCAAAGCTGGCTCTTGACATGATACACTGAGGTTTGCATTGGTTTGTGGCTGCGGGAACGGTGTTCCCATTTGGCTTGGTAGCGTATCTGGTTCAGGAAGACAGGTGTAGTTTGGTGGAGTCCAGCAACCCGCGCTCGAAGGCTCTGACTTCACTCCCGTAGCGCTGAGGTACGAGCATGCCATCATCTGAAATAACGAAGTAAGTTTTAATTCTATTGGCGTAAGTAAATTTGCATACATTTTGATATTTATTGCTGGATTTTATAGTAATAGTCTTATGATTGAATTTCATTCATTACTAGCTGATCAGATGAACTTTATAGTGCCAAACCGTCGTTCTTTATACCGTCTCGTTTTTTGTCATTTGCAATTTTTTTTAATTTTCTAAATTTATCTTTAAACCTTCATCGGTCTTCAACAAAAATTTTTGACCAAAATTAGGCAAATATTTTTATTTATTTTTAAGTATACGGATTAAACCACAAATACAAAAAAATCGAAATAAGTACATACAACTATATATGAATTATTGTTATTGTGACTGTATAAATATGCAGTATATCTTACTAGTTTTGTTCGGCGGAGAGTGATATTGGTTATTACACAAATAAGGTTAACAATTTAGTAAATTTCATTCTCGGCATTCAATAAAGTAATTTGCGTCGAGTCACAGACGCAATTCGCTAACGTTAAAGATGAGCTTTACGTATATTACTCGTGTAATCTTCCAGAGAGTATATCGAAGTAAAACAGAGCTTACATAAATAATGAAATATGTAGTATTATGAGACGGGAGGCCTAAAGAATTCGCGAGTGGGGCTCTCTAATCACGCTAATGGCCAATGCGCAGCACCCCCTCTATGGAGGCTTTCACTCTAATGCGGAGTTGGCGCAGGAGTAGTTCAGTCCTAAATCGTATCACACGTCCACCAGCGTCTCGTTGCCTTCGCGTTGTCGTTGCTTATGAAGGTTCTTTATTGCAATAACTCATCATGAATTATATAAACACGATTTCTCTAGCTCCCAAAGTTCGAATTTACTAATAACAACATAAATTAACAAATGATCTTAATAACATTTAATAAAAAAACAGTAACTTATTACAGTAAAGTCAAGATAGCCGAGTGGTTGGGTGGTCGGTTTTTCGAGTCGAAGGACCCGAGTTCGATCCCTCGGTGCAGGCTCGTGCCAATGAGTTTTTGTACGAATTATATCGTTAGCTTGAGCATAAAGTCGGCGACGGGCTCACCACCTGTCACGTTGTCCCGAAAATATCTTCAGTGGAAGGTGGGTCGAAGAGACTTAATTGTCTAGACTTGACCTCTGTCTACCCCTGTATTGGGAATTGCGTGAATATCTTTTTTTAACTTATTTACATGCTTTAAAATATTGAATAAAAATTGCATGACAAAGGAGTGTATGGATTTATCATATTAATGTTTCGTAACTGTAAAGTTACGGCCCAATTCTGGGGGAGGGGGTACTCTAAGGCCGGCAAAGCATCTGCTATGCCTCTGGTATTGCGGGTGTTCATGGGCGGCGGTAATCACTTACCATCACGTGAGCCACCTGCACGTTTGCTTACTTTTCCTATAAAAAAAAATCTACTGAAGTTTGTAGGGCACTGTGACTCGGAGGTCGTTGCCATGGTACGGCACAAGTCGCGGGTTCGAATCTCGTCCGAATCAATTGATTTATTAAATTTGTCTTTAATCTAATAACAAAAAGTTCCGCATAACTTATAAAGGTTCAAAAATTGAATAAAAGTTGCATAACATGACACATAATTTTATGCCAAAGTGAGTAAGATTATTGAAACATTATTTTTCAATGATAGCCGAGTCGTTGAGTGATCGAAATTCGAATACAAAAAACCCGAGGTCGCTCCCCAAGTTGCAGGCTAGTAACAATGTTTTTTTCAAAACTTTGTTTTTTTCAAATGTTTGGTCGAAAGGATTTAATTGTCTAGATGTTTTTTCAATATAATAATTATTACACTTTTATAATTTTAACACAAAATATGACATTTAAACACACAATACAAATACAGTTACTATAGCCATATATTCTATAAAAACTTCACATATCTCTTGATAAATATTTACGCACTTAAAATTATTTAACCTAGGTCAAATCAATGATTAAAATATTTTGTGGCATCGATTTCCTTAAACAATTCTCCGACCCTCGATTGCTATAACAGCGGAAAACGGAATGTTGTACAACGTTATAACAATTTCATAGTCCGTATCGTGAACAAAGGTCCACAATCCGTACCTACATAGGCAATAGTTCGCGGAAACAGCTGCGCGGTACAGAGTGTTCTAACAATGATATTGTAACTTTAATATTTATTACACTTGATGAACTCGGCGCAAGTTAGTGCAAGTAATATAACGTACCTCTACAACGAATAAGGAGGCACTTGCATTGTGCAATTGTATGAAAAAGACGTACGAGCTTATTTAATTTTAAAGCTCGAATTCACCCTCGTCTTTAAAACAATGTACGGTTTAATTAACTCGGCGTCGTTCACTACGTTAGACCGTATAGTGCATAATTAAACCCTTTACGTAAACGCTTTGGTTAATATGTTTAAGCGGCGGTATTGCTTTAGGAGACCTAAACTCTCCTATGAGAATAAACAATCGCTCGGGGCAGTGCGCTGGACGAAGCTCGCCGCACAAATGAATTAGTGGTTTTAGTTTACCTCCCCCGCGCACGAGAACAACAACCGCCCGCGGTCTTGGGCCACGTGATTAAATTATAATTAGGCACTCGGCAATTGTTTTGCCATCGGTATAGGTGGATAAGAGCATGATTTAAAGATAAAATTTCCAAGTACGATAGATGAGAGGAGTTCGCTCCTATTACGGTTGGCAACTTGTATAGTTGATTAATTATCGTGCGACGCGCATGCGAGGGTTAAAAACTATACGGGAAGTAGTTGGTACGTGATTGATACACTCGCCGGCAGGGTCGGCGCGGCCCAGGTGTAACGCGATATTAATTACGATCGCTTAGACATTAGCATGTTATAAATCACGCTCACCTAGAGCACGTACAAGCGTTAATGAATTCAAACGTGCCGCAATAATTGCGTACCTTATTACGGGCGGAGAATTGTCTAATTTATCACTGTCGGATTATGAATTGGGAATGGCGTTAATTAAACATGCATATTATTTGTGGAGTCGATGTATCGGGCGCGGCGTTGTCGTGGCCGGCGCGCCGCGGGCTACGTAAAACAATTAGGTTTCAAACTAATACGGATGCTATTGAAACTTGCCCGGTTGGACGTGTGCCCTATTCTCTGTAGATGAAACGACCGACGGTTGTGCGATTACAATGAAAATTATCCACTTGTGTTCGCGTAACTTTGTGTTGATTTATCCGCGCCGTGTCTCGTTGGTATTGTGATTTAGAGTTCGCTTTGTAGTAACTTGTATTGCTAGGTTTTGGCAAGTAAGACGGAATGAGTGGAACGGCTTTGTGCTTAGTAATAAATATGTATTGAAATACAAAAACATGTTAACATCTTAAAAAGAACTTTTTTACTAAACAATATTTTCATTTAACAATCGATCCTACGTTTTTGAACACTGCCAGTTTAGCAGATTAATCATTTACGTTAAGGTTGCCTAATAATGTTTAGTACCGTAACCCCATTTACTAACAGTAACAAAAATTAACTACAGTACGTACATGTATCAGCTACACTGGTTAACACTAAAAACATCTTAACCTCAACGTCGCTCATTAAAATTTAGTAATGTTACCTGCTTTAGCGAATGTTAATAATATACAGGATCAGAATAATTTGATTGTTATTTTTAATTATTTACAAATGTTCATGTGCTTACTCTTTTCGTTATAACGAAAAGAGTAAGCACGTGAACATTTGTAAATTATTATTAGTTAATTCTATTTAATTATAATTAAATAGAACCACAATTTTCGCGGACAAAAGGAAAATGTTATAATTATATAATTTTGACCAGTCATACACAATTACGCCAGCGGCTGAACGGATTTGAATGAATTTTGGTTCATAGGGAGATTAAAGGCTAGAAAATCACACAGAGAACTTTTGTTTCCGACAAATTTACTATTTCCTTGATTTGATATTGATTATCAGCTAACAAAGCTGTTTAGTCGGAAAAATAAAGGAACTTCGGTATAATACTCGGCAGAAGCCAGTTTGTTATAAACCCTACATGGATTAAAATCTACAAAAATATTTTATAGTTAAAGGCGAATGAACAATGATACAATTTATTGTTTAGTTAAAATAAAAATGAAAATTAAAAAAAAGTTCGTTCAAAAACTAAAACTGTTAGCAAATAAACAATATTGATAGTGCTGTGTTGGGGTATTCGTTAAGAGGTTAGCGGGTGAAGTGCACAAGTAGTGTACATTGGTACTATTTAGTGTTTATATAGTGAATAACTTACATCAAGTCCTTTGAGTTTTTTAACATTATTTATAATCCACCATTTTCTATCAAGCAAGTGTTGTTGTTTCTTTAAAATCACATCGAATGGAGATAAAAAGCTAGAACATGGCAACAGGATAGTAATACTTTTTCTTATCATTTTTATTTTTAATTGATGAAAAGTAATTAATATAAAAATAAAAAAATGTTAAACATAAAAAAAATAACTTAACACTTAATGCATTTGATCCGTCTGTTATTAAGAACATTCATACAAAACAAAAACAAATAGGACAAGTTCTTAATTATACTTACTAAATTCCTTTAGTTAAGAAATAGAGATGTGTTGCAAATTATACATAAGAAATAATTGTTGTTGTAACAATTACAATAGTTGAGCAGTTTCCTAAGTGATAGGGTTGTAAATAAACACCTTTTCACGCGTAATTTAATATCAGTATTGAATAGTAAACGCTTCTATTCGCACAATAGTCTATCGGTATTCCATTAACTAGTTGATCAAACATACCCGACGCTTCCCTATCGTAAAGCTGTATACCCACTAAGTGGGAAGCAGCTAACTGAAGATTAAGTGGTTTTATTTAGGCACACTCGGCTATCGTTACTTATAATATATAGCTTATAATAAGTAACGATAGCCGAGTGATTGATTGGAATTCGAGTCAAGAAACCCGAGTTCGATCCCCAGGTGGCCGGCTCGTACCAATGGATTTTTCAAAAACTTACGTATAAATTATATCGTTGGCTTGGACATAAAGATATCGACGGGCTCATCACCTGTCACGTTGTCCCAAAAACATCTTCGGTGGAAAGTGGGTCAAAGGGACTTAATTGTCGACTTACACTTAGTTAGACTAGACCTTTGTCTACACCAGTATTGGGAATTGCGTGAAGATACTTATATAATTTATTTATTATTGATTTCTTTTGTGATTTAAAATAAAACGATTTTCGGATTTTATCGCGTTTTTAATTAGTTTTTACAAACTATTTTCATTTCCCGACGTTTCGGATGCTTTACAGCAACCGTGGTCACGGGGGGACTTTTTATGAGTTACAGTGGTTATAATTATTACATATACCATGTATTAAATATATTACAATGTTAATAAATGTTTTGAATGTATTTTTCTTGAGAAAACTTAAGAGACGTTGACATGATTTTTTTACCATACGTTGTAAATATATATTTTTTAATAAATATTAACAATAAGAAATTAATCATTGTCAAATTTGTTCCTTGCCAAAGAGTTTCAAAAGTAAGTAAAACTGTCATTACGTACAACATCATTTCTATACATATTTACACTGTAAGTAATAATTGAACTCAAGTCCAAGTGTGCAACCAGCCTCACTGTAACGATTCCAATCGCTACCAGCATCGTAGGGTTTCTATTGAAACAACAGCAACTGTTTGCTAGGGTCCGCAGGCGGGCGATTGGAACGACAATCGGGCCGACTTTCGCGACACAATGCTTCGCTAGTCCTAAATAATTTAATAGTTTTAGGCGGCGCGTTGTGGAGCGGTCCGCAAACAACCCGACACACGTAGACTACGTGTGATATTGACGCGTCCGACGTTGCCTCTGTAACTATCTTGTTGCGTATATTGATTGTCGGCACAAGAAATAGATAACAAACTGCTCAATAATAATAAGTGCGTTACAAAAAATTTGTTCTCCTTTAATCCTAGCATTTTTATTAATTTACAGTGTAAAGTAAAAAGAAATAACGTTTCTATTTCTGACGTCGTCCTCGTTACATCAATATAGCCTTTCTAATATCCACTGCAGTCCTGTGCTATCTGCATCCACCGACCCCCCACAATATTCTGTAGGTCCTGGCACCATCTCGTACGGGGTTGTCCTACACACGTTTGCCCTATAGGCAGCTGCCACTCGAGAACCTTCCTTTCCCAGCGGCTGACAGTTCATGTTGTTGTCAATGGCACTCGTTGACAAAAATCGTCGACAAGTTGTCGTTATGAATTTGACGGTTTTAACCTGAGCTTTAACATCTTCAAAACAAAGGGGTTGTATATAAAATATATATATATGAAAACTTTACAATAAAATTAGCTTCTAAAGTTTTTTTTATTTTCACGCGTTTTCCAAATCTGGCATAGTATAGTTAACACTTTTTTTTTAACATATTCTTTTTTGATTTGATTAAAGGTGAACTGGACGCCATGTCTCAAAAACTCATTTTTAAACAAAACAAGTTTTCGATACACGACATTGTAATTCTAAACGTAAATAAAAATAAATAAAAGTTACCACTATCAATAACTTGATTTCTCAGATTATTACCATAATATTAAAAAAACATACTAAGATAGGGACAACATCACATACATTCCAATGTTAGCAGCTGAAGCACTTGTATTATGGAATCAGAAACAACGTAGGTGTCACAAACACCCAGACCCGATAAAATGTAGGAAAAGTGTTTTCTACATTGACCTGACCGGGAATCGAACCCAGGACCCCAGAACTGGCGACGGCATAAAATCCTGTGCGTACGCCACTCGACCACGCAGGTTGCCAAGAATACTTGACTTTGAGTTTTTGCCTATAACAAAAATAAAAGCAACTGTGGAGAATTGAAATGCGTTATACTTGAGACAAACAATCCGTCCGAAACAATGCAATAAATATATTAGAGGCCAGGTAAGATAGGAGTGATAGTGTGGGGCGGGCGGCGATAAATTAGGGCGGCGAGGGCGGGTGTCGCGTGCGCGCCGGCCGTTTGTCGCTTCGCGTGCGCGCGCGCTCATTGCTTATTCATACCGCCGAGGCACGCGATTGCACGCTTGCGCTAGCCTCTGGACTTAGTGAGAACGCGACGTCAGTGAATAGTAACTTTTCTTAGATGTAGCTGTTTTAGAAAGTTGATCTGCGTTTACCGGTTTTAAATATTAATTAAATAGACATGTATGCGATGCACGATTTTTCAATAACAGATTAGAAAAATAGTGCACGGGAAAGTCCATGTTATTATTATATAACATTCTTGGAAAACAATGCGATGTAAAATTATAATCGACTTGATATCTTTCTTTAAAATAAGTTTTTTTAAATATCAATATTTAAGAAAAAACAAATATTGTAACAAATAATTAAGATTTTACACAAATTATAATGAAGTGAGCTGCAATTTCAATAGCAATAATTCAATTTCTAGTATTATTTTTTTTGTCATGTTAAAGAATAATATCATAATTAATAAAATTTGTTAAATCTAATAAACAGAAGATAACGTTGAAATACTTTGAGCTACCGCGAATACATCGCGTGGAGGACTTTGCCGTGACTGAGCATTAATCACGTCTTCACCGCTGACCCGCTGATGACTCAGGGTCGACACTTCTGACGCAAATAAATGTCTACAAGTGTCGCCTTTGTGCTCGTGACATTTAATTGGAGACATGCTATATTTAACTTAGTTTTTATGATGTAATTTAATATTTATTGTTGTTTAATTTTTATATGTAATTTAATATTTAACTTAGCAATGTTTATTGTTTGATTGTATGTTGTCGTGTAGTGCACGTCTAGTTTTCGCTTAAAAGACGAAGAATGATAAGACTTGATTTCCAAATACATACCGACCCGGAGTGGCTTTGGATAGACGCAGTCTAAGAAAACATTGAGACGCGTTGTTGTTGTTTAGAAACTTTCGAAAGTATCCGGTCAACTGAAATGATTTATCATCAATAACTTAAAAACTCATGTTGGGCTGGTAATGGACGTCTCTTATTATGTATATAATAATATAATAAGCCCTTTATTCAAACCAACTTAGCATCTATTACAAAACATTAAGAACTACAAATTTATTAACTAATAAATATATTTTTGCAACTAATCTTAATCTATTCTTTTCTAATACTTAATTATTTTTTGTAGGTCTGTTTGCCAATCGGCTCTTATTATGTAACTATAAATAAATATTTACTATAATATTAACATAAATATTTACTAGGTCTAAAATATAAATTACAAGGCACTTATATCGAAGACATGATTTCGTTCTTTGCGACGTTTAAATGTATCATCATCACTATTATTTTCATTTGGTAGCAGCAATAAGAAAAATATATTAACATTTTAACTTGATAATCGCAAAAGGATGACAGCAGATGCAATACAATTGAATTACATAGTAAAGTTATTTCAAGGAGAAGTATAAGAATAGCTTATCTGAATTGCAATATAAAAAATTTAACATAGTTATCTCGGAAAACATGTACACTCACGATTTGGTCAATATTCTGTGTTTACTTATATAGTGTTTTAAATACCAGATTTATTTAGACGGTAATCACAAAAACGAGTTTACATAAAATCAAATTTTAATTTATTTTTGGTTTTAAATTATTAATAAAGGACAAACATTCGGTGGAAAAAATTACGGAATTATAGTAAAAGAAATTTTCATTTTGTGTATTTAATACATTATAAAAAAATATAATAAAAATATCTTCACGCAATTCCCAATACAGGGGTAGACAGAGGTCAAGCCTAGACAATTAAGTCCCTTTGACCCACCTTCCACCGAAGATATTTTAGGGACAGCGTGACAGGTGGTGAGCCCGTCGCCGTCTTTATGTCCAAGTCAACGATGAAATTCGTACATAAGTTTTTGAAAAACTCATTGGTACTGCCACCTGGGGATCGAACTCGGGTCTCTCGACTCGAAATTCCGACTACCCAACAACTCGGCTATCGTGACTTTTTGATACATTATTATTGAGTAAATACTAAATATCAATTAATTATGTAACATTTAATGGTAATCACAATATATGTGATATATACATATAGAGACAGACATTTGAAATTAGTTAAAATATTAGTAATTAATTAAGTAAGTTAAAATTGCATATTATTCATAATTTTTAAATAAGAAAAAAGGGTCTCATGTTCAATCAAAGAAATTGTGAACAACAATTTCAAACTTGTTAACTATGATGTTATTAATCCCACTTCGGTTTCATAACAGTGTATTTTCATGAGTATATTAATGAATATTAGGTATAGTTATTAAACTTTTTTGTGAACGATTGACCGTGACATGGTAACTTTTAAGGAATAACTCAGTATGTCAAAGGATTTAACATAATTCACGATAACGAGCGATCGAGTTGCTCTTTTACTTCAAAGCTACCGTTTCAGTTACAGTTTATTATTAATAAAATTTGGTCGGGTTGTCGGGTTGTCGGGTTGTCGGGTTGTAGGGCTGCGGGCGGCGGGCGGGCGGGTAACGAGCCGGCCCGCGCTCGTTATCGGCCGCTCCGGCCGGTCACCGCCGCGGAAAATTCGCCCGAAACTGACGCGCGTGAAAATTTAATGAACGGCCGGACGCTAGTTAACTAAAAGGTAAAGTGCACCCTCTTGACGTGTTCGGTAAATATTAATAGTGAGTGTGCTAGCGTGAGCCATTAAAAATGCACGAGTCCGCGGACACGGGCCCTGTACTACGGTGCCCGTTCATTAGCCTCTTTACACGCGCACCTTTCTCCAAATTAACTATCGCGTACGGACGCGATCGTGCGAGAACGACGACGTCTCAATTATCCGCTCGGCTCTCCTCTCTACCACGCCGACTGCGTTTCGTGATTATAGAATGTGTCCAATAAAATGCGACGTTCAATACCGAACTTTGTCAAGTTCTGCGCTCTGCCTGGCCCCGGAAACACATCTTGAACGGAACAAGTTTTGCTATTTGAGCCATTTTAAAACTCTTACGGCCACTATTAAGGATAATAGAAACTGTCTAGTTGGAGCAATGAGTCAAGGAATTATGTGCGCTACTAGAATGATCTAAGTTTGACTTTAACGTCTTTTTCGTTTGCGAGAACGACATTTGTTTAGCGCGCAAAGCGTACAAGTTAAAGGCGATACTTGTGACGGAATAGGAATGGAAGGGGCGAGGCTATATTTATTACGCAGTAATGAGAATCTTTAATTATGGATCGCAAGGTGTGCTGTCGTTACAAATTGAAACGGTTCAGTGTCGTGAGCTCTTGAGAACGAGGTCAAGGGTTCGCGACTTTCTCAACCCTGAGGGGCTGCCAAATTAATGAGGCACTCCTTTGTAATAAAGATATAACAAGGATTGTGCAGGCGAACCCGGGCCCACCGACTTCGAAGTCATTAAAGATGTCGCGAAGTCTCGAGCGAGTCGTTATCGCGTCTTGTCTAAGCAAGTTAGATTTTCATGAAGCAAAAAATAAACTTTTGAGATTTATTTTAGATAAGTATATTGCAATTATAATAACTTCACTTTGTAATGCTGATATATACATCGAATTGAATATGTCAGATTTATAAGCCTAAATTACTAAATTAAACGGTAATGATTTCTTGTATTTACGCGAATACTACACATTTAAAATAAAACCACGGTTGCTCCACACGGCCCCCCCGTGACCACGGTTGCTGTAAAGCATCCGAAACGTCGGGAAATAAAAATATTTTGTAAAAACTAATTAAAAACTCGATAAAATCCGAAAATCGTTTTATTTTAAATTAAACGTTAAGTATAATTCAAGTCATAATAAGGATAGAGATAAAAAAAAAACTAAGTTGCATCAAATAGTATATTAGATAGACATGAACTCAAAGTCAAAGAAATAGAATGGAAAAGTAGTTTAAAACAGTCTTCACTTAGTTAACTGAGTGAAATATTGAACTGGTAGGTAAGACGGGTGTAATGACGTGGCGGGAGCGGCGTCCGAGGCCGGGGTAGGTTACAGCGGGCCGCGGCTTGCGGCCAGGGGTTTCTAAGTCGCTACTAATTGGATGAGCCGCTGGCCAGCCCAATTAGCAGCAGCGCTGTGATTCATTTTAATCGAGCGCCCTTATCAATGCGCTCGCGTTCTCTAACCGTACGGTATTAATTTACTACTTTATGGAATGCATGTTATTTTCATTTTTTTTATAGAGAAGGGAGGCAAACGAGCAGGTGGCTCACGTGATGGTAAGTGATCACCGCCGCCCATGAACATCCGCAATACCAGAGGCATAGGAGATGCGTTGCCGGCCTTTGAAACTTGGTTCATAAAACTGGGGTGTCCACTGCTCACGTGGGTTTAGATGCTGAGCGTATAGACACGTGTGTCGAAGCCGGTCTAACTATGAGGAAAAGGATGTGAGGAGGGGCTGCCTAGAGCGGCCAGATCTAATAAGGTCGCGGATGTGAGCGAATGCGACCCAGTGATTCAATTTCAGTTCTTCAACATGCGACGTTGTCGCGACCCTGCGGTTTCAATCGGTGCAAGCTTGACATTACCTGTTTGAGTTCTCGTGAGGGTCGGTATTAGGTATTTTACGATTTACAAAATAAAAGAGTTGAGAATGCCCATAGGTATTGAGGATGCTGTCTTATTTTACTTAGGAATATTTATAATATTTAGTGTAATTGTGTAATGTTTTATTATGGCCGTAGCAGAACAGCGGAACAGCGTTCCTTGCTCTTCCCACGTAACGATGAAAGACATCTCAACAGTGTATTGTTTTACATACACATATACATATCGGCCTGTTAAAGTCCACTCCAGTACATAGGCCTCTCCCATAGGGAGGATTTGCCACAAACGCCACGCTTGGCAAGCGCATCGCAGTACCAGACCATTCGCACGTCAGACGCTGCTTCCCATCTTCGGTCTGATATTTTTAGAGATTGTTATCCCTCTGTTATACCTTAGTCGCCTCTTTCGACATCTACGGAGAGGAAGCGAGTGTCAATATTCTTACGCCGTTACCACACGGAATGTTACAGTAATGTAATTGTTTGTTACAAAATTTAAGTTTACATAAAAAAATACGTAAAAATATGTAACGCAATCCCATACAAAACGATGTGTTTTGTATGGGATTGCGAATTTTTAAATTAAAATTTCAGGCTCACCACCTGTCAAGGTTGTCCCGAAAATATCTTCGGTGGAAGGTGGGTCAAAGGGACTTAATTGTCAAGACTTGACCTCTGTCTACCCCTGTATTGGGAATTGCGTGAAGATATTATATAAAATTTCAGTACCATTCCAAAAATTGCCTTTTTTTATTAAGTGCCCAAAAGCACGCCTTTTTCCACTCAGAAAAATGCAGTCAATCGCATATCATGTAGACGAAAGCGTCCATTATCGTAGCAAGTTTACAAAACGAGCGAGCGAGAAATGTGTGAGCAGGACGCCACGAGAAACCACTTCCGCGATGAGATGGCGCACTTCCTGTGATTGAGGGCTGCGACCGCCGGGGCCCGATCGCGAACCTTTTCTGTTGCTGAAATTAGCTATTTGCGAAAACATGTCCTAATACTGAAAGCATCCTTTCATGCATGCATGTTTAATAATTTATAGAATTTCAATGAGTAAACGAATATATTATAAAGATTTCTTAATTTACGTCATTACGAAGTAATGAAATGTAACAATTTGTGAAGTATTAATCATTCTATTAACTATAGCCGAGTATATAAGTCACGATAGCCGAGTTGTTGGGTGGTCGGAATGTCGAGTCGAGAGACCCGAGTTCGATCCCCAGGTGGCAGTACCAATGAGTTTTTCAAAACTTATGTACGAATTTCATCGTTGGCTTGGACATAAAGGCGGCGACGGGCTCACCACCTGTCACGTTGTCCCGAAAATATCTTCGGTGGAAGGTGGGTCAAAGGGACTTAATTGTCTAGACTTGACCTCTGTCTACCCCTGTATTGGGAATTGCGTGAAGATATTTATTTATTTATTAACTATTCATAACTACGCTAGTCGGTTTAATGTTTTATATTGTAGTATTAGATGTCAGGGCACTGCACTCGATTCATTGCTAATTTTATACGGCTTTTCCTTAGTAGCCTCTTACGACACCTACGGAAAGAAACCGCGGTCATTGTATTTTACATATTCCACACGCTAGATTTCAAACAGAGCGTTATATCCATTATTAATTATACTTGAATTCGGTCGGGAGACGATCCGATAGCCGAGTTGGTAGTGGTAGTGCAGATTCGAATCCCGATAGGCGCAAACATTTTTCTATGAATATGAATGTTATGTAGTAAAATACATCGTACCGTTTCTGTTGTATGTTAAAATAGCTTGGACATTAAGAGTCTTGATCTGTCACGTTGTCTTAAATAAACTTCGGTGACAAGTTTTCATTGTCTAGATCTCTGTCTACTAAGAAAATAATGAATTTGAAAAAAAAGGGAAAAAGCTATGCAAAAAACGTGACACTTGGTCATCAGTTCACTTTGACTACCTCGTTCGGGATAATGCATGAAGATATAGTAATAATAATGATAAGAATACTTTCTTCACGCTTACTTTGCTGGTTAAAGCAGAACAAACAATTGTGTTAAAACGCACTCGTCTTGCAGTCGTCGGGCTTTGACGATGAATGCACTGTGTCCTGTACAATTTGCACTTCATCCCATTCTCAACTCTCTCGTTCAGTTAAGTAATGACTCGGATCCATTTGAAGATAAATAGCAAATTGAATGTGCTCTCGGGCGTTTTATGAATTTATATGAAACTAAATAATAACTACCGATGATTTGTAGACGAGCTCCGTAGACGAGTGTCATACTCACCGGTCTTCATGTTGTCGCCAGCTCTGACGTCCGGGTTCGATTTCCGGACGGATAATATAGGCTTTAAACCTGTGCTACATTTCCTCGGGTTGGCTGTTTATGATGCCTTCGTTGTTTCTGATTTCATAATACAAGTGCTTAAGCGGCTTACTTTGGTATTGGAGCAATGTATGTGCTGTTGCCCCTATCTATGAATGTGTTAGTTCTCAATGCGGCGCTACTGATTTCCTCACTCATACTCGTAATATATCAATGAAAAAGAACAGCGGCCACTGAATAAGATCATATAACAGTTAATGATGACTTTTAAAGAGACATATCCTTGTTGTTTTTCGTATCATCATCATGCACCTATTAGGAGATTATGTAGAACTTACAACAATATGTCGAAATTAAATAAATTATGTATTTTTAATGGAAATGTTTCTAGTTTTAAACAAAAACTAAAATTAATGTATACTAGCATATGAGCATTATCTTACAATTTTTTTTTTTTACTTTATATAATTCCTTTTCAATTGATTAAATTTTTGGTGTACAGTGCATATTACACCATTCATACGAAAAAATAAGATGTTCTTTCGAAGTCCGTACAATTATGAATGTAGTGTTTACCTTTAATTAAGGATACATTTACCTAAAATCTTTAATACTTAAGTTTTGTGTTAATTGCTACGATGTAATACTTGTTGGTGAACCTAAATAAATAAATAAGTATGATGAATATCTCATGCGTCACGGAAAAATCAGCAAGGATCAATAACGTGTAAGTTACAAAAACAATTAAGATAATTCAGTAGAAATTTTAACAATTAATTTAACCCGTACACGTACACCATGGAATTAGAAATACTCTCCCGAAATAAAGAGAGAATGAATCAAGTTAATTGATAAGTTGTATTGCGCCTGGACCAAATTAACCCGCTTTATTTTTACGGCGCGGTATTGCCGAGGTCGTTTCGCCGGGCGCACAGTAAAGTGGAAAAACAGGTAATTTGGAGTGCAACAAGCACGGTTAAAACTATGTTTTAAAACTAATTCCGACGGTAACGGCGGGTTGCGTCGATAACCTGCAAGCATTTACAATGTTTTTGGTCGGTCGTATTTTTTGGCTGCTTTTACGGTCGGGGAATATGAAAAGTTTTGAGAGGCTCTCGCTGAGAGGCGTAAAGGCGGTTTACGATGCGTCTTCAAGTTGAATGCGCCACATGTTTTCCGTTTTCCGCTGAATTTTCACGCGGTATAACGACATTGCAGGTTCTATGACCTGACCATGAAAATTTAAAAGCTCCTCTTTTTAACTAAATTGTTTGCCGCAGCGTTGTGCGGTGGCGATAAAAGAAGCATATAGCATTCACTTTGCTGGAACTGAATTCAGAAAATTCTAACATTAGACTGCGCTTGGGTTGCGACCAGCTGCAATCGCCGGAACAAAGACACGTTCTTATAAAGTCTCAATTAAATTTTGGATACGAGCGCCAATGAACACAAATTTCTAGAGTCGGTCCAATAAAGGACACCGTGCAGCCGCGTTAGGAGGCAATAAACGAACGTATTATCCATGTAAGTCGGAATAGCCGTTGCACAATTAATTGTTTAATTTTGGGAAACAATTCCCGCTCCTCATTCAATTAAGAGCGGCGACTGAGGGACGGGGACCGGGTGGCGGGGGAATACCCCGCCCGCTCATGAGACGGACGTATTAATAGCTTCTGCAATATTGATATACTCGTACCGTATCGTATCGCTTCGAATACGATATTGTTTGTTAGCGAATTCGATTTGTGTCGATCATAAATCTTGCGCCTTATGTTGAGTTTGCAGTTGATTGAATTCTCACGGCACTGGGTAAGACGCCTTAGCCGGCGTAATTTAAGAGAAGTCTCCTGCTACCTATTCAAGCGTTCATTAGTTTCTACTAAATGATAAATGAGTAAGCGCTTGACGAGCGGTACAAATGCTCAGCACAGGAGATGCAGTAGTACAACTCAATTAGCAAAAACACACAGCATTAAGAGAGACAAACGTGATGGCCGAGGTACTGCGACCTCTTCACTACGAATTAGTTTCTTTATAGTGTAAATTATGTTAAAGGTATTCAACTAATTAAAAACTTTTATTAAATCTTAAATTAAAGGAATGCAAATTGGCAAAATTTTAGTGGTTTAGTTTTAGTCTTATTATTTATTTTAACAAACATGGATGCAATTTTTCAATTGTATTCAATTTAAATGGCAGAAGTGACGCAAAGCGGGGCTTTCAAATCAGCGGTCTTGAGCTGAAGATTCGAGAGCAATCTGTTAGATTGGTTCATTAAGGCCTCCATTAGTGGAGTAATGAGTCGCGATGCATACCGAGCAAGTGCGGGTTAGACGAGCGGAGCGACTGCGTCGGTGAAAGTTTCCTCTTAAAATAAAACGTTTGCATTCCAATGTTGCCAATTATATTAATTAACTACAGAAAGTATGCATATGAACGAGCAAAAGCATTAATTATTTTATGTTTGTTTTTCCGTATTCTGTGTAGACATTTTTTTAATTTGACATAAATTGTTGAAGACTAAATTAAAGGTACTTTCATAAATTTGCTTCTTTGATGTTTTCCATATGACCAATGCCGAAATCAATACTCGTATATCAACAGTGCATCGACTGTGTACAGCAAATTGAAAGATTGAAATTGAAACATCAATATACTTCTTAGAGCTGGTACTCGACGCATCAAATTTTCCTAAAACACATCAGTTGCGATGGTACGAACATATCTAGCGAATGTCGAAAGAAAGTGTGGAGAAACGCAACTTTTTTTCTGGAACTCCATAGTGGGAAGCCAACACAAGGTGATCCGTATGAAAAAATGCTGGCATTCTTACGTATTAACTCTGTCTTCGTAATTTTTTATACAGTATTATAACCACACGAAGGCATACGAGAGGAAGAATCAACACGGCGGTCAATAATTAATAGTTAATCCGATTTCAGTAAAAAAATATAAAATATGTACTGTAGTTGCCTTGTACGATACTAATTGGAAATAATGGAATGCTATATTCTCGTAGTGTTTTGCTCTGTGGAATGGAGAGTTGGACGCTAAACTCAAAATTATGCTCCAAACTAGACTCCAGATATTATGGGTTCAGAGGGTCACTAATGTTGAGGATCGTCGTATGAATAAAGGATTAAAAATATAAAGGACTGTAAAGGAAAGGAAACAGCAGTACTTTGGATATATCGATTATTTTAGTTAGTTATGTAAGGAAAGATCCAAGGCCAAAGAACACCCGGTAGAAGGAAAATTCCCAACTCAAGAATTTAAAGGCATTGTTCAACTTCCACACCCATTCCCTATTCTGAGATGCAGTTTCGAAAGTAAAAATAGCCATGTTGGTCGCCAATCTTCGAGGAGAAGAGGTACCCTAAGAAGAAGAACATATTCTTTTATCGATCTTCGATCCAAGCTTCGATCTTCTGGTTCCGAATCCTATCATCAAAATTTTAAAACAAATTATGTCTCAGAATATAAAATATTATTTCTAGCATAAGATATAAAAGTGACATGAGTGCACCGTGGTTGCAATTCGTAGCTTGGAAATACTTTTACCCAGCAGAAAAACATTTAAAAGATGCCATTTCAATATTCCTTAATTATAAATAATAAATTAGTCAAACAAACTGTCATTTATCCTACTGCAAACCGAAACGACTAATTGTTTTAGACAAGTTTACGTCGTTTCCTAGTCCACGTTGTTACGACTGACTTCAACCACGTGACGTGTTCAACAGTTAAAACGCTCGTCTGTGTACAGCATGACGTTTAAGATGAAAATTAGCTGCAGCTAGGAGGATTTCGGCTATGAATGCAGGTCGGGGTTGTCCATTAGGTTAATTGGAGATGCGGCTTGCGCCACGTACGGTCCTTTGTTGCTTTAACACACAAGCACTGCTGACGTAGGTTGAAGAAATATCAAGTTAGTTTAAGTTGATTCATACTACGAATATGTTAAATCGTGTCCCATATGTTAATTCATTTTTTGGATTTCTAACTCTCGTTGAACAGTTTTGGGTACTAACTTTGCACTCCTGCGCATGTAAAATGATTTTCAGGATTATCTTTTTTTGTTTGGATTACTAGTAGTACTTTGATTTAGGTCCCATTGTCACCAAGTTAGGATCTGATGATGAAATTCCAAGGAAATAAAGAAATTTCCGAGGTGATTCAGATGAATGCCTTTTTGGGATCATGGAAAAATTAAATATTAAAAAAAATGGACAGCATTCAAAAGAAACTTTTTTTTTAAATAAAATCGTTATTTATTTACATTAAATCTTCTAATAAACGGTACATACTGATTATGTTTGAAGACGGGGCGAAGGTAGCAACATAATTTTAGTGATCTTAAATTAACTACTTTATAAAAATTTATTGTGTGTAAAGCTATTTCGCCGAACTGTAAACGAATTAAAATACTTTTATTGGAACCAGTGATGGCAAGTCCCTGACATTGATAATAAGGATAAGTAGTCGCTTGCATGGCGTGATAGCAATAGACAAACCTACCAAGAAATTATTTCGGATTTTTATTGGAGAGTTAAATATTCTTATTTGTTTTACTGTGAAATTTGAATGTCAAAATAACAATATATTATTTTACAGGTAATTGGGGAGAAATCTTGTTAGTGTGTAGTATACAAAGGAAGCCAGGCGAGTAAATGCGCCTAGAATTTCGAATAATGAGAATCCTTAACCGGCGTTCATTCATGGAATAACGACAAAGGTAAGGGGAGGCGGGTCCTAATTAACTGGTAAACTTTGATGAGGCCCTCGCGCCGCTAATTAATGTGCCCGCGGGAGGGACGCGGACGCCTGCCCCTGCGTATGTCACTGCACGTTACTTACAGACGGACATACTGTTTAGCAAGCTTTTTCACGTACGGTATACATAAAGCCGTCAATGCTTTCGTTAACTATAATAACAATAATCTTTATTAATAATAAAAATGATCTTTTTTAAAAAATGTATTATTTACTTAAGAATAGAAGCGAAATGTCATACTGGAAATTGAGTAATTAAGTAGTAAAGTGAAAGAATGAAGGTTTTTTAATATTTTGAGAACAGTCCAACGCGGTACGGCCTAGGTCGCGGGTTCAAATCTGGCCCGTACCAGTTGCTGTTTTTTATTTCTCATTAATGTAACAGTTCACAATAATATCATTAAACGTTATTCAATATTAGTAATATAGTTAGTAGTATACATTTCAACATATCAGTTATGTTTCTGGCATTTAAAAAAGCCAGTAATAAAAAGTTTTAGAATACAAACGTTTCTTTTTAAAGGAAATGTTACGAATTGGAACCTTGCATACTTGGTGCTGGAGTATCAATGTGAACACGGCAATCCTTTTAGTAAGCGTTAAAAACTATGGAGGAAGTCAATTCGCGGAGCGCGCCGACACCAGACCCGCGGCCCGCGCTAAACGTATTGTCGTGTACCGCCCCCTGCGGTCTCAGGTGAACCCCAACTACTTAATTGGTAACCGTCATACAGATCAAATACACGGTAACCCTTTTGATCGGGTCTGATATATACGTATCACATCGTAGCTACGCTTTGACGATAATTATGCTGGACGTAAGAGGGAATTTTCAGATACCTGTGTGTAGATAATTATTAACAGACGTTATTATTTTACATTAATAACGTCTGTTACATATCGTAAAATTATTATTTTTGTTCATATTATAATTTAGAAATAGGTACAACTAATTATTACTGTCGTACTAACGTACTTGATAAACACTACTTATTATTCTCACATTCACAAATACGTGCACACACGCGCACACATACGCACACACATACACACACACACACAAATTACCATCCTTCAAGATTAACCTTCTTTTATTGTATTCAAGTAGCTTTTTTTTAGTGTACACTTATTTGTTTAAGTTGTTATAAGTTATGATTTGTTGTTATCGTTTGTTGTAACATTAGCCTGGGAGAAGACACTGACCTCTGTAATACAGGTTTTACCTAGTACGGAAGTCAGGGACTTCATACAAATTTGTGATAAAATCTTATGACAATAAAGATTATTATTATTATTATTATTACATTACTATAACAATATACTGTTACAATAAATATTGTGAGTGAATGTCCTACTGAAACATACGCTTTAGCTTTCTAAGTAATATAAGAAGGATTTGCACCGGCGCTAAAATTTTTAACGTCAATTTAAACCAAAAACATTTCCTGCATATCCAGTATAAATTGAAAAAATTATTTACAGAATAAGTATGCATACGTGACTCTTTCCAATAAATGTAAGAATCAGCATGTTTTTCACCCCAGTTAAATAGCTCAATATGGGTCGTTCCTGCGGCATAATAACTAATCAAGAATTTTTTTGCGATTCCCAAACGGAATTCCAGATGACTTTTATGTCAACATATCAGTTACTAATGAAAAAGTAAAAAACAGTAAACTGCTTCATGACACAGGATGCAATTAATTGCATCATACGTCATACCGATCCCAAGTCATTAATTTCTAAAAACTTAATTTTTATTGTGTGGAAAACACTAGAAGTAGATGGTAATGACTACTTATTTATGGTTTATACGTAAAAACATAAAAATGGTGGTAATTTATTTTAGTTAGTGTTTAAATTAATTAGTAATGAATGTTAATAATCTAAGGTTAGGACTCTGCATTGCAGACTTATCCGTAAGACTCGATAATATAACTGAGATCCGTTGGCGAAAAAAGTTTCTTCTCGTAAGAAGAGTAGAAAACCCCATGACACAAAACGACAAGATGAAATAAAAGATGGAGTGACGCCCTTGATAATATTTCGGGGTGCAATGGATGCATGCTTAGGACCGATGTCTGCGGCTATCCTTGAGCGTTGTCTTTATTCGGGAAAGCTCAAGTAATAAATGGCTTGGAGATAAAGACGGCGACGTTATCCCGAAAATATCTTTGGTGGAAGTTGGGTCGAAGGGATTTAATTATCTAGACTAGACCTCTGTCTACCTCTGTATTGAGAATTGCGTGAAGATATAATTTTATCATTGTTAATTTCTAATTTTGTCCTTAAAAAACGTGATTTTTTAATTTTTAAAAATCGACAATATAATGGTTTTATAATATTATTAATATAATAGGTTATCATATCTAATTAAAAATTAAGATAAAGCATAGAAATGTGAATAATTCTAACTTTAGTCCCGCCTGGAAAAGCAAAGTTGAATTAATTCAAATCACTGTAAGTAGGTAATAAAGGCCTACGCTAGCGTCGCAACATCTACTGGGAGACCAAAGAATATGCCAAAATGTCTCAAGTTTCTCCAAGCAATCAAGGCTTAATACCGTAGTGGAGTTTCAAGTTGGAAAATTATAGCGAGGGTGGTGGGGCGAGGGGCGGACGTCCGCCGCGTGTCATCTCGTAACATCAAAAATGCATTTAAATTTCGCGCAATAAAAAACAGCGGCTTGGAAGTTTCACAGCGGCCAAGGGATTGAAGACGCCTGCTTCCAACCCGTGCGGAACACACTTTGGAATATAAAATATGTAACTCTCATTTCCGTTCGTCCTCTCTACAATCTGCGACCCATTTCTTAATAAAATCCACTATAAAAATACGTGTCGCCGTATAAATAAAGAAAGCACCGGGGAGTTCTTACAGGGCTCCGAACGAGCTCTGTTAGCAAGGCAATTGGCTCATTGTATCGAGAGCTCTTCACCTCTATGCTAACAAGGTTATCAGGTCTAAATAGAATATGTAAAATAATAAAAAATATACAGCATACCAAGAAAACAAATTTAGTTTTAATCAAATTGTTAGCAAACAATTACGGCAATAATTCCAATAATATAATTAAGAATACCGAATATTTATGATTTGGTTAATTGTTTAATTGAAAAATTTGGTTAATTGTGTATATCTTCACGCCATTCCCGATACTAGGGTGGACAGAGTTGTAGACAATTAAATCTCTTCGATCCATCATCCACCGAAGACATGTTTTGAGACAACATGACTGGTGGTGAGCCCGTCGCCGTCTTTATGTCCAAGCAGACGATATAAACCGTACCTGCCACCTGGTGACAGATCACGGGTCTCTTGCCTATATCTCATCACCCAATCACTCGGGTATCGTAGCAATTTGGTTAAATAAAACCTGTATAATTATGTTTTTAATAATTCCGATGTTTATTATGTTGAACAATTTAATACAATCTCGTGCATTTAATAATTAATTAATGCAACCATAAGCTGCTCCAGCTCCTACCGACGGAACAGCGACAAATTAACAGATAATTAAAACGGGTACCGCAAACCGCGAATGTCATTTTGCTATAGTTTGTCCAATTTATCAGCGCCGAGAGTCGTTCGAAAATAATCGTAATCGAAGCGAGCACTGCGCCGAACAATATGGGCCGATGTCGGCCTCTCTAATTGGCCCTTACCTGGAGCGCACTCGAGAATGATAAAGCCCCCATTAGCCGCCCTATTATTTACCTACTCGTCATTAGCGTAGACTTCATTAGGATAACGAGATAACGGAGCCGAGACTTGAGTAGGGAGTTCGTATCGTGCAGCATATTTGGCGTTTTTGAACCGAAATCAAGAATTTTTCGACGAGCAATCAAGCGGCCGAGGATAAAAAACGAGCTAATTATTTCAGAGTACCTCTCAATGTGATTTATTCGAGGAATCTAAAGAGAGAATTGCATAAGTAGTTAATAATGCGCGAAAATTTAATAGACCACCGGAGCGGCGTATTATAACAGCATCATTAAGATCGATATCGGATATCGGGTAATAGGAAAAATATCGATGTTGCAGTGCCCTCGGTGCTTGGACAAAAAACACGCCGAATTTATTGTTAATTATAAAACTCTGGCGTCGAACATTAACGCGGAGATGCGACCGTGCGATAGCTGCGCGCCTATTTATTTATTATTTAGATATCGGCCGGTGCGGTCACGACTCCATATTGTTTTGCTGTAATGGCATTAATGACCTCGGTTTAAAGTTGAAGTGTTAATTTGATTTAAAATTATGCCCGCGATTATAATCTTCACGTGCAAGTTTCACCCTAAGCTTTAATTATAGCGCTGATCCCTGATCGAGCGAGCGTGATACGGCTATTTCAGCTTTTATAATATTACCTATAAACCTCCTTTGCGGTTAATTTGATTTTAACAAGAGCTGCAATGCGGTAGTATACGATTTTTTTAAAGAAAACTAATAAGTTTCTAAAATTCTCGGGTTTTTTGGACTTCAATTTCATAAAATAGACGAAGCCCTTCTGACGTACAATAACTACGTTTCATTAGGTAGTTATTTTATTTAGAACTAAAATTGGATGCATGATAGCAAATGTATTAACATTTAAGCTACTAATATGCTTTAATTAACTGTAAAAACTAAGTTAACAAGGTCCGGAGTCACAATCGACGGCTGTTAGTTGCAACCGAGCTCCGACTGAGTTACGAGCGCGCGTCGTAAACGTCACATTAATTAGCATTCCCGCTAATGAGGAGTTATGGCGCTCTAATGAGAGTACCAAACGTATTTATTAACGGCCGGTATATCGGCAATTCGCTTTCTCTGAGTTCTTCTCAAGCTCCAAAGTGTCTGCAGCGTTATTTATTAGTATTTATTTAAGTAGTCTTTTATGACCACCTTTAGGATTTTCATGTTATATACAATTGAATATTTGTTATATGCACACTACTGCAAAAACACAATACTAAAATCAAGGAGGTTATGGGAATAATTTGACACTAAATTTATTTTGGTTACCTTTAAGAAAAAGCAAAAGATGTGTAAGTTAAAACATTTTTTCATTTTTATATTAAGTACTAAATGTTTTGTACAAGTCTACTACTGGACGGACATCAGCCTGTCAAAAAAGGAAAAATTGTACCTATACTTAGACGTAATTGTAATATAATTAATTAGACGTTGCTGCCGTTCACCGACCAGATTTATTTTGATTTAGTATTTTTCGATACTTAATCTCTCCTCATATCGTTAGCTAGTAATATCTATTAACCTATTACTTGTACTATCTATAAGACTAAACTACTAGGGCCTATAATATCTATAAGACTAAACACTTGATAACACTTTCCTGAAAGATTGTACTAATTAAAAAAAAACACTATAATAAGTATAAAAATCGATTTAAATCGTAAGTTTTCAGTGCTTACATCTTTCAAACATGAAAAATTATATATAACGTCGTTTTAACAAGATAACTTTAGAGCAAACAAAGATGTCCATACTTATGGTTAGTAAGTGTTGTTTGGTGTATGTAGTACATAACCGCGGGAAAGAACAAAGCGCGTTACCGTCACAATGGAGGGCGCAAAAAGACGTTAATAATATTCGTCAAAGCACTCTGGTTACATTAAATCAATTTGCCCTTCCCGCGCGGTAAGTAGCGAACGGTGTAATTGATAAGTTGAAACCCTTGTAGCGAGATGGCTAGAGTTTGGCACCGTCTGGGTTCGGGACGCGTACGCTGAGAGCGATTTCGTATCTTCCTCTGCATAGGACGCTGCTGTTGCGGTATTTACTATAATGTTACTTTGTTGTAAACTTATTTCAGTAAATAACATTTATTGTACTAACGTAAAAGGACAAAAATAGACCTAACGTTTAAACAGTATACACGTGCGAGGAAATGCTATATTGCCTGCTGCTACCTACATTATATATTATTATTTTTTTATTTATTAGAATTTATTATATATAATAATATAAATAAATATCTTCACGCAATTCCCAATACAGGGGTAGACAGAGGTCAAGACTAGACACTTAAGTCCCTTTGACCCACCTTCCACCGAAGATATTTTCGGGACAACGTGACAGGTGGTGAACCCGTCGCCGCCTTTATGTCCAAGCCAACGATGTAATTCGTACATAGGTTTTAGAAAAACCCATTGGTACGAGCCCGCCACCTGGGGATCGAACTCGGGTCTCATGACTCCAAATTCCGACCACCCAACCACTCGGCTATCGTGACTTTATATTAGAATTTATTAATTATCAAATAAATAAAACACGATTTTAAATGAATTTTAAATGATTTTAAAAATACGATTACCTAAGATATACATTTAGAATAAATATTTTATAATTGTTAAAACTAAATGTGGACATTTAAGTTATATGTGAGAAGGAAACAAATAAAGATTTTATTATTATATAACTATATATGAATCAACGACTGGTTAGCAAGATTAAACAAGTTCACCATCAGTGACCTTCATCCTAATATAAGCTCCATAGAAATGTGCATTGAAGCGATAAAGTTGTCTAGACTAGACGTCTGACTACCCCAATTTCGGGAAATAAGTGAAGATAAAATAAGATTAAGCAATAAATAGATGTAGATCATCAGATGTAGACATTAACGTGCAAAACAGTCGATTTTAAGATTGCCTCGATGGTCAAGGGTTCCGATTATTACATTAGTGGATGATGTTAATTCTTATTACCGTATTTCCAATATTAATTACAGTATTTATTTACTCTGTATGCATTAGGTACAGACAAATTAATGTTTAAAACGAAAGCATAAACCAACGCTCATATTCAATTATTCTGTCCACTAAAAGTGAAAGCTCTACGACGACCCAATAAACCGGTCGGAATGCACTCGATTACGGTTCATTGATTATTTTCTTCATTGCTATCGAGTGCCGATTGCAATTCAACAAGTTACGAATGTTTTAATCGCTTTATTTCAACTTTGTTTAAAACAATGTTTCGTTAGCGTGTTAAAGGCCACTGCTGGGGCTCTTTCATGGGCTATCTAGTTTTGTTATAATCCCTTCATGCTGTTAGCAAATTTAAGAGACTAAGTCAGAGATTCAGGAGTTTTCAGGAAAATTTATCCTGATTTTTTTAGTGACTAAGTTAAAAAAGAGACTAAGTCAGAGATTAAATTTTCAAGAAAATTTATCCTTATTTATTAGTGCACCATACTTATTAAACGTAGACACACAAACGAGTCTTCGCATCGATATGGAGACATGTTATGCATGTATATGTTTAGATTTCATTATAATATAGGTTTAGATTTCTTGGCTTATCCATTTAATACAACAAGAACAAGGTACTGGCTCTGGGTATACTAAAAGAGCTCGATTCGGATATGTGCTGAAATTGTGATTCAGGATTCCCTCTATTCTCCGGGATATAAAGTCCACCACAAGCCATTTATCATAAGAAATATTTGGCATTGTAACCAAGCACGGCTAATTGATTTGGTCCAGACATGTCGCTTAGATGCGAGATTCGTGGTTGCAGTGGTCATCGAATTTTCGTACGGGTTTCGTTACTGGATTTATATTGTTTATAAACATAAGTCTAAAGGCCTTTCGTTGTATCTTTCGACACACGTTATTTAATAAATGCCTTAGTAAACATTTAACTATTTAAAACTTACGTTAAGTTACTCATTTATAAACCACAGTTGAGTTTTAGGATAAGGGGATATAACTAAGAAAGAGTTTAATTTGTACAGCTTTGTGATACAGTTGTTAATTTAGTTTCAAATCTCTAAAGTCGTAGTATATGATCTATATCCTCTTTATATTTTATAAAAATATGATTATATTACAGAGCCAGGTGCGGACAGGCTACTTCGTTATATTTAAAAGTTGTGTTACATAGAAAAATTGTAAAATTGTAAAACATAATTTATTCATAAAAAGGAAATTTTCACACAAAAATGACGGTATTTTTTTTAAATCAGTGCTTGCGTAGCATGGTTTTCAAGTTGATTGAAGTAAGGTAAGAGAATAGACGAAAAAAGTCATTATTACTTTTCCATTAACGCGTCACTTGCGTTGTTTGGAGTAATTTCATTATTTTTTCAATATTTAATCTGTGTAACGACCACGTCGCTCAGATATGTACCGTATGAAAGGGAGGATCATAAAGGAGTGCACCGGAACAGATCGCACGACAATATCCTAATTCACTCGCGCGAATGTAATCCATTAGTGTTCCCTTCTCTGCCTTCCTCGGGGCACTCCCATCCCCCGCCACCGCCTCAACCCCGAAACCGTCTGTCATTCATAAACCTCCATATCATTTGTATTGGCACATGTTTCATATGACTAATGGACGAGGGCACATTAAATACAGGACGACATCTGCCTATTGCAATTTACATTATTATATTGAAATAAAAATCAATGCTGTTCAAATACTTCGGTCACAATTGGTTTAAATAAATCGAGTAGGTAAAAATATTTTGAATAACGTTAATTTCCATTCTGTTAATTAATTTCCACGAGGCAGCTCGTATAATAATAACATCTCTTTAATTATGGACTCGCCACAGTTTCCACTTGGCGTCCTAGTTTTAATGGTAGCGCAATAATATTAAGCAAACTTAAGTTTTTCCCTTGTAAATGATAATACGTTTAAAATTTGATAAAATATACATAAATAGTGTTACAGATAATATTTTTGAAAGGATTTAAATTAATTAGGACTTCTTTAAAAAAATAAGGATGATTACAGAACCCTAATGTGTCTTCCCGTGTCTAATACAATTTTTACATCTCATGAAAAAATAATGTAGTCATATAGCGAAAGCATATTTTTAGATGTATATTTTATATAATTGCTCTTCTTTAACTGACTGCCATAATAAATATAAGTTGTTGATATTGAAGCATTAATAAACTTAGCTGTATGTACCTTGTTAGATAAAATCGTGTATTTTCTTTTAACGTTCCTTTCGTCTATATTTGCCCTTCCCCGAGCTTTAATACACTTACGTATCTACATAGACACCAGTAAATAACGTTTTCAGAAAAATTAAAGAAAGTAATCAGCAGAATTACGTCGGCTACTAAAATATGTATTCGTCATAAAAGTATGCGCCGACCTCTGTCGAGAATAAATATTCATTATGACGGATCGCGTAGCGTTTTAGCGGGATTAAATGCTATTAACCTCCGCGTCGCGATGCTCTTAGCTAAATCAATCAACTACATACAGTATCTGTTGTCGTAATGTAGCGGTATAAAGGATGATGTCAGTCTCCACTTTGTAGTCCTAGCACCTGAGATGAAAAAATTTTAATTAAATTTTATTATTATTTAAATTATTTCTTAAATGTAAATATGTAGAAGATAATGACAAATACAAACGTTCACATTAATAACATTAGTAGGATTTCCTATAGTTTAACAACTAACAAATTCTAACTGAAACACAGTGTGAAATAGAAATACGAGATAAAGAATAGCACGAGAAAACTAGATTCTAGTTGAGCACCGGGATGTGTCTTCGTCGTCAGTTCGCTCAATATGTATGATCCGTAGTAAACATCGGTCCGGGGCGAGCTTCGCCCGCCCGAGAGCTCCCATTCGCCGCTAATTAATTACTCAACTCAGTTTCAATTAAATTAACCCGAGATCGGGCCATCGGCACTCAATGAATCGACGCCGTCCGCGATTAGGATCGTTAATGTGGATCAATTTTCTTCGTTAGCGATCAATAAAGTTATTAAACTTGAAGCACGGAAACCTATAAAGCTAGCGCGCAGGCACGTATTCTTTTTTTGAACGAAGGGACTTAATTGATACAAATAGTGCAAACTTAACAAAACCTGCCTATTACAGGTTTTGTTAAGTGTGCAGATACAGTGTGTGTAGGTAGGCTGTTCTTCTAAAACATGCACGGTAAATATTGGTACAAATATTCTAATGCTTTGTTATTGTCGTCGGAATTTTTTGCCATTTGAATATTCATGAAATTTTCATATATCATTATTATGTTACCATTAAAACCATTTTTAAAAATATTGGAGGGTCAAGAGTACTCGGATCAAGAGAAAATTATGAATTTAAAAGAAGTGAAAAATATGTAAGCATCGTGACACTTGCCGATCTGTTTTCTCTGGCTTCCCCGTCACGGACTGAGGGTGACTATAACTAGTCTTAAAAATACTGAATTATACTTATGATTTTACTCAAATTTATACAGTAAGTAGGCAGTTTTTTGTAAATTTGAAAAAAAAATAAGGCTGGCCACTGCAGTCGGAAAACTTTTAGCATTTAAAAACAGTCTATAATAAAATTATAAAGAAGAAATTTTGTTTCTAAGATTGTAATGGGCATTTTTTGAAAATATCAGTATAAATTCAAATATTTTTTACGTTAGCATTTATCACAGAGAAAGCTATACATCAACTTAAGGCTAATGGAGTAGTAGGCAGAATATTTAAAATGGTTTTGAAAACAGAGAGCAAACTTCTTTCTGAATTTGAACCTTTCATGTATCAAGAATCTGAACTTTAAGTTAGAAAAATGTATGGAAGCATTATTCTTCGTAAAAAGTATTTATTACGAAAAAATCAGAAACAGTATATAGCTATCTCCTAAGGTAGACAAGAACTTATTTTATATTTCAATTATTAATTTAAAATATTACGCGATTTAATATATAGGGTAAAGTAATACAGTTCAAACTAATTGGATCCGCAGGTTTTGTTTAATATTTCATAAATGTGGCGCAAATGAAGATGCGCGTATCAGCTAGTTAAGAATGAAATTTTAAATTATAGTCTTTTGTAAATAATAAATAAATAAATATCTTCACGCAATTCCCAATACAGGGGTAGACAGAGATCAAGTCTAGACAATTAAGTCCCTTTGACCCACCTTCCACCGAAGATATTTTCGGGACAATGTGACAGGTGGTGAGCCCGTCGCCGCCTTTATGTCCAAGCCAACGATGAAATTCGTACATAAGTTTTTGAAAAACTCATTGGTACTGCCACCTGGGGATCGAACTCGGGTCTCTCGACTCGAAATTCCGACCACCCAACAACTCGGCTATCGTGAGAGTCTTTTGTAACAGTTAAAAAAAACTCATAAAAATATTCAGTTATACCCATTAATGTAAAAGTGTATCGGTACCATAGATAAAAACAATTGAGCTATTCGCAGAATGAATGGATTCATTTTAAATGTGGTTTGATATGTAAAACAGTATTTTTCTTTTTAGAAAAATAAGTAAAATTGTAGTGGCTTACTTATAAAATTGGCCACTAGAAACTAGTTGAACCTAGTTTAAAACTCAGCCCTTCGTGGGAAGGGGACGTTTTAATTACGGCGTTTAAGTAAAAGCGGCGCTGCGCCTAGCTGCATTACACAGATTCAGCCACCAAAAGCCTCCCACTTAGCTAATGAAACATGTTCGTGCATAGTGCTTTAAGCGTCGCAGCCGGGAGGCCCGCCAAGCATTGTGAGTGGAACCGAGCGAGCGCGAGCGGATTTGGCAGACTCGTCTCCGCAAATCCTCATTTACTTGCATTATTTTAATGGAGCTATTGTGGGCGAATGTCCTTTGTCGTATGCAGAAGCGTATCCGGCGCACCGGGCTGTGGGAAATGTGCCGGTGCACGAGTGCATCACCGCTGCCCTGGATCGGACGGTCGATTCGAAATTAAACGGCAGAAAGCTCCGTTTCAATTTGGCGAATTTGAATAGCTCTCTCCGATTTCCGCAGAGTCACAATTAAAGAAAACGAGGTTCATTGTAGTTGTGACTTCTGTAGAATATACACGACCGGTAAGCGACGTATCCATTAAACTAATTAACTGGGACGAAGTCATTCCGGGAGCACGCGCCGCAGAGAAATCCCTCGGACCTCTAATAACTGTTACGGGCTTCCCTAATAAGCTAAGGGGATGTCTTGTACTTGTATAAAAATGCAACCGCCGTAGCGAAGGCCGGCGACATCGTTGAAACTTTTTAAATTTTCTGCGCGCGCTCCAGTATTAATTTTACATTGGATACAGACACATAAATTGTACCCACATCCTGCCATTTCACGCTAATTAGTTTATTAAAATAAAATAGTACAAACGTTAATTGGTTACTTACTATAGTTTTTAGTTTTTTCCTTTTGTTTGTTCTACTGCTAATATAACGTCATTCGGATAATTGCTTTATTAAGCCTCTTGTTGTTATGGCCAAGGGTCAGCTTCTGCTACTGCACCAATAGATCGGCTGGACCAGAGGCGGTCCAGAGCCCTGCAGATAGGCCGGCGGGAATTAAAGGCAAGGTAACCAGAAGATCACACATCTACTCCCATAATTTTCCTTTCTTAAAATACTACCGCATTGCAGCCTCTCTGGTGTAGCGAGTCTCACTCTGGTGTACTACGTGAAAATCTGTTCATTTAATGGTAAATTACTACCGACTAGCCATTACATGAACAAATTATCACTTCCTCCAATAATAAAGGACATGTTAATTTTAAACTATAATTAAGATATTGTTAATGCGCAATGACACTATTATAATTGCTTTAAATTTGGCCGTGTTTACAACTACTCTATTTATTAATTAGATATATCTACCAAGAATGTCCCTCATTCAGTTAAAATCAAAGTTCGTTTAGAGTATTACCATTATTAATACTATTACATGTTATTTTTTTTTTATTTATTTACTGCGGCTACAGTATTAAGGTGCAATAACTGTCTAATAGTCTATGTATATTAGGTTGCGACTCATATCATTTATTAAGGCATGAAGTATCAAAATCTAGCAAACACAAATGTACTATATTGTTGTAATTAAGTCAAAAAATACTAGCGAAACTGTTAAGTAATTAATCAAAATTCTCAAATAGAAATAGGCTTCTATGTTCTGCATTTTTAATGAAATCACTTTCAGTGTTGCTTTAACTATAATTGTTTCAATTCATAGGAATAACATAACTATTCACTGTGAAAATAATTTAAGGAATGATTGATGAGATACAAGTTTGGACATTATTTTATAATTTGCCCTTTATGTGATTAGTTTGACAACTCATCAAACGATATGTGGCGTAAGCACAATGTTTAGTTAATGTCACGAATCAATTTCTAAACCTGCTATAGCTGGTTTGTAAATTAACTATAGTCAGATCTGCGTTCCAGCTAAACAAGACACGAAGTCGGTTCCAATGAATAGATTAAACACTAATTTTTTGACATACTTTATTTCAAGCAGTTTACCTTGCTCGTAATTGCTGCAATATTAATTCTATGAATTTTATATTGTAAAATAAGTTAGTAATAATTAGGTACTGCACGGTGCTTTAGTGCGTTTTTATTAGTTGTGAATTAAATTATGTGTAAATAACAATAAAAAATACTAATTGTCGCGTACTTGCACATAAGAATTCAATTTCATAGATAGACAAAAAGATATAAAAATATAGACATATATACAAAATATATACATGCAAATGTTTCCCATGTAACAAGTTCCCTTTTTCTTGTTGATGTTATGTAACGAATAGCGAGGTCATTGTTATTTAAGAAGTTTGTCAAAAATGTCATTTAAAAGTGATGAATGCGTGTAGGTCATGGATACAAAAATTATCTATTATATTATATTAAAAATTTTATGATGTCAAATAGTAAGGGTATTAAAACTGTTTTAACATTACATACCAAGATAGTTGCCATGAAGTCGCAAGGAGTAAAGTTGTCATGGTCATGCGCCATCAGTTATTCGATCGCTCAATCGTAGCAGTTATTTAATTTTTTGTAACTGTGTGTAAGATTGGACAAAATACCCTAAAAGAAGAACCCTAAAAGAAAGGAAAACATTATATGAATGTAATTGTATTTTGAAAGACGGCGATAGACTCAATGTCACGGTATCCCAGACAGTCTTTGGTGGAAGGAGGTCGAAAGGACTTAACTGTCTACCCCAGCATTGGGAATATGAGTGAAGATGTTATTTATTTAATATATTTATAATAGTACCCGTTATTATCGTTGTTATTTAAAATTGAGTTTGTTAATGATCTCCTTATGAAAAATGTATACTTTAAGATAAATCAATATATCGAAGACAGTTATGTGGAAATAGAATACTCCGCACTTGCAATCCCCTGGTTGCTGGTATATGTTATATTTTACTTTTGTTATTGTGTTTATGATTATTACACATATCGTTTTTTTAAAGAACAATATTGCAAAAAATAAAAGGGAATGGGTCCCTTCACTATGAATTAAGAAACTAAAAAAACATAAAATCTAATTCAGAACTTCATCCTTACTTGAAGTCGGTTTAAAAACAGGAAGAAAATGTAAGACATCATATAAGACTCGCCGATTCTTCTCCGAAAAGGTGAGCTGTTTGGGAACCGGCAAAGAGTTTTGATTTTTTGTTAAAATTAAGTAGTCAATCAGATGTTTTTATAATAATAACCTTAACCAAAAATATAAATAAATTGAATTGTAAGTAGGTTGCATTGAGCAGATTTTTTACTGAGGATTTATTAATAAAATGGTACGGATAGCGGTCATATCGTATAATATAAAAGTAAAACAACCTTATAGCCTGCATGAATAGTATCAACTTATGAAGATCGTGTACTAAAAACGATTGACTCGAGTTCGCGTGACCCGACCGCTCAGGCCGAATTGAATTAGATTGACAACAGATAGACATCAATAATCAATCAAAATGTCCGAAATGTGAAGCGATCATTACAGCCTAACAGAAAATAGGCAAGCAAGCAAAATATCGCATTAATGAAACAGTCAAGTTTGTTGCGAGTTTCATTACAGGTCTTTGATTAAGTTGACAGTGTTGAAGAGTTAACCTGTCCGGTGCACTAAATCGGAGCACCGAGATCAGAGAGGCAGGCGCCGAACCTCGCCCGCAGCGAAGCCCTTTGTGGAAAGATTTCCAAAAGCGAGAAGCGAGGGCCACTTTGATGTTGAGCCCGGCAGGTAATTCGGAAAAACGTTATTTAATTAACTTTCGACAAGTGGGTGTAATCGTGTTACAAAGCCGACGGGAGACCGGACCAGTCTTTTTGCTGCTGGCGTGGCCCCGCGCACTTGATTTTTACGCCGAACGTACGCGCAATAAAGGCGCTGTCGTTTTCAGGTGTTTTCCAATTAACAATACGCCTTTGACCACGGTGCACACAAACAGGGAAGTACAGCCTTTGTTATAATAGTTTATTGCGTAGTTTTGCGAAAGCTTCGCCTATAAATGACCACTCACACAACACCAACTTTAATAGGTTATAATTGTTTTCTGTCGACGCTTTGAATGTATGCATACAAATATATTTACTTAAAATTGCTTCTTCATTAACAAGCATGGACTATAGTTTTACGAGTTGCCGAAATAAGTTTCAGAGTGTTTAAACTTTGCGAATTGGTTAACAGTGCATTTTGTGAGAGCGCCGTGAGCGTATCCAGTAGAGGAGAGATGGCGCCCGCGGCGGTCGGACCATGGTCGCATCTACTAGATAATTAACTCTTTGAACTAGCCTTCTAATACATTATTATTATTATTATATAGAAGTGCTTTAAAATTTTAAATATCATGGCTGGTTTTACATAAACTAGGTAATTTTTAAAAATGTTTAAGATTATTGTATGACGATATGAATTCTGCAATGTAAATTGCTTCTGCAATGTATTTTACTAACAGCTCTTAAATAATGGATTATTTCTCGATTAGATTAATTATAAAAATATACTCTGATGGAATAAAAAAGGTAAACAAAATATGCCATACTTGCGAACGAAGACGATACGTTTCGAGCATGATAAAAGGTATTTTTGAACGATGTTCAAATGAATATTAAGTTTTTTAGGCCATTTCACAAATCTACTTTCGTAAATCTCAACAAGTTTGTTTACAGTCTTAATTTTTTTAAATCATATTTATAGCAGTATTTGATTTTAAGGAGCATATTAGCTAAGGTATGGAATTTTACATACATTATTTAAATATGCGGTGTAAAATCAGCTGCAGTTTTCGATGGACCGGAGAGTAATCCTAACAGTGCATCTAGTGAACACAAATGGCTGGCAACCACTCGCGCTCTCGTCTTCATCCCTCTGTTTCGTGTATGATTCGTGAATTTTTAACTTCCCAACAGGACGGACACGCAGTCGCTTAAAGCCGATAAAATAATATTCTTTGCGGGAAACACAGCAAAAACATTGTACGCGATGAAATATGTTGCTGTTGCGGTTTAATTTTTATTTCGAACGTGAAGTCTTAAACACAACAACATTTTAGTTTCCTATTACAATTTACGTGTAGTAATAGCGTAAAGATCATTTTTCTTTCAGTAGTTTTCGCAAAACGCATAAAAATTAAGAATTTAGATACAAAATAAGAGTAAAAAGCCGATGGACAGCAACGACCAATGCAGAAGCTGCCGAGAGTTCAAATTAGGGTAGTGCTTTAGGTATGTAGTAGTAGGGTAGGAGAAGTGCCTTAAATAAAATTAGCTAGATTGAATGTCATTAGTTCGCTACTAAAAACAACAAAGTGTAATAAAAAAAATTGTATCTATTTAATAATTTATTATTAACTCACTCAGCCGTCGTGACTCATATCAATATTGTCAATATCAATATATGTGTCAATATTGTAAATTTCAACGACTGAAAGTAATATAAAAGTGATTGGGTATTCGCTTCGGTTTTTATTCATCCCCGCCGCTTTACGAGGTACGTTACTTTTATAGCTACATAGTTGACAATGGCGGATTATGGGTATATACGCGGCAACTAGCCATATCTGGTTAATTAAACTGTAATCGGCTGGAAATTAGTTTCCAATGCATGGTTTTATCAATGTTGTATTTTTATGCGATCCATTTAAAGCTCGCAGTTTAAAAGTATTAATACTTTTAATGAATAACACTGAGATTTATACAAAAACTATATACAGGCGTTTATAGTATTACATACAATAAAATCTTTCCGTAATTTTTGGCGTAAGCGAGCTTCTAATATTGGTCAAGAATATCTGTGCGTATATCTATACACAAGAGTTAGAAAACATCTTATCCAAACATAGATCGTGGCCAAGGCGTCTACTTAAAACTACGGCAAATAAATTATTATTAATTACTGACACAAAGCGAAGCTTGGTAACCTAGTTACTTAGTAGCTTTCATTGACTTTCCCCTCCATCCTTCATCAACGAAAAGATACTGCGTGATATTATAAGCGTAAGAACTGGAATGGCAAGAAAGAATGGGGGAAAACCGTTTCGAAAAAACAATAATAGGCAGCAGCGTCCAAGGTACGAGGGATCTGGTACCAAATATTCTACATTAATAACGCACGCAAAAAGTTTCTATGATTTTATATTTGTAACAAAGTACAAATATAAAATCACAGAAACTTTTTGGAGTATTTTGACATCAATAAAAGACGCCACTGCCAGCCATGTGTAGTTATTAGTGTTATTAGAGTTATTAGACTGAAGAAATTCTCAAAGACTGCTGGGAAGGTGATAATTAGCGTTAATAATTAAGATATTTCCTAACGCAATCACGCCACAGTCACGACATGCGAGTGTTAATAATGGCAGTAAAGGTCAGAGCGAGCCCGCCCTTTCACATGTCTTGTCCCATGCTGTGTAGTGTATCGTATCAAGTTTGTTTTATTATATTTTATGTATTTAAAAACATATGAAAAGTGTAATCATTATTTTTCAAATGAAAGGTATTAATATATAGATTTCTCATCAAGCATTGTAAAACACCTTACTTTCACCTTTCTAAGTTATACTTAAAAGATGTACTCGTATTACAATTGTATTCAATATTCTTATGTTCATAAATACGAGTCTGTCAGGTCATGTTGTTTATTCGGAAAACAAACAGTAATACTCTTTATGATGGATATATAAAAATATTTTATAAATTAAAAATTTTGATGCGCAGATTTGTCGTCATCTATTGAAAACCACCTCAATTTTAACCTTATTAAGTTACACTGAAACTTGATTTCTTCCTACAACAAATCTCGTATGGTTTCTTAAACTTCTTTGTCTATATATTCGGTTTCTAACTAGGCTATCGTTCGTTTTGGTACCAATACAACGAACTCTTTCATTTGTGCTTTTGCACACTTAATTTCATTGTTTTAAAGGAAAGATAGGTTAACATTTAACTTGATTTGCAATGATGCGGAGCGGCACCGGACCCCTAGTTTTCATGAATCATCATTTAAAACTATGTTATCTATTCCGATTACGTTGAGAGATAGGCATAAAAATGTTCCTATACGTGTTGGCGAACTGCACACGTCCTCAAAATATTTCTTTTTATTATTTACCCAGACGGGCAGGTTCCTTCACGACGTTTTGTTTCACCGCTGAATGGTCAATTAAGCACTTAAAAACGCATTTTTTCAACAAATTTTGTATCAGCTCGTGAGTAAACCAAGCGCCGCGACTACAGCAGCGTCTCGAATATGTTTCTTTTGTTATATTCAACGCCTACCCACAGATGAGATCAGCATCTCGAAACATTAAGATAAAAATAAGTACATCGTTGGTTTAAAGCATAAAATAAGTAATGTATTGATTGCCTGGTCAAAAAGTGAATTTATTTAATTACTCTTATATTACTTTGCAGTTTCACTTCAACTGTAAAGAACATATTTTATAAAGTTACAGTAGTAACAAAACGCTGTAATTTAAACATAAAGTATATACTCGTGATGTTATTTCTTATGATTGAATGTTTCTTATGCATTTATTATAAGTAGACGTTATTTTTAACACCTGTTCGATTTTCAGTAGAATGCATGTTGTAGTGACTACTCACCTCCTCATAGTCCCTGTAAGAGTGGGGCGGTGCTCATTCCCGCGAACGGCGCGGGCGTCCCACTTTGCCTTTGCGGAGCGGCGCGCCAGGGCCTGGCGCTGCGTTCGCGCTCTTCATGAGTTTCTGCCAGTCCTGTTCGCACACTAGCGACCCCGCCAGCATGTAGTATCTGTGTTACAAAATAATCATTATTTTTTTTCTATATTTCCGCATTTCCCAAAATTGGGATTCACATTTTCCCTGCGACCTACATTTCACCCAATACGAGTAATATCGGTCTGTAATAGTCAACTGTAGAACATCGGACTCTCTTGTTATGGGGGTTTGCCGTAATCGCCATTCTTGGTACCTAAATCGATGTCTCTTGCATCACAGACACTGCTGCCCGTTACAAGTCTTTTAAATTTTAGTCTAGTATATTTCGAGGGTGTTATCCCGCCATCTGTCGGTAACCAACGACACTTTTGTGACTTTTATCTTAGTTGCCTCGTTCAAAGGCCACAGGAAGGCGTGCGAGTGCTATTTGTGAACACAAAATATGAAGCTTATACAATTATTAACGAGACGTTCTAGTCTGTGTAATCAACTTCATAGAGGTCATGGTAAAATACACCACCATAATTAATGAAGGGCAAAATAACCAGAGTCATTTTTACCTTGACGGGGAGAAGGTTACGAAGGCGATTAAAATATGTATAAATAATAATAAATAAATATCTTCACGCAATTCCTTATACAGGGGTAGACAGAGGTCTAGTCTAGACCATTAAGTCTCTTCGACCCACCCTCCACTGAAGATACTTTCGGGACAACGTGACAGGTGGAGAGCCCGTCGATGTCTTTATGTCCAAGCCAACGATATTCGTACATAAGTTTTTGAAAAACCCATTGGTACGTGCCTTCCACCTGGGGATCTAATTCGGGTCTCTCGACACGAAATTCCGACCACCCAAACACTTGGCTATCGTGACTTTGAAATATGTATACAATATAAATATTATATTTGCCGTGCGGTACGGTGTAGGATTATACCAGCTCATTTCTTCCCGTTGGTGTTGTAAGAGGCGACTAAGGGAAAAGCGTTGAAATTGCTATTGGCTACCGATAGATGGCGGGATAACCATTTCGAAATATACCAGACCAGAATTCAGCAGACCGGTGACGGGCAGCAGGTTACACAGTGCGAGGTGCTTAATACTGCGATCGCCAATCTGCTTGCCAAGTGATTATGGCAAACCCTCCTGTACGGGAAACACCTATGTCCTGCCGTGGACTTTTACAGGCCGTTGCGATTATGAATACAAAGAATGTGGTATGATTTAATATATACGCGTACAATAAACTCAAACCCATCTTAAAAACGCTACTTTATATAATAATTGTCGCCATCTGCAGAGAATACAATGGACAGGCACTATTGGTGTGATAACATAAATGAATTACAGGTACAAGTTACGATAAATGCTGAATAAATAATACTTTTAATGATATTAAACAGAATATGCTGTATTCCTCGGTTTCTCCCGGCGCTTTTTATATAAAAAATCTGTAAGTAATTATTTCTATTTGCTACATGGTTCTAGATTTTGACACCATCTAGCTCAGTTTATAGGTAGCTAACTGATGTATTGATAATGTAGGGAATCAGTAGGTCCCACATATTAAAAAAGAACAAATATTACTTTTCGTATAAATATACGAAACAGAAAATTTAATTGTAGTAATGCTGTTTGAAGGCGATAGAGGCATGTAGCTCAAAAACTTATTTTAAGGTCAATCTAAGAAGAAGGCCTATGTTCAGTTTGATAATAGTTTGATCGATGATGATTGGAAGGAAAAATGTAAATGTTTCCTTCAAAATATAAATATTATTGAAATTGGCCTTAGTTAATAGTCGCCTTTTCGTAACGCTGGAGCGTTTAATTCAAATCATAACTTTAGTTGTATTGATTTGAAAATGTGGATTCAAGTGACCATATTCCGCCATTGATATTTGGCGAAAGAACTGGGTAGTATTTTGGTACCAACCTAAACATCAAAGTTGTGATTACCTGTCTCCCTGCATAAGATGTGAGCCGCACTTTGAACAAGCGAAGCATTTTATGTGGAAGACGTGTAGGGGTTGCTGTGGCGCGCTGGTCCGCATCACGAACTCGCTCGCGGGTATCGCCTGGCCGCACGCCGCACACGCGCCGCTAGACCCGAACATTCTAGAACAATCAAAATACCAGCTCAGTACTACAAATAAATAAATAAATTATAAATATCTTCATGCAATTCCCAATACAGAGGTAGACAGAGGTCTAGTCTAGACAATGAAGTCCCTTCGACCCACCTTCCACCGAAGATATTTTCGGGACAAGGTAGCAGATAGTGTGTCCGTCGCCGTCTTTATGTCCAAGCCAACGATATAATCCGTACATAAGTTTTTGAAACCCATTGGTACGAGCCTGCCACCTGCGGTTCGAACTCGGGTCTCTTGAGTCGAATTTCCGACTCGGCTATCGTTACTTTTTTAGCTCAGTAGTGCCTAAAATATTATGAATTACAAGAAAATTATGGAAAACGATGAAACAATCTTAAGAATTTGAGTGCTTAAGGTGAACAAACCTTTGTCAACTGCGTAATCAATACTTTGATCAGTAACTAACCACGGCTTTAACAATAATAATTTATACCTTCACGCCAGTCCCAACGGTAGACAGAGGTCTTACACACTTAGGTCGTTTCGACCCACCTTCCACTGAAGACATTTTTTGGAACAACGTGACAGGTGGTGAGCTTGTCCCCGTCTTTATGTACATCGTCGCCTAACCAGTGATATTAATCGTACGTAAGTTTTTTTTGAAAAACCCCTTTGGTACGAGAATTGGAGATCGACCTCGGTTCTATTGGCTCGAAATCCGACCACCTAATCATTTGGCTGTCGTGATTTCTGTAATATAAAAATTATTTAAAACGATGATACAGACAATCGCAACAATTTTTAGGAATTTTAGTGCCTACGGCTATCGAAACTTTGTCAACTGCGTAATGAGCTCTCTGATCAGTAACTAAACACGAGTTTAACTTTTAGATGAAACTCTAAACTCATCTCTGCTTGTATGCTATTGTTGGGACATATGTACGAGAAAAATGTTTCATCCACTCCCTCTTTAATTAAATAAATAGCGTCGCCGAGACTTTACCGTTTATCAGATCACTCGAGAATGTTAAATTTCGTGTCAGCTCGATACTTAGACGGCAGCAACAATTTTAACAAGCGACTCTGCCACGATTATTGCTCGTTAAACTTTGATAAATGGTTAATAAAACAAACTAACGACATATGCTATAAATCAATTTGATGCGCTTACGGCCAGCGTCAGCGATACAGGTGAAGTATTATTATTGGCTGCATTAATCGTTAATTGTTTTGGATATGTAAATATTAGGGACATCAATTCCATATTATGACCATCGTATTTTTTTTACTTAATTTTTTATTTTAATATTTTTGTAAAAATGTTGAAAATGAGAAATCGGCGCAATTCATGGGAGGTAATTGGGCTTCGGTTACCGCAAAGGCCATTCGTGCAACATCAAAGCTGCCACTTGGCTATACTGCATATAAACCGTAACCCGTAGTCCAAGAGAACTCAAAGTGTGTATTTGTAAAGTTTTCATGGTTAAATTTCTCACAGGATTTTGATAAAATTTGATGATTAAACAACATGCAAGGCTATCCATGAAAACCTTCACGACGTATATAACAATAAATTTTGTCATAGAATGATAGAAACAATTTTAGTACTTGAATTGTTGCAGTCCGGATGATTAATTAATACGGAAAAATGTTATTTCAAACTAAGAATACTGGCGATAGTTCTATATGTTATTATTAATTAGTTTGTCACAAACTAATTTCTGAGACCCTAGCATATTAATGAAATGATATATTAATGAATGAATTTAAAATATTTTTTTTAAATTGTAGTAATAAATACTTGTTAATTTTACTGGTTTGATATTTAAACAAAAATTAGATAATTAGAATATATATTCCAGAATTATATCGAACTGTCACGTAATTGAGTAAAAAGCAATATGTAACACGTACCTACATTTAAACACTAAAAATTAATCCATCAAGCAAGTTTTTTAAAAGCTGTGCTATGTTTCGCCTCCTGCTTCATTAGAATTAGAATTAGAATTATTTATTTCCAAAAATGTGGTGGTTACAATCTTGTCAATTATCCAATAACAGTGTCACATATTTTGTCATTAATCGCCTAGAAATGTTTAATTTATATAACAAAAGTAGAAATTACAGTAGAACAATGTAAAATTTTTTTATAGTCATTCTTAGTCATTCATTGTCATTCATAGGTTTGGTTTTGGTGATTCCGTCGTGTGCCCGTGGACAATTATATATAATATGCGAAGTCCCTTTTAATAGCCTATTACGAAACTAGAAAAAGTATCGTATAAGTTAGTCCAGATTATAAATTCAGAAGTTTACAACCTGGATTAACATATGGGATATTATTAATGAACAAAAATTTAAATACACAGTATTTTAAATTTTAAATATTTTATTATTAAGATGTTCAAATAATTTCCTATGTGCACAATACAGTGTACAATACAGCATTTTACACAAAAATAAACTTCTTCGTTTTATACCGTAGGTATGTTATGTGAGTGTTTATTAACGGTATGTAGTAGAAAGTCATTACGTGTAATTGGAGATTTCGTAGTAATAAAACGTATGAACACGTCACGTGATAAGATGCGACCGTCGGCGAAGCTATTCACGTGATTAGCGTATCTATAAAACTGTTGACACCAAAACAGGGTCAGATGATCATGTTCTAATTTGAAGGTGAATTGTGTACATCACACGATTAAAATAACGAAAATTTTTGGAGGTTGATTAAATGATTTTTTTATTCTGGATCACTTATAAATTGATGAATATAGTTATTAATGTAATAATTTTTTGGTTTTATAGCAAAATTTTAACTGGCATAATGTTTATGTTTTTCAAAATGTTCCTTATTCAATTATTCATGTATCTAATATGTCTTTCGGCCAATGTCAAGATGACGTATAGTAGAAACATAGTGTATTACCTTTTTGTGAAAGAGCCTTCATTGATAATAATTATATAACTGAGGATAGCCTTTTCAAGCAGGCGTCTATAGCAATCACAATTGTACATAATAAAGTGCATTAGTAGAGAATGCCCTTAATAACCACAATTAAATATATAAAAGAAATATTCACGCAATTCCCAATACAGGGGTAGACAGAGGTCTAGTCTAGACAATTAAGTCCCTTTGACCCACCTTCCACCGAAGATATTTTCGGGACAACGTGACAGGTGGTGAGCTCGTCGCCGACTTTTATATACAAGCCAACGATGTAAATCGTAAATAAGTTTTTGAAAAACCCATTGGTACGAGCCTGGCATTTGGGGATCGAACTCAGTTCTCTTGACTCGATATTCCGACCACCCAACCACTCGGCTATCGTGACTCATTACAATTAAATTTACAATTAAATATAGTAATAATAAGATATAGATTGAAATTTTAGATCGTGGATATCACATGGCCTCATTTTAATGAAAAATAAAGTAGTTAAACTTAAGCATTTAATCCCCTTACAGAGTGAAATTTATCTCTTTTTCTTTAAAGATCATCGTGTTTTATATATGCGTCGGATAAATGCTACAAAAATAAATGGATGGAAATGTAATATCGTCCGTTTGCTTATCCTTAATTTATATTGTGACAATTTCAAAAAAATTCTTCGGAAGCCATATTTCAATTATAAAACAAATTATAATCAACCAGATATTGTTGAAGTGTGAAGTATGTATATTATGTTTTTAACAAAAGATTTGAAAAAAAGTCGTAATATATTTAAATTTGATGTGCAAAACCTAATTATATATGTAGTTAAGCAGTTTCATAAGGAAGAGAAGGCACACCGTGACCCTAGGTTATTACATGTTGTATCAGGTGACATACCACCCAGCTCACCATAGAGAGATCACTGAAGCATCTGTGGGGCGTTTAATAACCCAATTTAATTCTTAATGAGTAATTACGGGTATTGCTATTAGCGGCGTCGCGGGCCGGCCGGCATCATTAACAACCCGCTGAATATTAATAAATCGCAACAACAATCCAACCATAGCATTTAAAATTTAATTACCTGCCTTTCCTTGTTTTATTTGATTTACGATAACTTCAAACGAGCATTAGTAAAGGTTTAAAGATAAATTTGAAAGTCTTAAAAGATAAATTCACTTCAATCACTCGCAGCAAATGGGATTTCGTTTCATTTACTCCAGTAAGAGCGTTTTCAATTAAGGAGCGCCCGACAAACAGTAGGTATCGGCGTATGAAGGTAAAATTAATTAAACTGAGCCAAGACAAACATGTACGAATCTATTTGTGTTGGACGCTCGCGGAGAGCCGTGCCCGATACAAGCGGTGTTAAGATGTACGAGGTAAAAATATAGCGAACTTGTTATGTTGTTACATTTTCACACATTAAACATAATTTTTATGTGTATTAAATAATATCAATTTACTACAAAAAGTTACAAACAAATGTTTGAAAAAGCATTTGTTACAATTTATTAAACGTGAATTGTCAAATTATTTTTAATGGGAAGTGGGTAAAAACGAGCACAAAACGTACTTAATGGTTAGAGACTTGTGATAATACCATTACAACTAACGAAAGATGCTGATACTTTCTCAACCCAAAGGGCTAGAATGATCGCCTCATTGCCCATTATTTACTGGCTAACCTTCAACAGGAACACAATGAATAATAGTGGTTACACTGGATATCTGGCAACAGAAGTATGTAAAAGTGCGGCATTGACCTGGACGATTTTGAAAAATTATTATTAATTATTAGATTTGAAAATTATTGGCTAAAGAACTACACTATAGAAAATGGACTTTAATAGCTGAAACATTTTACCCTAAAGAATTAAAGCGTAAAAAAATAAGGTATACTATGAAAACGAATAATTCACATAAGAAATACATGCTTTCTATGTATGTGAAGATTTTACATTCACTCGTTCATATAATTTCGAAACTTTCGGAAACTTTTCAAACTTTATTAGGCCCTTGGAGTACTTGAAAGTTATAAAAGGACTTAGTTTTGCACCTTTCATTTGGATTCGTAATTTTATTTGTGTACCAGGGAGTTGATTACAATTTCTAATCGGAAGTAACTTTTAGGTTACCTTTCACAGCGATATTAATTAACGAGTATGTGTTTTGCGAATTCGATAAATGAGAAAGTTTGTCGAAGCTGAAGGTACAGTGAAGTAAAACCTAGCCAAAGTTTATTTGCGTTCGTTACGTGTAAAATTGAATACGTCGCGAATCCTCATTAATTTAAGATGAAGACTGTATCTTGACATGTTATTTTATTCATTACGGGAGTGTCTCGAGTCGAGGTGTTGTATATGTGTTGATTGTTGTATGGAACATAATTTAAAACCTCCCAGCGGGATCATTAGTGGAGGGAGGTTGGATGTGGGGTGAAACAACACTTTTCCGTATTTTTAATATATTCTGTTACATAATTTTGTATATTCAAAATAGGACAGCCAATATATGTAACATTCGTGATGTCACACTTAAGACGTTGATTAAGACGAGAGATTTTTTAATAACTAAACAATGCTAATAACTCTTTGTAAACGGAATTTTGATTTTAAAAACGGAGTACCATTAACGGAGTGCAACTCTAAGGACTCTGCTGCCCTAAGCTGATCCCGTTCCTAAGCTATATTGTAATTTTCATTTTAATAATTCTAAGCTGCCTTTCACGACACTCAGGGGACAACAGTAGATATTTTAGACACGCGTAAAATGAATTTCACATTATACCAATCAACATTACTTAATAAGTATTGAATGTTATTGCTCGACAGATGAGGAACAACTGATTTCCTCTTTTTTTTAACGTATTTTTAGTTTGTTTTACTACTTCGCGTATTTTTTGTTTGCTCAAAAATCAACGTACTTTTTTATTTGATCACTACTTTGTATCAAAATTATTGTAAAAACAAAGTCAATTCAAAATAAAATAGAAATCCAGCGAAAACAAATAACAATTCGGTGGAATATCACACTTCTAGTTTATAATTTTATAATATTTAGAGACGATTAAGTTAACCGCTGTAAGAAGACTTTTCGCTAACAAATTTAAGTCAAATATTACAGCGCAATGTATTTCCCGAATAATAAGTATCGTGTAAAGTAGCCAAGATGTGCTCTTTCACTATAGCTCGAATAAAGTTCTTCAGCGTGTGACGGACTGATTGATGTAAGCGGTGTTTTTCTGTATGATAATATCTGCAATTATGACACTCACAGTTGAAATTTAATTAAATTTAAAAATTTTATGTACGAATTAGATCGTTGGCTTGGACATAAAGACGGCGACTGGCTCACTACCAGTCACGTTGTCCCGAAAATATCATCGGTGCCCACCTTCCACCGATGATATTTTCGGGACAACGTGACTGGTAGTGATAGTGGTACTTAATTGTCTAGTAAGGACTAGATTCTTTGTGGCAAACCATAGGGGTGGCCTATGTTTAGCAGAAGCTTCCGGATAGGGCGTAAATTATATAAAAATATAATTGTCGAGAACATTACATCCCAAAGTAACTAAAGCACGTGTGATGTAGATTGCACGTGTGGATTAGAAATAATGAAGGTAATACTCACAACCGAGACTCGTGAATATATAGAAGTGGTTTTTTTACATTGACCCGTCCGGGAATCGAATCCGGCTCAAGGCTGGCAACATCTTGAAAATCGTTACATATGCAACTCGAAGATAGAGATTGTCACAATCGGAAATCTAATAAAGAATTTTTTACCTTTTCATTTAAGATTTTATGCCTCTAGCGTACAGAATGATGTAGAAAACAGCCTTACTTACGTAGTTGGCAGCCTTATTTACGTAGATTAAGTATTTTACTATCTCCGTAGGCTTACGTAGCAAATTGGATTATTAGCATATTTTATAAAATAAGCGTCGAACACTAAAGAATTTTTTTTTATTAAATTAATGTAGAATGGACGGAACGAGCTAAAATTAAAATTTGCTACAAAGGAGTGATTCGATGGTAGCACCGAGGGGGAAAGAGTAGGGCGATCACAGACATTTCGCATTCAATGAATCCGAGGAAGCGTCCGGGCACGGGAAATCTAACTTGTTGCTGCGGAATCGTGGTGCTATAGAAGATACGAGAGGCGAGTTCATGAACGCAAAAATGCTCATTGGTGACATTATTACGGCGATAGGCTCACTACCTGTCATGTTGACAAAAATAAGTTTCGCTGAAAAGTAGGTCGAAGTACTTCTTACACTTCCGTAAGTAGGCGATATGCTAAACTCTTAATTACAGTTGGTAGTTCAAAAAAACTAATAATGTGTACAGTTGCAGTACAGTCGTGTAGTAACAACGTAAGCTTATACTCGTACCTTCCACCCTCTTCTTTTCTCACGAATGACAAAGCAACAGGCTAACACCAAGTGGTAGGATAATCATCTCGAAATGTACCAGTTCGAATTTGGCAAAACGAGCAGCAGCACCTAAGATGTAAAACCAATTTTTGCTAAACATTCTCGAGGGTATTATAACTTTTGGAAAAGCCATAGGAGATATATCAATTTCCTGCAGTGACAGTATTATTTATTATACATGACCTCCCAATAGCTTAATTGGTGAGGGTTGCGAATTAGAATTGCTAGCGGTAAACTTTAGTGTGATGTACAAAATACAAAAGTTTTAAAAGAATCATTAAAGTTTATAGTGTACATACATATCATACGCCAGATGTGACATAAAAATTTTGGATTGTCGAAAGTAAAATAAATAAGGAATGCATAATTTATTTGATTGTTTCATAAAATAAGAATACGATCAAAACTGTCAATTTTAATGAAACTAAGATACAAAATCGAATATAATTCACGAATTATCGATATGATTATTGAATATAAAATTAACTAAATTATCCATTGGCCGTTTTCTATTTGCATAAATTGAACATGAAGTTAATTCAACTTGGTGGCCTTCGAAAATACTAGTTCAAGCGCGAGATATTTTATGATGTTGATTTTGTTAAACGGTAAGAAACGGTGATAATAAGTTTAATGTCATAGTTTTTTTGTATATGTGTATTTGATAACTTAGATCGTTGATCCCATTTGGTTGGTATTGTTTCTCCGAATAAATTTGACTAATATTTTAAAATTTTCCAGCTTTTTTACAGTGTAAAAAAGCTGGAAAAAGCTGGCTTCCTTGCGTTTTTTCGTTTAATTTTTCTGTCTTTTTTTATTAGTATTGTTTGTTATAAAATATTGTATGAAGTTCCCCATTACAAAACTTCGCGAAGCTTGACGTTATTATAGGTTTGGAAATAATTATATGCCTATTAAAGATTACTAACTATGTTCTTTTTGTAGTTGTGATCAGCAAGCGAATTAGTGCTCATAGTACTAAAAACATTGCATCTTGGACGTATTAGTGGCTATTCAAGTTATATCAACGTGTAGTAACTTTCTCTTTAGCCGCCTTTTACGACACCCGCAGGAAGAAAGTCGTTTAGGCTACGACTGGGTTGTATATACGTTATCCATACAGATTTTTTCATAATTTAGATATCAAATATTAATAAATTAGAAATCAAAATTTAATTTTAACGCCGAAATATTACAATAAGTTTGAAATATGTAATTACTATATCATACACGAATGATGCAATCAAAACAATTTAAGTGGCTTCGGGAGTCCTTTCAGTCACAATGTATGTAAGGAAACAGGACGCGGTGTCGGTGTATCAAGTTAGCACATCGTTAGCAAGAAACTCGTTAGCGGCGCGTGCCGACGACAAGCCAAGAATTTGCTAATGACACAAGCCGCCCGCGCCCGCCGCGCCGACACAGCCTGCGTCTAAATCAGGACGTACAGCGAATCGGTCTACTAAAACTATTGTCTTTTGACATTGTCTATACAACTGGTTGAGTATTGTAACACGAAATGTGAACAGTGATTACGATCCCAAGAGACATATGAGAGAAATATACATTTATACTAGCTGACCCCGCAAACGTTGTTTTGCCATATAAAAAAATAGGGGTTGATCGTAGAAGGGTAAAAATTTAGGGTTGTATCTATTTTTTATTGCCACATTTTTGTCCAAAAATTAAAAAAAAATGTTAAGGGTGAACAACCCTTATCACTTAGGGGTTTGAAAAGTAGATAGTAGCCGATTCTCAGATCAACTGAATATGCATATAAAATTTGGAAAAAATTAGTAAAGACGTTTCGGAGGAGTTAGGTGACTAACATTGTGACACGACAATTTTATATATAAGATTTATTTCACCTTAAGCTATCCTAAGCTTAATCATATATGATCTAGACTTTCTTCATGGTGTCAGCACATCTTTAGATACAGCCACGATTTTGCCACTGTTCGACCAGTGCAGACCCCGAATGTAAGTTTGTAGATACCGATTGTAAGTTCCACAAGAGGCCGAACTAACATCGAACACCGAGACAATTCTCGGCTTTGGGTGTTGCTGGTACCCTTGCTGTTTCCGATTCCACAACACAAGTGATTATTTACAGTTTTTGCCATTTCTTTCCAGTGTCATCATGGCCGCTCTCCATAAATATTGGCTACTGCCAAACTGAATGCTACCACCTATTATTTTGTTTAGAGTTTATTAAAAAAATATCTTCACGCAATTTCCAATACAGGGGTAGATAGAGGTCTAGTCTAGATAATTAAGTCCCTTTGACCCTTTGATCAAAGGACCAACCTTTCACCGAAGATATTTTCGGGACAATGTGATAGATGATGAGCCCGTCACCGTCTTTATGTCCAAGCCAACGATATAATTCGTAAATAAGTTTTTTGAAAAACCCATTGGCACGAGCCTGCCACCTGGGGATCGAACTCGGGTCTCATGACTCGAAATTCCGACGACCCAACCACTCGGCTATCGTGACTTTTTTAAATTTATTTCATTTATGATAATAATTATCATCAAAAATATATTTTTTAACAAGTACTTGACACTGCAACAGCAGCCGTCCTATTTTAGTACTCAGATTACTTACACTAATAAAAACAGTGACTGAAAATATTTTTTTAAACAATAACCGGGTATGTTAAAGTATGTAAAATTGCAACGGATCATATTTTCGTAACTAATACAGTTGTACCTTCCTAAACTATGAAAAGACTAAATTTCTTAGCTGAATTTGTTTTACTTATTAATTATTTATTATTATTTATCACGTGTGCCACCTGTTAGTTTCTTCAATAAAAAAAATTAAATGAAATAATCTATTAAATACTACTTATGTGCTTGAATTCGGCGACACGTGTTGATAAGTTTGTATTATTTGGCTCTTGCAGATATTTACAATTTTATATAACTATTATAAATTTCGTTATTAATCACATTTAAAGATTCTATTACAATTGTACTCCGTTTAGTTAAGCTATTACATCGCTATTGTTATGTTTCTTACTAGGTACCGTCTTCAAATACATCTAGAAGAAGTTGCTTATAATAATATTTTTCCTTATATTAACGTTATCCTTTGCTTTTTTGTGTTTTTTTGAAGTCAGTTAAATTTTTAACATACAAAGATTGGTATAGCAACGAAGTCTTTCGACCCAGTTGTCATCGAAACTATTTTGGGGCAATGTGATAGGTGGTGAGCCCGTCGCCGTACTAACGTTTAAGCTAACGGTTCAATGTTTACTATTACAAAAGTGTATAACATGCATATAAAAATAATCATCCATGACTTGAGGACAAATATTCATATTCATCACGCCTATGTTTTTCCCTAGCTCGGTTCGAACCCACTAGCCTTAGTTTCGAACGCACAGGCTATCATGTCTTAAAAATAGAAACTATTTCAAGTTTTATGATAAACATGAACGCGGAACCGTGAAGCAATCTCGTATTCAAATTGACATAGGTAGTAAAACAACAGAGCCACCGGACTAAGTTCCATAAACTCGTTCAGTACACCCCTCAACACACTCTATCGGCGATTTTTAATTAAGTCCCCAGCCAGCGTCGAGCGAGCAAAGTAACACCATCAATTCATTATCCTAAACTCCGGCCCGATTGTTCCTCGCTCGCTACTTAAGCAAACTTTCATTTTAATCAAGCGTTTAATTAAAAATTATCCGAGAAAAACAAAATAAGCCCGTTAGGGCGGTCTGAAACTAATTAAGGGGCATGCGATGAGCCGGCCGACAACGGCGGCCCGTGAGGTGAGCGTCCTTTAATTAAACGCCTTGTTCTACTCCAGTGGCCGCCGCTTAGCGAAACTATTACAACGGCCCCGTGAAAAAACCTAACAAGTGTTTGGGGCGGGCTTCACTGATTGCACCGCTGACATGTCAACACCATCCACGCAACGCTCATAGATTAGATTAGATTAGATTAGACGGGTTGATCTCCGCAACTCCACGACCTAGCACGTATTTTGCGTAAAAGCAACGCTCACATTAGGCGCTCATGGGAATGTGAGAGCAGTATTAATACTTGTGTAACAAATGGTCGAGCCAGGTTGCATTGGCTACTTTCCTTTGGGCCGACTTTCATTCTAGCGTATCAGCAAGTAGATATCTAATAACCAGTGAACCGTATTTCATTAAAACACAATGGATACTAGGTACTAGAGATAAAAAGATTGATGATATTTATCCTGAGTTGAAGTTGATAACCTCATATTATATGTCCTCATATTCCTATTAAACCTCCAATTTATAAATAAATAAAATAAATATAACTCTTTTAAAAAGGAATAGAAAAAATCCATATATTGATATATATCCGATACATGTGCAGGCTAAAAGATAAGGACGCAAATTTAAATAATTATTAAAATAATAAATAAATATCTTCACGCAATTTCCTATACAGGGGAAGACAGAGGTCTAGTCTAGACCATTAAGTCCCTTTGACCCACCTTTCACCGAAGATATTTTCGGGACAACGTGGCAGGTAGCGAGCTTGTCGCCGTCTTTATGTCCAAGCCAACGATATGATTCGTACATAAGTTTTTTGAAAAACCTATTGGTACGAGCCTGCCACCTGGGGATCGAACTCGGGTCTCTCAACTCGCAATTCCGACCACCCAACCACTCGGCTGTCGTGACTTTTTATAAATAACTATTTATTTTAAAATTATAAAATAAAATGTTTATTTATTTTCACGTATTTTCCCAATACTGGGGTCGACAAAGGTTTAGACAGAGAAGTTTTTTCGACCCTCTTTTCACCGAAGTTTATATGGGGTAACGTGACATATGGTAAGCCAAAGAGGTTGTCACGTGTGTCATATACTTTCTTATATCATCACGCAATATACCATTCAAAAGTTTTGATGTCTTAATGTCCTGGCTAACGTAATGTATTTTAATTACATATGTTTTCTTACAGATAAATATTCATTTATACACATAAACGTCCATGCCTGAAGTACAAAAATTTCCCGAGCGGGATTTGATGTCTTAGCTGAAAAACTTGAAAATACTTTAAAATTAGACAAAATAAATAAAATAAAATAAATATATATATATATATATATATATATATATATATATATATATATATATATATATATATATATATATATATATATATATATATATATATACATATATATATATATATATATATATATATATATATATATATATATATATATATATATATATATATATATATATATATATTCCTACAATCTCTTTCATTTCATAAATCACACGGTGCAGTTGTATTTTTAAGGTTCTATGTTTTCCTCCAAAAGTGACTCCCAGATTCAATGATCTAATTTGTTAGTCAACTCCTAAAACATATATCTCATTATAATAATCTTCTATATTTGCTCATAAGTTGTTATCTATTAAAATTTTATTATATTAGTATATTTGCACCAATATCAATTGATTACCTGATAAAATAACACTTATATTAAGAGTCCGCCACGCAATAAGTTAGTTTTTATTTATACTTGGTATTTTTTATTATACTTTAAATACAATATTTGATGATCTAATTTGTAAACGACATTTTGCTAACGTTTTTTTATTTCAACTTTACAGTTTCGCTATTGTGCTTGCTGTATTTTCGTACAGTAAATACAACGATTGTATAAAATCTTCAAGAGTTCACTCTGGCATCTATATTATGTAGGTTTAAGTTTAAATTAAACAAAATTATACAGAAGAGATTTGAAACATAATTTTGCTTAATGGATATTGATTTGTTGGATAAGGAACCCGGAAACTGATGTAAACACGTGTTTACTCTGGGAAATTCAAGTATCCCACGGGGATTTGGTGATAATACTTGGGCAACGTCGCGTGAAAAATTTCTGCTAAGAAAGTTGTGATATCTGCCACACCTGGCTGGCATGTCGGGGATATAGTAAGCTTCTCAACTTAAGCAAAACAAGGCTGGGAAGTGCAACAACAGAGGTCCGAGTCTACTTTATCATCATAACCAAATTTACCATCATAATTTTAAGATAAAAATGTCTAATAATAATAGTCGACCTGTCAGTATCCTGATATCGATCTTGGTGTATCACCGTCACTTAAGAAATAACAAATTCTAAAAAAATCGTGTTCTCATTTATATTTATAATACATTAATTTATTCTAATATTCTCCTATTGCATGCGGTGTTCAGCTTTAAATTGCTGTAACATATCTAATGTATTTTGTAATGTACATGTGTTTGGAACATTGTGTGAACAAATGTTGATGAGATAATTAACAAAAAAAAATATTTTGTTCAGCGGAAATCGTATCAGACATGATATTTTTCCTCCACTTACTTCTCGAGCGTCACTCGCTCAGGCGTCGTAATCGTGAAGATATAACACAAGTTACTTGATTAGATTTATGATCACTCCACAACTTGTACACACGTAATATTAGTAATATTATAATTTGAAAAATGTTTCTCCTTTATCTACACTTAATAAACGCTAAACAATCGAATTGAAATCGAATTTAAATAAAATTAACAAAATCCTGAGAGTCCCAGATCCATAATCATGTAGTTATGGTTAGTAGTTATATTATCAGTTCTTCAATCTTACTTTATATTGTAAGTACGCTCAAAAATATATGTTTCAGAAATAATAACATCATGTCATATAAATCATAAAATTTGGCAATCACACTATTCTGTAATTTATTTTATATTGTAATAATTATATTTCACCATATCGTAAATCTTGTTGACAATTTCCTCGCTTAGGAGAATGTCAACTTATATATCGATTCCACGCTTATAAGTAAGATTTAATTTGAGCCGAGAGCAGTTTGTAGGCACAAGTTTTCTAATTAATGTTAATTTATCAATTAACTTGCGCTAAGAATTAATTATCTCAGTATTACGCGCCTGACTTTATTAATAAACTTCCACTAATCAATCTTCCAAAATAGCCTTCACGGAACCAAGAGCAGTAAATTATGCCACTATTCTTGTTTCAGTTTAAATAAATTATTTGATAACATACTAATGTTTGCTCGTGTAAAAATAAATTTCCCTAATAGCAACATTCTAAAATGTTAGAACGATGACCCCATGTTAGGTCATATATATCTTTAGAACCATACTTGAATTTACCAGATGTTTAAAAATAAAATTTACATTCTTGTTATTTATTACAAAATAGTAATTACTTTTTGTTCGCTTTATAGATACCTGTATTTGTAAATTATTAAAAGTATTTTTGCTCGTGTGTTTTCCAAAGTAACAATATATCGAAGTAAAACTAATTAAAATTTAAATTAATACCAACACTGAAAATTTGTATAACGTTGTAATTTTTAATTGTTATAAGCACTGGTCAAATACTGATTTAATTGCCTCTGAGGGCGCGTATTAATTACACCAATTAACTGTAACATTCATAAATAATAATAATTTATTACACGAAACATTTGTCAAAAGCCGCACTCGCACGATGAGCTAATCGACTATCACCGCTAATTGCCCCCGTCTGCCGCCCCCGACCCACCCCCGGGAAGCCCCCGGCGGAGCTCTCCTCGGCCAGCGCTTCGCCCCCCGGTGGCACAGCGCGGGTACGGAGTACCCCCCGCTCCACCGCCAACTAATTAGATAAGTTTGCAACTCGACTGTACTTCTGGTGCCCCGCTATACCGGTAAGCATCAATCTTTTTAATTAAACATTTTTGACGCTGCAACGATTAGCCATCGAACTCGTTTCTATGCTAATAATTTTCATAATATACTTACCTGTCGAATCAAAATTTAGATGAAACGATTAAAGTGTTAAAATATTATTTTTAATATAAATTAACTCCAAGGCTGAATGTACATTTCTTAAGGTAGTCCATACTAACTACGCAGGCCAAGTAGTGGTTATATAAGTTGAAACAGAATATTTCATAGCTAAAAGTTATCCATATTGAATGGTTAGTAATCCGGTTAGTAACAATTTCAATTAAAACTATGTTAGTATTGTTAGTTTACATCTATTTGAACAAGTATCATTTGTGACCTAGTACAATCCCTATCCAGTAGTTTTGGACGGGGCAGTCACTTCTAACAGACATCGCCTCAGAATGCCCCAAAATGACGGCAATATCGACCGGGACGTAAAGAATAGAATAAATGCGGAATGGATGAAATGGCGACAGGTCTCGGGAATAACTTGCGATCCACGCATGCCTCTTAAACTTAAGGGCAAAGTTTACAAAACGATCGTGAGACCTGTCGTATTGTACGGATCAGAGTGCTGGGCAACGAAAGTGACGGATGAAAGAAGAATGCATGCTGCAGAGATGAGAATGTTAAGATGGATGTGTGGAGTGACTAGAAAAGATCGGATAAAGAATGAGTATATAAGGGGAAGCTTGAAAGTAGCACCAGTGACAGAGAAAATGAAGAGTGGTAGGTTAGCATGGCTCGGGCATGTAATGAGGAGGCAAGAATGTAATATAGGCAAAAGAATGTTAGAGATGAATGTGGATGGACGAAGAGCTATGGGGAGACCAAAAAACGATGGATGGATTGTGTGAAAGAAGACATGAGAAAGAAAGGAGTGAGTATTGAGATGACGGGAAATAGAGGAGAGTGGAAGAAGACATGTTGTGCCGACCCCACATAGCATGGGATAAGGGCAGGAAGAAGAAGATCGCCTCAGAATGCTATTGCTGCTACCTCTCAAACGCTGCATCAATTAGGCTGTTTTTTCTTGCGGATTATCGCTTGAAATGTGTCCGTACGCGCCTTAAATAGGACTTTTCTACTTTTATCGCCATTATATCTTAGACCATGTGCCTCCGCAAATGTCTCACATATGGACACTAAAGTCCTTAGTGCGTTGATTGTGGGACTCAGCAACACCATGTCGTCAGCATAGCTTAAATTATTAAAACAAATACCACCAATATGACAGCCGATATGAGTGTTACTGAGCCGTTCAATAAGCTCATTGACATACAGATTGAACAATAAAGGTGAGCTTAACCCTCACTGTCTCACGCCACATTTCAATCTGTATGTATCCGACTAGGTAAGGTAAGGTAAGGTACTTAACCATCACACTTGATTTGTCTGGTTCGCATACCCGAATTTGAGGGATTTAGAATGAGATTTCAACTTAAAATTTGCTTTGCTATATATCTATACATGCTCTATTTATGTAACTACTATAGAATTGAAATCGTAATGAAATGAAAAACAATTTGATACTACCACACTAAATAAACAATAAGTAACTGAACATGGTTTCGTTCATTATTTGAAACTTTTCTAAGTTTAATATTGTAATTTGTACGAAATATTTTAACATTTAATATTTTACGAAAGGCACTTTGTACATTATCAATATATCTTGGTGAGGTTTCACTCTGGAAAAATCTCTATCGAAAAATTTAATATCCTTCACAGGCGGTGATGGATAAATCGCATACACTATGGCGACTAGTATACATATTTATATTGACAAACAGAAGCCGGTAAAATTAGTGAAAGCTTCGCTTAGTTCACGTAAACATACTCTGAAATAATTAACACTCGACGTACATGTGAGCGGTGTCCAGTAACGATCATTACTAGAACCTTTATTTAAGGTAAAGGTCCAGTAATTGGACGGGCCGGATGCAGCGCACTCACAGGTGCTCGGTGCGTGCGCCCTCTCGCGGTCGATGCAGGAAATGAGTGCCAATTTGAATATTCTTCCGCCGGTATCGTTAATTGGGAACCAATTAAATTGTCGTGTCTATTCTAATGCAATTTCGGTTTAAAAATATTTTTAACCTTTATTCGTTGTGTAAGACCTAGAACAATAAAAATTGAAATTACAGTTATAATAAAAATTTGGCAATGTTTTAAAATTTAAATATCTTCACGCCGTTCCTAATACAGGGGTAAATAGAGGTCTACAAATAAATCGTTTTGACCCACCTTCCACCGAAGATATTTTTGGGACAACGGGACACGTGGTGAGATCGTCTCCGTTTCAATGTCCAAGCCAACTACATAATTCGTACATAAATTAAAAAAAAAAAACAATATTGTCAATGTTGTATCACAATATAAACTAGTTTTAAAACATTTAATATAACACTAAAATTATAGTGTCATGTACTTATAGAAACTGCGCTTTTGTTGCAAATATCCACATAGTACTAGTAAATTAAATAACAATAATACTGTTGCGTAGAAAAATACAGGATAAATGTGTATTCAAAACGCTGCCAATGCATAAATTTTATGAAATATTGAACACAAAAACATAATACTCATTTGAAAATGTGTTACTAAGTAGTGAAACAATAGTTTGAAGGTGCCGCCATAACATAGTTAACAAAAAAAGCTTCAACAATTTAATTATAACTATAATTTATTAGGTAACAAGTCAAAGAATTAAAACTAAAGTGACTTTATAGAACTACACGTGCATGAAATACGAATGAGATTTATTTTTATTGCTCTAAATCCCATAATTATCATTTCTGAATAAAAAAGCAATAAAACTCGTTATGCGCAATAAATGTTGCACGGTCCTTTGAAATTATGTAATTAATTATAAAACATATTTTAATTTTAATGGTTTAAATTACGCCAAAATAATGGTTCATTAATATATTCTTCATTTAAAATTAAATAAAGACCTGTAAGTTAGTTGCTTCACGAGGATTGTAAATTGATAAATTATGGTGACTTAATTAAAAAAATATTTTGTTTATTAGCTTCATAAATTTATCTTAAACATGAGTAGATGCATACACAGTTATTGACTTTTCGGATAAAGTTTATATTGCTCTTTCACTTATGCTCAACTAATAAGATCACTGGAGTCGATTTTTTTGTTGTGTGTCATTATAGACTAGGGATTGTCAGGAGAGCTATCGCAGTACAAGAAAAACGTAACAAACAGTAACATAACAGCTATACATACATACAAACATAACGGCCTCTCAATTTCCACAGCAGGGCATAGCCCTCTCCCATAGGGAGGATTTGCCATAATCGCCACGCTTGACAAGCGGATTAGCGATCGCAGTAGCAGACCACTCGCACCTCAGACGCTGCTGCCCGGTCTGGTCTGATTATTTTGATCTGATTTTTTGAGATGGTAATCGCGCCATCTGTCGGTTGCCATAACGCTATTTTGGACTGTTTTCCTATGTCGCCTCTTATGACACCCACGGGAAGAAACAGAGAGGCAATATTCTTACACCGTTACCACACGGCGATAGCAGCAGAAATAGATAATTTTAAGTTGTTTATGAATCTTTCTAATCAACTCTATGCCGTCAACAAATCCCATAGATAACTTCAATGCTCACGGAATAGACGTACCCACACTATGTATTTAATTAAAATTGATATTAATTCCGAACAGGGCACTGTAGTAAATGTAACTTTTCTTGGTAACCCACTTTTCGTATCTCTAGGGAATAGAATGCGAAAAGTGACTTCGGATATTACACCTTTCCTTGTTAAGAAAATTTGCCTTTTACCAAATTAAGTCATAAGTTCAATCATTACCATCGCATCATACAATTAACTAAAGCAACTAAAGCCAGCGACTTCCTCGCGAACCTTTTATTTCCCGCAATAAAAAGTAGCACTTAACCCTTTCCGGATCCCGAAATCGATTAAGGAAACTCATATTTCTGATCTCTCCAACACAATGAACCGCACATTTTTATATAATAGAAGTTATTCAAATGGTTATAACATAAAGTACATGTACGAAAAGTAATAAATCGTAATAGAAACAACAAAACGTGCGAGATAATTGAATTATTAGAAAACAATCCGGGCGGAGGGTCAACTGGGGCGGAGAAGGCGGGGTGTCTAATTAGGGAGTGGGGGGCGAAGGTAATGAGCCGCGATTGCCGTTTCGATATAGCGATGGCTATTTACGCGGTGGTCGCTCTGAAAATTGTGAGATTTTGTTTTAAAAGCGATAACCGTTTGAGTTTTGCGATTAAGGAGTTTAATTAGACTGTTGTTTACAACCTCATTACTGTAGGTACCGGAGGGGAAACGGCCCCCAGGTATCGGCCGATAATTTACGGACTTGAAAAATGAGTTGCTCGTTAACTTAATTCTGTGGAAGATTACAGGCGAATAGTCACATTCGAATAGAAAATATCAACTGAATTTCATTCGTTTAGCTAAATTGTTGCTTTACTAGTTCTGCCTAGTTAGTGCACGAAAGTTAATAATACAACGGGAAATAATTTTTTGAAACATTAAGAAAATATGGTCGATAATAAAAAAAAATATTATTATGAAAATAACATGTCTAGATAACAAAAGTTTCCATTAATATATTTTAAACTACTGCACTGATTTTAATGAAACATGCACGGTCCTTCCAGTTGTAGCAAAACCAAGCCTATAAATAAATGAAGGATTACTATCCTTTTAATAGTTCTGAGAAAAGAGTTTTCAATATTGAAACCGCTACCGACAGATGGTTGGATAACCATCTCTAAAAAATAACAGATCAAAGTTGGGCAGAACCATAGCAAGCTGCCGCTTCTTTGGTGCGTTCGTGTGCCAGCGATGCGATTATCGCAAATCCTTCTTATGGTAGAGGCCAACTGCAATGGACTTTTACAGGTAATAAATAAATAAATATCTTCACGCAATTCCCAATACAGGGGTATACAGAGGTCTAGTCTAGACGATTAAGTCTCTTCGACCCACCTTCCACTGAAGATATTTTCGGGACAACGTGACAGGTGGTGAGCCCGTCGCCATCTTTATGTCCAAGCCAACAATATTCGTACATAAGTTTCTGAAAAACCCATAGGTACGTGCCTGCCACCTGGGGATCGAACTCGGGTCTCTCGACTCGAAATTTCGACCATCCAACCACTCGGCTATCGTAACTTTACAGGTCGTTAAATATGTAGAGGAAAAAAGGTATAATGCATTTGTATTCATAATAAATCATTCATGTGTCACAAATTGTAAACTAAATAGTAGGAAAAAAACCTGTAAATGTTTCATTCCTCAAAAGGCAAAATTACATTTTTGGAATGTGATAGAAAGCACATACCCAATTCAAATTGAGAAGGCCCTGGCAAAGTAAAAAGTTTCATTAGCTAAAACAGTTTTTTGATGTTGATCAGTAATTGAAATACTATGGTAACGATTTCTAGAACTGCAGCATGCAGTTTTAAGTGTTTTCAGAAAAATTGCTCACATGTGGCTCGAGGCAACCTCAAATAGTAAATCAATTTGTAAAGGCTAGATATAGATGCAACTGGATTGAAATTCTGGGTCAGAGTTTAAATTTTTACCTGTACCATATTAATATATAATTTGTAATAATATGAAGATCAATAATCTGTGTAAAATTGATAATATGGTACCGACCAACGTGGCAACAATATATTATATACAGATTAGAAGTACGAGTTTTGCGATTTTATAAATAATCCTCCGAAGAAATACAGGAATCGAGTCACGTGGGCCCAGCTCAATGAGACAGCGGCGGGCGACACAGCCTCGGCACAAAGAGTTTTTTACCCCTAATAGACATCCCGCCGACATCATTAACGTATCGACTGAGCTGCTCTCGCAGTTATTCGCTAATGTGACAACAACACAGAGAAAGCCCGCCACAAATGAGGGACTATCTTTTCGGGTTAAGTTGGAGGCATACCTGTCGGGATATGGGTATCTGATAAATAAATAATTACTCGAAAACTTTTTAATAATTTCTTTAATTTAGTATTTACAGCATTCCTATCTTAGGAGTATTTGCGGAACGTTAGGTTTATTATTAGATAAAAGTAATGATTGCCGAGTATGTTGATGGGAATTCGAGTAAGGATGTTAAAGTACGATCCCTAGTAGAAAGACTCGTACCAATGATTCTTAGACTCAATTAATCTAGTTCCGTTTCCTGATTTAAATTGAAATGATAACAACGATATACGTCAAAATATTTTCAACCTAGCTTACGTGGTTATATCGTCGCTAGATCTCACCAAAATATTACTGTACTTATTATTGCATCAGACTGTTTTTCACATACAACTGATAAAATAGCCGTAAGAGATTTTCCGACACATACAAATCTAAATTTAATGTTTTAAACTACAGACCCATACTACATATATTATGTACTACGAGAATTTTGGTACTATCGTTGTATCGTTTCCTAAAACATTCGCCTGGTGTGCCGCTGGCACCGGGGGTGTATTCTAATCGCGCGTTAGCGTGGCCCGTTTTTGCACTAACGAACAGGTTGCGTTAAGGCGACGACGGCGACGTGAATCGAGTCTGACGGAGAATTTCGCCTCATTAAAAGTTGTGACCTGCGGAGGAGGCAATTTGGAGGTCCGCGACGACTTCGCCTGTTACTTATTAACGACCGACTTTACGTTATCACTCGCGGCGTTTTGTTTTTTGTACGATAATTTGGATGTTCTGTTGTTATCTGTTTAATCATCTGAATGAAATTTAAAAGAGAGATAGATAGATAGAAAGTGAGGGAAAGACAAATAGCCGATGTGCGACTTTTTCTTATCCCGGAAAAATATACGGTTCCTCTGAGAGAGATCTGAAACAGGATTTTGATTTTAATGATTTTTAAAATATTTGTATTGAGTGTCCTCATCCGGACACAGGTTACTTTTAAATAATATTAATGCACGGGTGAAATCACGGGTACAAACAAGCGTACACAAATTAACAACTTTAAGACAACTTTGTGACAATTTGGGAATATAAAATACGTAAACTTAAAAAACTTTTGATTTCCTCGTAGAAATCAGAATAATAGCAGAAGTCATGCTTTTTGATTTGCGGTGTATTATTTAACACGATTCGTGTACATGTAAAAAGAAAATATTACTAGAAAAATATAATTAGAATTAATATTACTATCACTAGTATTTTGGGACATCGTGACGGGTGGTAAGCTTGTCGCCGTCTTTATGTCCATGCCAACGATCTAAATCGTACATAAGTTTTGAAAACAACCACCGGTACAACCCTACCAACCGGAGATCGAACTCGGATCTCTGGACTTCAATTCCGACCACCGAACCACTCGGCTTTCGTGACACGATGATAATATTAGTATGAGTACCATTCAAATCAAGAGTGTTCAATATATCATCAGTAAAGCTTCAGACAATTCCTAAAATTTCAGTTAGTGATGCGCTATTCTAATATATTATTAACAGCATCCCTCGCGTGCCGCGGCCGCCCCACCTGCCCCACTCGAATTAGTAAACAAACGTCTTTACGAGCGGTTTTACGATCCCCACGATATTTTGGTCTCGCGCACGCTCTTTTACGACATAATGAATTCGTTGATGAACTAGGTATTAGAAAGTTTCGAAATAGATCCGTCTGGTCACCGCGGCACGTGTTGCGGTTCGCGACCGCCAATGGGGAGCTCACGCTGCTTTTGAAGAACTGCACTGCACCAATCTAAATTGTCAGTCTGTCTAAAATGTCCTGTATTAAAAAACGTTACGTGGTATTGAAAAAAAGATTAAAGAAGGAAAGTTGTGACGTAAGTAAAATAAATAAATAAACATCTTCACGCAATTCACAATACAGGGGTAGACAGAGGTCTAGTCTAGACACTTAAGTCCCTTAGATCCACCTTCCACCGAAGATATTCAAAGTGACAGGTGGCGAGCCCATCGTCGTCTTTATCGGGATCGAACTCGGGTCTCTTGACTCGAAATTCCAACGACCCAACCACTCGGCTATCGTGACTTTTTTTACATAAGTAACTATTTTATATATCAATATTTAAATTAAAACACTTTATTTTCATAGAAACGGAAGACAAACGAGCATTCGTTTCCCCATGATGATGATCACCGACTCAGTGTCAGTCGCGATCAGCATCCGCAATACCAGATGAGTTAAACCTCAAAGCAAAAAATGATTGTTGTACTTTGATGTGTGTATCTGCATGTAAGTGAAGTTACTAAACGGTTAAACCAATTTTGATATTGTTTTCTTTTGTTTGAAAGGTTATTTTATAAAAACGTTCTCAGGTGTGATTAAAAAAATCTGTTCAGCTGTTTTCAGATCATCAGTAATCGTTACGTGTAGAAAAACATAGAATATGGAAGAATACTCCACACTTGCTATCCATTTCCGATAATGTATGAGATATTGTATTCCAGTTTGCAGTATTCACAGAGCCTGTACAATTACGATCGATTTGATCGATAACGATCTCTATAAACTTCTCTGTATCAACAAGTTGCAGATCTCAATAGGCTGGAGCAGCCATTTACCATAACAGGACTGTTACAGTAATTACAAACTATATCGTATAAAAAATACGATTTTTAACAAGTCGAAGATAATTATCAGAACTGTCAAGAATAAACTACAAATTTACATACGGACTATGATTATGATCATTAATAAGTAGGTAGCAGCAAAGCAAGTTGAACCAAGTTTGAGTACAGAGAACGGGCGTCTCATAGTTATGCGAGGTTAACACATGAGGTTAATTAAGATCAGAAGCGGGATCTATAACTAGCTAACGTCGCTACCGACACTCGGAGCGAGTTTACCGACTGCTTCCCCTTAATTGATACGATTTGATCGTCATCACGAGCACTCGCTTATTGCCGCTACGCACTTAATCAAATTAACGTTTCGTTAATATAAACTGTCATTTAATTGAATAGTGTTTCTTAATCATGGCTCAAAATTACCTTACACACATAATTGTGGAGGGGAGTAAGTGGGGATCATAGAGATGTTCATTCTAGCTCGGTTTTTACAACGGTGTAAAAATTTTATACATAAAATTCGTATAGAATAAAATTCTTTACACACAGATAGTTTCTTCATCTTCAAAAATAAAATTTTGCTAAAATCGTGGGTCTTCTTAATAAAGAAGCTTCTTGTTGACCACATACATAGATTTCAAGAGTCGTGTGAATAAACTTCTTTGAACTACAAATTAATGTTATTTTGGTGGTCAAAAATATTTAAATATGTTCAATTTGTTAAAGGGTTAGTCATTTGTAACTAGAATAAAGATTGTTGTCTACATTGAACCAGCGACGTAACTAGAACTATTTAAAATTATGACTTCCTGTTACTAAGCCCGCATGTCTATACTTAACCACTTTCTGCTAAAACCATAAATACTGATACGTTTAGTGGAAAACTTGAAAACGACTTGTATTGGTATTCGTTTCACCGAACGGATTGATTTCATTCGGTTTTACAATTGTTTTTTTAAATATTGCAAATTTAGTGTACACAATAGTTACAATGATTCTGTTTTAACAATTTAAATTAGGTAATAAATGAACACTAACAATGATAAATAGCATTAGGTATTTTTATTTTTGCTAACGCTAGGACGCAAGCCTGTTTGTATCTGGGATGGTTCACGTGAATAGTAGCTTGGCATTCTCAAACCCGCGACGTCTTATAAACATTTTGCAGTTCACACCTCTTGATGATCACCGTTGCCGAGTTCGGTCAACTCCCAGATGGATCAATTTAGAAAAAGACTTTTTCTATCTTTACCTGGGCCCGAAAGTGTCATACCTTTGTTATTTCTCATTCTATAACACAAGTTTTTTAGCTGCTAACTTTAGGATCGAAGTAATGTATGTGATATTGGTTCTGTATATTTATTTATTTATCATACTAGCACAGGTTACTTACGCATATTTATAATACCTACTGTAATTTTATTTTAAAAATACTACCCATAAAGAATGGTTCCGGGTTTGTTGTTGCCTATAAATGTCTTCACCAATTATATGGAATTCAAAAATACTAGGCCAATGCAGACCGACTAATTTTAAGCCACTGAATGGAGTCTTGATTTGAATGGAGGTTTGTAATGATAAAACCAAACCTGATATCCTATAGCAAAAATACCAAGGTCTTTGAGGAGAATTTTAATAATAGTTGTATAGGATCCGTCAACGTAGTTCTACCGTACCCTCGATCGTTCATTAAGAAGAAACAGCTTCTGCAATCTGATTCTTTTTCAGCCAAACATCTTAAACTTACTTTTTAACTTTTTCAACCAGTTGCTCCTTCGAGTGATTACTTACCATGCTTTATAAAGCTACACCACTAGTATAATATATTTTTTCCGGGCCAAGAATTTCCCTAAACCGATCTAGACATCCAAGATCTAGCTTATGAAGGGTCAAAGGTTATTTCCAATTCCAAAACGAACTAAGCCAATCGGTGGATAGAACTTCTTTTAATACGGAGTTAAAATCATGTTAAAACTAAAAATACTTTGTAAATCCAGAAATAGTTAAAACATAATTTTTTTACAGTTTACAGTTTTGTTATTAGAATTTTACTTTAGATATTGAACTTTTCATTCGAGTATTGGGCACCAGCGCATATTTACAATTTTTCCTTATGCATATGCAATAACGTTTGCAAACAAACTCTCCTATTCGCAGAGGTAAACAATTATAATATGATTTCAGTCATACTTTATGTTTTAAAGAAAATGCTATATTTTAAAATGAAATATCAGACAAGGTTTTCCAATCAAGGTTGACGAACTGTGTATCAATTTACACAACAATAGGAAGCGGAGTTAATAGCGGAATCGGGTCATCTCGTAAATTTCTCGTGGCCATCTGAAACACGACTCGACGACGGCGGCTCTCAGCGTCTACAGGCTCTAGACAAACATGTTCGAGACCGATGGTGACAACGCCCAATTGATGACGATAAATTTGTTTGGTAGTCGCTAAAGAGTTTCCATGCAATTTAATTAAATGTAGGTTGTTAATGGTAATTATACAATAACAATAACAATGTTAAAAACATTGGTAATTATTTTGTTCTATGAAAACTCTTTTTATAACAAAATAATTTAAAATAAATAAATATCTTCACGCTATTCCCAATACAGGGGCCGATAGAGTTCTAGATTATTAAATCCTTTCGATTCATCTTCCACCGAAGGTAATTAATAGTAATAAAGTAATCTACTATTACAATAAAAATAGTCACGAGTGGTAGGGTCGTCGGAATTTCGAGTCAAGAGACCCGAGTTCGATCCCCAGTTGGCAGGCTCGTACCAATGGGTTGTTCATTAAGAAGAAACAGCTTCTGCAATCTGATTCTTCTTCAGCCAAACATCTTAAACTTACTTTTTAACTTTTTCAACCAGTTGCTCCTTCGAGTGATTACTTACCATGCTTTATAAGGCTACACCACTAGTATAATATATTTTTTCCGGGCCAAGAATTTCCCTAAACCGATCTAGACATCCAAGATCTAGCTTATGAAGGGTCAAAGGTTATTTCCAATTCCAAAACGAACTAAGCCAATCGGTGGATAGAACTTCTTTTAATACGGAGTTAAAATCATGTTAAAACTAAAAATACTTTGTAAAAAAGCCTTCGAAGAAACGACTAAGGGAACGATTTGTAAGCCGTAATGGAATACTGTCATCACGACAAAATACTCGAGAGAGAACGAAAAAGCCTTCGTTCTCTCTCGACTAAAATTACCACATCTCAATGTAGTACAGAGAGAAAGATTAACATTAAAATTTTGAGAGTGTACACCGGGATCGAACAGGTGAAAAATCTTAGGTGTTGTGATCTTCACGCAATTCCTATGCAGGGGTAGATAGAGGTCTAATCTAGACAATTAAGCCCCTTCGACCCACCTTCCACCGAAGAAATTTTTGGGACAACGTGACAGGTGGTGAGCCCGACGCCGTACATAAGTTTTTGAAAAACCAATCGGTACGAACCTGCCACCTGGGGATCGAACTTGGGTCTCATGACTCGAAATTCCGACCACCCAACCACAGAACAAAAATATAAAATATTAATAAAAGAAAATAATTGTGAATAAAATAAACACATGTAGGTACAACAACAACATATATGATACATACATAGACGTAATGTGAGGCGTACATGGCAAACAGACCATACAACTTAATGCTGTAGCCCATACAAGATTATAACAATGGCTCTCACTTGGCTTGTGGTGGCGAGTGACGTACCTGACGTCCACACAATCAGTGACAGGCTAATACAAGAAACGGCTGAAGACTATATATTAATTTTAAGATTGTAACAAAAAAATATTACATAGTCTATTAAAATAAAAGCACAATAAATTTAAAATAATATTAAAATAAGAAACAGATACGCAGCTAAGGCAGTGGTAATTGAAATTATGAATACTATTACATTGTTTCATTTTCATAATGTTAGGTTTAAGTTAATTAAATTCTGAAAAGAGTTTTATTGCAAACCTTAATTACACCAGCGCCGAGGATTCGCTAAAAGTAATTTAACTAAAACATACATTTAAAAGTAATATAAACATCGAGTGTCTCTACGAATGAGTAAAATATTTAAAACCATGTAAATATATTATGGATAAACTTAATTAGATTAGTTTATAATAAAATCTAATTTCCGAGGCCTTATACTATAATATAACTTTAGAAAGATTTCGACGTCTCTTTTCTTTTTAAATCACTTAAAACTCCTTTTCAACGTGACCTAGCGGACAAATAAGCAAATCATCAAAGAGTAGTAGCAGCATCTAAATTACGAAGTGTTTGCGATGTACCTTACCAGCAGCCACAAATAAGGTTTGTTCGAATATTGTCACCGCGTGTAAATTAAATATTGATCAAAAGTAAATGTAGACCATCTTCGCACAATTCATCCAGCAAATTGTTGCAAAGAGAATAATATATGGAATTTAACAGCTGACATCTCTATGACTTGTGCGTCGTACCCTAGAGTACGACCACTCAGATATGACACATGATGTGCTATGTGTCACACAGAGTGAATCCCAGTAATATTGAAAATTCCTTTGACAGAATTGGTCACCGAATAATGATTTGTGGACGTCAAACCAGCTTCCGTTGTCATACTTGCGCCAAATTTTCACCGGAGACTTTTTTTACTGTTTTTCGACGGCCATCCGAACGCCGGGCACTACGTTTATTTATTAACAAAATTCGTCCATCCACCTAGCACGTCTCGTTTTCCGTGACTTCGCGGATCTACTGTCAGCCGAAACACATAGGCATAGAGTTACAAATTGAACACCGGAGCGACGACGCATTAAGACATTTTTTCACCGAGCGAGTAACGTTTACGAGGCTGCATAGGCGCGACGCGGCAATGCGCCCATGCGCTCCACCCATATCAATTTCGAATAGGTTTCCTATCCTATTCGGCCGGCGCGGAGCGATTGCGTTTTGATCGTTTTGTGTGTAAAACTGTTGCCCTAAATTAAACGCTTTAATAATAGAATAGAAATAAAAACAGAAATTCGTCGCTGTTGACAGAAGCTACGGTATGTGAACAGGCGCGTGGAACGGATTTCGTTGTAATATTTTATGATTTAGTAGCTTGTGAGAGTAAATAGCTGAATGTAAACCGAAGCAGAAACCTGATCTAGCATTTCCTGTCACATAAGGTTTGTTCTGTGTGCTAATGTTATTTAACTAATATCATATGGATCAGCTTGCTTACTAATTAGTGGTACGAGTGAGAGGTGTCTACTGCGAACTAATCAGGTGGCTAAATAATGTAGTCGTGACGGCGTCGTTAGTGCTCGTGAGACAGACGTTATTAATTAACATTATGTTCCCTGCCTGCGACTCTCGCCTATTCCTGTCATTATTCCTTCTGTGTTTCCAGTAACTTCAACCGATACCAATACACTATGTATTGGTATCAATTCATAAAATATTACCAATATATTGCTTGTATCGGTATCAGTTGGTGGTATTAACGTGTGTCCAAAAATCATTGATGGTTTAAGAACTTAAGGTTTCTTGAAATCCAGAAATAGTTAAAACATAATTTTTTTACAGTTTACAGTTTTGTTATTAGAATTTTACTTTAGATATTGAACTTTTCATTCGAGTATTGGGCACCAGCGCATATTTACTATTTTTCCTTATGCATATGCAATAACGTTTGCAAACAAACTCTCCTATTCGCAGAGGTAAACAATTATAATATGATTTCAGTCATACTTTATGTTTTAAAGAAAATGCTATATTTTAAAATGAAATATCAGACAAGGTTTTCCAATCAAGGTTGTCGAACTGTGTATCAATTTACACAACAATAGGAAGCGGAGTTAATAGCGGAATCGGGTCATCTCGTGAATTTCTCGTGGCCATCTGAAACACGACTTGACGACGGCGGCTCTCAGCGTCTACAGGCTCTAGACAAACATGTTCGAGACCGATGGTGACAACGCCCAATTGATGACGATAAATATGTTTGGTAGTCGCTAAAGAGTTTCCATGCAATTTAATTAAATGTAGGTTGTTAATGGTAATTATACAATAACAATGTTAAAAACATTGGTAATTATTTTGTTCTATGAAAACTCTTTTTATAACAAAATAATTTAAAATGAATAAATATCTTCACGCTATTCCCAATACAGGGGCCGATAGAGTTCTAGATAATTAAATCCTTTCGATTCATCTTCCACCGAAGGTAATTAATAGTAATAAAGTAATCTACTATTACAATAAAAATAGTCACGAGTGGTAGGGTCGTCGGAATTTCGAGTCAAGAGACCCGAGTTCGATCCCCAGTTGGCAGGCTCGTACCAATGGGTTTTTCAAAAACTTATGTACGAATTATATCGTTGGCTTGGACATAAAGACGGCGACGGGCTCACCACCTGTCACGTTGTCCCGAAATTATCTTCGGTGGAAGGAGGGTCGAGGGGACTTAATTGTCTAGATTAGACCTCTGTCTACCCCTGTATAGGGATTTGCGTGAAGATATTAATTTATAAAAATAATTTTACATCAATAAGTGGTTTTAATGCCTTCAGAACATACGTATTTACATAGATTTATACATATTGAGCCGTATAAGTTTCCCATTATCGCCACGCAATTCGCGCATCAAAGATGCTTATGCCAGCAGTCCGCTCAATTCTGGAAAATTATTTTGGTCCGTTCTTTGATATTATTATTCAACACTTGTCGTTACCTAATTACATGCAGACTTTTCCTTTAGTCGTCTCTCACGTTATCATACAATCAAATCAATATTTCAGTCATTGACTTGTTATCTTTCTCTATTTACCGTACTACTAGACCAATTTAAGAAACGTCAAATCAATATTAAAATTTCAGCTCCGGTGCAGATATTTTAAATTAAAGAATACTAAATTGTAAAAATAAATTTCCTGCCACAGATGAAGTTATTTCAGTGAAAATAGGCGCATCGGTCTGCCCGCGCCCGAATATTCTGCATTGATTTACACATCGGCATATGTTGTCTGCGCGAGCGGAGCGCATTTCACGTTCCCATCAGGAGCGTCGTCAGCTCGGCACTCACTCTCATTCAATGCAGCTGTAGTAAATAGTGTGTTTTATCCTTAATTAACTATTTATAGTGCATAGAATATATTTATGTAAATGCTAAAATACTTATAGCAAAATAGAATTAGCAGATAAAGATTTTGTTTTAAATAATCCGCCTTCATAAAGAATACAAAAAAGCAAATATTAAATATAAAATAAAAAATAAATATAAATATCTTCACGCAATTCCCAATACAGGGGTAGACAGAGGTCAAGTCTAGACAATTAAGTCCCTTTGACCCACCGTCCACCGAAGATATTTTCGGGACAACGTGACAGGTGGTGAGCCTGTCGCCGTCTTTATGTCCAAGCCAACGATGAAATTCGTACCTAAGTTTTTTTTTGAAAAACTCATTGGTACTGCCACCTGGGGATCGAACTCGGGGATCGAACTCGGGTCTCTCGACTCGAAATTCCGACCACCCAACAACTCGGCTTAAATATTAAATATACTTTTTCTTTTAATTAAAAAGCATAAGATCACAAAGTCAGGATCTAATGACTTAGAAAAAAAGAAAGAAATTTTAAATAAGGTCGTATTTTTTATGTATTTAAGTTCAAAATTGAAGATAATAATTGTAGATTTTGATAAAAAAATATCATGGATGGTCATAATGGAGAATACTATTACATTTGAGAATACCAAATATTATTTATTGTTTTATAACAAAATTTTTATTACTATAAACCACTACTATAATTAAATACAATATTATTACAGTAAAACACAAACAGTACATAACATAGAAACAGCGGCAGATGGGTATACAACTTGAACTGAAATCTCGTCATAGCCGGTACAGTCGAAGTGGATATCAGTAATCGAATCTCAAACAGAGATTGGTCGTTTGCCGGACGCTGTTTAGATGCTGCGGCGGAGCCGGCGACGGACGGACAAAGAGACAAACGAAATTAATTGGGGGTCATGCGCCAGCGGCGTAATCCAATCGCGTAGCTGTCCGGTTTCACTACGAGCCTTTTACGCGGAGCCTGTGTAAGGAACTTGCACGAAGTTCAATATCGCAATTAGATTACACGCACAGAATGTTTGCCGCAAAATTTTCAAGTCTTCTGTTCTGAACTGTACATAGTGCTTAATAAAATCATACGCCGCTTCGTAGGCAAATGCAGAAGATCTTTAACATTTACTTGAATAACTTTGGGACACTGGATGTTACAAATTAATGTTTCTATTGGGTTTAAGTTGCTAAAGCTTTTAAAAATTTATTTGATCCTAAAATAAACCTTGTACCTAAAGAAAACCTATGGGTAAATATTTTTAAATTAAAACCAGCCTGGTCTCAAATATTACTGCCGCAACAACTGAATTGCAAAAAGCAAGACAACACTGGAAAAAATATTTTTTATTGAGTAGCTTTTTAGTCTCTAATAACTATTATTTTAATAACTATTAAAGAATAAGTTACTTATTTAGAGTACACTAATGTTTGGTAAAGAAACAATTTTTTTTAACATTCATAACTGACGTGAACATCTATAGTAACACCGCGTTGTACGTACCTTTGGTATTTTGACGCGCGTTTGGCGACACCATTTCACGTACAATGTCAATTTGCACAAGAGAAACGTTCGAGTCCGGGACACAGCGCCTCATTAGAGGCGAGCGGTTGCAATTAAACCGTGCGTCTTTTGAGCCTTAACGAGCGACCAAATTGGAGCCCGCCCGCCCAGGACACGTGCTTTAATAAAATACGTTTTGACGCCGCGTAATATATATTTCGCTTGATTATATCGTTGAACTTATTTCTTGCCAAATTCCTGGATGAACAAGTAAAAATTGTTGTATAAGCATTAAAAACCGAATCATTCATATGGAAGTGACGACCTGAATTACATTGCGAAGTTCCTTTGGACGCAAGTTGCTTCGAAGCAATCTCTGTGGCTATCTTTTGGGCTTTATGGCCAGTGCAGTAAAAAGCGCCAATTTCGATACGCTATTGAAGAGAAACGTTTAATAAAAAGTACAATGTCTTGTTATTGCCTATTCGTTTAATTTAATAACAATATCTCGTGTCTCTTAGTAAGCCGAAGTGTAAAAAATGGCTAAAGTCTGTTGACTAAACTCTATTTCATATAACCGTGTATGGTTACGTAAAGATCACTTAATGCAACGCTGTCAGGGTATTGTATAAGTTAATTGTATATACATATTCACATAAACAATCATTAATAACGCAATATTTGTCACTTTCCACTTTTATACCTTCGATATTTGTTAAGAAATTTACTTACAAAACTTTTAATACCTCATTATATTTAACAACTTTAGTTAGGTTCCATGTGTTTCCATAACATGACCATATGTAAAAAAACGATAAACATTTTCTTATTTATATCTTTCAAAATTTTCCAATACTGGCGTTGACAGAGAGACAGTGCGTAGCCTATTTCGGCCAACGTAACAGATGGTGAACCAATCGCCGCCTTATTCCATGCCAATGGTGTGATACATAGATAAGAATAATCACATGCGTTGCTCTAATTTCAAAAAAGTAAAGTTGTTATTGAAAAAGTTACTTCGCAACATTCCGCATGCAAATATAAAAAGGTATAGGTTACTTGGTCCGATGAGAAGAAGAGCACCACCCTCCCTCCCACAGATGCGTGCACTAATTCCACTGTATGCACCACCACCACTACACTCATACCAGGTAACATATACCACCAACGAAAACGCAAAATGCGTTTTCGTTGGTGGTATATGTTACCGTGGAATTATTGCACGCATCTGTGGGAGGGAGGGTGTTGCTCTTCTTCTCTTCGGACCAGGTAACATATACCTTTTTATATTTGCATGCGGAATGTTGCGAAGTAACTTTTTCAATAACAACTTTACAATTAATTTCCGCAAATTAACGCCTGAGTCAATTAACTATTTCAAAAAAGTAGCTAAACCGACAACTAAACAACGAAGGAACAAACAGCCAGTCCAGAGACAATGTAGAGCTTAGCTTTGAAAGCTGGTTCACCACTAATCAAGATATCGGATCGTCGACGATAAACACTGTAGATACACAAGTAGACAAAATATACAAACATTTAAAACTACCAATCAACCAGGTGATCGGAATTCGAGTCAAGAGACCGGAGACGGGTGCTGGTCTCATACCAACGAGTTTTAACAAAAACTTAACATAAGTTTTTGTAAAAACAGTGACGGGCTTGCCACCTGTGACGTCCCAAGAATATCTTCGTTAGAAGGAGGGTCGAAAGGACTTAATTGTCAAACCCTTTACTTAATATTCTTTTTAAACTACTTATGTAGAAAAAATACACTAAAACTGTATGTAGAAATTTAAAATATTTGCAAGGAACGAGGCTTCGCTTCGCCGAGAAGTTGGTTTCGGAGGCGGCTCGTTAGCGGCCCGGCTGATTGCCGATTGAGCAGCAATTGGCTTGATTGACGCCGCCCGCGCCCGCTCCACCCTAACGAACCCGTTTCAATAGCTGGACGTTACTAGATCAGACCTCAGGCTTGAGGTTACTAGATCAGACCTCATAAATGACGGACAAATCGCAAATTACATGAATTATACCATAACTATTGGATGGATGGATTAATATGTCAATAAGTTACTTATATATATATATATATATATATATATATATATATATATATATATATATATATATATATATATATATATATATATACATATATATATATATATATATATATATATATATATATATATATATATATATATATATATATATAAATAAATATAAATAAATATCTTCACGCAATTTCCAATACAGGGGTAGACAGAGGTCAAGTCTAGACAATTAAGTCCCTTTGACCCACCTTCCACCGAAGATATTTTCGGGACAACGTGACAGGTGGGGAGCCCGTCGCCGCCTTTATGTCCAAGCCAACGATGAAATTCGTACATAAGTTATTTTTGAGAAACTCATTGGTACTGCCACCTGGGGATCGAACTCGGGTCTCTCGACTCGAAATTCCGACCACCCAACAACTCGGCTATCGTGACTTATATATATATATGACTATATATATATATATATATATATATATATATATATATATATATATATATATATATATATATATATATATATATATATATATATATATATATATATATATATATATATATATATATATATATATATATATATATATATATATATATATATATATATATATATATATATATATATATAATATACTATATGTATACACTGGTACATAAAAAGAAAAAAAATGGTAGCATGAAATTGTGTGTACAAAAGTACCGCTTATTTCTTTCAGCAGACATAATACAGTAGAACTGTTATTAGAAGATAGATTTCGCGCGAACATAAAAATATACATATTTATAATAATATATATTCATCATAAACGTACATAAATAAAAATACTTAAATACGAATGTATATATAAATAAAATAGCAACAAGTAAAATAATTTATATCGATAAAGATTCCATTTTATCGATAAAGCATTTGCGGATGTCTGGTAAGAGAGAATTTCACAATGTGACTACATCGAACGGAGAATGAGAGGAAATAAGAACCGCTTCTATATGCCGGAAATTTAAAAGAGATTCCATGAGGAATCCACAAAGAGTAAGAATCGGTCGAACGAAAGAGAACCGGTCCCGTAGGAAAGACGAAGAGTAGATGTTGTAGAGAAGATGTTGGTAGGCGCCGGATATTAAAAAGCACACATAGCAGTTGTGTTAAATTTCAAGTAGGTAGGGATAATTAAGAAACTTAATTTTATATACGAAATCATAACCAGACCCGAAACGTCTTGGAAGAAACATAAAAAAGTATATGTTACTTTTCTGTTTTTTGTCGATGACGTTAAAATACATGAAAACGATACGAAATGACTAAAAATGAACCTGATATGCAAAAAGCTAAAAATGAAAATGATTGTGGAAATCTTTCATTATTTTTGTTCCAGAAACCCTCTAAGCGAGCCCACATAATACAAATGTTCATAGGTCACCACATTTTCCGTATTCTAATGCAAACTTCGGCCTTTGTAATTATCATTAGTAGTAAAAGGAAAAGGTTTCATTAATAACCCAATTTTTTCTTGGTAATTTTGATTCTCTTCTTAAACGCAAAGATCCTGGTTACCCTACATTACAAGTAGTAAATTTTTGCACGGTTCAAGAAAATTATTGATAAACCTCATTTTTGTTCGACAGTTAATATCATGCATTTTTAATCATCGATTTTCGGTTCATTATATTATATTATACACATATAATATCTGCGTATAAATTAGTTAAACATTTTATGAAGTGCTGTAAGATTAAAAGAGTTACCCGCGGCTTCCTTTTCTGTTATCCTTTCCGAGACACAAATAAATGAACTTAGAAAAATTAAAGAACTATATTACTATGCAAAGAAGCGTTTAAACTATCAATATGACAAAAATTGGATATTTATAAAACTAAAAAAAAAAACATACTATGAATATGACAAAGAACTCCGTCAAAATGAATTTATTAAGTATAACATAAATTGGAATTGGAATGGAATTACATAAACATGTATTTTATTTATTATTTTTAGTTTAAAATAAAAAATATTAAATTTTCTTACCAGTACATACTTTCTATCATTTACCTAATTAAAGTCGACTCATGTCCAAGCTCCGTAGATGTGCTACGTGCTACGAGTTTTCTGATTGCCAGTTGACTCGAATAATTTGACACGATTGACGTGGACGAAGCTCTACGGATCCGGTTCGTTTGCAGGGACACGGCATCCATATATTGATTTATACGTGTTTGGCTTTAGAAACACCAAACTGAAATATTACCCAAACACTGATGAATTCTGCTGTAAAGGAGTTTCATAATCATCATTATTGTCATTACATGTAAAGTCCACGCAGGATATGGGTCTCTCCCGTTCGGGAAGATATCACTTCATATCCAAAATTGGCAAGCGGATTGACGATTGCACATTCGACGCGTCGGCGCGTAACCTTTGCTCTATTTTTCACGATGGTTATCGCACCATGTATTGGTTGCCAAGTGGATCCTTACGATACGGATACCACCCTCTGGTATATTCTTAAGCCGTATCCACCCCCATATATAATATGCTCAATATATCCATGCGTACTAAAGCTAAACGTTTGTTTAAGATTAACGTCGCTTTTATCCCCGCACATTTACTAATCGAATGGCGCAACACCTCGCATTAATTCATGTGTACATATTAATTAGCTTCAAGAAACATTGTAGTAGTCTTTGCGCAGTAAAACCGCAATCCATCATATCGTGACAAAAGGCGAGTAATAAGGCAACGGCTGTTTCCGTGAGAGTGTTAATATTGTTGAAAGAGTCTCAATCAGGGAAGACGTGTAAGTAAAGTCGGAGAGCGACCGCCGCGGGAGTGATTCGAGCGAATTACCTTTACCTGGAGGCGCGGGGGACGACTCGTTAGTTGTTGTTTGCTGAGTGACGCGGGTCAATCAGCAGAGACATGCACGGAACCGCACTTCTTCATCCCCCTCCGTCCCTCGGCCCCCCGCTCTCCCCCGTCGCCCCACGTCGCTCGTTAGGCCGCGCCGTCTCTGTCAACTGTGAGACGAGCTTTATCGAATCTACGACGCACGAGCCGCGCCGCGGTCGGCCCACTCTTCGCTTCTAGTTTGGCGCACAACCACCGGTAAACAAGGGAAATCAGTGTAAAACGAATTTATATTTCCTTTATGAACGTCAAATAGAGGGATCAAAGGCTGCCTACTTTAACAGATACGTTGATTGTGTAAACATTAATTAGACAATATGTCGTCGTTAGGAAATAGTTGTTATTAATTTCAGTGATAATTATACTTATCACACTTGTCAGATGTCGAAATATGGGTGGTGATTTGGTTAATTAAGTTGAAAATTCCTTTCTTTAGCCTGTTGTATAAAAAAAACCTTGTGATGCCACTGCGGTCCATGTGATGTGGTGGGCTTTTGAAACAATTTTTAAAACATCAGAAAATTTAATTACATATTTGTTTTTATACGGTTTTAAGATGACAGTCTTATTTAAATCTTTAACGCTGAAATGAAACTATATGGTGAAAATGAGTTCAAACTCTCTTTTGCACAATTTATAATATTTTTACTAATTTAAACAATTTATATTACTGTGTTGGTACCGGCATCGTTATTTGTTAGTGAATCTTAAGCGTTTCATGTGTGAAGAAACAATAATAAATCGATTGCAGATAAAATGCGATCTCTGCGTAAATTGTCTGGGAAAATTTTTGGCCGACCCTACTCTTAACGAAGAGTTTCACAATATGGCAGAGTTGAAATGATTTCTCTAAAACGGATGGTGGCGTTTTACGCACGTCCAACGAATAAGTGAGGAACGAATAGAGAAGGAAACATACTGCGCGATGGTAAGCAATAAAAGGACTTTTGAAGATCATGTAGACAAATTGCTTGAAAAATAGTACACAAATATCCCGATTTGGGTATAGAGAGACAGTTGAAAATTTGTAGTGGTTGTGATTGTTTGATATTTGTTTATATTACTTTTTATTTAATTATGAAACAAGGTAATTCTTTCAAATTACAATAGACGTGCCAGATAGAACAAAAATAAAATTTTACTATAAACTAGTTCCCACCAAGTTTTCCTAGGAACTATACAGCGCAATTATATTGATATCAACATCAACAGAGTTGCACGATCATTGTTAGAAACAGGGTCAGGAAACATGAACAAAGATGTTACACACGTATCATAATAAATAATTAAATTTGTTAAAATAATTCTTTCCTTTCCATCATTTACATATTTGGTCTCCCTTTCTCTCATTAATTAGACCGTGTAAATAAAAAAACCCTGTCTACCCTTTACGGATGACAGAAAAGAATATTTAATTCCCCGAACAAAACAAACGACTCTGGTACAAATTCTGCTGCCCCACAATTGAATTGGTACTTCTATTAGGAAATTACAGAAACCTTTCGGTCCGTTAAAATGGACACAAAGTTAAAACGATATTTTAATAAATCTCTTTATGATTGTCATACATTAGTCTGCGTGATGTTATCGTGTGTTTTTGGCTTCTAACAAATGCATCGTATATCGATTTAATGAACATGGCGGCGGTAGGTAGGGGGTACGGCTATACGAAACAGTTAATTAGTGGCGAAATGAAGTAAAAACTTCGCTGCCGTCCTAAATTAGTCCTTAGCATTTTTTAACGAATCCAATTTAGACGGGCCGAGAGACGCCGTCGATCGGTTGCCGCGTGCAAAACTGTACTTTTTGCCCCATTCTCAGGTAGAAAATACAACGGTCCGGGGCCATTTTCATAACAATGCGCCCGCGGCTTTCTCGGTATACTTTTTTGGGTGTTCGAAACGTTTGACAGACACGCTATTGTCATCGTTAGATGACGAACTAAAAACCGTGCCTTTTATAGATAATCACGGCAGAGATCGAACGCGATTCGAACCGAATACCGAGGCGAACGGACGCTAATTAACAATTTTTAATGAGGCCGAGACGAACACCCCATTTAGGTTATTTTTTCGAGTGATGATAATATTAAACGTAAATGGGCTTAGGAATCTTACAAGATTAAACAAAGAAATGAACGAAAACCAAAATATCATCAAGTCGAAGAAAATCTTATCAAGACTTTGGAAAATATAATTCACAAATATTTATTCTATACCCAGAACTCTACTACTTGTATTTTTATATAATCACGTAATGCTCTAAGGGTTACAATTTTAAAGTATTAAAATTCCAAAATAAATTTTTAGTTACTGTTAGTGTAGCATTAAGCATTAATTATTAAGTAGTATTAAGAACCATCCGAAATTTTCTTTCCCTTACATTACAGCAATTCTTACCTAACAGTACTGTCATTTCAATTGCTGTAATTTAAAAAAAAAAATTTTGCATTCGGAAATGTGCAATATTATATTATAATATACATCTCTGTAAATATGAATTTCCTTAAAGTGACGCCCAATAAAATTTCTTCAACATTACACGTAACGCTTGAATACAAATATTATTTAAACAATCCAACCTGGGTGTATTGAAGCGCATTAGTTTCGCAAAAACTCAAGAATTACTCTATTTGAATATTTCGTTTTCGTTTTGGTTCCCTCATTACTGGAGTTGATAGACCCAAAGGAACAGCCGAAAATTAAACGTACACTTAACACTCGCAACATAGTCACGATAGCCAAGAGGTTGGGTGATCGGAATTCGAGTCAAGGGACCTGAGTTCGATCCCCAATCGGATAGGCTCATACCAATAAGATTTTCAAGAACTTTTGTATGATTTATATCGTTGCTTTGGAATTTGGACAGCGACGGGTTCATCACCTGCCACGATGTCCCAACAAAAATGTTTCGGTGGAAGGTGGATCGAAAGGACTTAATTATCTAGACCTGTATTGGAAAAGGTGTGAAAGACTTTTTTAAACCAGCAATGAGTATTGTGTCAGTACTGACATATAAAACCCCTAGCTACATATCTAAATAAGAACGCGGAACTCTTGACGAAGCTGACAGACCATTATTGACTTATTACTGCTACGAATGAACGCCTTATAAGTTAAGAGAATATCCTTAAATAGTAAAATAACCAATTACACTTTCAAAAGGGGTCGATGTAGGTCGTATTGAGATAAACCGACGTACTTATATGAAGTAATTAACGAATCTGATAGTATATATATAGCTTAAGAGGTATGTAAGGCTCGTGAAACTTGATGATCTCTGGTTGATCAGTGAGGGTGGATATGAAAAGAAAAAGAAAATATCTTCACCAATTCCCAAAACAGGGGAAGACAGAGGTCTAGTCTAGACAATTAAGTCCATTTGACGCACCTTCCACCGAAGATATTTTCGGGACAACGTGACAGTTGGTGAGCCCTCGCCGTCTTTATGTCCAAGCCAACGATATAATTCGTACATAAGTTTTTGAAAAACCCATTGGTACGAGCCTGCCACTTGGGGATCGAACTCGGTTCTCTTGACTCGAAATTCCGACCACCCAACCACTCGGCTATCGTGACTCTGAGGGTGGATATCTTAAGTATAATAACAATATTCGTAATTAACGCAAACCACTTACCTCGTATAATCGTTTTTGCATAATATCATCCCGCCTTTGAAATAAAATGAACGCCCCATGTCCGCGAGCGCTTGCCCGCAGCATGTGCACTTCAAGCAGCCGTGGTGCCAGTATCTGTCGAGCGCGTGCAGCAGAAACCTTTCTACAATCTTGCCACCGCAGCCGGCGCATTCTTTGAGCGCTGGATTGTTGTTATTGTGGGGGTAGTCGTGGCCGTTGGCTGCGAAGGCGGCCTCCGGCGATGGCGGGTGCGGCGAGCTGAGCTCCCCGTACCCGTGGTAGTGGGGGTTCATGCTCAACGCGCTCGCTGCCAGCTTGACGGTTTGAGCGGTGACCGCTCGCGCCGACCACCACAACTACACGCCCTGTGGACAAACGAAACATAGGTTGTTAAAAGTTTCGTCAGTTACTTGCATATACACATATACCTATTCGGCTGATTGAAATATAGTTTCTTTGTCAAACACGGTAAACTGCCATCTTGTCTCTCCTAATGCTAGTGCTAAATTGGTATACGTTGTTAAGCATTAGAAGATATACTTTTCTACAATTATTTTTAAATATAGATGGGGATGGCGATCAAGTAATATTAAACATTCGTATAGTTACGTATAAGTTGCATGTTCATTTGTTACTTTCATTAGTACTTTGGCACAGCTTTATGATATTGCAGTAGTCTTGAGCAAAAAATAAGTAATTGAAGTGCACTTCTTTAAACTTGAAATAAAAGTATTGTCATTATTGCTCTCTACATAATAGAAAACAGTTATCATTAAGCATGATACGGAGAGAAGATTTTGAAATATTTTCCTCTCAATTGTCTGGATACAAATAACAATACCTATTGACGGGCATAGAAAATATTTTCCAAACCGGTGGACCCTTTGAATCAAATTTTCTTCTTGGCCTTTCGGGTAGCGAGCAGCGTAGGCCTGCGGGCGGCCGCGTTTATAAAATTTTCCAATTAGCAATTTCATACAATTAGAACCGGGACAAGAGCTACGCGCAGCGGAATGCGGGGAGCGAGGAGTGCGTCAACCCGATCCAATTAGCTCGCGGCCGGCAGAGCGGCGGGACGCCGTCTGAGCGGCCCTGTCGCCATAAAACTTAATTAAACGTTTTAAAACAAGTATTCATTAAAGAATAATCAAGCTTATGTAGTCATAAATAACCGGATTGTCCCGCGCGGAACTGGTGCCGTAATTAAGACTGCACAGAGTTGATCAAACGCACTGATTTGAAACTACCCTTCATTAAGAGAACGCGAGGCGGGCTCGCCAGCTTCCGCTGCGGTGCAGAAACTAATTAAGAATAACGGACGCTTTAAAAGCGTAATTAATTTAGATTGTAATTCTATTTCTCTGAGACCAAAGTAGACAATTATTTTAGTAGCCCTTTCTTTTGCAAAGATTCGGTTAGTAACTTTTGTTACCATTAAAATAGCTAGTGTAAAATAGAAAATAGATCAGTAATGTTGTTATTCCAATTGTTCGTTTGATTTCGAAGCGATATTTAAAGACTTACTAACAACTCTCAATATCGTTGATGTATTTATTAAACGTTGTCAGTAGTTGCAAATTCGTTCGCCGGTGAACGGTCCTACCGTTGAGCGTCGGAAGCGTGTGGAAAGCGATTACACGTCGACGGCTGAACCTAATGAAGGCAATAAGGGTCAGGTATTGGTAGCGTGTAGAACACCCCATGGCCACGTTGCGTGCCTACTAATGAGCGGGCCGTCGCGTGCGCACCTATCTCGCTTCGTTAAATCGCTCCGAGTACCACCGATTTACAGTAGTCGTATTATAATGTCTTTTTGTTTGATTTCGCAACACATGTCAGAGTTTCGGCTTATGAAACAGGTAGCCCAAGATAATAATTATTTGTTTAGTTCGTTTTCCTTCGTCTTTTTTTCCTTCGTCGTTTTTCTTTCGCCATTGAAATTAAATGCATAAATATGCATTTTCTAATATATTTAAATGTGTTAAAAATATCTAAAATTAAATTATTGTCACAAACTAATTTTACGAATTTTATGGCATTATGTTTATACATATCTGAATTTTCAGGTGCTTTCAAACTCGACATTTAATTTTAAGTTATTAAAATTTAGTGAAATATACGCCATGAATACGTGCAATTTTTTTGCTGTGTAATTACTATATTACATTATTATATTACCACACTTTTTGTTCGCATTCGGTCGTAATAGGCGACTAAGGGACAAGCCTTCACAGTGTCAGTAATGATGTTGACAGATGGATGGTTCCAGTGTTTAGACCAAAACCTCAATGACGACCTTCGTAGACAAGTGGTTTTCAGCCAGTTTATCGCCAGCTCTGAGGTCCTGGGTCGGGTCACAGTAGAAAACACTTTTTCTACATTTTCTCGGGTGGAGGCGTTTGTAGTATCCTCGTTGTTTCTGTTTCCATAACACCAGCGCTTAAGCTACTTGCTTTGGGTTCAGAGCAATGTGATGTTGTCCCTATCATGTATGTATTTATCAACGAACCGCTCACATATATATCAATATTTTATAATACTGATGTAAACTACATAAAATTAAATATTGAAACAGTTGAATATAGCATTATTAAATGAATATTTGAAACAAATGGACACAGTCTAATAACAATAGTATCGAAGTAGCAAATTGTTATTACTCGTGTCAAATGTTACGTGGTGCGTGCCCCGTGCGGAGGGTGGCCTGGGAACAAGACAGGTGGCGTTTTCATTATTCAAGCTCCATTGATTGGATACTTTGTTGCCGTTTAAAAATCTTATTAGCAACCGGCACGACATACGCGGCGCCACGATGAGCCCTCTATTTGCCTGTTAAGTGATTTTTTTTTTCAATTACAACGATGAACTGCACATTCGAATGTTTAAGGACGCGAAACTGTAAGTCATCTTGTTAGTGGAACGTTTTATTTCCTCGCTTTTCTACGACGTTCCGGCGTTCGTTAGGGACGCTCTTCGATGAGTTTACATATTTTCATAGAACGGCATCGCGCTATAATGATAATACCTACAGCACTTTACTGTATCGACGTGTTCAGTTTGAAAATAAATATGCTACATGTTATGATGGTAATATAAAAATTGCTTCCATTCGTGTACGTAGATTTACTTAAATCATAGCAATATTTGCTTACAGTTTTTCCACTCTGTGTTTTGTAATAAAAAGAAGCCAATATCCCTCTCTACCAACCCTACAAATTAAAACAACTTCGATATATTTAAACAGGCAAACTTTCAAACATTAATAAAAATATTATGATTAAAGAAAATTACAAGAGGATATGTGGTCTGCCATGCATAGGAACAGCGTGGCAGTAATACTTTCCATTGATGCGATGATAATATTAATGTAAGTTAATTTTACAATTCTGGGGTAAGCAGAGGTTTAGACTATTTAAGTCCTTTCGACCCTACTCTTATCGAAATATCGCCTTCTTGTTATTGAGTATCGCCGTGGTCCATGCTATTGTCTAAGCCAACGATACAATAACACGAATAAGTTATACAATGAATGTAAGGCACATACATATATAAAGTAAAAGTAAAAGCAAGTATCCATGACTTCAGTATTCATATGCAATCAGGGTAATAATTCATATAAAATCAATTCCAATACAGGGGTAGACAGAGGCCTATAGAATGAAGTCCTTTCGACCCACTTTCCACCGAAGATATTTTTGGGACGTGATATGTGGTGAGCCCGTCGCCGTCTTTATGTCCAAGCTAACGTTATAAATCGTACATAAGCTTTTGAAAAAACCCATAGGACTGGGGGATCGAACTCGGGTCTCTAGACTCGTATTCCGATAACCCAACCACTCGACTATCGGGACTGTTACTGGTTTTGTTTTAATTTCAACTAAGCAACTTACACGTATCGGTCACCTCTTTTTTAAGTTCTGGTTTGAACGCAAACACCCCAGCCCCCCGCCCGCCGCGAATAACGTAATTAAGGCGAAACCGCCGGCGAAATTAAACGCGAAAACGGAATGAGAATGTGAGCCTAATTAGAGCCGGGAGCGGGGACGGAAGACGTTGCACCGGCGCCCCCGCCCTCACACCCGTGCAGCCGCTAACTCCTGCATAGGGTTAGGGGGATTGGAACGTACATCATACCGTCTTAGAGTCACGTTACGCGGGACCTTATTGCATTTGCATACAGGAAGCCATTATTATATATTAAATAAATCTTGTTAAAAGATAGTAGAACAAACTTTTTGTAGATAAGGTTTTTATTTAAATAAATACTTTAAATGTTATAAATAAATAAATATCTTTACGCAATTCACAATACAGGGGTATACAGAGGTCTAGTCTAGACAATTAAGTCTCTTCGACCCACCTTCCACCGAAGATATTTTTGGGACCGTTGTCCCGACACAGACGTTGACAGAGCCCTTTAAATATTATGATATTCCTCATATAGGTCAATGATTAATTATAATCAATAAAAAATAATTCTACATTTTCATTTTTTTAAGTCATGGCTAAGGTTTGACGGCCGTATAGATAAAATGTTACCACCACCTAGCACCATAAATGGACATTCGACAAGTACTTGTGCATGTTATTGACAAACCACAACAAACAGGGTCCACAGACTACTGAAATGTCTTATGGTGCCCTATAAAGGGCTACCTCTGCAGTAACTTTAAGAGTTTAAACTGTGAAGACATTTGAACACCTCAGTTTTGGGAATATGCTTGTAAGCTCATTTGTTGTTTGAGCTTAGCCGTGGATTTTTGGAAACCGGCCCTTTTTATGTCTTCATATCGGTAATAGTGCCCTGGAGGACGTAGGGTTTTTCTGCGAATATGATTTGCCCCTATTCCGGTCGCCACAGCAACCGGAATGATGATGACTTCTCGTCCTTAAGACACTGTCGCCCGTCACCGTGCTCTACCCGACTCTGACCCACCGGCCAATTTTATGAGATGGCTTTAAACCTTTTAAAAAAAATAATTTCCGAATTTAAACAAATAAAATGTGATAATAACAATTCTTTATTGAAATAATCCATGTTTTAACAATTAAAATTGTAGTAAATTGTAGCATTTCAGTTGCACAACAATAATTTAATTCTTCGTTAATCGTATAATTTAATAAAATCACGTGAAAGCTTGTTTAGAACTATGAATATATAATTATTACTATTCCAAAAATATTGGTGCTCGGAATCGGCCAAACCTCTCATTGGTAAGCATAAAACCAATTCGTTTTCTCTCACATCCGTACTAATTAAAAAACTGCGGACAAATTGGAGCCCACTCTCGCCCACGGGAACATAAAATATCCATTCCATTGACGGCTCGCGCGCCGTTGATTAATTTTATCCGTACGATTGCGATTTTAACTTTTTCATTACTTAATTGTCACGCTTCATTAAGTAGGATTCGGTTTAATAGAGGCATTATCGATGCTCGAAATTAAGTAACAAGCGACACTGGATACACTTTATTTATAATTTGCGTGATAATTTAACACGGATTTAAAATGTACTCCGTTAGACACACTATTGAAAAACGGATTGTAGTTCTGTATATAAATACTTGAAGAGAATAACCTCCTTCATCAACAAATTCTATGTAATATGTGAGTGAGATGTGTGGTGAGATTTAGTATTTAAATGTTTATATAGGGGAAATGTAAAATTTATGTGTCATACAAATTTTAGGTTTTTGCATTCCCCTATATAAAGCTGTTTTAAATGCATTATTATGAAAACAAAATACTGACAGTTCACGTTTGCCAATGTCAAACATATAATAATTTGAAGTCAATGAGTATATAAACACTACGTGTTTGTTGTCAAACATTCTTATGGAGTAGAGATTGTCTATAAATAATTTCAAAATGCACCTACTTATTAAGTTGCAGACGAATTTCGACCCTTCATCGAGCTACAAGTAACAATATAATAATTATAGGTTTACTAATAATTATTTCTATTATTATAAATTAATTATTAATCAATAGCTTAATAACCGCTAACAACTGAAAGAGAGAACATCAAACACAACTGCTGGCGCATGACCGATCATTAAACATATATAAAATAACATAAAAAATAGGCTGAATGCCGAATCCCGTTACTCGCTCTCGTGAGTGTATGAATGACATCAATCAAACAGTTATCATTTCGATGACGAATAAATTGCAGCAATTCAACTATTACTTAGTAAATTTCAATCTATATAATTAAATTTGATATGAAATAGCCATTCTCTCTACCTAGCATGTGAAAAGCCAACTGCTGGACTATGCAGACGGAGCAGTAAATGCATGACAAGTGACAACCTCCGTGGACGAGTGGTGTACAAACCGGTTTTCGTGGTTTCCTCAATCATGAAGTCCCGGATTTGATTCTAAGACAGATAGTAAATTACTTTTCCACAATATTTCATATCTGGGTTTTGGGAATATATCCGCCAACTACTACTATTATTTTAGGTTAAAATGGTACGTAGAAGATTTTAGTGGATTAAGTAATAAATGATCTGACATTTTAGAACCGATTTAGGTAAATAACACCTTAGAAGTTATACCTCTAATGTGCTTGTGAACTTAATAACAAGAATTTTTGGTTTTTTATCCAACTTAACTTTGATTTATTGATACATTATTTATTCGCAATGAAATACTTAATAGGTTCAATAATACTATTCAATTTATAAAATGTTTACAAATTATAAACTTTTAAATTTTGTTAAACGTATTATAAAAATTATGCTTCCAATAAGAATGTTAAAAAAATATTTTGGAAATCACGTCTAATTATTGGAGTGCATTTTAATTTAGTCAATGAAAACGACAATTATTACCAATTTATTACTATAAATAATACAAGGAAAGTAAAGCCATAAGTTATTTTAAGTAAATGAGTTATAACAGTACTTATACTCGGCTAATGTGTAATATTATTTGCATATAATGACCGCTAATGGCCCCAGCGTATTATTCATCGGACGTGACCTCAAAATGGCGGCAAGAACCGTTCGATGGCTATAGTTTTGTGTAAAATTGATTTTGTTATTGAGATGTATTTAAAATTGCCATGAGGCATTATAAATGTAAGTGTAAGAGTTTCCAAGGCATCTCCAATTGTAACCATATGCAATAGCATCATTCGAAACCAAAAGGTTTCCCGTTAAGTTATTATTATATACTTGTAATCAGAGAAAATCTAAAAAAAATACGAAAAATAATTAAAAAGCACTACAGGACTACTACAAGTAAACTAAGTAAACTGAGAGATAACCTTGGAGGAAAATGCTTTATGCACGAACATGATCGGGAGGCCATCGAAACGAACAGTGTCGGACTCGGATCTCTGAAGGAGAAACATACCGACTAAAAACCATACATGGGATGCTGTTGACCCAGAGGCCTTTACAGCTTCATCTGAGGAGACCTACGAGAACGAAGGCCCGCAGATGACTGTCAGCATGTCTACGATACACAATGTTTTGTACTGCAATTGCCTTTGAGAGAGAGCCCTAGGTCCTGCAATTGATATTTTCTAGATTTTTTTCATATGGTTGATGGTATTTTAATACTTATTGCATGATTACGTATTATATATGTATAGACAAAGTTATTATATAAATTTTGAAGAAATGAAACTATGTTACATACTTTATTTTTATATGGTTTAAACTATTATCCACAGTCACCCGAAAGGTGGCCATAGTGTGATGAGTAGGAACACACATACTATTGCATAAATGATAACATTAATGTATATATTCAAGCGCTCCATTGCAGGAAAACTTTGAAAGCCTGATCTGCAACAAATATTATTTTCTGTTGAAAACATTACACTTAAGCAGATTGTGGGGAAGCATTAGTCTTCGCAGATTGTGGGGGCCGTGCGATAACCGATTAATTTGTCCTTCGACATCAAATACACACTATTAACATTACCACTAATTAGTGTTATAGTAATTGCCGTGTAATGCAGCTCTAGACGTTAAGGCTGTAGTCAATTAATGTGCGAACACTGTTTAGTCGATTTTGGAGTGAAATACAACACTAACTATACATATTTTTTTAATATCTGTGAATTATTATAATTTCAAAATTAATATTTAACTTTTAAAAGTTAAACATTAACATGTGAAAATGGTCAATGGTTTAATTTAATGTCATTTAAGCATTGCTCCAGGTAAGATCATTGATTTGTAATAAATTCTTTAAATGGATATGTTTTTGTAATATAAAAAGGACACTAAACAATATATTATCTGAAAAAAGAAAAAACTACATTATTGATAGTTAATTGACTCAGGCGTTACTTTGCGGAAATTCATTGTAAAGTTGTTATTGAAAAAATTACTTCGCAACCCTCCGCATGCAAATATAAAAAGGTGTATGTTATCTGGTCAGAAGAGAAGAAGAGCACCACCCTCCCACCCACAGATGCATGCACTAATTCCACTGTATGCACCACCACCACCACTACACTCAAACCAGGTAACATGTACCACCACCGAAAACGCGACACGTGTTTCGCCTCAAAACAAGGCATTCTCAAGCGAGTAGACTCTACGATGAGCGACCGCAGAGTCAAATCTGCGGTCGTCTCTAACATATACCTTTTTATATTTGCATGCGGAGGGTTGCGAAGTAATTTTTTCAATAACAACTACATTATTATAAATTTTCCTTACATCTATTCTTCTCAATTTATTACATCTTATTTTTAACGTAGTTTGAATTATAGAAAAGAAATAATACTTTACTACCTACGTAATATTAATAATAATAAACCTTATAGAAATCTCGCCTTATTTCTAAGAGGGTTTAGGATGCGAGCAAATGCTTTAATGTAAGTAAAAAAAAAGAAATTGTCGTTTTTTATGTTTATTTTCTGTATAATGCTTTTCTCCACAGCAATGCACGCGATGTTCATCATCCAATGTGTAAAATCCTAAAATTTATTCTCGGACCTCAATTTAGTACCAACTTAAATTTGAGACACGTAGCAACCGAGTTTACGAGATTCCCAATTTGGACATCATTCCATAAAAAGTTGTCTGACACATTTAATTGTACATTTATCAAATTCAACCGATGTTTTACGTTGATTCCCTTCCATCAAATTGTAAAATTAAGTTTGTTACGAATTGATCGCAGAGTTCTAAAACTACGGAATTGAAGAGCCAAGGTGCGCGTGTCACGAATGTTAATCGACACGTTTTGTTCCTCAATAATGGCCTAAGATTTGTCAATGTTGTCAAACAGGTGTATCGCGACGAAAAACACGTATAATGACCATACAAGAGCAGACATTGTCTTCTACAGATCGCTCGCTCTCCCCCGCAATTAGAAGCGGCCGAGTGGTTCTACATCGAACTACGAAGGCCGACAGGTGTGATAATAAAATTCATTAGTTTTGTGGCAGCATCAATTAAATAATTTTACTTAGGGAAAAAATTACAAAAAATATTTTTTTCAATCGTACTTTTCGACTTTCAACCTCTTGTGGATGTAATTTACTCATCCCTGCATTTTTTTTATTTCATTATTCATTGGATATGAAAATTTCACTATGATCCGTTGTGGTAAATATCACTACCTTGAATACTAAATCTGTCCTCCCATGTCTATATTTCTTATAATTTCACAAAAACGAATTGTATCATACTTACTTGTTTTACTTATTAGGTAATCATTTCACATTATTTATTATCGATTAATTGAAAAATCGATAATGTCAATTAATTAGAATACAACTCTATTAAATGCCTCATCCATATATTTGGCGGGCGGCAAGTTTTCTCGGTCAACGGAGCGGTTCGTCACGCCGGACTGACCATAATTGTACTTCGCCCGACAAATATATTAAGTATTCGTGATAAAAGCGAGCGGTGTGTAATTTTCGAACGTTTCGCCGCAAACGCCTGCGCGCGCCCGGGGCGCCCCGGCTGTGCGCCATTGATGCTGAAGTTCACTGCAATCACTGTATATTACAGAATCAATCTTTTAACGCCTGCATACATCACATATATACATATCACTAAGAGCATTGCGATAGGTTTGGCTCGTAGGTATTGTGTAATAGTTTATTCTGCAATAAGCTGTAAACTTTTTTTTTAAAGTATACAACACATCAAATGTAAGTACGTTTCAGGTAGGAATTATTAGATTAGGTAGGTACTTATAGCTTTTTATGGGATTTCGGTGAAAAACGATTCTACCTGATAGTAAGTGATTTCTGCAGCCCATTATGAGAATGGAGAAGGGTAATTTCCAATTTATTTGGAATTTTTGGATTTACAAATTATATGGTTACGGACTCTCAAGAATAGGAAAGAACATTTGTAAAGAAGCGGGGCTAGCACAGTACCTAATAGCATTATAGGAATAAGTGTGTACTTTTGTAATTGCTCCAGTGAAATGAAAAATAAAATATTCTTTCTTTTAATGCATTGTATGCATTGTTAAAATTGAACCTTTGAAAATCAGTAAAAAAACAGGAATTTTGCTCAACATTAGTCCGAAGCCTCCGTATGCGTGTGAAATACTTGACTGAAGCATCAGACATAGAACTCTCCATAGCGGAATTGGTAGTGACCTTACCTTCGAAGCTAAGGCTTGCGGATTCGAATGCCGCTATCTCGCTCCCGCTCGAGGAAAACATTTGTGCGATGGACATTAATGTTTGTACTCCAGTCATGTTTATATGTGCACAGTAATGTTTATCTATGTAATTGTATATGAAGTCACGATACGCGAGTGGTCGGAATTCGAGTCAAGAGACCCGAGTTCGATCCCCAGGTGGCAGGCTCATACCAATGGTTTTTTTGAACTTCTGTACGAATTATATCGTAGGCTTGGACATTAAGACGGCGACGGACTCACCACCTGTCGTTGTCCCGAAAATATCTTCGGTGGAAGGTGGGTCAAAAGGACTTAATTGTCTAGACTAGACCTCTGTCTACCTCTGTATTGGGTGGGTAATTGCGTGAAGACATTTATTTATTTTATAATAATTTTAGTAATGTTTGAAAGTTTGCATGTTTAAATATATCGACGTTGTTTTAATTTGTAGGGTTGGTAGAGAGGGGTATTGGCTTCTTTTTATTACAAAACAGTCACGTTGTCCCAAAATATATTTGGTGGGTCGAAACGACTTAACTGTTTAGACCACTGTCTACCTTTGTATTGGCATGAAGACATTTTTTTCATTATTTAATAGGAATAAAAAGCATTGCGGCATACATAAACATCACGGCCAATTAGTTACTTTTTAATATTTTACATTCCTAAGTATATATTGCTTCAATATATTTCATTTTAGGCTTTTGTTTCGAAAAGAGCATATGAATGCGATTAAATTAGCATCGTTTTACTTTGTAGGCATCACCAGTCAAAAGACAGTCTATATGTCAATCCCGAGCAATGTGAACAAATTATCAAAGTTGCGGGGTATTATCTCAATTGCCATTACCGATGTGCAAATACTGATAACGCTGCACCCATTGTTCGCGCCAGTCAACGGACTTTACACAGGCAAAATCTTTATTAAATAAATATTTAATTGGACAATGGTCCACCCCATTTGTATCGCTAGCGCGCTATAATTGCAATTTAAATATTATTTATCTGATAATTATAATAAAATACGTATTGTTTTTGTTGTTTTATATTATGAATTAATTGAGACATTAAACGTAATTTTAAAAATTATTAATAATTAAGCTGAGATTAAAGCAACACGTCACATCTATTATTTTATCAAGTTTATTCACTTATAAAATACATCAGCACAATTAGGCAAACAAAAAAAAATCATTTTTCACGATATTTCATAGACTAGCCAGTAAGGTTACGTTATTTTAACTTGCATTTAAAAATTGATCATAAGGAGACTTTTATTTTTTTCATTGATATCTCTCTTTCCTTGTTTCCCTGTAACAATGATTTATTAGTGGTTCGAGCTCGGATTGACGAAAAATTTAAAAGTTTTATAAGTTCGATAAATTTTCAATTTTATTATTAAAAGTTACTTTTTTCGTGTCAACAGGCAATTGAGGTGCAATAGATAAAAAATGGCTAATTTTACACCGCCAGAAATTATTAGGGCAGATGAAATGAGAATAAAATGGTCATACGTACAGATCTATTGCCTTACAGACCGACTGCAGCAATCAATTTCAACGATTCATCACAGTATTCGGCAGTACCGCTGAATGATTCTCTTGTGAGGAGTTGAATTCGACGCCAATTCGGTAAATTAGTATCATTGAACAATACAATTATCATTTAAGGTACGCTGTTATGTAGGCATCGCTTCCAAAGGAGTGGTTATTAGAATATATAAGCTAAGAAAGTTCTTTTTGAAAGCAGTTCAATTTTCAAAAGTTCTTGTTAGTGCATACAAACGTAAGTAAGAGTACGTAATGAATAACTGAATACCGTACGTAGTGAATAACTGTATACCGTAGTGAATTTACGTACTGGAAGGTTCCAGTAAGTAAAACTGAGCCGAATGAGTACGATATGCGTACATATAACCTAACTTAACCAGTCGATAGAAACGTTTCAAAGACCAATTTGTCTGTTATTATGCACTACCTATTTACCGGACAGTACATAGATAACGGAAGAACCTCCTACTTTTTTTAAGTCCGTTAAAATAAAAAAAAGAGATTTTTAATAAAATTTCACTAAAAACTTCTTAAAGTCGATGTTAAAATATGTTGTACTTCATGTCTGATTTTTGTTTGTTATATAAACCTTATTATTTATAATTCGATTCGAAAATATTTATTTTCGGCTTTTTTTATTTCTTTTCGATTCTTGATTACTAAGAAAATCCTTCGTAGAGCAAGTACCTAGCGCCACGTCTTCTTGACAAGATAGGCACAGTTTACCTATCGCTGTTCTGTTGCTGCATTTATATAAAATATTTTAAGTACCTCTAATTAAGACAGAAATGGGGTATTATAAATGCTAATAATCGTCTATACAACTAATAAGTTTCTTAAAAAATTACATTTTCATATTATTTTATATGATTTCCTTTTTTTATATTATGAGGATAAATGTGAATCACTAACTAAATACAGTTAGGATTAAATTATTCAAGTTAATTGTTTTATTATCCTTAAGCATAATTAACGTAATACAGACAGTAAAAAGAAACAAAGGTAATCTTTGTTTGTAGGTAACTAGGAGCGCAGAGGTACCATTTTAATTAGTACCTGCATTAATTACGTTTTCATAATTAAAAGTGTAAAAGAAAATTAAAAATATACTTTATGTGAAGTCGGCAACGAGTTAAAGTGTATGTGATACATGAGCTATTGTATTACTTACAAATTAAAGTATTATTGTAGTAGCATTTTTATACTTACTGGTACTAATAATTAGTTATTAGTAACATATTATTTATATATATACACATAGGCACATTGTGTAAAGTATACTGTACCGATGGCTTGGACACTGAGAATACGACAGACGTAAATAGAACCAGTCCCGTTGTCGTAAATAGAATTCAATAAAAGACAGGTCAAAACTCATTTTAAATTCGTGTCGAAAATGTTTACCAAATCGTGTCCCAGTTAAGATGAATAATTACGAAATTTTCTATGTTTACCGTTTCATTTTAATAAAAAAAAAGTTAGGACTCTTTTAAATAACTTCTTTTTTTAATAACTGTTAAAGCAAAACGGTGAGGTCCGTACCGTTACACGGCAAATGCAATGTCAACCGCAGCGTAAAACTTTGCGGCGCAGTCCCGCGGCTACTTTGAAATTATTTTTTACACTGACGCTATTTATTTATAATACCCGATTAATAACGTACTTTGATTAACGCAGAACGCTAGCGGCGGTATTGAATGTATAACGTCCAATTATAATAAATGTTAGCTAATTTCAATCAAATAATACCACTAATTAGCTGACGTGGCGGGTCTTTGTGCCAGCCGCATAACAAATGACTCCATCGATATTGTTGATGGTAGGCTTATTGCGATCTCGTTATTTAGATGTCGGGGTTTACGAAGTCACGACATCTGACCATGCCCAATTGAAGTGATCGGATTATTTAAATATTCGTTTTATTAATTATCAAATACCACGATCTCCAAAAGTCACGATAGCCGAGTGGTTGGGCAATCGGAATTCTAGTCGAGAGACACGAGTTCGATCCCCAGGTGGCAGGCTGGTACCAATGGGTTTTTTTCCAAACCTATGTACAATTCATATCGTTGGCTTGGACATAAAGACGGCGACGGGTTCAACACCTGTAACGTTGTCCCAAAACATCTTCGGTGGAAGGTGGGTCGAGGGGACTTAATTGTCTAGACTAGATCTCTGTCTACCACTGTATTGGAAATTGCGTGAACATATTTATTTATTTATTTACATGTTATAACTGGTGGCAATAACCTATTATATATCGTATAGTTCGGGTGGCTTAGCAAAACGCGTGGACTCAAATGCATCGCTGTATTATATGTATCAAATTAATTTCATGGTAAGAGTAAAATAACAGAAAGCAGGGACTTGCTTTTGAATTTCGGCAGAGGAATATTTTATGTAGCACAAAATCGTCCAAGGAAACAATTAAAATCTTCAAATTTTAGAAGCATTTCATCCAAAATAAATAAATGACAATTGAAAATTATTTGAACTTTGCTAAACAGCACAACATCCTCGATTAATTTTTTATTAAAGACAGCAAGGTATCCTTTGATATTTATTTAATGACATCAAAAACTAAAGAGGCTCATTCTCTAACAAATTGCTCAAACGGGATGTTAATCGAGAGGTGGGCTCATTACTGGCTCATTAGTCCTAGCCTGGGGCTGCTGGTGTCATTCACCCGCAGAGTACCTACCTACGTTTGTTTTTAAACTAATTAGAGTATACACCGGTGTTTTCTTTCGCTTAAAGGTATTGTTACGATTTTCATTACGCGAAACGTTCCCTTGATAATTGCTACACGTGTCATTGTTATGACTTTTGTAAGATGAGTAACTTTCGCTAATTGGCTGGGAGTCTTACTTCGGGGAAAATGTTACATGGTATAGCAACCATTTTCGGAATTCTCGATTAATTTCTTATGATTTAATTAAAATAACAACTTCAGTATTCGAATTCGAGAAAATATAATAATGGAATACAAAAGTAATTAAATTTAGTACAATGAAGCATAAAAATTATAAAAAATGCTCACAGGGTATTGCTTGTAACCGTGTACTTACGTAAATCGTTAATTTAATTTTAGATTTTTAATACGTTTCAAAATTCTACTTGTCGGTTTTTTAGTTCTTTATTTAGAAATTAGCTAAGTTTAGTAAGTTATAAACGCATAATGAAGAACTGCGACAGTGTTTTTAACAATGAAAAAAACAATGAAATAACACAACTGCACTGAAATAACACAAAGCAACTGGTAGAACTGGTAACAGTTATGTGATTAAATTAATGAGAAAAAATGCTTTTAAAATTTCAACTGACACGGGCGAGATTCGAACCCGTGACCTCTGCCGATACGTGGTATGGTCGCGGGTTCGAATTCCGCCCGTGTCTGTTGAAATTTTAAAAATATTTTTTCTCTTTAATTTAATACAATTTCTTACGTCATAACCTCGCGCAGTCAATCGTACTGTAGGATCGCCCCAAACAAGTTGGAGTGGCGACCTGTACATTATTTCGGAGTCGATGGATGCAGCTGCATTCTTCAGGACCGAATCTTTGGTTTATGGTTTTATCTTAACCTATTCAATTTTGTAAATAAACGAGACATTGTGGACAAACTAACTCTTTTGTAAAGTATAAAGAGAGCAAAAGATGGCTTATGAGCTAATGGGTAAATGAAGTATATTTTTTGTTCTATACACGAACTGTGACAGTGATGGACAGGGGCTTGGGTAAAGAAGCGACGGGTGGTCTGCACTGGAATTTGAACGAACAATCACTATTTTTAACTGAATTAAAGTTGAATCAAATTATCAAATCAAAAGAATTTTAATGTTGATTAAAAATATTATTTAACAGAGATACGAATCAACTAAATATATATCCGGGGAGTACAAGGAGTACAACAAGCAGTGAATATTTAACTTCACAGCAGTTTCCAACGTATTTTAACAGAATTATGAAATGTTAAGATCATTACGTCGTCACATAAGTTATAACGAGGTGAGTGAGAAAAAGTTAGTGTTATTATTGGCTGCGTGAATGTCATTCTCCATTTGAAAACTTGAACAGTTTAAAAAATTTTGACTTCTACTAGTTTATTAAGTAATGTCGATTGGCGAATATGAGTGAACCCTATGCCATGTAGTGAGCTTTTGCAGGCCATTATGTATTTGTTTGCATGTATGATAGAAAGATGTTTGTCAGAAAGAGTAGGAAATTATTTACTTTCGCCTTTTTCAACACAAATGTGATTTCATTTCATAATTTTTCTAATCTTTGGTTCTAATTTCTAGTACTTCGTTATGGTCTTTCATCATTATAATTTGTATGAGATTACCTAAAAATATTCCAAAATACCATTGAAACAATACCTTTCATTTTGAAAAGATAATAAAAAAATGATTTAATAGAAACACTGGATGGACTTGCAATAGTTTTGTAAACATGAAGGGTACAGGATGAAATCGTGTTTGTGTTATAACTTGAGAAGTCGGAGGTGATTACCGATGCTTGAAGAAAAATCATCAATTTAAAATGAATCATTAAAAAAAGTTAGATCAGTTATTTAGTAAGACCAGACGAACTCGAAAAAAATTTCACAAATTCTGTTAATATATATACATTTCTTCAGTAGAGTTTCACACATATCATTAAGCAGTGTGATACAGTGGAATATAAATAATATTTAAATACTAGCGGTATAAAGATACTTAATGTTATTCTTACACCTCAACGAGCACTATTCGAACGTCGTTCCGGTCACAGAATGTTGAGAACAAAGCAAACAACGTGGACATAAATCTTGAAGTTGTAATGAAGCGTTATTGGTACGATAATAAAGCTAAATTGATTAGCGTGGTCCCGCGCAGGTAGACCGCATTCCGAACGCTCGCCGTACCAGCGACCTCCGCCGTGCCTCACGGAGCGCGGGACGCTTAGGGTTGTCAAATGCATCAAATATTACACACTTTTATACACACATACATTACATACTTTTATACACATCTATGTGCGAGGTATATCCATACAGACTTAAAAAGAAAAATGAGTTTGCAAACCGTCTTTGGTGCTGTACACGACTAGTGTGATCGTGAAAAAATAAGAACAATATAAACTTTGATATTAAAATATACTCTGAAACAAAGTAAAAAATATAACTGTCGTAGGCTGTTTATTGGTAATCTTGTCTGGTGTAGTGTCTGTCGCGGAATTTTTTCTTGGTAACGGGATATTTACAGGTTTTTTAAGGTCTAAGAATAGAAATATCATAAAGACAGTAGCTTTACTATGTACGTACGTATTTACACAATACAAAAAATAGTAAATGTAATAAGAAACATTTCAACCTTCAGAGTGACAAACAACCCTAACGTTTGAACGTTGTCATAACGTTAAACGCGGATAAACTCTCATTGGGGTTCTACTCTAAAGTATAATACACTTATTTCTGTGAGTGTTGGACAGATATGTTCCCACGTTACAATATACTACAACTGTATTTTACAGATTAAAAAATTAGGTTCCGTATGTTTGTGGACGCAAAAGTTGAAGTTATTTGATGAATTGTCACGAAATATTTACACAACGTTGCATTTCTATATTACAGTGATTTCTATGTATTTTAGCTCTGGTATTTCCTACGATATCCTTAACTATTATGTCTAACGATAGTGTATAATTATTATATATGGCTTGAAAACTGTTAAATATTATTATTGAAAACCATACTTATATTGCGGTACAGCCGCTCAGAACAGATCCTCTCCAAAATATTTTTTTTGGTCCACGCGGACCATGCTTAGGGCGGAAACTTAGTTTATTAAACAATTGAATGACATCAAATAGTTAATAATGTCTCACGCAAGTTTCAATAATTTAATTGAATGACATGCTCTATTCTTATACTATTATTTACCTGCTTTTATATTTTACTTTAAATAATATTTCATCTGCTTTATAATTCATATCAGATTGCTCAGAAGCGAAGCCTGGACAGGTTTATCTCGTGATATTAATTATTAATTTTATAAAACTTTGCAATTAAAACATTGGTGTATTTTAGTTAAAACTGCATCTGTCGTGCACTTTGGTATATTTTTTTTTCTTAAATTAATACTTAATAACATTTCATGAACATATTATAACGGTCTGTAAAAGTCCACTGCAAGATATAGGTCCCATAAGAGAGGGCTGTCCATGATATTCAATCCATAATTTCTAATATTTATCGAGTTATGTCCACAGCCGCTTACATTCTCCAACTTTGTCCTTTAGCCACCTTTTAAGACAGCCACGGAAAGACATAGGATGATATTCAAATGGCGGCATTGATTCTCAAACACGGCTACTTGCGGTTATATGGTGGTGATTATTATGGTTTGGTGTCACTTAATAATAATGCATTGTGTTCTAGTCAATGAAGCGATGCAGATGTCTGCTGTAGATGCGAGGAGGCCTTATAAAGGCGTTTGACCGGCGCTAGTCTAATTGATGCATGTTGCGTTTCGCAGCACAGCTAACATGTGGCAGTTAAATATTAGAAGGCAACTTGCTGGTGAGTGAGACGAACTCGATCGGAATGGATCCTACGTGACGACAAAAACGGTTCTAACAGCTAACTTACATATAGAAACTGGTTAAAATGTCTTTTGCAGTGGTTGGTGCAGCGTATCCGTATGTTTACCCGATGCGAATGGTAGGCTTGAGGAAACTGCCATTGGGGTGAGCAGTACATCCATAACTCGCTCTGGGCCAGTATCGGTGTACTAACCTGGTGATACCAACACAATCATCGACATTACTTCCACAGTTGCGGCGTTTCGATGGGTTGGTGGCGGTTACACAGGTTTGTGCACTTGATATTTTCCAAAGTGAGCGAAATGCACAGACTGTATAATGTAAATTAACTAATGCCACTTTTGTCGTTGAACGTTTTACGCATTGACATTCGCGACTTCGGTTGTAGTTTGTGCTTATGCTCTACCAAGGAGCCATGCTCACTTTATCAGAAAGCCAATATTACAATGTTAATATTCGCTCATCCACACATTTACTTTAGGGAATTGACAAATAAGTGAATATTATCGGGTATACCATGAATATATTGTGAAAATTTACAAGAGGAAAGGGAGTATGGACTGGAACAATTCACAAGCGAGTAGTAGGTATTCGTGTTTAGTGCTCAAGCCGGACAAGATAATGCGGAAATTATGTAATACCTCCAATGTCTGCTTAAACTATCGTATAAAATAAGTTATAAGGCGCACACGAATGAAAAATGTACCCTTCGATTATTACGACCAATTTTTCAGAAGACTTTATGATAGACAATTTAGAATGGAGAATTTTCTTAATAAACTAAGTTCTTAACTTATAGTTCTTATGAGTATCCTACAATTTAAGGCATATCATCAGAATGCTTACCACGACTTACATTCATCGCTTTAATAATAATAATAATACTAAACGTTAAAAATAAATCACTAAAAAGTACACAACCGCTGGCATTCGATTCGTTGCAACATAATTGGATACTTAATCTTTGAAGAACGTCCTTGCATTATATTTATCTTGCTGAGTCCCGGCGCAGTAGTGACCGTTTTATTGAGAGAGCGGCTGCGTGGGCGCAAATAGTATACCTACACACTATAAATTTATTACGGTCGGCTATAAAAATAAAACCAACACATTTCCTACACTTTGATTTGACCTGTTTACACAGATCAAAGCACTAGTAAAATAAAGTTTATCAAATATCTCATCATAAGTTTAGAAATTCAAGGAAACTATAATAAATGATAATTACGCGTGCCTGTGATGGTCGTGCAACAGATCAAACGATATAACTAGAAACTAAAATCGATAACTAACATGAAAAGAGATAATAAATAAAGAGATAATAAATAAAAAGCCGATCGATATGTATCATATGACGACACATTGAATTTAACCAAGTACTTTAATTAAGTCAGGTTAATCGAGAATAACATAGCAACGCGATGGTATCGCAAATGAGAGCAATGTAGAAACGAAGACCGCGCAGCCGCCAGCCTCGCGTGATGGCATCTCAGTCAATGAATGAACGCCGATCGGGCTTCCATTCAAGCAGTTTGGTCTCGCGTTGATTACGGCGCGCTTACTTCGAATCTTATCTACTACAAGTCCGCCGGAACGCCGGGCGTGCGACAAACAACGAGTGTCCCGTCCGGCTGCCAGCACACAAAAACTGCCCGCCGATAGTCACCGACGAATTTCCTCTTTCCATTCACACCTTTTTATAGGCTTTTTTTTCATGAATGAAGTCGTGTCTGGGATAATTATTGAATTTCGACAATTCGTTACGAATATCGATGAGCCGGAAGCCTATCGGCGCGGGTGATTGCGTCCAGCGATCAAATTCCAACGTTAAGAAAGTAATTTTATGGTTTTTAAAATGAATTTTACATTTGACGGAACATCCGTCGTGATTTCGGAACATGTTCATTATTGGCCACGTATAGCAAGTAATAACGGTCCGTAAGAATCCGTAGATGTTATTATAGTAATAATATCTGATTTTCTCAACGTAAATAGTAATTTGTTTCACGATCTAAGCAATTATAGAATACAAATATGAAACTATAATTAGTTTCTAATAACTGTTTACCGATGCAAGGTATTAAATCTACAACAAGCACGAGCTGCAGTCGTCGGACGGATATTAGAGCGGCATTATAAAACGAATCAGTGGTAATAACGCAGGGGATCTAATTAAATTGCCGCCGATAATAATGGCACTCGGGCACCCCTCGCAGACCCCTCGACATTTATTATTCCTGCAACAGTTCCCTGGATCATGGTGTCGGTTTGTATAACGTGTACAAGTAATAAATTTTTCTATTTGGTCTTTAAGACACAGATATTTTATGTGTATTAGCGGCAGAATATTTATTTGTTTTTAAATGGCTACCTTTAGCGCATAGTCGTATAAAAACAATGTTCCACATTAAATTCTTAGTTCAGTCTATCACATTCAAGTAGTAGTAATGTTTAATGTGTTCATAACTTTGTAAAAATGTTTTATAATTACTAAAACATTGAGTAAAAAAATAACAAAATATCTTAAATTTTATTTTCTAGATATGACCTTTTACCACGTTGACGTCAGTAAGAAATCAAAACCACCTTTACCTCGGCTACATAGCCGCGTTTACTTATGTCGAATTGCAATTCACGGTAATTCAGAGGCGCACCTTTATATTGTTATATCTCCATTTCATTTCATTGCTCGCTAGGGACTACATCTGCTCCACCCCGCTGCCCGTACCCTTCAGCACCCGCGCCCTTCTCCCCACGTCCATTAGTGTTTTGTGAATGATTTAAAAGCTCTTTCGGATAACTACTCTGTAAGTGAGTAATTTAAGACTTGCTTCCCATTTTATCAGAGCTCCCTAATTTTGAGTGCGCATTAAAACATTACACAGAGAATTACGAGACTAACAGTACTAAAGCACCTGGAAGCGGCACCTATTTTTCCTGAATCGGATAAATGCCGCCTTTTATCTTAATAACGACACGGATTATTTTTTAATTTAAACTTGTGGATTCTGTACAATAAAAGAATTACAACCTGTCATATAAATTATAACTACTTCGAGTATTGAAAAGTATTACCGTAATACCGTAACAGTTGCTATTAGGATTTTCTCGATAATTGTTTATTTATTTTTAACCGACGTCAACCTTTATTTTGAAACGTCTTTTTGCCATTTTTAGTATTGTAAAGAGATTACTTCGCTAAAAACTGCAAAAAAGCGTTGCCAATATAACAGATTCAAATTTATCGACACTTAGCGCCGATTTCAAAGACATGAGTAAGTGGTGTTTATTACAATATTTCTTTTTTAAATAATAAATATAAAGTTTAACTAAGAAATGCATACTCTGTAGGCGGTTCTTAAGGCGGAAGTGATAATAATAAAGTATATCGTGTTTTCTAAAAAGATTTCATAGGCATTTTTATCATCACATAAGTACCCACGTTTTCCGTAGAAAGAAAAAAAACTTGAATATCTAAGCAATTTAAAAGCAAGAGTAGGAGGGCTGAGCGTGTGGCAGTGTCGCTACAAGCGAGCACTTAGTACTCGTTTAGGCAACGCTAACACGTTTTAACAACGTCATTTCATAATACGGTCGGCAAACGTATGAGCCGTGGCTGCCTGCCTACTAATGTTTGGCATGGTTTTGTAGTGTTCTTTGTAAACAAGAGCTTATGAAATTGTTTTGGAGTGTTTTCTGTTGTTATAACAATTATGAACTATGTTAAGAAATAACGATAGGGTTTTTCGAGTTTTAGGTTTCAATTAATTATTCAACAGATTATAATCAGTGGATATATAATTGACGATAACTTTTTAAGCTAAAATTAATCTTTAAAATGCATCGCCGAGATTGCATTTTTATTTTATTGTATAAATAATGTATTATGTTTGAAGATTTAGTATAGACTTCTAAATAACGTTCTGTAATTAATATAAACACTATAACGACGTAACTTGTAAATTGACTATGTCCTTGCAAATATACAATTTTAATTTCAATTTAAATTTGACCTCTGTGAACGAGAGGCATACATACCGGTTTTCGAAGTGTCGCCAGCTCTGAGGTCACGGGTTCAATTCCTGGACGGTTCAATGTAGAAAATCTTATAATAATTATCTCAACAGTGTCTCGCGTCTGACTGTTAGTGGTACCTCCGCTGTTTCCGAAGTAACACAAGTGATTTAACTACTAACTTTCTTGTCTCTATCCTACATATTATATTATTATTTATTTATTAAAAATGAATTTTCCTCCTTTGTATATGAAGAAAAATGGTAAAGATCAAATATTACTATGTACGTGACCGTTACGTACAAAATATAAAATTGTAGCGTATGTGTTAAGGCATTAAGGGTTATAATTTTTACCAAAACTTGATGCTGTAAACGTCAAAAAGAGACATTTTGTGTCGCGAATCTATCTGACTATAATTTATATCTCAAATTTGCGTAGTATACATAATATATTCTTACCTAAGGCGGCAATAGAACAATGGTAATGTACAAACGTTATAAATCCGAAGCGAGTTTAATATTGCGTCACTGGCCACTATGAAAACGGAAGAAAATCCGTCATCTCCCGCTCGTAAATAATGCGTGTCGGTGCGTAGGTACATGCAAATGAGTTATGGTAATTTATTGGCGGGGATGGGGCGGTAATGATAAGATAGCGCTTTTGTTGCGCTCGGTCCGCAGACCGGAGATACGCCTCGTGGAATGGGCGCCATGGGTTGCCAGCTAGCCGGTTTATGGAAGGATTTCCCGCTATAATTTTATCCGCATGTGGGTAAAGGTGATTTTTTTTCTAAGCTGAATCTGGCTGTCTGTTACACCAACAGCATTTCACACAAACATCAAACACACAAACACAACATTGTTAATCGATTAATATTAAAGTAAATTTATATGTGAATGTCAATTAGAGGCATGATCAATATTTGCACATTTTTTATCAAGATTATTAATAAAATCTGAGTTATAATCAGATAAATGCGTAATGCGTAAATGGATATTGATATTTGATTAAAATAAATTAAAATTAAATAATCTATTCGCGTGCTTGTTAGATATCTTTGAAGGTTTATTGGAATTAAGGCAGGTTTATTTGTATAATATTTAGACTCTGTTACAAAATGATGAATATTTTTTATTAAAGAATCCGACATCGTCTATCGATACATAACTTTATATTATTAAAAATAAAATATTTTAAAAAACTTAGAATTTCGCGCACATCTTATTCAAACACTCTCTGTTTTAGTAAATTGGTTACCCTAATGGTCCCACAGTCCCGCACCGTAGCCGTGCGATCCAATAATTATTTATGGGAAAATTACGAAACAAAAACAAGAGTTTTCACTTACAGCGTTTTAGATTAAGAATGGGATCAGTCAAGCAAAAGCAGTGTGAAAGTTCATAGAAAAATTTTATCTTTGAAATGTAAAGCAAAATAATGATTATATTATCATGACACGTTTTGTTATGCCTTATAAGTGACAAATATTTTACGTAAATTGATTATGCTAGGCTTTTAGTATTAATTGACTTTATGGATGCTGATTAATTGCATATGTATACCTGCGAGAGGAATATTTGAAGATAAATAAACATTTTCCCAAATATGAAATCAATATGCGACTAAGGGTGGGATAATCTAAATTAATATGGTTTTTATCCATAATCTAAAATGATGCTATGGGGTATCAGCGATACAATTTACCTTACTTTATCTATTTAAGATGACCTCGTCAATGTTCTTGTGGATGAAAGTTATCGATAAGAAAAATAAATTTAACATACCGGTGACGGGCAGCAGCTAACAGTATCTATGATGCATGTTAACTGGTTGTAATCGCCAATTTTCTTATCAAACGTGAGAATAATGGCAAATCTTTTATGGGAAGAGGTTTATGTTCTCTGGGACGTCAAAAGAGTTTTTCTCCAGCACAAGTAGATATAAACAAAACAAAAATAAATGTGTAAATGAAAAAAATACAGTAGGCACAAAAAAAAACAACAATAAAATTAGATAAATATGTATCACAAACGACTTTTTGAATCATGCGTTTATTTAACATAAGCACTATATCATTCCGAGGACTATAATAATTACTATTGTCATTTAATGATAGCTGTCGTCGAACGCGTACAATGGTATAGTAGATTGGGGTAAATTGGCAGATAAAAATATATTATCTATGTATATATTGATGGAACTATCGAGCGACGCAGCGGGGTTTCCTACGCCAAGCGTTTCCCCCCCCAGACAAGGCGACGCCAATAGATAATTCAGAAATGTAATCAGGAGATATATGAAATAGATTTAATATAAGGCCTTCATTGCTACTTCTATTTCTAGTTAATTAATAACGAACTAATAGATCTAGCGTGCGCGGGCGCAACTCACGTTTTGTTTCAGCCAATGAGCGAAGGCCGAAAGAACAAAGAGTTCATGAAGTCAGGGCCGGTTTGGTATGACGAAAGCGGAATATTTCTAGCATTTTAAATGAAGTAACACAGCGCAAAACATTAACATGGCCGGTAATAACGTTAGCAAAAATAACTTTTATAACGCAATAATAAATGTGAGTTTCGTCATCTTACTGAAACTGTATGAAGTAAGGAAACTGACGACGAGCAGCACGAGTTTTACTACTACTACATATGCTAAAGATTCATAAATTAAAAAAATACTGTTTTTATGGGAGAGAAGATAATAAGAGATTGTGATATTGGTTAATTTTTCTATATAACTAGCGCAATTTCCCTAACTTGTGTCATTGTAATACCTATTAAATGTTATAAATAAATAACAAATACATAGAAAGATAGAGACAACAGAGCAATGAATGTGACATACATTGCCCAGATCCCAAAGTAAGCAGCAGTTATCACAAACAGCCAGACCCGAGAAAATTTAGAAAGTGTTTTTATATTGACACGACCAGGAATCGAATCTAGGACCTCAGAACTGGCGACACCATCAAAACCGGTATATACGCCACACGTAATACTCCTATTTTAGTATTACTCTGTATTTTTGTAGGAAATGCCACGCGAATGTAATTAAATGTCGACTGATAGACATCTCGATAGAGTTGTTAAATCTCTCATCAAAGTTGCTGTTATTTAGGAATTGGCAAACAAAAACAGATATAAAGATAATCCGAGATAAAGAGCAAAAGTCAATAAATTCTACTATGGTGTTAGGAGAACTCATATAATAAATTTGAATCTTCACAATCAACTTCTTCCAATATGTGAAAGCTGCATGCAACCAATGCATTGACCTAGTGAACTCAATACACCCCAAGGCATCGGTAAAAAGATGCGTAATTGATTGCATCGTTGTGAGTTCATTTGGTTGATTGTACGGAGCTCCAAATTGCGTATTTAACGTATGGGAAGGACCCTCGCGGAACGTTGCCAATTTAGGCGGCACCCTCCAGCGATAGGGTCCGGGGGTGACTTGCGTGTTTATATTAACTTTGTATTATTGCTATTGCGCAATTCTACACAACAAAGTTGTATTGCAAAAATTAATAGCAGGATGTAAACTACAGAATGGGTACTACACATCAGGTGAGCCGAATGCTACACGTACGTACATACGTTTACATTCTTCATTTATAAAAAAAACAGCGTCAAATGATTAAATGTCAATGAAGATCACATTCAACCGACTACAGGTGATGATATAAGATAAGTATATGTAATAATAAACAAGGCGAAAATACTTGAATAAGAGTTAACACGGGACTTAAATGGTTTTGCCATATTCTTATCGCCGTGCAAATATTCCCGCCTTAAATAGATTAGATAAACTGCAAAACATAGTCTAGCGATGTGGGAAATCACCAGACTTAGTACAAATATGGCTTGAACGTGTGGACATTTTCATAACGTGTAGGTAGATTAGTTATAGACTAAAATTAAAATCATATATTTACTTAATAATAAAAATAAGAAACGCTAAAAATCTTGATATATCCCATATTATATTACACATTTTAATATTATATTTTTTCACAACATATTTTTTTCCTAGCAAATGATAAAGTAATTGGTAGGAATATTTAAAAATAAATGTCATACCAAACAAAGGTTGCAATAGATTTAGCAGTCTTGTGTAAGACTTCCAGCATTACACAAGCCATTGCACCACATTTTCGCAATTCTTTATCCCATGCGGCGTTAATGCGATAAGAACGGAAACAGGACTAGATACACTATCAGTCAAAGAAATAGTTACCAGTCTCGAATTTAACCAAGAAATTACAAATTCAAAGAGTCTTCACCACGTTATGGTAATATTTTAATAAATAATTGAAAGTGTCAAAAAACTTTGGACTTTACATTATAAACTGCCCTCGGCGGCAAAAGTAGCCAAAGTTACTCCTTATAACATTAGCTGTCCGTCAGTGAGTCGTGTTTAAATTCATCCAGCCGTTTTGAAGACAGATAGAAAAATAGACAGAGAGACAGAGAGAGAAAAAAATTTTAAATTTATTTTTTATGTTAGTACCCTATATACTCGTACTTTCATATACTTCTATTTTATTCATATAACCAGCGGAAGTTAGCTAAAAGTCTATATATCTTTAAGATCATAATATAAATTAATTAATTGTACGGTACATGGTTTTTAATTATCCATGCGAAACAACTAACTTTATTTCATCATTAAAATTTAAAATGTTTGTGAAGATTAATAAAGGAGTTATTTTAAATTCCTGCAAAAAATCAAGAAAAGTTTTCATAAATGCAAATTTGATTGTGCATTTTTTTGTTTTTATAAGTGCTACTGCGAATAAAATACGTAGTTTAAAAAAAAACGACTGATGTGCCGACTGTTCAGTTTACTGGAACGGCGTTAAACTTAATAATCTTTATAACCGTTTTAAATTCTTACTGTTATTATTCGCAATTTGCATGGTACAAACCAACATACATAAATTATAAAATAAAAATAAAACATAATTTTTTCATGATGCTTTTAACTTTATCCAAGAATAGAAATATATAATATATATCATCTGTGAAATCTATTTCTTTCAAATTAGCGAACTGCACACATTGTCGAGTTTGACTGATTCAGTAATCTAGAGACTAAAGTTCAAGTCCCGTAAGGATGAGTTGCAATAAAGATTTAGGACGTAAAATCTTTAAAATAACAGAAAAATATACTGGTCAGTAAACTTAAACTGGTTACTTTACCTTTATACCTATTAGCTTACTTTACATTCCTTAAATCTTATAATCTCTATATTATATACTTATTACCTTATAAAAAGCTTAAAAAAATAAGTCAATTTTAGCAGTCACGATAGCCGAGTGGTTGGGTAATCAGATCGAAAGGACTAACTGGCTAGACCTTTCTACCCCAGCATTGGGAATGGCGTGACGATATTTTTCTTTACTGTAAAAGTAAAAGAACACAGTCCCTGATTTTTGATTTTTCTACTTTATTCTCTATCCATTTAAGAGTTTAAATTTAAATAAAAATAATTCCGTGCTAGCTGATTACTGGAATCCAGAGATGATCCAGTCTTTCAGTATATAACATACTTGTTTTTATTCTTCACGCATTGTTCCCAATTTTGAAGTAGACAGAGGTCTAGTAAATTTAGTCCTTTCGACCTTTCAACGAAGCTTATTTGAAAAACATTTTTTCTCTTTAATTTAATCACATATTACTTACTAATATATTACATACTAATATATTATACGAGACCAATATTGCAATCTAGCATTAGCAAGAACTACACAATTACTTTGTTACCGTTATTTTATAGTTGTCCCAATAAATGTCTTCAGTGGAAGGTGGGTCGTAAGGACTTAAATGTCTAGACCTGTATCTACCCCAATATTGATAATGGCGTGAAGATATATTATTTTACAGTTAACATTTCATGATACGCATTCTTTAGTTTTAAGCGGCGTGGAAATGTTTCCCTCCCAATGGACGTGCATTGTCACTCGTCGCGCCCGGAACAGATGGCGCATTGTGTTTAGAACCAGAGATAAGCCATGCCTTCTTACCTTGCACAGGTACATATTGAAGTAAGTAAATAGTTTTAAATAAATACACATAAATTAATTTACAAACCTTTTGTAATATTAAAGATTTTATTAAGCGTTGGCAGTGGTAATCATAGTTGAAGTAAGGTGAAAAACCTATTTTATGAGCATCACACATAATACTCCACTAATTATAATGTCAAGTTGCAGACCTTTCTATTTTTGTTAGCTGGGACATTAAGACGACGATAGGCTCACCATCTGTCACGTGACCTGCACTAGGTTAATGAGTCGTCAACAGATTTTCTTACCGCATATTATTTGAAAGCAAAATGTTTATTATCTAATAAAATGACACGTTTCAGAGAAACGGTAAACTGCTATATCAAATTTAATGTAATGTAGTTACATTATAATATTTTATAATTAAAGAAATTTATCAGGGTGATTCAGCTTATCGAACGAGCGCAAACAACGGCGTTGTCTTCGCTGTTACAAAATTAATAACAACAATGAGTCAGCGCCTATAAAACAAATTAGCCCACCATGTTATAAACAATAAGCCAAATTTGGGAGTTAAAAGTCGCAATTAGACAGGGACAATGTGGTGGCAAGATTCGCCAAGACATTGGCTTCTCATCAATCAGCGGTCCAGCTCGCCTGCGTCGTCTTCTGTTTTTACTCGTTAGACATAATTAATCACGAGATTTTAATAAAAGCCATTCACTGTCTAAATGGTCAGAGGAGACCCACTATTAAAAACTCTCAGTTTAATGAATGTGAATAATAATTAAATTATTGTGTGCAATATTTTTGTTAAATATCATAGTATATATTTGCAAATATACATAAATAATTACGTAAATATACTTTTTACTAAGTAGCACACCAAGTTTATGAATATAGAAAATTCGTTGTTGTCACTGTGCTATTATTATTATAAAGGCACTGTACGCTGTAATAATTTTGTTAGACGTTTTTTTAATTTCAAATATTTATTTATCTTCACGCACAGACCCTGACGGGGTAGCCAGAGAGAAGAGATCACCGAGTGTCACGATCCTTACATATACACCACAAAGAACAAGCAAAAATTCATCATCACAGAGAGGCAAAACATTATAAAGTGATTAGTTTCTGCCTTAGACTTTGTCCGCGTTTTGTATAGAATTATCTGTGTTATCCTTTAAATCCATTAAAATTGAAAAAGATAAAAAATAAATAGAATAGAAGACTGATAGAATAATTTTTTAATGAAAAGATCGTTGGTAAATCTACACGTAAATCTGTCTGTGCAAAGAGTAAGGTGTAAAACATTAAGTTTTAAACAATACAAAAAGAAATTATAACACTTTTACCTCCTTGAAAAGTTCCGTGGGAAAAATTAACATGCGAAAAATAATTAGACATTGAAAAGATAACATGGTAATGTAACAATTTATCAACGAATCGTTGAAACAATACGAACGACGTGAGTAAATCGATTTTTTTAATATATAGAAAATGCGATGGCAATAATTTAATCGTATCGCAATATAGTGAAGAGCTCGCTAAAACAATTATCTATATAATGCATTTAAATTAACTTATTATAGACTTTATAGCGAGCTTGCGTAGCAGAATACTAGTAAAATGCAAATCATTTAATGTGCTTATTACCTTCGGAAAGAAGCAGCAAATGGTTGAGATTCCTATTAAAAATAAAGTAACAGGAAACGGTATATCTTAGCATGGCCAACTATCAGTAAGACATGGAATTCATATTTTTTCATCGTGTACAAATTTCTAAATATTTTTAAAGTATATTATCGCATCTTATCCCCAAATTCTTAATTGGTATGCAATTACATTACTTCCTATGTAAAATATCTAAAACCTGTTAAAATAGAGAAGTGAGATTGTTAAATCATAGCTTAAAAACAACCAAAGACTACAAGATGTTTTGATATAAATTTTTAAATCCTAATTACTAAATTATTAATTAAATAGTTAATTATTGTAGCCGTGAAGGTCCCCTTCCTCGCTACATTGTTACAGGCGTACAGTAATGAGCCGCAAGATAATGTTAGATTTGAGGCGCCTCCCAGGCGACTGCCGTAACGTAATTACCTAGTGACTCAGCACGGCTTTGTTCGCCCTGCATAGGATCCGCGAACAAACTTGTTTTAATTAATTTCGTGTCTCGAACAAGCCTTCAAGCCGATTGTTATCTACTTAGTTGCTGTTAGCGCTCCGGACGCCCCGATAATGAAGCAACATATTGTTCTAAAGTCAACTTATGATTACGATAGTGTAAATTAATCTGAGTGGAATACAGTACATGCACAGAATGAAACCAATTCTGAGATGAAGTAGAAATATTTCATATTTCTATTCGCGATCATTTTCTTAGTAATAAAAGAAATAGGTGTCAACTAAACGCATGTCAATGTTACCAAACCAAATTATTTTTTTCCTAATACCGTAAAGGCTATCCACCCATTCCAATAGCGAATGCAAAAATTCGTTAGGTACCATTAACTTGTCAAACCGCATAAATAAGAGACAATCGACGCGCTCATAAAGGCTGAGTATAAGGTTAATAAAATGTATTAGTAATGGAAGCCGCCTCATAAAGCATTTGATTTATGATTTTTCCTTTTTCGGCTATTACGACAGAATTAAAAGCATTCGTAGTTATATTTCGCACATTTTTGTTTTATTACTAAGTATCTTTTTTATTTTATATCCTATGTGCGTATTGCTTGATCTCAATAACGGGTCTATCGCGGGGTGTTTTAATGAATAATATTTTCACGAAACTTGAATGAAATTTGCGATATTAACGAGAAAAGGAATCAGTTAATAAAAAAAATAGATTTAATGACGAAAAATATATGTGTGAATTGAAACGTAACGTCCATTTCAAACAGTATAAATAACGATATTAACATGAATGTATCAATTCGGTCGCGAAAGCACTATATTTTGTATAATCTTACACGGCACGTCAAGTTTTTGCTCTAGCAACGAGCAACGCACTCGGTACTGGCTATACACCTTTTACTGTGCTCGCACCACTTACGTGTAGAATTTATAAATCTGTCCGAGCGCGGCGCGTCGGTTGTTTGGTGCGCACGTTGCCATGGCAACGCGTGAAATATGGCCACTGTCTTTACTCCGTTTATTGCTGTTATTAGTTAACGATGCCCGTTTAATTTAGTTGGAACGTAATGATATATTTATACCGAATACAAATTATCCTTATATTTATGTAATTGCAGATATTTTAGTGCAGTATCTACGTGGGTTTTATTCAAATCAATCATGGAATTATAAACGGAAACACTATACATATTACTGCAGTATAAATATATGCACTGAAAATCTGACTTGACAATAAAATTTTCACTATAACCTTACAGACACTTGACTTTGTAATGATTTAGTTTATAACAGGCCATTACGGATGGCTTTCCAAACTATAATTAGTATCAATTATAGCACAAAACTCCCTCCACAATCAAATTGGATGACTGGCAAAAATTGAATGACCGCACGCAGAGAAATTTGAAGAGCATATCCCGTATCCATTCATTCGTTGTTGCATTTCGTTATTTTTCTTCTAAGAACTTTGTCAAAGTAGATTTTTTTTAATTTTAAGTCGTACTTTAGTATTCAGAAAAAAAATCTAGCTGGGCCTTAATACTAGAAATCTAGGAATAAAAATAAAAACAAACAAATTCCGCATTAATAACAGCGGTATGTATTAGAAATTATATTTCTCATAAGTCACGATAGCCGAGTGGTTCGGTAGTCAGAATTTCGATTCGAGAGACCCAAGTTCGATCCCCAAGTGGCAGGCTCGTATTAGTGAGTTTTTCAAAAACTTATGTACAAATTATATCGTTGGCTTGGACATAAAGGCGGCGACAGGCTCACCACCTGTCACGTTGTCCCGAAAATATCTTCGGTGGAAGATGGGTCGAAGGGACTTAATTTTCTAGACTAGACCTCTGTCTACCCCTGTATTGGGAATTGCGTGAAGATATGTATTTTTCATTTATTATTTATATTTCTCATATTAGATGAAGAGGCTCGAAATATATAACATAGTATAGCAATAAGTTTTTGGTATAACGTTGCAACAGTAATTTAGACTCACTCATCTCATCGCGCTTGGTGGTCAGGTGTACAAACCCGTACAAAAATGTCTATCACCCCCATACTCTATTAATCCTAAAGAGAAGTCCATTAGCCTCATGGTATTAAATGCTAACAAGATGGTCGCATTCGTGGCCCGGCTAGTATACCCAGGAATGAAAGATACGGCGAAGATGGAATACCGTAGCGTTTTACATTTTAATCGACGTACGCCAAAAAATATATTCTTGTAAACTAAGATAATGATGTATTAAAAATAAATATATCGATGTTGTATATTGCATTTTAAACAACCATAACACGTCTAATTAAACGATAATGATATTTATTAACAACAAAATTCAACAGAAGTGATGTCACGTCTTCAAAAAAGATTAATTGCGTTTATGGATTTACTTTTCATCTCCTTTTTATGGACTGCTGTACAAATTCAGAAAACCAGCATGGTATGTGAATGCGCATATCTTATTTATTGTCATTGTTTGTAACGTTTATGGAGTGCAAAACGTAAAATTATAAGTGGTCGTTATAAGGTACTAAATTATTATTAACGTTCATCTTGAATTCTTTGTGAAAAGAATGAATCGTCCACATTGTGAATGTGTTGTTTTTTCGTTTTATATTTTTATACCATTTACGATCACTAATGAATCTTTTGACTTAATCTTTTTAGTTACTATGTGCTCACTGTTGGTTTTTGTGGAGTAACATGATACTGTCAGGCAGTCATATTTACTCGACTTGAGTAGGCTTTTGTTTTGAATTTTCGCATACACTGATAGACAGAAGCTTACATACAACATGCGCATAAAGGCTTAAATACCTACTCCACATCATTTCCTACAAAACTTTTTAAATTAAATCTTTTTCATCTTCTGCCTACCCTGATCTGAATCGCACTGCACGTCATTATTATAAATGATTTATATCGCATTGACAACATCGTCACATTTCTTGTAACAATTACAAAATATTAAACTTCAAAGTATGTTTATATCTCAAACATTCTAGTTTGGTTAGGGGTCATTGTAGAAGCGTGCTCGTCGCGACCCCTGCCAGCCCTTTTCAGGGCTGCAATTCTACAACTGCGCACCCATGCCAACGAGGGTTAGGGCGTCCCCAAGGCGACGCACACCAGTTCGTCCCGTTGGTGTGAAATGCAGCGCGCAAAGCGGCGATGGGGACCGCCACCCGTCACGCACAGCCCGACACGGCGGAAGGTGGAGGACGGAGTGCAGAGTTGGCACGTGGAATGTTAGAGGAGGCATGAGAGATAAGACGAATGAGTTGATTGAAATAATGAAAGAAAGAGAATTAGATGTCGTGTGTTTGTCGGAGACCAAGCGGAAGGGCAGTGGTACTGAAGAGCTCCCTGGCGGGGCGTTAGCTCTATGGTCCGGAGTCCCGGAGAGCGAGAGCGCCTGCCAGGGAGTGGGGTGCTGCTGTCGTCTCGGTTGGTCGATGTTATGACTGAATATAAGGTTGTGAACTCGAGACTTCTCTGGGTTCGCTTTAAATTGGGACTGACGAAGTTATTCCTTTTGGCTGTTTATGCGCCGGTGGCTTCGTCGCTGTCGCTTGTAGCTGAGCTGGAGGAGTTTTGGGAGAATGTAAGAGAAGTTCTAGACTTGGTTAGAGGAAACGAAAGAATTGTTGTATGTGGTGATTTGAATGGATGGGTTGGTACCGCTCGGCCAGGGTACGAGTCGGTGCTTGGAATGTTTGGCGATAAAAGGGTTAACGATGCTGGCAAGCTTATACTGGCTGTATGCAAGGAAAAGGGTCTTCTTGTGACAAACACTATGTTTAGTCACAAGAAAATCCATATGTATACTAGAACAAGAGAGAATGAGAGAAGTATGATCGATTTATTCCTGGTGGATGACCGACTGCGAAAACAGGTGACGGATGCGCGAGTGTTCCGAGGTGCTGACCTGGGAACGGATCACTACCTAGTGATTACTAGATTTAGGGTCTGTTCGCGGGTTGGCGCCACCGGACGGCGATACCAGAACCACAGTCGGTCGGCAGCATCCGAAGCTGGAAGCTTCAGGAAGCGGACACTAGGAATAAATATCAAGCAAGGGTAGCCGAAAAGCTGGACAGCATTGGTGTTAGGAAAGAATGTGTGGAAGAAATATGGCAGAGCCTTAGAGATGGAATGGTTAGTGCAGCGGAAGACGTGTGGAAATGTGAAAAGAGGTAGTAGTAAAAAGGGTGATGCATGGTGGAATGACGAAGTGAAAGAAGCTGTAAATAAGAAGAAGAAAGCATGGTTAGACTACTTGGCCTCTAGTAATGATAAGGATATGAGAGAGAAGAGGAAAGAAAGATATAAGCTTCAGAAAGTTCACACGAAAGCATTGATTGAGGAAGTGCGTGAAAGGAGTAGAATGGAAGCGGACGAAAGGTTGTCGCACAACTTCAAGGAGAACTCCAAACTCTTCTGGAAAGAGGTTGGAAGGACCCGGAGTGGTGCGACAGCCTTAAGAATGAATAAAGTGCTTTCGGGAACCAATGACGTCCTCTCAGAAAAATCGGACGTCATGCAGCGATGGAGCGAATTTTATAGAGAGATGTATGCGTGTGATGATCTTAGTGGGGGATCCGGGGGTGACGCCGTGACTGGTACGCCAGACTCGGACCTCGATGACACTGAGGTCATCAGTATGAAAGAGATTGAATGTGCGATTAGAAGTTTGAAATGTGGTAAGGCTGCGGGACTAGACAGAGTTACTGCTGAAATGGTCAAGTATGGTGGGCCACGCGTCTGGGACAGCTTTCATCTGCTGTGCAATTTGTGCTGGCGAACGGGGGCTGTTCCGGATGATTGGCGATCCGCGGTCATTGTGCCTTTATATAAAGGTAAAGGTTCACATTATGACTGCGGGTGCTATCGGGCAATCAGCTTGACCAGTTTAGCAAGTAAAGTTAAGAAGTAAGGTTTTGACACGTAGGATGCAAGAGAAATCGGAAAGATTTCTATGGGAGGCACAATGCGGATTTAGACCTGGAAGAGGATGCACGGATTAAATGATTTCTCTCCGCATGATCACGGAGAAGCTTCTGGCTGCTAACCAGAAGATTTTCTGTGCTTTTGTGGATCTTGAGAAAGCATTTGATAAGGTTGTAAGGAAGAAAATGTGGGAACTGTTGCCGGGGTATGGTGTGGATGGTCGATTGCTAAGGGCTGTGCAGTCACTTTACTGTGACTGTAAAGCCTGTGTGCGGGTAGGGCATGACCTGTCACCCATGTTTAGCGTCCAAACGGGCGTAAAACAGGGTTGTGTCATGTCTTCCTGGCTATTCATACTGTATCTCGACAGCTGTTTACAGAAGCTGAAAGATAGCTGTTTGGGTGTGAAATTGGGTGACATAAAAGTAAATTGTCTGCTTTATGCTGATGATGCAGTGCTTATAGCACCATCAGAGGCAGAACTGCAGGCATTAGTCACGTGTATGAAGAAGAATGTGAAATTAATGGTCTCCGTTTGAATGCTAATAAAAGTAAGGTTCTGGTATTTGAAAGGGACGAAGAAAGAACGAAGTGCGAAATTTGGGTAAATCAGGAATGTCTAGAACAGGTGAATGAAATTGTATACTTGGGAAGTGCGTTTAGCCGGGATGGAAGATGTGATTTAGATGTGGACAGGCGTGTCGCTGCCGGGAACAAAGTCAATGGTGCCCTGACTGCGTTAATCAAAAGGCAAGGCGTTGTGAAAAGTGCACGCCTTGCAATACATAACGCAGTGTTGGTACCGACTTTGTTATATGGCAGCGAAACCTGGGTATGCCAGAAGAAGCATAAAAGCAGGTTGAATGCAGTGGAGATGCGATCTCTTCGTAAAATGTGCGGCCTTACCATGGCCGACCGAAAACGAAACGAAGAGATTCGCAATATGGCAGGTTTGAAAGATGACCTTTTTCCAAAATGGATAAGGGCGTGCTTCGATGGTTTGGGCACGTTGAGCGAATGAGTGAAGACCGAATGGTGAAGAAAATATATAGCGCGAAAGTTAATATTAAAAGGTGTCGAGGTAGACCGAGACTAACTTTCGAAGACCATGTGAGCAAATTGCTCGAAGAGAGGAGGGTCAAGAGTACTCGGATACCTAGATGTGCATGTATGAAGAAGATGATGAATCTGAAAGAAGCGAAAGAAGTATGTAGGGATCGTGACACTTGGCGATCTGTTCTCTCTGGCTACCCCGTCAGGGATTGTGCGTGAAGATAAATATAAATGATAGTTTGGTTGTTGTTCATTTGACACTTTACAAAAGCTATTAAACTGGAAAGGCCTACAATATTAAAGTCAAAAACTTATTTTGATAATATAATAACGAACTTTATACACTATAAACGAGATTTAAATCGAAACACGACAAACACTGGCTGTTTCGTAGTCTTAGAACAAGGAAAAACATGTTAATATTTATGCTTAATTAACAATAAGTAACTGGTTAAGAGGTCGAGAGATTCGTTTCCGCCAAACGGATATGTAGCTAACTTTGTAGTGGATATAACCTGTAATTGAAACCGGTTTGGTCAATGTGGACTCACGACCCGGCGAGAGGGCATGCGCGATACCAAAGCAGGTGTGCCACTGAGCCTACTGACTCAATGAAAATTCCGCTTCCAGCTCAATATAGTCCGTGTGATTTACTTATGAGATCAAACAAATTTAATTGACTCATATTCAGTATTTATTTTATATTTTTACATTAATCGACCTGAAACTTACATAAACTCTTTATGTCAAATGAAAAATTAATTACAAAAACATTAAACGTGTTCAATTATTATATTGTTAGGATAAGAGAAATAAGTAAATTGCATAAAGCTACTTCTGCAATCCTCACCCTCAAGTACATATTATTAAATATGCCTCATTGCCCGTAAGTATACTGGTTAAATTTAAATAGTTAAAGGTATATAACAGTTCTTTAACCGTGGAATAGTTGTTATACTGTTACAGCTGACTCTTTGACTGAGAAAGTGTACCATCTTTGGCGATCCACTAAATGGATATAATGCCCAAGAAATTTCTCTCCACTAAGTAATAAGTCTCCAATAAGTAGTAATATAATGTAACGATAAATTCTATTATTACATGAATTTTGACAATAAGTATATGAATTTTAGTATCATATACTGTATTTTGTGTTATAGTGCTTTTTAATCTATTTTGTGCTATTTGTGTTTTGTCAGATTTTTAGCGATGCACTCGGCGTCTGAGGAAGGTTTCTACCACCTTTATTAATTACTTGGGTCTCTAATGAGGCATAAAAGTACAGAAAATAAAAAAAAATAACACGAGGAAATATGAAAAATGCCGTTTGAAAATTTGCTAAATTCCTGATTTTACAAATTTTCAAACGGCAAACCCATCGTTTTGCCTTGTGGTATCACTATAATAAAACACCCACTTTCTGCGCGAGGGTGTTGTTATAGAAATGGTTAAAAATGTTGAGGAAAAACCTTGACTATCGACTACTTAACATTTCAAAACATACCAGATCAAAATTGCTGATGCGAGGTGTCTGGTACTGCGTCATCAATTAGCTTAGCAAACGTGGCGAATATTACCAATTTTCCCTTTAGCGGGAAACTGACATCTCGTAGTAGTAGGTGTAGATTTACGTTTATGCTTAGTGAAGACTATTACGAAGTTTTCTTTCGTAATCAAAAACTTCAATACCGCGATCAATTAGGACTCAAATATAACGTAGGCACACCAAAATTGACGCAAAATAACTAACGAACTCTGATAAAGACAAAATAAGGATGGAATATAATAAAAACATTACGGGTTTTTGATCGAAAATGTTCCCGTATAGGAGAAAACTTACGTGGTGACAAAACCTATGATTCTGACATCAGCGCATATCCGATATGCGTATTTTAAGTAGAATTTGGGGTGGCATGTTTATAACACTTGTTTAATAATTTAGCACCGGCGCGGCGCGGTCCCTTGCCGGCCTGTCTTCTGAATAATAGATGCAACAATAATACGTGTACCGTGTAAGTATATTAAATACCTAAATGTATTAGCGAATTCACAGACTGTATAAGTCACGATAGCCGAGTGGTTGGGTGGTCGGAATTTCGAGTCAAGAGACCCGAGTTCGATTCCCAGGTGGCAGGCTCGTACCATTGGTTTTTCAAAAACTTATGTATAAATTATATCGTTGGCTTGGACATAAAAGACGGCGACGGGCTCACCACCTGTCACGTTGTCCCGAAAATATCTTCGGTGGAAGGTGGGTCGAAGGGTCTTAATTGTCTAGACTAGACCTCTGTCTACTATATTTATATTTATTTATTTTACTGACTTTGTAATTTTGGTTACTTTGGCATTGAAAACTTATACCTTTTCGTTATTAGCCTGGTCTATTCTTGCATGCTCTCCGCTTTCTATGCAGGTAGACAAACTTCATTTTAACACAAAATATTTTCATTATAATTCCTAGACGTGCAGTATGTCACGCTATGCATATTAAACTGTCGCATTGATTAATACATATGATATATACATATCAGTTTAGTTTGTATGATAGATTACTAAATATTATAAATAAATGTCATATTAGAGGCACGTGTGAACGCACACCTGTCCCAATCACTCTGCATTTTAGAATAGCTTTTACGAGCGAACAAAGAGGTAGATTTTGTATAATTTCTTATTATTCTAAAGGAGATAATGTTATATACATTAAGCTAATCTTACAAATTTATATATGTAGGTTGGTATAACAGGTGTAACCATTGATAAATTCCTTTAATTGTAATAAAAATAATAATAGTAAAGCGTCTTTTAATGCAATATAATAAAAAAACGTATATTTTATAATGTATTTAAGCTATAAAGCTGATAAGTTAAATATTAATCAAATCAAATCATTTATTCATCGACATAAGAACATACATTCGTTTATCGATAGTCATTTTAATTTACCACCGTTTTGTAATGAGGTTCCTCTAACGGACACGAAACAGGCATTTAGTATAGCATAGTTATAAAATACTATATAACTATGCTATACTATATTCTTAAACCTTATTATTATCCACTGGTCCGATAAATGGTCGAAATGCTATCGAAATTAGTTTAATTATGACGTGCCAGTTTTTTTTATTATTCGCCAATATTGAGAGAACATCACTTAAAGCATTATTAATTGAAAACACATTCAGTCCATAAACACTTTCGGACATTCTGTTTATAGAGTAAGGAGAATGATTTCAGGAATAAAAAATATTAGAAAGATTTAAATTTTTTTTCTATAACAACACATTTTAATAGAATGAATTGTGTGAATATATATTAGGCGTATGATAAGATTAATGAAAAATAAATAAATATCTTCACGCCATTCGTAATATAGGGGTAGATAGAGCTCTAGGCATTCATGTTTTTTTGACCCACCTTCCACCGAAGATATGTTTAGGGACAACGTTTCAAGTGGTGGGCCCCCTGCCGTCTTTATGTCCAAGCTAACGATATAAGTGGTACATAGGTTTTTTTTTAAAAAAAAACTCAAACTCCCGAACACTAAACCCCTCGGCTATCGTGATTGTAGATTTTAATGCATTGTTTTTATCGATTGAAGTGTGTAAAGGATTTTGTCTGCGTAATCAATGATACTCCCAAATAATCTAATTCGAGAAATTTTTGTAACTTTGATAGTTTCCGTCATGAACGCATTGTGGTTTTTAGCAAGTTTTATTAGCATAGCAAACAAGTTCTTTTATAGCGATTTGAATTAAAGGATTAAAAATAAATATAGTTGTTAATGATTTTTGCCAACATGTTGGCAAAAATCATTAACAACTATAGTACTTTGAGATGTGAATTTTAATATAAATTGGGTGTTGTTTAATGGGTTTATTTTAATCTATTTATACTAGAGTAAATATTTTGTAAAAGGTTATGGTCTCCCTGATTAAAACCATGGTGAATAACATCCATAGGCCCTTCTGTAATAAGTTGCATAATATGCATTATGCATATGGTTTTCGTATGCATATTATGCAGTGACAATTACATCAGCATAGAGAAAGGAGTTTGACAACGACTCTATGTGGGGTCATTCTCCGCGGCTTTTATTTACTATTATAATAATCAACTTTGCAGTTTCTTCATCACTTGTATCTAAGCGACTAAAAATCAAGGCGGGAACAATAATTTCATAAATACGGAATGGACAATCTTCTCGATACCGGAATTGTCAATGGTTTGGACAATTTAGTAATTTCGACCCCACATGACATTAAAAATTTTTGGGCAATGTGTCAGGTAGACAACAACTTGATGTTTTAGTATCCCAGCCAAGATGGTCCTAAAACTAACATAGTTAAATACTTGTATGGCTCTCAATTGAATAGAATTTAAAATTTTACTATTAAATAATTATTAATAACACTTTTTACATGGAATATATATAAATTTAGCAAAAACTTTCTAACTTTGGTCTTTGACGCTAAAATTTTCGAATGGATAGTATTAAATTTTTAAGGCTAATAGCGTTGTAAAATTTTACATGCTTATGTATCGGGCAGTTTCATGAGGGTGCAATAGAATGCATTTAATTCGTTAATAAATCAGACTACGGGGTGGTGCGGGTTCATTAGACAGATCGCCTGGGGCCTTCCGGGGAGCCGTGCCCACTCCCATCCGCCGTCCTTCTACCGCTTGATGCATTTAATTTGTCGGGAGCAATGCATGATACAAACATCAAATATTCTACCCTTCCAACATCTTTCTTGTTTTAATTTATGATTAATATTACCTATCGTACGTTCAATAAGTGACTTTAAAAAAATTAACAGGTACATTATCGATTTATTTTTAAAAACTACTTTTTTATTAATCGAGTTAATTTTACTTGCCACAATATTTAAATTATTTAAAACCAAATAAGCAGGTATCTTCACGCACAGTTCCTAACGGGGTACCCACAGAGAACAGATCATCAGGTTACACTATCCTTACATTTCACCTTCACCTTTAAATTTTTCAAATTCATAATTTTCTTCATACTCACAAGTCTAGGACACTTCGAGCAATTTTTTGTGGTCATCGAAAGTAAGTCGCGGCCAACTTCGATCCTTTCTAATATTAACTTATTGTTTAATAAATAAATCTATTATTATGATAAACTTGAATAAAATAAGTTATTAATTGGCTCTCAAAACTTGAGTTCATCGCCTACATAAATTAAGGTAGATATTCGCGCGCGGGCGCTCCCGTCCACGCACGTAGTAAAACTTTTAATTGCATTCAGCTCTATCACTGTAGTCAACAGTGCGAGCGAGTTATGAACACCTCGGCATTTTTATAAAATATCTGACGGGGCACCGCCTTAATATTTCGACGTATTACAGAATGTTATTAAAACGTAATTGAAATCGAGATTTAGAAATGGAAGTGTGCCGTGTGTCCTCTTTAGACGACATTAATAAAAAACAATAGAGGCCAGAACCGGATGAGAGACTCATTAATTTAGATGATTGTACAATTATCTAAATATAAGCGGAGCGAGACACCCACACAGGGCAGGGGGCACTTCAACCCGAAAAGGAAGGGAGGGGTGCGGGCACTCGTTTTTAATTAAACCGGCGATGAAATGAAGTAAGTAGTCCACATTATGTTGCTTAGCCATATTTTATAAAATTAATTAAATCTTGGCCAGTAGTATTTGGAAACATTCATAATACATGTTCTATATGAAACGAAGTCTTCATATAAATTATATTCTTTGTCGATTTTAATAAAAGTCATATTTGGCATTATTGGTACAGTTCTCTTTTTAAAAAGAATCTGGTGAAAAATGTGCCCACATTTCACCTGATCATAAGATACTTTTTTAATCTATTGCAAGCACATTCATACATATAGTGGTCATGTGCTTCCGCTTACACTATACTGATAGATTCAACTATGATGACTGGGCTAATACAAACGGGAAGGCAAACGCACGATAAACGCAAAGTCACGATAGCCGAGTGGTTGGGTGGTCGGGATTTCGAGTCGAGAGACGCGAGTTCGAACCGCAGGTGGCAGGCTCGTACCAATGGGTTTTTACAAATTATGTACGAATTATATCGTTGGCTTGGACATAAAGACGGCGACGGGCTCACCACCTGTCACGCTTTCCCGAAAATATCTTCGATGAAAGGTGGGTCGAAAGGACTACATTGTCTAGACTAGACCTCTGTCTACCCCTGTATCGGGTATTGCGTGAAGATATTTCATTTCAAGGCAAACGCTCCCTCCATACTTTTGAGTTTGTTATGACATAACATGGAAGGTCAAACATGTGCATACCTTTCATGGAGTCTGTAACTAATTAGCCCAGCCATCATCGGTTTATCTATTGACATTGACATTAAGAAAAAAGTTTTTCCATTCAAACACTTCATATATTAGTTACAGACTCTTTCACAAGTTTGTTAGGTTTGGCCTACTGCAAAACAAAACAAACTCAAAAGTATAGATGGAGCATTTGCCGTGTAGATTTGCAAGCCCTTGAGGCTGATCCGATCAAGGACTAGTCGTCGATGCAGTCAAAAGAATTTAGCGCGCATTGTGCTGTCTCTATCTCTATATTAGTGTAAACTGAATAACTGGTTTAACATGGAACTTGACGTTTCCTAGAATTTCGAGTTCTGTACGTGTAATCAAAAGGATAAAGACCATGAGCAATAAAAAAATTGCCGATTCTTGGAATATTAAAAGTCCGTAATGCTTGCATCTTGTCAATGCACTCTAGCATTTACACACTCGAAAGTATGTGGATATCGCAGTTTAGATCATCGTATTTATCAGTGTTTGCACATAAGTTTACACTTTATTACCGCCAATTCCCATGCCTACGCATGTGGTAGGCAGAGGTCTAGACAATGAAGTCCTTTCGACCCACCTTTCACCGACGATTATTTGGGACGACAAGACAAGTGGTAAGCCTACCGCCTTTATTATGTAGAATATAAAGCTACAATAGTATTAATTACATTTTATTTAGATTTACATTTATATAAACATAAATAAGTCCATGACTCGAGTACAAACATTCATATACATCACACAAATTTTAGCCGCTAACGGGATTTGAACCCGCAACCCTTCGAAGGCAGCGCCACTACCAACTCGGCTTTCGGATTGGGTCGGCATATTTTATCTCTGAGATTTGAACGAAACAAAATCAGTAAATCATATTATGGGCTAACATAAAAAAGATTGCCATTGCTGTTCTTCATTACACATTTGTTCCTACAATTTCACAACAATTTACAACTAAAGAGATGATCGTTCCGTTGACTAGTTACTGGTAACTTGTGATCATTCGTATACAACATATAGTGGTCTTCATTTAAAATAGGTCTACTAGTGTGGTCTATTTTTCTGCAATTCGGTGCTTTGCAGTCCGCAGAAAATAGACAGACTGTACTATATTTCTACGATTTAGAATCAAGTTACTTATCTAATTGATCAACGGGTGCAACTTACTCCAACATGGGCATGCATAGGTAAAATTATAGAAAGTACATAGTTGAATCATTCGTATTTTTAAACTAAACATAAAAGGTTTAACTTCATAAAAGTTGTACATTTATTGAAAAATTTACCTAAAGGCTTTGTCCTTTGGGGTCCTTTAAAAGTTCGTCCAGGCTCGTTGCCTTGATAGGACCGCCGGTCTCCGGACCGGCGAGATGCACCAAACAAAAAAAACTCAACAATAACAAAAAAAAAACACAATTAACGTGCAACTTTAATAAACTACACAGCAAACTGCAGACGTTAGGAACTTTAGAAAAGTCTATAAAGGTAAAAGACTTAACACACAAAACTTCCTTTAGAACTTTATACCAAAAACGTTATTAAAACTGCGAAAAAAGTAGTTATGATTACGGAGACAGACGACACTTCCCCACACGGCGTTTCAGTCGCGACTGAGGCCACGCGGTCGTTTGCGGGGAGAGAAGGGTGCGCGGGACGCCCGGCCCCGCACCATCGTATTATTTGATTAATTCGCCTCCCCCTTGTATATTCGCCGAGTCTTCATTACGACGATGAACGTTAAGTTTTTAAATTTTAGTAGAGAGGGCCGCAACCTTCACCTACTGTTTAATTATTTTAATTGAATTCATTAAGATCTACATTTACTAACAAAGATCAGGAGTTAATAAGCAAACAGTAAAGAATCCCGTTCACAGTTAATAACTGTGGTCGCGTTGATACCTTTGCGAAAAAATGTGTTTGGCATAATGAGTTATTACCAACCAAGAAATGTAAGCTCCACTAATTGGAGTACATTTGCATTCTGAAGTAAAATAAAGCCGGAGTGAGTTATTTTATGTCGTCGTAGGCACCGTGTGTCGGCAATTGACCGGCTTATGCGAGCTTCTGTGAGACGTTCTGATTATTCTCCTAATCTAACCTAAATAAATAAATAAATATCTTCACACAATTCCCAGTACAGGGGTAGACAGAGGTGTAGTCTAGACAATTAAGTCCCTTCGACCCACCTTTAACCGAAGATATTTTCGGGACAACGTGACAGGTGGTGAGCCCGTCGCCATCTTTATGTCCAAGCCAACGATATAATTCGTACATAAGTTTTTGAAAAACCCATTGGTACAAGCCTGCATACCTGGGGATCGAACTCTTGACTCGAAATTCCGACCACTCAACCACTCGGCTATCGTGACTTATAATCTAACCTAGGTTCCTGATAATCAATTCCTAATACCTAAATAGCGTGAGTAGTGACACGCATTAACTTCGTTATAACTGAACCTATTTGACATAAAAATAAACAAATATTTGGAAGATGTGAAATCCTAGCGTTAAAGCAGAATGGCGGACTCACTTGACGCTGCAATCTAATATAAAAATTACTTTGCAATACAAAAATTTTTTGATCCCGAAGTGAGTAGCTAAAAAGCTAAAAGCTTTTTGATCCCAAGGTAAGGTTAAATTAAAAATGGGAACACGGGTGCTCAAACGTTCGAACGGGGATTCGAACACGGGAGTTCAGAACTAGAGACATCATGCAAACCGGTGTGTAGGTCACTCGTCCACGGGGACGTACGCAAGTTCAATAGGGTGCGAATTGAACAAGCGATAGAAGAGTCCAAAGCCTTCGCTAAAGATCTGTCTATCGGAAAGAGCCAGCTAAGTTGAAGATTGACAACGGCGCAGTTATTCCTGCTGGAGCTCCCGGACGTCGAGACTGAGCGAGATTATGACAGCTTAAAATTGGGAAGGTGCGAAATGAAACTTGGCTTCTGCGTCTGAAGGCTTCTAAAAGCGAGTGGATGCGATACTTTTGGTCGTTCAGAAGCTTTTCATTTACGTTATTTACGGAGATGCGACGCCGAAAGGGTTGAGAAGGAGCGTCGTTGTCCTGTTCTTCAATTACACAATATTTTTAGTTTGACAAATATACACTAATTGTGCTACCAAGCCACATCTGCAACTGTTTTTGAGATTCATAACAAATCCTCTGGCAAGCAGACTTGACAACTTTCATTTTCCCATACAAATCGACTGTTCTTTAGACCACATAGACTCTCTACACCAATGAACACCAGAAATACCCGAGGAATAGCAGATGCGTTGCCGGCCTTTGAGAAAGGTATAGGATCTTTTCTTGAAGGTCCCTAAGTCGTATCGGTCCGGAATACTGGTGACGGCAGTACATTCCATAAAGTGCAAGTGCGTGGCAGAAAATTCCCAGAAAAACACCAACGCCAACGCCAAGTATCAAGATGGTGTTGATGGAATTTTTAAAGATATGTAGATAGTCGTATATACATTTTTTTTTCATATAGAAAAAGGAGGCAAACGAGTAGGTGGCCCATTCATGCAACAACAAAAGCTGATGCGTGGCTCTACCACTGTTAAAATATGTAATATGAAACTATATTTCTATTTTTGTATGTAGGATATTTTATTAATTTGTATGTATTTATCAATTTTGATTATCTCTAGTCTCTTATCATACAAAGGTTGCTGGCAGAGATCACAATTAGTGACAAGGCCGCGCATTGTGCCTTATAATTATTATCTTTATTTCCATTTTGTAATTTTTAACGGTGTATAATAAAGCTATATTTTATTTCAGGATGGAGTACCGACATTGCGAACGTCGGTGGATGCTGGTGGAAAATGAAGTGAATAGCAAAGATTAAAGAAAAAAGTCATAAAATTATATTTAAAAAAAGTAAACTTTGTTAAATTCAATTTCATTAAGTATCTTATATACCTTAAAATTCAATAACTTTAAACTAACCGAGACGTATGGCGTTTATTTTTTATATGGTTATTGGCACAGCCAAATTACATTCGTTTTTGAATATATATTATACGTATGATATTATATTTTAAGTTTTTAATCCTCAGTTGTTCTCTAAACAAAACTGTTTATTAAAATTCTTTATATAAATAAAAGAAATGTCTTCATGCATATTGCTAGTACTGGGCGTTGACACAGGTCTAGGCAATCGAGTCCTTTCGACCGACCTTTCGCCGATGCATATCTGGGACAACGTGGCAGGTGGTGAACCTATCGCTGTCTTTGTGTCCAAGCCAACGGTACACTATCGTTACATAGATATAAATTTACTCGAACATGACTCGATTACATTTATTCATATTTGTCACTTAAATATTAGCCTGTAGCTGGATTCGAACCCGCAACCATCAGCTTTTATGATAAGGTTGCTACCAGATAAGCTGTTGGGCCGTCATTATAAATTTTTTACTGTAATAAATCTTTCCAATTAAGTCTATTGATAATTATAAATTCTTACGGTACGAGATTAATATCTGTTATGATGCAAGAAATAAGCTTCACTTTAAAATTAATCATAGTTTAAACTTAATGGGCCATATTTATCACAAGCATTGCGTAGAGATGTATATTATAATGAAATAATCGGTGGTTCACAATCGAAAGATATTTAGGCTTTTATTACGAAAACGTATACACCGTTATTCTACCTGTTGGTTACTCCCCGCTTGCTAGGACATTTAAATTTAGATCCTATTTTCTTCAGCTTTAAAGTTTATATTACCTGTTCAATACGTGTTAGCAGAGTTCAGATAAGAAAGAGTAATTGCAGTTGTTAAAGATCAGTTATTAGATAAATAATTCTAACAATTATAAAAATTGGTTTAAATTATTAAAATAAATTAATAGTTATTAATTAATTCATAATACTTTGCGACACACAGGCGGGCAGTTTTTTTTTCAGGGTCCCTTAGAAGGAGAATTTCTCTTAGAAGGAGAATCTTAGTCCCTTAGAAAGTTATTTCTCTTTTATTTCATTCAATACGAGGAAGAAACATTTTGTACGTACCTGAATTTCCGAGGATCGGGTTATAAATTGTTAATTGTTTCTTCAAAGGCTTTGAAAGAGACGGCGTACTTAGGCTATATTTGTTTTAATGCAACACTGCTATTAGAGTAATTTTTGTATGTGAAAGATAGCAAGTAAAAGTAAAGGCAACAAATAATTTTATGTAACAGATAGATATAATGATTTCTTGTATTTACGCGAATACTACACATTTAAAATAAAACGATTTTCACACAACAGATAGATACTTAATATAAATAACAACAGATAGATACTTAATATAAATATTGCAGTGATTAATTACCATGATGACGTGTCACACGTCAGTTTGAGAGAGTATTAATCCTAGAAATACCATACAGGTATTAACTGTTTAGGTGTGTGGAACACTACAAAATGTACTGGGGATAGTGTTCTGAAGCAAATGAGTTAATGTTGAATTTTACGTAACATTATATTATACAATTAAAACGAACCTTTACGATAGTCGAGATACAATTTTATGTTATCAGAATAACATACGCAAATGAAGTGTAAATTCCAGCGCCTAGAGCATCGAACAAGGGTACAATTAAGGCGGTGGCATACAGGCATTCTGCATCGCTGCAGTTAAGGGCGGCCTTCAGCCCCGTCCATCACAATGCGCCAAATGACGAGCGCCCGGTACGCAAATGAAGAATATTGTCGGACGCCGTGAATACTCCTTAATGATGCGCCAGATGCCCGTATACTAGGAACATCACCCACACTACATTTGCACTATTGTCAACTTGTTAATTTGAATCATTGTAAGACTTTGCCGATAAGTAAAACTTAATAAGTCTTAAGAGAAACACAATAGCTTTTGTAAACAACGACGCATCGGGTTTATATATAAACAAAACACTTTTTTGTGTAAAATCTATATTGTTTTCTAAAATAGTAAGAAACTTGGCAATTATGGTAATAGAGAAACCTAAAAAAATTGATTTACTAAGTTAATAAAAATATTGTGTGTGTGTGTTTTTTTTATAGAAAAGGGAGGCAAACGAGCAGATGGCTCACGTGATGGTAAGTGATTACCGCCGCCCATGAACAATACCAGAGGCATAACAGATACGTTGCCGGCCTTAGAGTGCCCCCTTCCCCCCTCAGAATTGGGGAGGGGGGTGTGTGGGCCTCCGGTTACCTGCACTCACCAGACGAAACGCAGAAGTTTGTTGGACTTCTACTTCACGCCGGTATTCTGTGAAGTCGTGGTACTTCCCCGAGCCGGCCCATTCATGCAACAACAAAAGCTGATGCGTGGCTCTACCACTGTTAAAATATGTAATATGAAACTATATTTCTATTTTTGTATGTAGGATATTTTATTAATTTGTATGTATTTATCAATTTTGATTATCTCTAGTCTCTTATCATACAAAGGTTGCTGGCAGAGATCACAATTAGTGACAAGGCCGCGCATTGTGCCTTATAATTATTATCTTTATTTCCATTTTGTAATTTTTAACGGTGTATAATAAAGCTATATTTTATTTCAGGATGGAGTACCGACATTGCGAACGTCGGTGGATGCTGGTGGAAAATGAAGTGAATAGCAAAGATTAAAGAAAAAAGTCATAAAATTATATTTAAAAAAAGTAAACTTTGTTAAATTCAATTTCATTAAGTATCTTATATACCTTAAAATTCAATAACTTTAAACTAACCGAGACGTATGGCGTTTATTTTTTATATGGTTATTGGCACAGCCAAATTACATTCGTTTTTGAATATATATTATACGTATGATATTATATTTTAAGTTTTTAATCCTCAGTTGTTCTCTAAACAAAACTGTTTATTAAAATTCTTTATATAAATAAAAGAAATGTCTTCATGCATATTGCTAGTACTGGGCGTTGACACAGGTCTAGGCAATCGAGTCCTTTCGACCGACCTTTCGCCGATGCATATCTGGGACAACGTGGCAGGTGGTGAACCTATCGCTGTCTTTGTGTCCAAGCCAACGGTACACTATCGTTACATAGATATAAATTTACTCGAACATGACTCGATTACATTTATTCATATTTGTCACTTAAATATTAGCCTGTAGCTGGATTCGAACCCGCAACCATCAGCTTTTATGATAAGGTTGCTACCAGATAAGCTGTTGGGCCGTCATTATAAATTTTTTACTGTAATAAATCTTTCCAATTAAGTCTATTGATAATTATAAATTCTTACGGTACGAGATTAATATCTGTTATGATGCAAGAAATAAGCTTCACTTTAAAATTAATCATAGTTTAAACTTAATGGGCCATATTTATCACAAGCATTGCGTAGAGATGTATATTATAATGAAATAATCGGTGGTTCACAATCGAAAGATATTTAGGCTTTTATTACGAAAACGTATACACCGTTATTCTACCTGTTGGTTACTCCCCGCTTGCTAGGACATTTAAATTTAGATCCTATTTTCTTCAGCTTTAAAGTTTATATTACCTGTTCAATACGTGTTAGCAGAGTTCAGATAAGAAAGAGTAATTGCAGTTGTTAAAGATCAGTTATTAGATAAATAATTCTAACAATTATAAAAATTGGTTTAAATTATTAAAATAAATTAATAGTTATTAATTAATTCATAATACTTTGCGACACACAGGCGGGCAGTTTTTTTTTCAGGGTCCCTTAGAAGGTTATTTCTCTTTTATTTCATTCAATACGAGGAAGAAACATTTTGTACGTACCTGAATTTCCGAGGATCGGGTTATAAATTGTTAATTGTTTCTTCAAAGGCTTTGAAAGAGACGGCGTACTTAGGCTATATTTGTTTTAATGCAATACTGCTATTAGAGTAATTTTTGTATGTGAAAGATAGCAAGTAAAAGTAAAGGCAACAAATAATTTTATGTAACAGATAGATATAATGATTTCTTGTATTTACGCGAATACTACACATTTAAAATAAAACGATTTTCACACAACAGATAGATACTTAATATAAATATTGCAGTGATTAATTACCATGATGACGTGTCAAACGTCAGTTTGAGAGAGTATTAATCCTAGAAATACCATACAGGTATTAACTGTTTAGGTGTGTGGAACACTACAAAATGTACTGGGGATAGTGTTCTGAAGCAAATGAGTTAATGTTGAATTTTACGTAACATTATATTATACAATTAAAACGAACCTTTACGATAGTCGAGATACAATTTTATGTTATCAGAATAACATACGCAAATGAAGTGTAAATTCCAGCGCCTAGAGCATCGAACAAGGGTACAATTAAGGCGGTGGCATACAGGCATTCTGCATCGCTGCAGTTAAGGGCGGCCTTCAGCCCCGTCCATCACAATGCGCCAAATGACGAGCGCCCGGTACGCAAATGAAGAATATTGTCGGACGCCGTGAATACTCCTTAATGATGCGCCAGATGCCCGTATACTAGGAACATCACCCACACTACATTTGCACTATTGTCAACTTGTTAATTTGAATCATTGTAAGACTTTGCCGATAAGTAAAACTTAATAAGTCTTAAGAGAAACACAATAGCTTTTGTAAACAACGACGCATCGGGTTTATATATAAACAAAACACTTTTTTGTGTAAAATCTATATTGTTTTCTAAAATAGTAAGAAACTTGGCAATTATGGTAATAGAGAAACCTAAAAAAATTGATTTACTAAGTTAATAAAAATATTGTGTGTGTGTTTTTTTTTTATAGAAAAGGGAGGCAAACGAGCAGATGGCTCACGTGATGGTAAGTGATTACCGCCGCCCATGAACAATACCAGAGGCATAACAGATACGTTGCCGGCCTTAGAGTGCCCCCTTCCTCCCCCCTCAGAATTGGGGAGGGGGGTGTGTGGGCCTCCGGTTACCTGCACTCACCAGACGAAACGCAGAAGTTTGTTGGACTTCTACTTCACGCCGGTATTCTGTGAAGTCGTGGTACTTCCCCGAGCCGGCCCATTCATGCAACAACAAAAGCTGATGCGTGGCTCTACCACTGTTAAAGTTAATATTGTATTTAAGTAAAACTAGGTTTTGTTGATTCAAGCGATTCATTACATATGCCTGATTATTACTATCCAATTTTACTTTATGCATTAACAGTAAAATAAGTGTTTGTATATAATTATACATGTTGTACCTTTTAAACGAGGCGTTTAAACCCACCTTGGTTTAAAGATATTTTAATAAAGCCATCTAATATCATACATATTACTTTGAATTTTTCCCACAAATCAAACAAAATGTAAAGTCGATAGAACATGCTGCTGTAATAACGAAGAAGAATTATTCTTATATTAAATAATAAGCGCGCGAAAATTCATACTTTAAAATAAATAATAAAAAATATCTTCACGCAATTCCCAATACAGGGGTAGACAGAGGTCAAGTCTAGACAATTAAGTCCCTTTGACCCACCTTCCACCGAAGATATTTTCGGGACAACGTGACAGGTGGTGAGCCCGTCGCCGCCTTTATGTCCAAGCCAACGATGAAATTCGTACATAAGTTTTTTGAAAAACTCATTGGTACTGCCACCTGGGGATCGAACTCGGGTCTCTCGACTCGAAATTCCGACCACCCAACAACTCGGCTATCGTGACTTTTAAAATTCATACTTAGTTTTTAATACCCTTAAGTTACTGTATAACGCTGACTTCTTGACAGCGTGCGTTACACAGCAGTTTGTAAGACTATGTTAATAAATAAATTCCTGCGCAGGAGAAGAAATACTAGTGGAAGATTTTGAACATAAAGATGTTATTTATAGAACCAGAAGAGCTTGCATGCAAATATACGAATATTTATAAAACATTTAAATGTATCGTTTTAAACGCAGGTTGAACAACGCGCTTTAGTTAATATCCAGACTCGTTACGTTCGCGTCACCTATAAAAGTTCTTAAAATAGCAGAAATTCCTGGAACACTGTAAAACTCGAATGCCATGTTTCGTTTAACATAAATACAGGTCAGCGTGCTAGTCAGTTGTAAAAGCGGGGCGAGACAATCGCTTATTACAATACACATTACCAGGGCACTAAATGTCAAAAACGGTCACGTCTGCCAACTCAGATCGCGGATTAACTGACGCTACATTAATTCTATTTCTGAAATCGTTAAAGTAAAATAATAAATTTTGTTTTAAATAAGAATTTTGTAAATTAGGGAGCTCGTAACGAATGAAGTTGATGATTATCAATTATATAGAAATTGTTGATGATAATCATTTATATCCTAAAAGCTTAGGTTGTCTTAAGATTGACTTACAAAAATCTTTTAATAGTCCCTAATAAAAAGTTTGAGAGTGAACTCCGCTACGTTCTATCTTAAGAAATAACTAAAAGTTCTTACATTTCCTAAACTACTCAATTTTCAAGCTGAATACTGCTCTACATACATACTCCGTTAACTAATAGACCGTCCAAATTAAAATATAATAGAAACATACATACATAGAATAGAATAGAATGTAATAAAATAGTACGACCTCAGTGGTGGTAGACTCCTTTTCCACATAGGAGTTGTTCAGATCAATAGCAAACTCTTGCCCATATCTGCTGCAGTTTTCTTATTTAAAGAGTATGGAGAGTCAGTTCAACACTTATTCTCTTTGAGCTGTCAGCATGAAGTTAACAATACTTCTTAAACTGAACCTATTTACAGATTTAGTTGCAGTTGTCAAGTTCTATCAGATGAACGTGTTTTTAAAAATTAAATTTGTGTCTTAAAAATAAAATTTTATCTGAATCGCACATGCAGATAATTCTGAAACTCCGAGCTTATTATATCTTCTAGTTTCTAATCGCCAATCATAATAACACGTCATGCATTTGGCGGCTGAAAATTCTGTAGGATTCTAATTTCACTAAGGAGTAGTTAGTTGTCTACTGTCGTATACAGTAGAGAATCAAAAAGGCTGATTCAATTGTCAGTCTCAGTTACACGTAAGAGGACATCCCACAGATTGTCTACAGGTATTTACAATGTTGATACTTTCATGACAATTGCTTAATTCTAACTAGAGGGGTACGTACACGTAAGAAAGAAGAACTTTAATGATTTGATTTGAGTGGGATGTAGTAGTTTGTCTTCGTTGAGTACTATCATGCAATATTTTTTCGAGACATTGATTATAATTAAATTGATGAAATAAGTTTTTTTTAATCTTTTTATCTAAGTAATTAACATTTGTAATTTGAGAAATAATTGATCGTTTACGTCAGAAAACGAAAACAAAATTATTTAGCGTTCAGCATAATTATTGCTTTAATTAAACTCGTAAAAAAACTATCTGGTTTTTCAAGACTTTAATTAAGGCCAGTAATTTTGCTTCACACTTGTCATTTATTAGCTAGTCATTTGTTAACTGTCTGACCTTGTACAAGAAATGCATGATATGTATTAAATATATAAGACATGCATTGTCTGAAGATCGCAGACTAAGAAACCGTATAATTACTTTATGTACGCCATGTAGGTGCTAGCAAAATATGTTAGATATTTATCTCTCCAGGTATTGCAATGATATCCAAAAGAGATGTAACTTGTCTGGTCAGATTATTAACCAGCTTTTAAAGTGAAGAACTTATTTTTTGTTTCTCTCTTGAATGCTTGTAGCATTGGATTCATTTACTTAAAATTAAAAAAGAAATACATTTAAAAAACCATGAAAAAATTTTTTCTTTGAATTTATTTTGACGATCTATTTACAAATACAATTTTTACGATTAAGAAAAATCCCCCTGTAAAACATAGAAAGGTAATAAAATTGTCGTTGGGCGTAATGCCAAATCTTCTACAAAATCCCACCACATAACTTTCAGTCTTACGACGTTTTTCATATTTTAATTGACATTGTTCGTTTATTTTGAATTTTTATAGCATGCAAATATTTGAATATAATATAAAAAAAGAATTACATGCTCTTAATGAGGTTTTATTACAGTTAATAAAAAAATACTTATATCAATTTTTTAAACAAAATTTTTAGGTGTTCCACAGAATATACGTTTAGATACGTCATATCAATTATGAAATAACTTATTTGGTCCGCCTTAGGTCTTTTGTATAGCTGTAAATCAGCGTGATTGAAGCAGGTGTAGAGAGAGATTTACTGTATACGTCTGACCCAGACCTTAGCTGCAAATTACCTTCACAAAGAGGGCGATGACGCGACACACAAAACATTCGACCCCGTACGACTCGTACGTCTCAACAGCTGCAAGTTATTTTGTAAACTTTTATCTCACTTGAGTAGATGTTTGAAATGAAATGGATTCATATAAACCTTTTTTTAATTAAATTTTAAAATTCATGTTTTCACATTTCATACTATAATAAATTAACTTTTTGTAATTGCTTACTTAAATATGTGTATCCATTAAGTTTCATTAATTATATTCATTAGTTGTTTTATGGTAAATTAATGGTCATTATACTGCTACCATAGATATTGCTATCTGTTTTATCAGGTTATTTAGGAGTGGAATATGAATGAGTATGTAATACCAGTTTCTTCCATTTGTACACCATAGTTTAAATGTTAAAATAGATAAGAATCACATTGTGAAAATTAGCTTAAAGAATCGGTTTTTAATGATTATAACGGATAGCCTAGTTAGAGGTTTCTGGTGTCAAGTTTATTAAAAACTTAGACAATAAACTTAAATTTTTTTAATTATTAACGATCGCACGATGAGTTGAAGGTGACGGTATTTGCGAGACAGGGTAGCGCGAGCTCGCAGACGTCATCGAACGAGCGCATTAGGTTCGATTGTAGGGCGAACGCGGCCTAATTGCCAGCATTGTGTCCGCATGCAGATGTGAATGGGCTTTGATTTGGGCCCGGCGAGCGCGCGGGCCGGGGCCGGGGGACAAATCGCTCGTTACGACTGCAGGTAAACTTTCATTGAGCGTCGGAAGGCGTCGGACGTGAGAGGCGGCCGACAAAATGCCCTCGTTATTCGCCGCCGAATCACTCGTTCATTGTGCCCGGGGAAACGGTAGACGCGGTCGTCGAATCACGAAAAAGACTTTAATGAGGCGTGAGAACGCTCTAAATGAACGATTGTGCAGGACTCGGTTTAATAAAGGATTGACATTTAAGTGGCCCAGCTTAGCGCTGAATGAACAATGATTGATTCGTAGAATATAAATCTGCATCAGCGTCTACAGATCTTAATTAAAACTATTGAAGTATAATTAAGTTTGGTTGAGTTTTTTTTAAATCAATTAAATAAATGACGCTAGCTGCGTCTACAGCACAAAATGTGATGTCTTGTATAATTGCTAATTTTTCTTGTTGGGTAGGTTTTTTATGTCCGGTTTTATGGTAACGTTGACATCAATAAAAGTAAACTTTTAACTGGCACTACGCAGGTACGAGTATGATGGCAAATGAAGTGGTTTCAATGTTAGTATTGTAATATTGTAATGAGTGTTGGTGAAATAAAGATTTTTTTAAATCTCATTCTTTTTTTTTAAATCCTATAGCTCGAACTATAGGATTCATAGAACATAGTTACAGAATATTTGTTTTAAGATACGTTGCGAAAAGGTGGCTCTGAAAGTCTTTAGAAAAAAATGGCTCAATGTAGAAAGTTTCCAATACTTTTAATTTTTTTTCGAAGTATCCTCCGTTCTTCTCTATACATTTTCGCATTCGAAGAAACTACAGAAAAATACAGTGGGACCCAGAGAAAAGCAGTTGAGAAAGCACGTACCCTTTCGTTCGTAAAGAGTAGCGCTTCGGAATTAAGTAAAGGCTGACATCCCGAAATACAATTCTTTGTTTTGCGGGCTGCTTTGAAAGCGAAAGAGGTATGTAAGGATTGTGACTCTTGGCGACCTGTTCTCTCCGGCTACCCCATTAGGGATTGTGCGTGAAGATAAATAAGTTGGAACCGTTGTCGTGGTAAAGGAGAATCCGGCTTGGAAGTTCATTTTATACAAGATGTCCTGGCGCCTAAATAATGCTTAATTTTGCTTGCATCTGCAGGTCACTCTCTTATCTTTCTCTATCGTGTGTCGCACAGCACTTATGTTATCTGCAAATGTTAAAGGACGTCCTTTAAGCAGATCATCACTGAGATTGTTACGCCCATGCTAATTCAATAAAATAATTATAGTCAGTAGACAGTGTAGTGTTGGAGCTTTATTATTAAATGGTAATCTTTTTGCTATTATAGCTTTGTTGTTGATAAATACCATAATGAAATTCGTAATAAATCTTGGACAGCATATTTTCTCGTGTTAAATTTATTTTGATGCGTGACAAGACTTTGAATTGCAGCCAATTCACTATGTCAAGTGACAAAGTAAAGCAATATTTCACAGTAGGTTACCAAAGAGCTCTTTCTATAATCAATGTTTAAAAGAAGTTTTAATTGGCTCAGTAACTGGCCAGTGCTATAGAGAGTCACGATAGCCGAGTAGTTGGGTGGTCGGAATTCGAGTCAAGAGACCCGAGTTCGATCCCCGGGTTGCAAGCTCGTACCAATAGGCTTTTCAAAAAAAAAACTTATGTACGAATTATATCATTGGCTTGGACGTTCACTAACATTCTTCGAATCATACGCTCGAAGTTGGTCTTCGAATATTAATGCCGTGTTAGTGCCTTGTAAAAGTGAGTAATTAGATGAAGAGACTAAAAGAAAAGCCAAGGAATAGGAGGTAGAGTCGGTATCGTGTCACCTGGCGACCTCTTACCCATGGCTATTCCAATATTCATATAATAAAGCACTAGGATCCGGTATCTGCATCTTGAATATGTTAATATAATTAACTTTAAACTGTTACTTTACTAAAGAAGAGTAGTAGTCATAACTCAGCGATTTTAAAATTCCTTTATGTATGCGTGTCTGTCAATTTCTTTTTTCAAGTACTTGTCTCATGTTCATCCAAGCATCAATCAAGTAACAGGATAAAGAATCTACCAATAATTATACAATTTGCAGACGGTACCCGAAGTTTTATATACGTAGTCGTAGGCTTTTAAAATATTTATGGAAATAAGCTAATTAATACAACGCTTCGTCACGAGGGCCGGTTAGCAACGCGGATGGTGAACCATGAACGCCATTAGGACAGGTGGCAAGGGCGCCCGCGGCACAACGGTAATATTGCCCGCTGCAGAAGCAGCATGTGCGCGCCGTGTGTTTTAGTATAAAAATTAACAATTTGTTGTTAATTCTCCTATTTAATTAACACTGGCATACGTTATCCAATGAATCGATTTCGAAAAATTAACATTACAATTATTCCAGCAAGAATTAAATAAAATTGAAAAGGGTATAATATTAAGACGAACCAGATTTGTCATTCACTAACCAATATTGAATCATCATAGCGCATTCTTTATAAAGCAGGAATTTGATTAGACAAAGCTGATGGCCGTTATACTCCAGGAGGCCCAATTAAGGTAAGATTTGCTAACTAATACTTAGACAAATTTTAAGGGATTAGGGTACAAAACAATTAAAAGTCTACTTCCTGATAAACCTTAGAAGACTACACATCCGTTTCCACCCTCGAAGACTAAGATGGAATTTCTCAACGCCACTAATTTCACTGGTTCACTATATACTTCAAACCGGAACTCAATGGCTCTATCACTGCGATTTGACGGTAAAGATCGGTAAGAGTATGGTACTAGCCTACACGATTCCTTGGTAGGAAAATATATTTTTCAAAGAAAATTATGTAACATTTAGAATATAGCCTGGTTCTAAAAGAATTTTTAAAATACCTACATCTTATAATCAGAATATAAATTTAATATACGTCACTATTATAGATTTACTATTGCGTTGAATGAATAAAATTCTCTTTAAATATCTGAGAAAAAACATAAAAGGCATGTCATTACCATTACATAGAACAATTTGGTTTTAAAATTTAAAAACAAAATCCACTCAAGAAGCATGAATATATGACTGCCAACATAACAAAGTAAGGTCAAAGGTGAAAAATATTTAACTGAGTCGACTCGGCGTAACAATTTTCTGAATGTAACGCTGAACTTTGAAGTGGTGTCAAGTATTACGTTACTTCTTCGTGTAACAAGCTACTTGAAAAATAAATAATGACCAAAACTTAAATATTTAACACTCGGAACATGTAACGTTTATTTAGAATTCATAATAATAAGTACACATAGTGATGTTATTTACTTGTAAAGGCGTGTAGTTAATACAATTAGAGCTTCACTTACATTTTTACATTTTACTCTTATTAGGCATAATCTATAATTTAACTTCTTAGTAAGCGTATAGTTACATCCCATTCCGGTGCTATAAACAAAAATTATTGATCTGAAATTTAAGCCCAAGAATGAAAATATATGACAAGTAATAAAACATTCTGAGATATAATGTGAAGTCCACCAACTCGCACTCGAGCGGTGGAGTATTTCTCAATCAGATAAAAATGAGAGGATTCATCCTGAATAATGATAATCGTCTATTGTGGTTAAAGGAAAAATCCAAGGAGCCAAATCGCTTCTTTACAAAAAAAGGAAATGAAAGAGATAACTTTATGCGAAATAATGTTAAAAACATACCCTGTTGCTTTTGCAAAAATACGTAAAAATTTAGTTTTAGTTTTCAATTACATTTTGTCGATTTGCGTTTGCACAAAAAATGTTGTATGTAATTAATTATCACCCGTCAGTATTATAAGTATAGACGTAAGCTTACTATAAATGAAACTTGGAAATGAGATTTCCAGAAGCCTAATTATGGTCTCCAATCTCCAATACCTCAGGAATAACTTTCGTATAAAATTTCTAACCCTCAGGAAACTCCACTCGTAAAGGGCTATTCGTTTACGACGGAGGCAAGTAAGAGAGTTTTATTAATTCATTTATAAACACACATACATATTACTATGTATATATACATAAATTTTGAATTAAATTATTACTAATATTACTATACTATGTAATATACTATAATGTATAATATTACTTTATATTATTACTAATTGCACTCCTGAACGTAGAATTATATTATAATGAAAATCATCAAACTAAGGAAAGAATCTATTGTATGCTATAACAGACTCCAAGACAGGCATGTCCACTGAATCTAACTCGTTCTTCATCCCTCTGAACGGTTAATTCCGGTCAGCCCCACGAAACAACTGATGCGATCGGGATTCCCTGACTGGTCGCTTCGAGCCCAAATGACAAAGATGGTGCTTCCGGTTATTGCCAGAATCGTGAGCCGGTTTTTATTTTAACCTTCCTAACCTTCGGACGTCTTCTCTGCCGCGAGCTTCCGTCTGGTAAGATATTTATTTAAAATATTTATGTTATGTTATTCATTAAGCTTATATTGCATTTATTAATTGGAAAATAATTTTGAGAATGTTTATTTTTATATACCAAATTCTTCACGAAATTCCCAAAACAGGGGTAAAACCTCTGTTTAGACCTCTGTCTAGTCTAGACAATTAAGTCCCTTTGACCCACCTGCCACCGAAGATATTTTCGGGACAACGTGACAGGTCGTGAGCCCGTCGCCGTCAAGTACATAAGTTTTTGAAAAACCCATTGGTACGAGCCTGCCACCTGGTGATCGAAGTCGGGTCTCTTTACTCGATATTCCGACCACCCAACAACAATCTGAGGCGCGAGTGGTCTGCTTCTGCGATCGCCAATTCGCCAAGCCATTGCAGATCCACCGTATGGGAGAGTTCTATGTCCTGCAGTGGACTTTAATAGGCCGTTATTAAAGTTATATATGTATGTATGTTGTGGACTTAAAAAATGTTTAGAGTTTGTTTTGTTACCCTGGGAATAAGTCAAATGTGCCCATTCTATTTCTAATTATACAATTCAATTTTGTATTTTATTTGTTAAAAAATATAAGAAAGTTACCAAGGAGATTCTTTCGCCTTCTTCTTCTCCGTTAGAGGAAGCTCATTCCGAAGCGTCAGTAGAGATATGTTTATATGTTAGTTCATCTCATCACATTGTTATAGATGATCATCATATTATTATTATGGGCGAACCGATTGAAGACTGCGTAAATTTTTAAAGTAGCTCCCATATTAATTTTAAAAAATGATACAAACTATTTTGAAAGATATTATTATGACAAAAAAATTTGTAAACGAATTTATGATTCTACGTATACGTTTGCCTTTATGAATATCTGAAAGATCTTGGGCGAGACGATTGAAATATACTCATAGCATTTTCTGGAGATGAAACAATCTGACGGTCGGTACGGGAACGAATTGGAAGGCACTTAAGTACGAGCAAACTTTAAACATTTGTCCCCTTTTCCCGTTGACATTCGGGAAAGTGCTTTGTCTGGCCCGGTTAAGCGGTTGATGAAATAACTATGACGTAAAAATGCTATAAATCACATCAGAAGTGTAATAAATAAAGTCACGATAGCCGAGTGGTTTGGTGGCCGGAATTCTAGTCACGAGACCCGAGATCGATCCCCAGGCTCGTATCAATGGGTTTTTCGTATCAATTTCAAAAACTTATGTATGATTTATTTCGTTGGCTTGGACATGAAGACGGCGACGGGCTCACCACCTGTCACGTTGTCCCAAAAATGTCTTCGGCGGAAGGTGGGTCGAAAGGACTTAATTGCCGAGACCTCTGTCTACCCATATATTGGGAATGGCGTGAAGATATTTTATTAATTTAACATCTGTAGTGTACGTATAATTTAAATATTTGATCTTAAAGACTGCATTCACAGTGCGTTCTTTGGCCTCACGTGCTCCACTCCTACAATTACGCGCTTGTGTCATATTTACAGCGCAGGTAATTGCCATTCAATTACGCGGCCGGCCCGCTGCGCGATAGAAAGAGAGATCATATGTTCGTCTATACAGCTCGCTCAGTCGCACCCACCGGGCAGCCGGTGAGCCATCAATCATCGAGCACCCCCGTCGGGTGTCCGTAGGGATGGGAATCGTCACAAAGCGAGTATCCCGAACCGACAATGCTCGATAAGTGGGCAAACGCCACGCTAAATTGATTCCAAACGGTCCCAAATCCGAATGTTGTTTAACTGTATTAATTTGCTGTCTTTCTCGTTATCTAAATTGTGAATTAAATTACACTATAATATATTTAGATACTTATTTAATTTCAATTCTGATTTTTTTCATACTTTATTTACAGAAACCAAATATTTGAAACAAACAAAATTAATATATTTACAATAATTATTACCTAAAAACAACATATGCGTAATCTGTATTTTGATTATCTTTAAAGTTATTTTGTTCACATGCCATGTTTTTTAGACACAGATTTCAAAATAAAACATTAATAATATACAGAAAAAAGCTCATACAATAGAGTTCACATTTTTTTTATATTTATCTTCATAGATATTCCCCAACAGGATAGCCAGACAGAATAGATCGCCAAATGTCACATTCATTCACACATTCACACATTCGCTTCTTTAAAATTTATTATTTTCTTCAAACACGCGCCTTGTCCTCGTTCCGTGTGCTCTTGCTCTTTCTCTGTTTGTGCATATTGCACATAGTCGTCATGTTCGCATGGTCTTCGAAAATTAGTCTCGACCTACCGCGACCCCTTTCGGGTATTTCATCACTCATTCGCTCAACGATAGGGAAATTAAAAGGAAATTCAATCAAATTATATAAAATAAACAAATGATTATTAAATTAATTAAATAGATAGAAGACAATGAAATGTGTTACTTTAAAAGCAATTGTCTGTAATTATACAATACATGTTTCTTAAATTACAAGCAAAAAATGTTCATACAAATATAAAATATTTTTAACTATTCAAAACAATTATGCAGAGAGAATCACTCCTTATCGCATCAGTATTTTACGCTTTACTAATTAACCGTGGAATTCCTTATACGCAGTAATTAGTGAACAACGATATGATCATTTAATTTTTCCAATTTATTAATTAAATCCAACCACATCGTCTATTTTAAAATGATGTTAGGTATGAAGTCACGACAGCGAGTGGTTGGGTAGTCGGAATTTCGGGTCCAAAGACCCGAGTTCGATCCCCAGGTGGCAGGCTCGTACCAATGGGTTTTTCAAAAACCTATGTATGAATTATATCGTTGGCTAGGACAAAAAGACGGCGACGGGCTCACCACCTGTCACGTTGTCCCGAAAATATCTTCGGTGGAAGGTGGGATCGAAGGGACTTAACTGTCTAGACTAGACTTATGTTTACCCCTGTATTGGGAATTGCGTGAAGATATTTTATTAGTACGTATAATTTAAATATTTGATCTTAAAGACTGCATTCACAGTGCGTTCTTTGGCCTCACGTGCTCCACTCCTACAATTACGCGCTTGTGTCATATTTACAGCGCAGGTAATTGCCATTCAATTACGCGGCCGGCCCGCTGCGCGATAGAAAGAGAGATCATATGTTCGTCTATACAGCTCGCTCAGTCGCACCCACCGGGCAGCCGGTGAGCCATCAATCATCGAGCACCCCCGTCGGGTGTCCGTAGGGATGGGAATCGTCACAAAGCGAGTATCCCGAACCGACAATGCTCGATAAGTGGACAAACGCCACGCTAAATTGATTCCAAACGGTCCCAAATCCGAATGTTGTTTAACTGTATTAATTTGCTGTCTTTCTCGTTATCTAAATTGTGAATTAAATTACACTATAATATATTTAGATACTTATTTAATTTCAATTCTGATTTTTTTCATACTTTATTTACAGAAACCAAATATTTGAAACAAACAAAATTAATATATTTACAATAATTATTACCTAAAAACAACATATGCGTAATCTGTATTTTGATTATCTTTAAAGTTATTTTGTTCACATGCCATGTTTTTTAGACACAGATTTCAAAATAAAACATTAATAATATACAGAAAAAAGCTCATACAATAGAGTTCACATTTTTTTTATATTTATCTTCATAGATATTCCCCAACAGGATAGCCAGACAGAATAGATCGCCAAATGTCACATTCATTCACACATTCACACATTCGCTTCTTTAAAATTTATTATTTTCTTCAAACACGCGCCTTGTCCTCGTTCCGTGTGCTCTTGCTCTTTCTCTGTTTGTGCATATTGCACATAGTCGTCATGTTCGCATGGTCTTCGAAAATTAGTCTCGACCTACCGCGACCCCTTTCGGGTATTTCATCACTCATTCGCTCAACGATAGGGAAATTAAAAGGAAATTCAATCAAATTATATAAAATAAACAAATGATTATTAAATTAATTAAAAAGATAGAAGACAATGAAGTGTGTTACTTTAAAAGCAATTGTCTGTAATTATACAATACATGTTTCTTAAATTACAAGCAAAAAATGTTCATACAAATATAAAATATTTTTAACTATTTAAAACAATTATGCAGAGAGAATCACTCCTTATCGCATCAGTATTTTACGCTTTACTAATTAACCGTGGAATTCCTTATACGCAGTAATTAGTGAACAACGATATGTTCATTTAATTTTTCCAATTTATTAATTAAATCCAACCACATCGTCTATTTTAAAATTATGTTAGGTATGAAGTCACGACAGCGAGTGGTTGGGTAGTCGGAATTTCGGGTCCAAAGACCCGAGTTCGATCCCCAGGTGGCAGGCTCGTACCAATGGGTTTTTCAAAAACCTATGTATGAATTATATCGTTGGCTAGGACAAAAAGACGGCGACGGGCTCACCACCTGTCACGTTGTCCCGAAAATATCTTCGGTGGAAGGTGGGATCGAAGGGACTTAACTGTCTAGACTAGACTTATGTTTACCCCTGTATTGGGAATTGCGTGAAGATATTTTTTATTTATTTATGTTAGATATACTTCATTATAGGTAGTTATCGTTGGTTAATCGGGTCTGGGTGTTTGTGGTACCTTCATTATTTCTGACTTCATACTGCATAGGTTAAGTTACGTATTTTATGATCAGAGCAATGATATGATGTTGCCCTTATCTGTGTATGTATTCAGTTATTTATTATGTAATATCTTGCCGCAAATTAAAATAAATAAATAATAAGTCAATTCCTTAATGTGAATCCATTTGAATGCAATATAAAATATCTTAATAAATTAAAGAGGAATTAAACAAATCGTTAAAATATCGCTGGTTTGGATATTGAGAAGGCGAGGGGCTCACCTGTCACGTTGTCCCAAAAATACCTTCGGTAGAAGGTGGGTCGAAACGACGTAACTGTCTAGATCTCGGTTTACCCCTGTATCGGGAAAGGCGATATATCAATTAAAAATAATCACTGATTTGGGCTGGAATTGAACCCGCGACCTTTGCCGTACTGTGACAACTCTCATCTCCGAGCCACCGTATCCTACACGCATCATTTGAAATTTTTAAACCTGCCTCTTTATTAACGCATAACGGAATCTACCGGAATTCCAGCTCAATGTCTTTAACTTTGCAGCTACGAACATTAATACGATAGCGCCATCAATATCTATATTACGCAGTTTTTATAGAATTTTCAGAATATATAAGTTCCGCTGAAGTTTTCGTAATCAAATTAAATAGTAATTTAAACTTTTATTCCGCTCGTGACGGTTATTCTTTTATATAAAGTTTACCATAGGACTTAAACAAATTTTAATTCACTAGTACCTTTCGCAGTTGTGTGCCAACGTAAATAAATAATATTTGTTCCTTAATAGTTTAGAAGTGATTCATATTTTTTCTATACTCAGGCAATGCATAGACAAAGTCAAAAATTGCTAATGTATGACTCAATAATATTCTATAATATTAGTTCGAAACACTAATGGAAGGTTTCAAAACAAAAAAAAAAATGTTTTTTGCCGTCTCGGTAGAAGATCATAACAAAGTAAATTTTTACAGATTTTCCTGTTAACTATATTCGGAGTGTTATCTAGTTTCCCAATAATTAGTTTTAAATGGTTATTACGTTAATAGAATACAAAGAAAAATAATTTATCTTTGTGGTATTGAAATTGGAGACAGACTTCTTTTCTGTGTAAGAATCTGGAGCGAACAACACTCCTTGTTATTTTGCCTGTCAAATTGCAGTTAATCCGTGTTAAAGGCAAATGTGAATGAACTTATAAAAAAATACACACCGTCATAGTGAGGGGTAACAACGAATCCTTATCCCTCTTCAATTAAAATTATTAGTAGATGTCCAATGGCATGTAGTAACGTCTTACAATCAGGTGGGCTGGTAATTATTTCTTACCGTATAGCAATTAAAAAACCAAAAAAAAAATTAAATAGTTTCATGCCATTCCCAATACTGGGGTAGACAGAGGTCTAGACAATTAAGACTGAAAGGTCCCTTTCACCAAAGACAGTTTTGTGGGATAATGTGACAAGTGGCGAGCCTGACGCCGTCTTTATTTCCTAGCTAATGATCTAAATCGTACACAATACATAAAGAAACCATAAAGGGTATTTTTATACGCTTACAATATTTTTTCTTTAGGATTTTAGGGTTGATTTCTATTTTTGTGAGGTATACATATGTCTATCCTTCAACTTAACTAACAGTACAAAGGTAATAAGAGATCGGCGAAGTGGGGTTAACAACAACTTATGTTAATTAATCGAAGATTTTTCTTGGAAAAGTCCGAGACTCGCCTGTTTCAATTACGTTTACTAATGGCTCGACTTCACTCGCTAATTAGCCACCTCGCTAATTAATCGCGACGGGTTCGCCTTGTAACGCGAACGTTGCCTAATAATATACGTATTTCTTGTTTATATTCCCTTTTCGGTTTAAAAATATCCATATATTATTTTAATTAGACCCAAATGATATAATTAATAAGAAATAACGAATGTATATTTACAGTTGCTGCATTGACAGTATTTTTGTTTTATTTTTTTCTGTTGTATCTCCACGCAATTTTCAGTACTGGGGTAGGTAGAGGTTCAAAAATTTTAGTCCTTTCGAAGAAATTTTCACCGATGTTTTACTTGGGACCACGTGACAGATGGTAGACCTTATTGTCGTCTTAACGTCCAAGCTAACAATACAATATATTTTTACACATCTAAATATTTATATAAACGCCCATGACTCGAGTACAAACATTGATATTCATCACACAAATGTTTGCCCCTAGTGAGGTCGAACCTGCAACCCTTATGTTCCAAAGCAGGGTCACTGCCAACGTGGCTACCAGGTCGTCAACTTTTTGTCATATTATTTATACTACTACGTATTCCCATATTAGGGTAGTCAGAGGTTCAGAGAAATTAGTGGTTTAAACGTACTTTTCAACGATCGTTTTTTGGCACACCGCGGCAGGCGGTGTCTTCGTCTCAGAATCTAAGCCAACGATACAAATCATACGTTTGTTTCGAAAACAAAACTCTTAGATGTTAGCTTTCCTTCTAAGGTTTAAACTCGGATTTCTTGTTTCAAAATTCCCAGCTGAAAAGCTGTGGTAGCCGAGTGAACCTCTTCACTCGGCTACAACAGTTTTTATTATTTATTAATAATAAATTTACCTAAGAAACCTTTGTTCAGCTACTTATAGTTTTAAAATCGAATGTAGTCAGTTTAAACAGGATCGGAGACATCTTAAAAATATGCAAGTAATGTTTTTTTTTCTTTTATTTATTATGTAGTGTATTTGTTAAAACGTGTAAGTTTCTTTTAAGCCTATGTATAGGCAACTACGTAAAACTAGTACAAAATATTAGCACCTGTGCTAATAATTAAATATTAAAAACTACTAATTAAAATAATACTAACTGAAATAATTAAATGTTGAATAATTTTCGTTTTAAAATGGGATTAATCATTACAAATTCCTGTAGAATATACTTGTCAATTCAGTTCTCAGCATGTTAGTTATAAAAGTGTTTCAAGTAGTTTCGTTTGAAATTATAAATGGTTTGAGAAATAATTTCGTTTTGGGCCACCAGCCCGTTCAGTAATCGACATGCGACATCAATTTAATTAATTATAAATATGGCGTAAATATGAGTCTTTGAAAGGAGACTATATATTTGTTCCATTTGCCGTAGAGTCAATCGGTCCGTGGGGTCCCCGCGCGATGCAGTTTCTAAAGGAATTGTATCCGCGACTTATCGTTGCCGCTGGTGACAAGAGGGCTGGTTCTTTTCTCGCTCAACGGTTAAGTCTAGCCATTCAACGTGGAAATGCAGCCAGCGTTCTTGGTACCATGCCACGAGGAGTAGGGCTCTACGATTATAATAGTTTTTAGTTAATAAGTATTGTAAATATTAACATAATTTTTTCTGTAAATAAATATTTATGAAAAAAAAAATTAATTATTAAGTGGCCACATTTGACAATTATTGATCGACATCTCTGCGTAATAAGACTATCTAACAAGTGACTATTATCTGTTTCGTATAAGAATATTTTTAGAATTAAGTCACGATAGCCGAGTGGTTGGATGGTCGGAACTACGAGTCAAGAGACCTAGGAGGTTTAAAAAAAAACTTATGTACGAATTATATTGTTGGCTTGGACATAAAGACGGCGACGGGCTCACCACCTCTCACGTTGTCCCGAAAATATCTTCGGTGGAAGGTGTGTCTACCCCTGTATTGATAATTGCGTATTTATTTTATATTAGAACATGAACTGAAACAATTAAATATTTTATTACATTATTGTATTTTAACAGATATTGTACATCCAATATAGGATTGTATTTTTTTGTTCTTTACCATAAAGATTTTAAATTTTTTATACTAATACTCACGATCCTGTGTGCATGCCGGCAAGTTACAATTTTTAAAGTACAATGTTTTCTCTTCTCGTATTTATGCATATTTTCTATGGTTTCTTTTTATTTAACTTTTACTGCCGCATAAATGGCTACATCTACAAAAAAAAAATAAGTATTTTATGTAGAAAAGATGGTTGGGTACTACTACCTGCTTGGGATCCCGTTATGAGTAAATCCCAAGACCAACTATACCACTGTAAGACCTCAAGATACTGTGGAGCGTTCTGCGTAAATCGGACTTAATGTTATAAATAAAAGTTATCAGTAGCCAAAGCTAGCATTTATAGCAGTTCAAGATTTACTTGTAAATACTTAGAGATACGCCGTATAATTACCTAAATAAACAAAACAAAGAGTTCAGGCCCCCCATGACCACGGATGCTGTAAAGCACCCGAAACGACGGGAAATTAAATAAGTTTTAATAAACTAAATAAAAACGCAATACAATCCATAAATATTAATTTTATTTTAAACGTATAGTTTTCGCGTAAATACAAGAATAAAGTTTCTTATTTTGACAAACAGCGAAACACCGTACACTACGAAAAGGTCGATTTACATTGCATTCAATTTGCTTTTATGCCTATTTCGCTTGTACCTGAGGCTTATAGTTCACGTAGTTTCACTAAGCCGGTTTACCTGAGTCCAGTCACTTAAAATTTGGAGCAATTATCTAAGGCAGCTTTGATCTCTATTTCCTGCGTCTTGAGGCGCTAGTACCGAGAGATGAAAACTTTCATTCACATAAATAGATTGTGGTTATGACAATAGCACGCGTAGAAAGCCGTGAATACCATATTTTTATATGTGGTCAAAAATATGTTAAGGTTCTTTTCAGAAGATTTTAGTTTTAATATCCGACCAGTTCTAGTATTGTTCCTGGTAGTTTGTCAATAAATCTACAATGCTAATGAATTCTGAGAATTGTTTTCAAACGTTTCGCACGTACTGCACGAACTAAGACAACTGTTATTTTTTTTTTCTAATAATAACTTCAAAATATTTTCCTGTACTCTCGAATCCTGGATTTCCCTTTCGATTGGTAGCCATGATATTTGGGAAAATATTATTAATGCTGTCATTAGTTAACGTGACATAAGTAACTGCTTCATTACACTTAGAACCAAAAACTTTCAATCTTGCCCGGTGACGTAACAATGTTGGAAATTCAACCTTGAATTTTTTAACTAACTCATTTAAATTCGCGAAGGTATTCACTAGGTTAATGATGTAACCCTTTTTATAAGCAAAGAAACAAGTCTAAATGTTGGGTCTTTCAGCATTGTCATAACTAGCCAGGAGTAGGTATTAAACTTTTTCCTTGCCAACGCTAACCAAAATAGTTGGTGTGGTCGCGAAGTAAGCGAAACACTGATCCAGATCATGTTACCCGTATAGGTTGTAAGCACTGCCCTAAAAAACAATATTTTTTACCAGATATTTCTACTTTATTAATTATTATACTTACTTACTTCATTCTCTGTTATAGCTTTTTATATCTTAAGGCATTGCTTTAATACTAGATAATGAAGTCCTTTTGTCGAAGCATATGAGAGTCAGCGTGACAGACTTAGAGCTTTTCGCTGTCTTAGTGTCCAAGGATTAATATGCTTGTATATTTATGTAAAAGTCACGATAGCCGAGTTGTTGGATGGTCGGAATTTCGAGTCGAGAGACCCGAGTTCGATCCCCAGGTGGCAGTACCAATGAGTTTTTCAAAAAAAAACTTATGTACGAATTTTATCGTTGGCTTGGACATAAGGGCGGAGACAGGCTCACCACCTGTCACGTTGTCCCGAAAATATCTTCGGTCGAAGGTGGGTCAAAGGGACTTAGTTGTCTAGACTTGACCTCTGTCTACCCCTGTATTGGGAATTGCGTGAAGATATTTTAATATATTTTTTTATTTTGACAAAATTTAAAAAAAGGATGTTTAAAATTTTAACTGACACGGGCGGGATTCGAACCCGCGACCTAAATCGTACCGAGGCAAAGGTTAAAGGTTAAAATAGTAGTAAATAAAGGGTTCGAATCCCGCCCGTGTCGTTTGAAATTTTAACCATTTTTTGTCTTAAATTTAATAACAAAAATTTCTGCATTAATTAGACGTTTAAAAAAATAAAATTGCATGAAAACATATTTAACAAACACACCACACCAAGTAGGACTGGCAGAGATTGCCAAAACAGTTTCCAATGGCCCCATCGAAATGAAGTCTATTGACTGCGTGTGTTCCAAATATTTAAAAACACGATAGCGAAGTGGCGGTTAAGAAAAGAAGTCAATAAAGAATAGAAAAAAAGTAATCCAAACTTTTTAAGAAACAAGTTTTTAGGTAAATAATTTGTAAACAAAATTTCATTTTTTACTGCTGTTGAGTTTCTTCTTATCCTGACTGTAAAATCATGTCATGTCGTACCAAAAATTTTTTTTCCGCAGCATTGAGCCAAAATACCATTTTTACTCATCAGGCCAAGAGGCAGTAGTTCAAAAACAGATTGCTAAATGCTGAAGCGGCTAATAAACTAACACTGTAAGTAAAATTAAATCGTGTTATGAAATTTACTAACGTTCTGTTTAAATCCAATGCCTCTCGAAAACAAAAACCATTGTCAAAACTAAAAAAATGACAAATATATTATGAGATAATGCACTGCTTACTAGCTTCGCTTTAACAAAAGTTATACCCTAAAACTTGTTACAGTCAATATTAACTTAACCAATTAAATACATTACGCTTATCTTAGACCTCTCATTATAGTAAGTAATGGTGTTGTAAGAGGTATGAGAGAAGCCTCCATTATTTACCGTCACCGATTGGTACTCCGGCTAGCCATCAGTTACACGGAGACATGTGAAACTTGTTCTTGTCAAAATATAGTTTGAACCAAATTGAGCCTTAAAGCTTTTATGCTAAGTGAAATTCGTTTTGAAATAATCTCATATGTTGACACTTTTGACCGTTATCGCGTACCGGGTCTCTTAATGTGAACGGGTCATTAGACGATGCGGTGACAGGCATTACAAAATATTGTTATAATCGCTGAGATTTATCAATGTAATTCAAAATATGAAAATTTCTTCGATTTAAATATTTTCAATATAAACTATTTCTGATTGAATTTCCGAGTGGTTGGGTGGTCGGAATTTCGAGCCAAAAGACCAATGGGTTGCACAAAAACTTATGTACAGATTATAAAAAAAAAATTATATCGTTGGCTTGGACATAAAGACGGCGACTGGCTCATCACCTGACACGTTGTCCCTTAATTGTCTAGACTAGACCTCTGGCAACCCTGTATTGGGAATTGCGTGAAGATATTTATTTATTTTATAATTATTTAATCTCGCGGCTTATATTCCAACAAGAACGGTAAACAAAAGTCTCTAGTGCGGTAGTCAGAGAGAATAGATCGCAAAGAGTCACGATCTTTGCATACCTCTTAATATTTTAACATATATCTAGTAGCTATGATTAATTGATTCAAATAACTTTGAATTGAATTATATGTTATCCCATACAAGTTAGTAGCAACATTGGAACTAGACCCATAGTACAGTTGGCTGCTCTATAGATTTAGTTTTAACTTAGTCTTAGTAATATATTCCACATTTTATTAAATGTGGAATATATTACTAACTTTATTAAGTTAAGACTATAAAATAACATGAATGTAAAGTTCGTCCAAACACATTTACTATTCATCGTTATAAAATAAAAAAATAAAGTTATTTTTATCTCCAAATGTCAAACCACTGCTTAAAAAATCTGATGACCTCTGCTTACATAAACAGATTATTGACACTATAAAAGAAAATTATCGGTCTAAAAGGTAAGAATACCTTCCTAATCGGATTGTGGAAGAGATTGGAGCGGCGATTGGATCTTAAGATAGGAGCAAGTAACTGTGAGCAAGGCTTGGGCATTTCAAATGTCTTCGTTGTAATCCAAGAGTTGATTTTCACAGAAAAGACGTACGCAAAAGATAATACCCTTAGTACTACGTAATCATTTGGTACCGAAATTATTTTATATCTTACAACTTTGAATTAATCTTGTATTCATTCATAAATATAAGTATGAATTCCGCCCTTTGTTATCCTTATTTTTACGGTGAATACAAAGAATAAATTGCAATAAATAAACTTGATAAATAACAAAGAATAAAATACCAAAAAAACAAAATACAAAAAATATACTTGTTTCTGGACCCGACTTCATACCGGCACATTATTTCGAAATTACTATAAATTTAGCACAGCTAAAATAATATAAAATGTAATAACGTCTTATCAAGCAAAGTTGATCAAATAGGTAAAAAAAAGATGGGTAGCCTGACAAAATTTCGAGGATGGTCACTCAAACGTTAGCAATGAATCTATAAATAGCTTAGCAGTATACGTTTAGACATGTTGAATCATTAAATTCAGTGATCTCAATTTGTTTAGTACAAATCGAATATAAAACGTATGTTCTTCTTTGAAGAGTCCACTGCTACACATAGGCCTCCCCTACAGTTTGTCACATAGAACGGTCCTGAACAAGTAACGTATAACACTTAACTCTTTCTATGAACAGTTCTTTGGAGCTGTATTGCGATAATGTGGCAAGTGCGAGACTGCCATCGTCTTTATATCCATTCTGACTTTAAAAAAATATAAGTTTCGAAAAAATTATTAGTACGTACCTAGTATCGAACTAGATTACCTTGGACTACCACTACCACTACCACTAGCGATCGAACTTGATAATCTTGGACTCGTATCACGATTACCATATAACTCAATTACTGCACTGACTTATAATATACTATATTATAAAAAAAAAATATCTTCATGCAATTTCCAATACAGGGGTAGACAGAGGTCTAGTCTAGGCAATTAAGTCCCTATGACCAACCACCAAAGATATTTTCGGGACAACGTGACAGGTAGAGAACCCGTCGCCGTCTTTATGCCCAAGCTAGCGATATAATTCGTACATAAGTTTTTGAAAAACCCATTGGTACGAGCTTGCCACCTGGGGATCGAACTCGGGGCTCTTGACTCAAAATTCCGACCACCCAACCACTTGGCTATCGTGACTCCAAATACTTAAAATTATAAGTTATAGCCACAGTAATTGTATTGTACTGCTCCTGTGTGTATATATAAAGTAATATATGTTACTTATTGCTACGCTTGTACTATTAAGATATAATTTAACGAATGATGTTTGACTGCGTTCTTAACTTTCCCCACGGAAACAAAACTATTTGCATGTTAAGTGATATTTTACCTATCAGGAAATATTTCAAGCGAGTCCGATATTTGGCTCCAGTAATTAATGTGAAGCTTTTACTATGGTAATGTTATTCAATTAAAGGGAAATTGCGCTTAAGTTACTTGTTGATACTAACTTGCGATTGGTTTCTTCCGTTGACAGAATAAATTTGAATGTATAATGTTATAAACGTACGCCGTTATAAAACATCTTAAATTTAATGAATATTATTAATTGTATATTAGCTGTTAGTAGTTATGTCTTCATTTTTGGTGGGAATAATGACTTTATATCTAATTTTTTTAGTTCGGTTCTGATTGTATTTGAATCGATGTTACGAAACAGTTCAAATGACTTTTCGTAAAGATCTGCACTGTTAACAATAATCACTTTCACTTCTTTGTTATACGAGTGAATCATTAGTACTAATGTCACGGTGGATCTGGTATTTATAAATAACGCGACCTTGTGAACTACTAAAAATATCAATATCAATGAAAAACAAATAGAATGAATTGCTCAAGTCAAACACACAAGTACATAAGCTTAAATTTGAATTTGGTATTCCTCTTTAAAGGCGAGATATTTTAAAATAGAATATCTGTGTGTAGTGGCCAGTTCGCCAAATATCAAATTTTGTGTAAGAACCTTAATAATAGATTTATTATTTGAACAATCGCACATATCATCCGATCCTGAACTAGGATACCCTGTGCCTCTGTTACTGAATGGTGTTAAATGGTGTATAGTTACATATTAATGTTTAGAATTATTAAGATATTTGAATAATGTCTTTTTTCCTAATAAAACTAAACAATATATACTGATTAAAAATATAATGAACTTGGCAATAACAATTAATATTAAGCCCTCTTCTTCTATAACGATACCAAACTAAATTGTCACCCTCTTTATACTAGTGTATCAGATACGGGAAGCGATCGATGGGAGCCATCCCGTCTCCCAATCAGGTCTATCAAAACTCGAGCTCATTACTCAAAATCAATTAGCGTTATTAGTGCGGCGCGTCTTCGTTAGCCCGTGACGGAGGGTAATTTATTGGCATCTCTTAATTAGGGATAAGTCTAATTGGGGGCTTAATAGTAACGAGGCCCTCGAAATCTGACGTTCTGACGAACAAATTGGTTAGCCGGGCCTCGGTCTGCGCACTCCACTTGCCCTATCAGCACTGATATTCCGATGTGATTAGGTACTTGATTTCGGGTCCGATGATAGAATAATGATGTCTTCATAAGTGCCTAGTAGTCTGTAGCTTCTTTGCTTTATTTTATTTTGTTTGCCAATAATCAGATATAGTTTTTATCTATAATAATTTTAATCGATCTACTGTACATTATACTATAATATTATATGTATTACATGCTAAAATTTTATAAATTAAATAATGGGAAATAATTACTAAAAGTTAGTGTAAGCATCTTTGTCTTGTTGGGATGATTTCGAAACTGGATTTTCTTTTTGAAGACTTTTATGAAGAAATTTTTATACATTTTAACGACATGTAGTTGCAAATAATGTACGTAACAACGAATTTATTTACACAAATGACAGATTTTTACACCATTCACACAGAATATCAAAACTGTATACGCGATAATCATTCGAAGTGAAATATTACTAGAATATAAACGCAGGTAATTTTTAATGTATTTTTTTTTATTTATCGAATAAATTGTTAATGCCCTTTTGTAATATTTGCAATCCGATGCTTTAGGTTTAAACGTCTTCCCTTTAGGAGTCCTCGAACACAACACCTTAAATTTCCATCCACGAATTTCAATTTATTTTTTCGGCGTAAGACAACATAATCTTTCTTAGTTACATATTAAATACCAGCCAACATGCAACTGTAAACTGCTAACAAAAGATTTATATTTTTTAAACAAAATTATCACTTACTTTTTTATTTATCTTGCCGCATTGCAGCTTTACCTGTCAGTTATTACTTTTAAAGTGAACACTTTTTAGAAGAGTACCGATTTGAAACTGGATGAAACGGAAAAATGCCACTAAAAAGGAATTAAAAAGAAAAGCCAAAAGGAGACAGACATCAATGAATAATACGTTCATCACACTTCAGACTTTTTTCTTCATTTCGGAAAATTTCACTTCACTTATATTGTAAGGAGTTGACAACAGCTGACAGACATATGTCCTTCTTCTATTATGTACCCATCAGTGATTTTCGGTATCATCACTAGCAAAATATCAAAAGTAAATTTTTATCACGCGTTTCCCAATACTAGGGTAGACAGAGGTCTAGACAATTAAGTTCTTTCGACCTACCTTCTACCGAAGACTTTTTTGAGACAACGGGACTGGTGGTGACCCCGTCACCGTCTTTATATCCAAGCCAATAATATACTAAAGCGAAATATAAGTTTTTCAAAAGACCCATTGGTAAGTGCCTTGGGGATTGAACTCGGGTCTCTTGACACGAACTCCGATCACCCAATCACTCAGTTATCGAGGCTTCGCATGACACAATTGATGAAAACTGGACTTTAAAGTTTCAAACCGCAGAACTTCGTTACAGCATACGAATATTGATTCTAAAGATTGGTTCACTTATTAAAAAAATGTTGCGTATTCCACCTCAGAGCGTTTGCGGCGAAGGCTAAGCGGTGCGGTCGCTGTGGTTCAAAGCGGTTATAATAAAAAGCAAAGAAAAACACAAGCACAAATAAAAACGTTCAGACAACGGCATGATCAAGTGCGCCGCGCGATGTAACACGATATTTTGTGATGTGCTTTATTACGATGCGATACGAGAGAACAGAACTGGTCAACATCTATAATTAGATCCGATCCTTGTGACGTACTTACAATGTGCGATATTTATTAACAATGCGCCTGATATTTTCGCTTTACAACCTGTTAAAATCTTACTCTTTGAGCCTATTAATGGACACGTATTCGATCACGATAATGTTTGAAGTGTTTAATCCTCAAATGAAACACATGAAACACATGCTTCTTGACTACGATTCCTAAAATATTACCATTCGACGTATCGCCATGTTTGTATTTAAGTCGTATTTTATTTATAATTATAAAAACTTTTACCTATTATTATAGATAAATGTATTATTAGTGTCGGATTTTCTATAATATAAAGTTATATTATGAACAAATCCAAAATAGAAAGGCAAAAAACATATTAAAATAAAAAAACATATATCTTCAACGTTCTAATTGTCTACCAGACACGAGCAAACTTTATTTTCTTTGTTCTGAAATTGCTGATAAATCTAAAATTTTCATAAAAGAATCCATATTCTCAGAATTCTATAGAGGGAGGTCATTAACCAATGAAGATTGTTCATCTATTCAACAAAGAAGATTATTATATACATATTCGGAATTATTCACCTTTACCAGATTTCACTACATTAGAATTATTATATTATTTAATAATTAATATACTTAGCGTACTTTATATATATATATATATATATATATATATATATATATATATATATATATATATATATATATATATATATATATATATATATATATATATATATATATATATATATATATATATATATATATATATATATATATATATATATATATATATATATATATATAAAGTACGCTACAACTACATATCATATCATCATGTCTATCACATATAACATATGTAAATATTGGTTTCGAGGAGAGGATCTGTACCAAGCTTCAACATTTAGAACGAGTTTTGCATGATAAATAGTTTAGAGTTCCGCGCCTTCGTCACAATGTTTGAGTGATACCAGCTGGTGGACAGTATTTGGTAGGCTGTATTGCCTAATAATACCATACCTAGTATAGGTTCTGCAGCCTGTGATCTTTAGTCATATTTGAGATACGCTAAGCAATAATGATAGTTGAATGTCTTTGAAATAGTACACCAATCCCTACCGGATTCTACGTGTGATTAAAAAAGATAATTTATTATCCTTCAATAAAACCTCGTAGCGGTAGTATATTTAAAAATAGTGACTTATGACAGGTGGCATTATGCTGCTATGTTAAATGTTTTAGATATATGTATATAAAAATAAAAAAAATATAAATAAAATAAATAAATATCTTCACGCATTTCCCAATACAGGGGTAGACAGAGGTATAGTCTAGACAACGTGACAGGTGGAGAGCCCGTCGCCGTCTTTATGTCCAAGCTAACGATGTAATTCGTACATAAGTTTTTGAAGAAGAATGGTTAGAAGAAGAAGGGAAGAATGGTCTCTCGTCGTCGCGGCAATGTACTGTGCTATCTACATATAATAATTAGGTTTTCCTTGGTTGGTCCAATGTAGGTAAGAAGCTATCAACATTAGGTGAAATAGCCATATCGTAAAATATGGAACCAAAATTAAGCATATGCGTAGCATATAGGATGTCTGGCGATAAATTTGCCTATCAAGCCCAGTGTCTGCAGTAGACAACTCACACCCTGTTAAAGCATCAACCCAGAGGGCAAGGAACAGAAAAGGAAACATTATCTAGTGTGATTAAATTACTTTATTATACAAATTTATATATTTTACGGCTGATTAGAATCAATCATTCAATATAACTATTATTTTTGCAATTCATCATTACAAATGCGATAAATATCAGCGGCCTTAAAAAGCGATTTAGTATAAAATGACGCTCAGCCCATACAATACCTTTCTAAGGAGAACGTCTTGGCGGGCTAATGCCTACAATGTGCATTATAGCATTTAATATAATAATAACGTAATGAAACGTCTCGCGCAAGGGGGTAAGGGGTTGAGGAGCGGGGGGAAGGGAAGAGGGAGCCACGGGAACCGGTTGACGGAGGTCATCGGCTGCGAGCCTTCCGCGACCAGTGTTGCCTTAACAGACGGCATGTTATTGCATAATAGATTATCTTTATACCAAAAAAAATTCTAACTAATGTAACAATTATATTATACTGGATTATCTTCGTAAACGCGATGCACTTTCGTTAAATTATTAATTCTTTAGCTAACTGCAAATAAATTACTACTTATTCCGTTTAAACGTAAATACTCACTCCTGTTTAGTTTGTTTGTATTTCGTCCACATGTACACAATATCTAATAACTCAAAATGATATATCGTTTAAAAGAATAAATTATGTTTTTTATTATACCTTAACACAAGGTACCAATAAAAAGGCTGGCAACACCTTGAGAGGTAAGGCATACGCGGCCGCGCCGCCCGCGCGTATGTTAATGCTCCATTAAGATTATACTAATTGAAAGCCAATAAATACAACGGCTATGAATATTAATTTTATTTGACTTCTCGTGGCAAGTATCGTCTAAACCGGACCTACGCTGCGGGATGTTCGCGTGCGATAAATTGCTGGTAAACGTTACAAATACTACATTATGGACAATCATCATTATTATGTTAATGTGGCCCTTAAATATTAAAACTATTTCCTGTAATTTGAAGATTCCGAATAGAAGGAATATCTAAGCTGAAACGAATAATTAGGAACAAGAATGATGTCTCGATATTCCTGTCAATCCCGTTCATGCCGTCGATTACGCAGGACAAATCAATTACCGCTCGCATTCCATCGACAGCCGACCGACGAATTCTCTGTCACGATCCTTTCGCCCAATCAGAGACCCCTCGTCGGATATGCCACATCGTCACAACAGCGGAATGCAGAACATTGCGCAGTGGACTTACCTCTCTATAGCCTCGGAGTCATTACCGTACGCAATGGAAGATGCGCTTCAATCAACTGACTGTGAATTCCTCGCGTTCATCCGCACATACATTCGGTGTACGAGACATTGTGCATCTCAAGTACTACGGCTCGGATTTGACCACGCCAAGAATTTCGTGTTCGGATCTCGAGTTGGAATGTTATCAGTACGAGGCATCGGTGCTCGGAATCAGACATGTCGGACTACATTATTACGTTTGTTCACTACTATTTATATCGAATATGTTAATTGAGCTGTAGCTGTAAGGAACCCCGCTGCGAGCGAGCCTTAGAAATTTATGCTTTGTTAATAGAAATAAAATTTTTCTGGAAAGCGATAATTAATGACAACATTAAAATGTTTAATTATTTTAGTAATACATATTTTTAGTCGCGATAGCCGAGTGGTTTGGTGGACGAAATTTCAAGTCGAGAGACCCGAGTTCGATCCCCAAGTGGCAGGCTCGTACCAATGAGTTTTTCAAAAACTTATGTACGAATTATATCGTTGGCTTGGACATAAAGGCGGCGACGGGCTCACCACCTGTCACGTAGTCCCGAAAATATCTTTGGTGGAAGGTGGGTCAAACGGACTTAATTGTCTAGACTAGACCTCTAGTCTAGTCTACCCCTGTATTGGGAACTGCGTGAAGATATTTGTTATTATTATTAATACATATTTTTGAATAAGTGACGAATGGGCGTGTAAGATTTTTTTTTAATTTATACTATAAAAATTATATTTCTGCTAAATTTTGGGGCCTTTAACTTTTGATATAACAGAAAAATGTTTTTTCTTAGGAACATTTTTATAAGAATATGAGGCATTTGCCTCTGTGAAGCACTATACAAATAGTATATTATATTAACAATAAACCGTATGCAATTAGATAGCACTTGAAGTTCAAGTTACCACCTAAACAAACAGTGATGCTGCGTGTGCGCAACACTGCGCCCACGCAGCGTCCCTTCGGTTTTATGTTAATCGAAGAGCCGTGTCCCCGGCGCTGTAGACACGGTTAGGTGCTACGGGACATCCAGTCACAGATACATTAAATACGCCATTATCCACGACCGAGAACAATTTCACATTTACGACTTTACACTGGCACGTCGTAAATAACGTTTATTTAGTTTCTATTGCATCCTTGTTTGCACGGAGGTGAATAAGCTCGGTTTAGAACTAACGGCCGTATTTGGCGAAATAAGCCTATTTCGATGCAGTATTTAAAATTTATTCCTAACGTTATTATAATGGTGTGTTCATCTATTCTGATGATAGTGGTTCTGTCAAGTTTCAAGCCGGCAGATAAAAAAAATAAGAATTAATATTTATCTTTGTCAAACAGAGATTACGCATTTTCTGACACACGGATTATGTACTTACTCCTAATAGATGTGAAAACTTTATATAGTTTTTATTATCTACAAGAAGCAATAGTGAATTCGTGGATATTTGCTAAGTAACAATTTTATTGTATGAATATAGAGTTACCTTGTATTCCATACTAGTAGTTTGGTGACAATAGGAAACGTAATAAAGCATAACTATGTTTATGTAACTACATACATTCATATATTACGTAAGTCTATTTATATTCCACACCAAACTAAGCGTAGTATTTATGTTACTGACGGTAAAGTTAAATATTGGTGTAGAAGTTACGGAAAAATTACTCAATTACTTACCATGCCGTAAAATCGTTTGTGTACCCTTTAAAAATCTCAGTATAACACGAGGTCATTAAAATACGCACATTATATTTACGTTAGAAAATTAAACACAAGCAATTAAATATATAAAATATATTTTGTATAATAACACAAAAAATATATTTTGTATAATAATACAAAAATTACGTAATTGATAATGTATCATTATTACTGTTTCCGATTCTTTAAATTTTAGAATAAAATTTTCGTAATATTTTATCCTCCAGCCACCAATTACATCAACTTATTATCAACATTAGTAACTTAGTATTAAGTATAATATTTTATACCTTGAACTCGAACCTTTTTATTATTAGTGAGGTTCTGAACCTGTCGACATATAGTTGTGTAACACCAGTTTGTCATAGAATAATTGGTTTTAGTATGAGTTATTAAAAATGTATTCGGTGTGCTGCCTGCCAATATGTGAAAGAATTGCACGCAGACTTTTAACAGTGTTATCAAGACTTTGTTAAAAAAAAATGGTATTTCATTGTATCATATTAAAGAGAATAGAGCACCAGTGTAATTACGGAGGAAATGAGGGAGCGATAAATAAGGCGTCCATGGTTTATGGTTTTTAGTAGTAACTAAATACAATCAAACTTACCTTTATTTACTTTTTTACCGCAAAAAATTAACTAAAACATGTCTTTTTTTTATTTATTCTATAAAGTATTGTAAATAAACCAATAAAATGTTTTTAAATATATTGTACTCGTACGCTGTCCAAAAATCCAATATTTTTAAATGCAAAATTATTCCTTTATTTTCTTTGGGCCTCATTCCAAACGAAATTACATAATCTTAATACAATACCTACTCATGTTTCATCAAGACTTTAACAATTGAAACAAAACAGCGCGGCAAGCATAAGGGCCTCCAGCTCGAGTGCCTATTAATTTAGAGGGTTGAACCTCTCCGTCTCTAATTAACTGAAGACCCTGGCCGCATTTGGCGTAATTAGTTTCCTTAGAGGGCAGTTCTCACGCTTTCGGACGATGCTTGAAACACATGAAATATTAAAAACCGGAAATTTAATCGATTCAAATTAATTAAATTCAAGAATTCAATATGTAAGTCCATAATATGCTTCGATCACGATAGCCGAGTGAGTGGATGACCCGAAGAGACCCGAGTTCAATCTCCAGGTGGCAGACTAGTACCAATGGGTTTTTCAAAAACTTACGAATAACATCGTTGGCTTGGACATAAAGACGGCGACGGGCTCACCACCTGTCACGTTGTCCCGAAAATATCTTCGGTGGAAGGTGGGTCGAAGGGACTTAATTGTCTAAACTAGACCTCTGTCTACCCCTGTATTGGGAATTGCGTGAAGATATTTGATATTTTTTTTTTACTTATTAATAATAAATAATAATAAATATCTTCACGCAATTCCCAATACTAGGATAGACAGAGGTCTAGTCTAGACAATTAAGTCCCTTAGACACACCTTCGGCCGAAGATATTTTCGGGACAACGTGACAGGTGGTGAGCCCGTCGCCGTCTTTAGGTCCAAGCTAACGATATAACATTTGAAGTACGAGCAGTAAGGTACCTCGAAGACCTATTTGTCTGTTAAGCAAGGCCATTATGACAATTCTGAGATAGGATTCCGTGGGTTATTTTATGTGTGCTATATAACCTAAATTCAAGGGTTTTAGATATTAAAAAATCAAATATTGTAATCTAACAGATGTAAGTCACGATAGCCGAGTGGTTGGGTGGTCGGAATTTCGAGTCAAGAGACCCGAGTTCGATCCTCAAGTGGCCGTACCAATGGGTTTTTCTAAAAACCTATGTACAAATTATATCGTCGGCTTGGACATAAAGACGGCGACGGGCTCACCACCTATCACGTTGTCCCGAAAATATCTTCGCTGGAAGGTGGGTCGAAGGGGAAGGGAAATGTCTAGACCAGACCTCTGTCTACCCCTGTCTTGGGAATTATGTGAAGATATTTATTATTATTATACATATCCCAAAAAATAAATTGCAATTAATCGAAAAAAAAAATTTATGATTGCATTTAGATTCACCTACAGCTTTTCTACGGAATATCTATTTGACATCAAAATCCACAATTTCTCAAGTGTATTTATAATTATATATTTTAAGGCAAACAAATGTATTATATTTTACATTTGTACGTCAATCCGTCCATAAATAATATAATATCTTAAGTCAACAACTACTATTACTGTACTATTCATTATAGACGCCCGGTAAGAGAAGGTCTAGTCTCGATTATTAATAATAAACAAGACAACTTGCTCGATACGTAATTCATAATCAGAGTATTATGTTTTAATTACATGGCGCTTTTAATCTGAATCATAGTGTTTACTATTAGAATAAATAAATTATCTACACCTTCACGAAAATCCCAATACAGGGGTAGACTGTATTGGGAAGGAATCAAATCAAATCATTTATTCATCGACATAAGATTATAAATTCATTTATCGATAGTCATTTTTAATTCAAAATTTTATACATTTAGTTTTAATGTCACTTAAAAGCAAATTATTTGCATTAAACCATTGAACTATGTCTGGTAAGACATAGTATTATTCACCTCGTCAAATGTTACAATATGTCGTTTAATTTTATATACATGTAAATTGCCACGACTTGAGCACAAAATTTGTAATCATCACACAAATGTTTGCGTCTAGCGGGATCCGAACCCACATGCCTTAGCTTTGAAGGTCCTCTGAGAACCTCACCATGAACTTAACTAATGAGCAGCAAAATTTATGGATATTTACAAACCAAACATTAAGAAACTGATTTAAGTATTTATTTGATAGAATCTTTTCTACTTAGAAGTCGTCCGGGTCAGTGCGAACTCTTATCACAATATTAAAATCTAAAGGCATTAGCATTTAGCTTAGTGGAATATAGTTAGAAGCCAACAACCTCTGAAAATTTAATATGTGACGTTTTCCAATAGTAAGTCACGAAGCCGAGTGGTTGGGTGGTCGGAATTTCGAGTCAAGAGACCCGAGTGCGATCCCCAGGTGGCAGGCTCGTACCAAAGAGTTTTTCTAAAACTTGTGTAAGAATTATATCGTTAGCTTGGACCTAAAGACGGCGACGGGCTTACCACCTGTCACGTTGTCCCGAAAATATCTTCGGCCGAAGGTGTGTCTAAGGGACTTAATTGTCTAGACTAGACCTCTGTCTATCCTAGTATTGGGAATTGCGTGAAGATATTTACTATTATTTATTATTAATAAGTAAAAAAAAAAATATCAAATATCTTCACGCAATTCCCAATACAGGGGTAGACAGAGGTCAAGTCTAGACAATTAAGTCCCTTTGACCCACCTTCCACCGAAGATATTTTCGGGACAACGTGACAGGTGGTGAGCCCGTCGCCGCCTTTATGTCCAAGCCAACGATGAAATTCGTACATAAGTTTTTGAAAAACTCATTGGTACTGCCACCTGGGGATCGAACTCGGGTCTCTCGACTCGAAATTCCGACCACCCACCAACTCGGCTATCGTGACTTTAATAAGTAAATTAATAAAAAAATATCTATCACAAGATTTCTATAAACACGAGTTTTACCTCGCAAGACAACTTAATAAAGATTAATGTTCACACTGCTTAGGCAGATGGTGAGGTGACGACGGTGATAATGAAGGTGCCTCAAGTTAGCTATACGAGTACAACTCCTCATCGCTAGTACTCCACTTGTATGCATTTCGAATAGTCAGAAGGTTTCTTTAAGAACACGAACTCATTAAATCGCATACAATTCTAACATCATTTTAGAAAAAAATAATAGTTTTAAAACTTTTTACACTGATACACACAATTGATATTCAGTAATCTATATATCATTAACGAGTCATAATAAAAAACGTAAAAGGTATCAAATTAATATCTATTGCTATCTTTTCTTTTTGTATGCAGTATTTAACTATGAATGCAACATATAACAGATAAAAAAAATTTTTCGCTTAAAAGTTATACCGTTCAAGTGCGAGTGGAATATTCTTTTTTCTCTAAAGAAATACAATTTTTTCTATAAGGATTTCAAGATAAGGATATGGAGCGATCAGCCAACGTTGGTGACGACCTCGAACTTCGAACGTCGACCGCTCGCGAACAAGTGTAGCGCGAAAAAGTTGTTTTGTACCAGTCAGCTGTCGCAATTTGTCTATGCGTACGTGGAACGGGTAATAATTGGGGATTACGTTTATATAGCTCATTGAATTAAGTGCGTACAATATCAGGAGAATTTATTCTACATTTGACACTTTTATGATATTCCAAAGTATGAGCATAACGTATAACTTCTCAAGGTACTAGTTTTTACGTTGGGTAAATTATATTCACTTACAAAACTAAACTTGTTATATCCTTTGTTAACGTCTAGATAGTTAAGTTTTTGTGTTTACTTTAATGATATTTTGTACGATTTTATATTAGCTTTATAAATTACGTAGCAGGTATGTAACAACATGTGATAAAAAGTAAAATTAAAGGGCTCAGTTAAATACGTGTACTTAAGATACAACTTTAAACGTCGGCAATAATATAAATTACATTCTGCGTGTATTGAGAACTGTAACAATACAAAAACAATAGTCCGACAAGGGAGGTCGGGAATCTTTATTGAAATCTCGAGTGTGTAATAAAAGCACAGTTAAATGCGGAGAACAACGATGAAAATATTAATTAATGTTTCGGAATGGGAAACACGCTGCTAATTAAATGGCGATATCGCATAAAACGTAATTAGAGGCGGGGAGCATTCGTTTCTCACGAGGCGGCCGATGCCCCGTCCGGCCGTGCAGTACCGGCCGCACGGCGCTTGCACATCTTGCATTTATGAAGGAATGCAACGCACGCTCCTACAACGCAAAAACCAGTTACAACTCACCGATTCGTACCTATAAACAGAAACTGATTAAAACACATAAGCTTAATAGTATGACTTTTTGTTAAGAAACCGTCGCGAGCAAAGTGTAATCGGTGTAGCTTATGTTTCATTACACGACAAACTGATATTAAAAAATCTTAAATTGTAAGCGAAGGAGATTATAATAAGAATTCTGCGAGCGAAACTACGAACATTCCGGAGTCGTCGCTGGCTTTATTAAATATTCTGACTGGCAACTATTAGCCACGATGATGGACACTTGAATGGGCGGCGTAATTAAAAAAGTCAATGATCACTTATTGTAATTAGCGGTGTATCTCATAGCCGACAAAAAAGTAATTGTTTCCCGACGTCTATTAATCCCGGGCCGTCTTTCGACACGTGCGACCGGTGAGTCGGATTTCTTATACTCAAAGAATAAGTAATACGTTTCTGAAGGACAATATGTTAAAGTTAAAAAACGTATTTCATCGTCAATACTTAAGTATAAGCATTCGTATAAGATTTGCTCGTATACTTGTTTAAATTGATTTTTTTCGTTTCGTTTTACTTATATTGGTTTGACTCTAGACACTCCCTTGTACGCATATAAAGGTAAGGTAGAGACAGTAACAGGCGAGCTTACAATTGATTTTACAAGCAATAGCTTCTTTATCTTCGAATCGAACAAACAGTGGAAGCCAACTTATTTCATAATGAGGTTATTGCCTAGCATTTTAGCCCTTATCTGCCCGTAGTGGTCCGTAGTGGAGTGCAGCACCAAATTGGCGTTGCGGTTTGCGTTGTTGGTACGGGCACGGCGATCGGCCCCGCAGATATAGCTAATTAAGGACCGCGTGCGCCGATCTATTTGGCGAGATCGGTCCGTTGACGTGTGAAAATACCCAATTAATTAACGCGAAACGTTGCCGGATCGCGGCGATCGCTCCTCGCGTGCCTTAAAAGATCCAGGACAGAGCTTCCATAGCTCATTCGTAACGTTTCCTAGTGTCTAAGACGACCGAGGAGCTAACGGTTTCTAAAACGTTCGGTGATTTATGTACCAATTATATTGTGGCTTACTAGAAACGGGCTGGCTGTTCTCGAATTTTAAAATTTTAAAATTAATGCTTAACTTGAGGTTCAAGTTAAGCATAAGCTCATTATGAAATAAGTTGTTCAAGCATTCAAGGTAAGCATTAATTTTAAAATTTTAAAATTTAGAGTATTCAGAATTTGATAGAAGAACGTTGGTTTTCCTCTTTCCTGAAGCACTATTCACCGCCACTTATATGGATTCATATATTTAAATATAAGACCAGAAACTAATCAGATTTTTTTTCTCTTGGATATCGTACAAGGCATGGCAAGGCAGGCTAAAAGAAAGTCTTTAAAAATTACAATATCGAGGGACATTGGGATATATCCCTTGAATAAGTACTAAATGAGAAAAAACAAAACGACCTTTTTTGCACCCTTCATTTGAAGTACGAGCAGTAAGGTACCTCGAAGACCTATTTGTCTGTTAAGCAAGGCCATTATGACAATTCTGAGATAGGATTCCGTGGGTTATTTTATGTGTGCTATATAACCTAAATTCAAGGGTTTTAGATATTAAAAAATCAAATATTGTAATCTAACAGATGTAAGTCACGATAGCCGAGTGGTTGGGTGGTCGGAATTTCGAGTCAAGAGACCCGAGTTCGATCCTCAAGTGGCCGTACCAATGGGTTTTTCTAAAAACCTATGTACAAATTATATCGTCGGCTTGGACATAAAGACGGCGACGGGCTCACCACCTATCACGTTGTCCCGAAAATATCTTCGCTGGAAGGTGGGTCGAAGGGGAAGGGAAATGTCTAGACCAGACCTCTGTCTACCCCTGTATTGGGAATTGCGTGAAGATATTTTTATTATTAACAGTTGATACAATAGTATTTCTTAAGTTATGTTCCTTTTGTTCACAAAATGATTAACTGACCCCGTCTATTTCACTCTTAGTGTACCAATAGGTACTTTCAAATGTAATATGGAGAAGACACTTCATAGATTTTCTTTGTAAATCACATTACGTTTTTCCGGTCTTGAGTAGAAGATTACTTACAACTATTCGTTCCCCAGCAGCGGGACTATTTATTGTCATCGCAAAGCAAACTGTTACCTCGTTTTTTCTTCAGTTCGCATTAAAAATTAGGAAAAAAAAACCGCATTATAGCCCATTGTAGCCCTTAGTATAAGGTGTAACAATAAAGAATAAATAAATAAATTATAAGAACACTTTAATAAAAGCCAACCAAAATACAATTAAAATTGAATCGATGACAGAAAGAAATAAATTATCTAGACCCCTGTCTGCCTTCACCACCCTTATAAGTATGACACGGACTAGAGTGCATGGATGAATGTTATAAAAAAGCAATAGATGAAGCTCGCGATGGTGGGTAGGTGTAAAGCGAGTGTTAATGGGCTATTAGTGTACGGCGGCGTGGCGGGTTTCTAATTGGCACAGACGCGAGCCTGACTAGCTCGCACTAGATGTAGAGATTTAACGCACGCCAAACCAAATTCCTGATCGAAACGTAAGATCGAGGTGTAAAAATAAATAAATGAATTTTCTATGGTTGCTTATTTGATTTAAATGTTTAATAAATTAACCCATAAAGAAACTAGAAGAATATAATTATAAAAGACGGGTTATTTCTAACAATAAGTAAAAAGGTCATCACCGACGAGGTCAAAGAAAACATACTTAGACAGAAACATTAAAAGGCAAAACGACTTAGTGAAAAAAAAAACTAAAAAGTATTACACAAACACACAAAATAAAAAGTATTAAGCAGCGGAAAAGGGCAGACTTTTGGTGGATAAGTATGGAAAAAGACTTAGGATATCTATCCTGGTGCAGCCGCACAAGGAGGCTGCAGCACAAATATATTGGAAAAAAGGCAGGAGATGCGTAGAATAATGTAGTCTACATTTTTTCTAAGAAAGGTTTCCCCAGGAATACGTAAATCGGTTTCAAATTAATAAATAAAAGTTAATGGTTGCCGAAGCTAACAATGACTACAGACCGTTCAAGACGTCAGTCCTACAGTAAAATAGTTTATAAAACTAAATAGAAACGCGATAATATCCGAAAATAATCGTTTTATTTTAAATTCATTAAAATATACGTAACCGTTAATTGTCTCTATAGGCAGATAATGTCTAAAAAGAGAAGTAAGTGCATAAATCACGAAACTGAACTTATTCCAACGGTTCTTCCCGACAAGTCAGGAGATTTGCACAAACGGCAGGCGGCGTCATCAGGAAATTAAAGCGTGGACAGCGGCCCTGCGAGAATCATCCTCACGTCACTCAAACCTACCACTCTATTAAATAATGGATTCAGTGTTGATTGTTTTCTATTTCGATTACATGCCTTGAAATAGGTTTATAAGAGTTTCGTAGGTATTTAATGAGGTTTTAACATTTTCATTTGTTGTGTTTCTCAACAGATAAGATGATACTTTTATTTCTGTTTATCGGTTTTGTGATATTTATGATGGTGGGTTTACCAATATCACAAAGATATATATGGCTAACCACGTAGTTTTGGCTATTTTAATTTACAACATAATATTTGTATAATAATATTAAAAGGCGTGATCAAACCAATCTTTAATGACATTTTCTGCATCTAGATTAAAGATAAAGCAAAACAGGATAATTATGGTAGAATATTAGAGGCACACTGTACCCATATCTAGAAGAATGGTCAACAATTTACACAGCTTAGCAAACTTAACAAGTCTTTAGAAGTGAGAACGTAAATCTTAAATATTTGACAAACAATAAAATAGTAAGCAAGATTGGCGACAACGGAAAATGAAATATTTTATACAATATGCACATATTATATTATGACTTGGTTAACACGCTTCGCTTGATAAGAAATAGATGGCGCTGTAGCATTTTTAATACACCTGCAAAATGTATATAATCGCAACGTTTATACATACGTTATGTCATAACGTTAAGGTACCTTTTAACTTGACATTAAAATAAATTAGTAGTACCACAGTTATTTGCCGTGTGGTTTCAGCTTACGAATATACCACACCGTTTCTTTCCATGAATATCGTAAGAGGCGACTAAAGGAAAATCCATGAAAACGCAATTGGCTCGCGACAAATATCGGGGTAACCATTTGGAAAAATAGCAGAACTCGTGAAAGTGACGGGCAGCAGCGTCTTAGTAGCAAGGTACTGTAATCGACAATCCACTTGCTAAGCGTGGCGATTATGGCATATCCTCCTGAATGGGTAAGGAGCATTAGACTGCAGTGGACTTTTGCAGACCGTTATGAAGATGATTATAGGATTCTAGCGTTATTGCAAATTAGCATAAAGTTCAGTAAAATACATAAAACATTACATCGTACTATAGACGATCCAGTGGCTAATGTGAAGACAGAACAAGACCGTCATCTGCCATATTACATTTAGTATAAGGTTTTGCTCTATTTAATAAATGACTTGTAGCGATCACAAGACCCAGAATTTCGTATCTTCAGACACTATCTGATACGAAGCCTCGATCGCTGTGTTTGTAGACATTACAATTTATTGCCACTTACGACTCACTGGAATAAATTTATGGAGGTATTTATAAACATTACTTAGTATCTATTAGCTGTAGCTGTATTAACTAAAAAATTATGCCAACAACAAAATATATCTTTTTTTTTATCTTCACGCATTTTTAAATATTGGAGTAGCCAGAAAGGTTAGACGAACGACAGTCATTCGACTAACCTATCGTCGAAACTTATTTAGAAAACCGTGAAAGTTGATGAACCTATCGCAATTTTAGGGTCCAAGTTAATATACACCTACACATATTCGAGAGCAAACCGAAACACACAAATGTTTGCCTCTAGCGGGATTAGAACCTGCAACTCTTAACTCCTAAGACAGGGCTTCTATCAACTAGGCTATTAATTACTCATCACTCGACATCAAGAGCGTAAATTAATATTTTCTTTAGCAACATGTCGCAAAGTGAAAACAAATTGTCCTATTTTACTTCTTACGTACAAGACTGCGGACGAGAGCTCGATTCGTATAAAAGTCGTCGAGTTTTCAATATTTGTTTTTTATGTTAATTAACTGTGCTGGCCGATTCCATTTAATTCCTATATTTATGGAGCTCTTCAACTCATAGGTAACGTAATTAAGCATGCATAAACGGAAACAAGCGAAACACGAGGACGGTAGCCGAGTGTCCAGATCAATTTCCTCCTGAACAACACACTGTCACAGATCAACTTCCTCCACACATCAAAATCCTGGTGCATAAACATGAACTTCGTAAATAGGCAATGAATGCTAAACAAGAAACAAAAATGCGAATAATTCCCTCTTTTTTGGGAAATATAAACTAATTAAAACTATCTATTGACTATTCAGCAGTGGAAATTGCTAGAAATGTTTAGACACCTTGATGTAAAAACCGTAGAGATAAATTGCTTCTACAGATGTAATATAATATATAAAATAACATATACAAAGATATTGTTATTTTTCTTTTTAACAATCTAATAAGAGGCCACTGTTCTCAATACAGAGGTAGACACAGGTCTAGACAATTAACTCCTTTAAAGGGACCCTCCTTTAAAGGTGCTTACCCTGTCGCCATCATTATGACCAAGCCAACGATATAAATCGTACGATTCTATATATATGCATTAAAATAGTGTTACATTGTATTGCTAATACCTAATTATTACTTTTTCAAAAGTCATTTCTCAAAATATTAACTACGCTTTCCACTCTAAGTTAATCTAGATTTCATGTTATGTCCACTTCTTGCTTACTACTTCTACGGGATTTACGTAACACTGGTCGACAAAACCTTGTGAAATATTAAGTACATAGTGAAAAATATAGTGAATAACATAGTGATAGCAATAAATGTAAAGCACTTTTTACTAAGTTGAAGTCACGATAGCCGAGTGGTTGGGTGGTCGGAATTTCGAGTCAAGAGACCCGAGTTCGATCCCCAGGTGGCAGTACCAATGAGTTTTTCAAAAACTTATGTACAAATTTCATCGTTGGCTTGGACATAAAGGCGGCGACGGGCTCACCACCTGTCACGTTGTCCCGAAAATATCTTCGGTGGAAGGTGCGTCGAAGGGACTTAAATGTCTAGACTTGACCTCTGTCTACCCCTGTATTGGGAATTGCGTGAAGATATTTATTTATTTATTTATACTTTTTACTAAGTATTATTTTATGACTTTTTCATAGTTAAAGGTGATTTAATAAAGTTCAACAAAGTCGAAGTATAAAATTCTATTAACACTGTAGTTTTAATAGCGTCTTGTCTGCAGATTAATCTGCATCATGGCAGGAAGAAACTGACCGAATGACATTTAATTTCCTTCGCAGTGGGCGCCACTCTCCCTGGCCCGCTAGCACTGGCTCAGTGATCCGATAGTGGGTGTTTCAATTAACACGAGAGTGTAAAGTAGCGTTTGCTGTAGCTCACCTCGAAATCCCTATTAAATAACCGCAATCTCTTAATTTAATATTGATAATGCAAGGTTGTCGTCATTTTAATAAATAAATAAATTCATTTTAATTAATAAAGAGGAAAAAAAAATGTAAAATTTAAATTGACACGAACTTTGCGTACCGAGGCATGGCGTGGTAGTGGCGTGGTGGTTAAAATTATCTTTAAGAACATTTTCTATAATTTAATAAACAAATAGTTCAGCATAACTCATGTGCTTTAAAATCAATAAAAAATGTTTATATTTATAAAAATATTGCTGTCATATATTTTTAGGTATATAACTAGAAATGTAGAAAATTAATTGACTAGAAATTTTACAGGTTACTTCTTCTTCTTCTTCTTTCTGCCCTTATCCCATGCTATGTGGGGTCGGCACAACATGTTTTCTTCTTCCACTCTCCTCTATTTCCCGTCATGTCAATACTCACTCCTTTCTTTCTCATGTCTTCTTTCACACAAATTTTATAGGTTACATAGGATTGTTATTACCCATAAGTTTTTGTCCATACTTTGTACCTTAAATTTCCCACGGAAACGAGAGATATTTTCTTATACATATAGCAAAAAATAAATAATTTGTTTTGTTTCTCCTCCTTTTCTTCATCTACGCAAATATATGAATGAGAAATGATGTTCATGTCTCTAAGGAATCAAATGTATAGCTGTAAAATTATGAGTGAGACAGAGAGATTTTGAATAGACTTTTTCTTACTCTACTTTTTCACGATAGCCGAGTGGTTGGGTGGTCGGAATTTCGAGTCAATAGACCCGAGTTCGATCCCCAGTTGGTAGGCTCGTTACCAATGGGTTTTTCAAAAACTTATGTACGAATATCGTTGGCTTGGACATAAAGACGGCGACGGGCTCACCACCTGTCACGTTGTCCCGAAAATATCTTCGGTGGAAGGTGGGTCGAAGGGACTTGATTGTCTAGACTCGACCTCTGTCTACCCCTGTATTGGGAATTGCGTGAAGATATATTTTTTTTAATATATTTTTTTTTCTCTAAGGGTCTATAATGAGATTTAAAATTTCAACTAATGGTTAAACATGGTGCGGTGAATGCCATAGGTTCGAATACCGCTTACGTCTGTTGTTCTTTTAATTCTTCTTTTTGAAAAAATTTTGAAAAATTTTAATTACATAAACAAAACAAAACGTGGCGGATAAGACAAATTCTTCCCTGAAGGTAAGGCCTGTGTCTGCTAGAGACAGCTATGTAGTAAGTTACAATTTATATTCCTAGTTATGTAATTAAAAATAAGAGCGATTAATAAACTTTGAGTAAAACAGTAATTTTTATCTTCGTTCTTAAAATGAAAGAGAACAACCCTTCTAAAAATGACGATTCGAAAACGACTTAATGCAGAATTCATAAAGCGAAAACATCGGACATGAGACGCCAATTTCAATTTCAGTTGGCAGACATAAAAACCGAGGACGGACCGACGAAACAATACAAGTGCATAGAGCGGACTAGTTCATAGAGCAAAACAGCGTCGAAGTAATTTCCCTGGCCCGTTCCACGTACCGTTCGTCGCGTGTTTGCTAGTTAGAATTCGGGTGTAGTTCGGAAATTAATCAGAGCCCATTGTGGGCGCTTTGTCGCGGACCCCGGTGCCAATTATTGGCTGCGCGGCGTACGGCCGTAATTGAACCTGCTCGAGGCAGTTCCCAACTCTGCCAAAGCCCTAATTCGGCAACTTTTCCCATCGAAAAAAGCAAATCGGAATCGATTTTGTCATCCGTTCCCGTCATATGTAATTTTTGATAGGTTGTTAACCAGTGCTTTATGGATTATCGGGAAGAAAGGTTTTTATCGTCATAATCCGAAATAAAAGGTACCTAGTGATTTAGTTGTTAGCGTATTAACTTGACGAATAAAGGGTTTTGAGTTCTAATTTTCCATCCTTTTTATAAGTTTCAAATAAATCAAAAAAGTCACGATAGCCGTGTGGTTGGATGGTCGGAATTTCGAGATTAGAGACCCGAGTTCGATCGTCAGTTGGCAGGCTCGTACCAGTGGGTTTTTTCAAAAACTTATGTACGAATTATATCGTTAGCTTGGACATAAAGACGGCGACGGGCTCACCAACTGTCACGTTGTCCCGACAATATCTTCGGTAGAAGGTGGATCGAAGGGACTTAATTGTCTAGACTATATCTCTGTCTACCCCTGTATTGGGAATTGCGTGAAGATATTTATTTATTTATTTATAAGATTCATCGTTTGTTTCATACAGTTACGTAGGGACATCGAGCGCTCCAGATGTTTTTTTTAGTAATTTACTCAAATGCTGCATTCCTTAAAGCTGAAAATTATCTTCGATGCGATTCTAAGCATCCGTTCCTTCAATTTATAGATAAATTGCGTAGGGGTGCATCAAGATATGGCGAATGCGCCGTCTGAGTGCCGCTTGCTAACAGCGCGCGCGCTGCACGCGTGCAGCTATTGTCATTGTTTGACGCTCCTCTTTAACGGAACTCACGAAAGAGTCGTACAGTATGCACGCATGCGTGTTTCAACTAAGATATACATTTTTCAAACAATTTTCATCTGTCTACTCCATGATAATATGTATTTAGCATTCGGCAATTAGAAACGATCTGAGCAATTGCACGGGCGGGAAGAGGTAGGTGAAACGCGCAAGGTGTACGTGCAGTAGCTACGTGCGCGGAAAGGCGCGCGAACTTACAATGCACGCGCGCAACTAACGTCGCGATCGCAAGCGGCGCGCGGGCGGCGCTTCAGCGGCGCATTCGCCAGAATAATATATAATAATGTTCTTTATCTATTGCCAAGTTAACCAAATCAGTAACAAAACGATCTCTATATATTCACATTCATATTATAAAAGTTGCGAAAGCATCTGAATATATTATAATATTACAAATAATATAATATAATAAAAATATCCCGTAATAATATGTATATATTTTTTATTAGGAGCATTAATCTATATTTTTCTTGTTAGCACCTGCCATCTAGTTCTCACCATAACAAAGGTTGACTGGTAGAGAATGCCACCAGGCATTAAGTCCGCCCATTGTAGCCCTTAGTATAAGGTGTAACAATAAAGAATAAATAAATAAATAAATCCCGAACACCAGTCAGCTCCGCGCAAAACACCGATTGATAACAATTAATAAAATAACTTAAAGTAGAGAAAAACACTTACTGAAGATAGTTCTATCAACTTTACTGAAATTGAAAACAGTTATCAAGAGCATTCACGATAGCCGAGTGGTTGGGTGGTCGGAATTTCGAGTCAAGAGGGTTTTTCAAAAACTTATGTACGAATTATATCGTTGGCTTGGACATAAAGACGGCGACGGGCTCACCACCTGTCACGTTGTCCCGAAAATATCAAAGGTGGGTCGAAGGGACTTAATTGTCTAGTCTAGACCTCTGTCTACCCCTGTATTGGGAATTGCGTGAAGATATTTATTTTATTTTATTATTTTATTTATCAAGAGCAACAAATTTATTAAAGTTATTTGTTGAAGTAAAAAAATATTAAAATTTATGAAATATGTGGCTTCCGAGCAGATTCAGGTGATGTCGATAACTTCCCAACTCATTTTTATTTTACTTTTACTCATGCATATTCAAATTTTACACTTTTATTTTATTTTATTCTTGAAGGAAAGCTTACAGCTAATACAGAAAATATAAATTAAATTACAGTAATGCAAAAAGGCCATTTAAAAGCTTCCACAGTTACTTAAAAATTTATAACCATCATTTTGACAATTTATCCAATGTATTTCGAAGAATAATACTAGTAAGTTATTTATTATTTATAGAAAATATTTTATTTAATAATGCGAATAATTCATTCAATTATTTTAATAATTCAGTATTTAATAATTTAGTAGTTACGATAGCCGAGTGGTTGGGTGGTCGGAATTTCGAGTCAAGAGACCTGAGTTCGATCCTCAAGTGGCTGTACCAATGGGTTTTTCTAAAAACCTATGTACAAATTATATCGTTGGCTTGGACATAAAGACGGCGACGGGCTCACCACCTGTCGTTGTCCCGAAAATATCTTCGTTGGAAGGTGCGTCGAAGGGACTTAAATGTCTAGACTTGACCTCTGTCTACCCCTGTATTGGGAATTGCGTGAAGATATATTTATACATATTCATTTATATTTTAATAATTCGTTTAATAAAAATAGTTAATTCACAGTACTGTTCAATAAATAATTAAATATCCATTTAATCACCCTTTACTACAAACGGGGATAAAATGCGCAACAAAAACATACTAAAGCTACGCTTCTAAAGTCCCGGAGTAATACACGAGGTTAATGAATTTAAACGTATAATAGTCCTAGGGTTAGGATAAAGCGAAGGCATTAAAACAATGGCGAGTGTAACGCGCTGGTAACCGCCGCCAAATTTGCATTCCTCATTGCGAGAGGACATAAAAATGCTCTCATTAACCTGGGGTGGCCAAAAACAACCACCCGCTGGACAGTCCTCTTCGCATCCGCCTGATAAACGTTCGCTGTAATGCTGTGCAGTGTTTGTCCTTTTATATTTTAGAGCATTAAAACCTATTTTGTTTATCATAGTTTAAAATCTTTATCAATCTACGAGGCATTATGTTAAATGATTATCAATATTAATTTCAATACTAAATAGTGAAATAATAATATTGTAACGATTAGTCTACTACACGTCGGCGTGTTCGAAACGGGATTAGAAAATTAATGCTTTCTACTTGCTGTGGGCGAAATGTGCTGTAAGCACAAGTTTTCCGAAGCACGGCGAAAGATAACTCTTAAGACATTGAATTAGACTCGACAATAGGTACACTATTACAATTGTAACTTTTATTTTATTGGAGGGAAACTTCACATAAAGACTAGAAAGGTAAAACGTAAGACATCGTCCCGTATACAATTATTATTTTTAAATTAAATATCAAAATATTATCGGTATTCGTACATTATCGGTTCATGGTTTACTTAATTTAATTACATCAATAATTTAATTAAATTTCTTAAATAGTCTATTCCCGCTTTTAAAAGAAATATTATAAAAAAAAAACAGTACACTATAATTGTGCGAGTATAAAGCAACAAGACACACTAGAAGATAGGAGTGTATGCAGTAATCGGTTATTCCAGCCTGTTTTCATTACCACTGCTAAACATACCGGGATGGGCCACAGCGCTGCGTGTAAGCTCCGGGCATTCCTCGAGCGGCACGTGTCGACTTTTTATTGTGTTGTGCCTTGTTTATTGTTCCCCGGGAGCTCTCGTAACACTTGTAATTGAATATTATTTCACAGTTTACAGAATAATTCGAGCGAACAAATAATATCCGTTTACATTAAGCTGACACCAAATATTCCGGTTTCACTTAGTCATTCTTTGCCTTTAAAGGTTACGTACGAAAAACTATAAACCGAAATCAATAAAGGTTGACTCTAGTGCAGGTTTAATTAAATAGAAGTTATGAAGAAAATGGTGATTCATACATAAAAAAATATTTTCAGGAATAAATTTTAAGAATGTCTCCAAACCCTCTCTTAACTAGTTCCTAGTAATCAGCCTTTCGTATTTAATCGGCCTTTTTGATATTAACTTTACATACGAGAGAAAAGTTGAGTTCATGTAAATTCGTTTATTGTTAGTAGTTAGTAGCTTTATTGAAAACTTTGTAATTGGTACGTTGCTCGACGTTGAAACGATTTGCCCATCTATATCGGTGAAACTTCAATAAATTAGAATAAATAATAAATAAATATCTTCACGCAATTCTCTACACAGGGGTAGACAGCGGTCTAGTCTAGACAATGAAATCTCTTCGACCCACCTTCCACCGAAGATATTTTCAGGACAACGTGACAGGTGGTGAGCCTGTCGCAATCTTTATGTCCAAGCCAACGATATAATTCGTACATAAGTTTTTTGAAAAACCCATTGGTACGGGTCTGTCACCTTGGGATAGAACTCGTGTCTCTTGACTCGATATTCCGACCACCCAACCTCTCGGCTATCGTGACTTTTTTTAGTCGTGAATTATTTATTTATATTTATATTATTTGTTATAATATTTAGTGAATCTCACATACATAGCTCTAAACCCAAAGTAAGCAGCTAAAGCACCTGTGTTATGGAATCAGAAATATCTAAAGTACACCAAATACCCAGACCCGAGACAGTGTACAATGTAATGTATGTAATGTTTTCTACATCGGCCCGTTCGGGAATCGAACCCCTTAGAGCTGGCGACACCTTGAGAACTGGTATAAATGCAGTGGCATTTATACCAGTTCGTCCAGGAAGGACGTCAAGATAGATTAAGGATTTTCTCTAGGGGGAGGTTTTATTAGAATCATCGTTTACCGTTATTGGCGTTTGGCGTAGTATACGTAAATATGGTTAAAATATTCTAGATATTTCTTAAATTGACTGGCATAAAATGCTATAATAATGTATATAAAATATCTTTACGCCATTCCAAATACAGGAGTAGACAGAGGTCTACTCCTGTATTTGGATCGAAGAAGATATTTTTGAGACAACGTTACAGTTGGTGAGCCCGTTGCTGTCTCTATGTCCAAGCCAAGCCGTTTTACAGCGGTAGAGCCACGCATCAACTTTTGTTGTTGCATGAATGGGCCGGCTTGACGGGGGAAGTCCTCGAGAAAAACCTTAACTGAAACAAATATCAATGGCATTTGGTTGAGTAGATTGTTTAACTTGCATGGTTGATGTCCTATGCTGTCGAGTTTTTCGTACCATCTTTGCATGGGTTTTCTTCGACATCTATCTTCTATTTTATATAAAAACAAGAAGACACGATTTTCGCTCATCCGTACAGCTAATTCAAGTATATTACACTCCAAATTGTATTTTCAACTTCGTAAGGTACAAAATAGAAAACAAAGTTCGCAGTGGAGGCATTGTTCCATTAACACAATTTTATACCCGCCATATTAAAATAATAAAAACTTATGCCTCTCTTAATTAAATAATTTAGCGGCGGGCTGAGCGGAGATATGTAAATTGTTTTAGGGGATAGATCAAACAACCCTTTTTTATGACTTTAATATGCGGTCGGCGGGGTGGAGGCGAGTGCGACGCAGGGAGGAGGGGGTAAGTTATGAAATATTTAATAACAGCGCACACGATTCCATTTGAATTACTTTCGAGGAAATGACGAAGTACTAAGTTGGTGACACATTGATAACAGACAATCTGCATTCAACGAGTTTAATTTTTTTTAATATTGGTCATATAATAAATTGAAATCATGACTGCTGCAGGAGTGGGCCAGCTTGAACAGAGTAGGAGCACGATCTCGAATAATTTAGGAATGAAATAGAGGCAGCCCGCGAGCCTTGTATTATAGAATTTATATTAAACTGAGTTCCAAACGTTGAGTCAGGTAACCCATCCTCTGCCTAAAAGAGACTCCTTTTTATCTTTTTCTTCGCATTTCGCATTCTCTTCCTTTAAGACAGCTAAAGCATCTGCTCTACCTAAGTAAAAACCGTATTTGGGCGTCGGTAATCAAGTAACGCCAATCGAATCGGTTTCTGGTTTGCCACGTTAATCTATAATATTTTTTTATTTATGATTTATATAATATTATTGATGATGATATAATATTTCTTTTTATATATAATTACTTTTGTTAAATTCTTATTAATTTCAAAATAAGATATATACTTGCATATTTATTCTATTATTATAACTATATTAGTTCTGTTAATATATATTAGTATAAATAATATGGTTTAAAAATTTAATAAAAATTGCATTCTATAATTTTATGGAAAGTAAATATAAAAAGGTAAAGGTTGTAGACTACAACAGGACGTATGTTCTTGAAAAATAACAAAAATTCACCATAAAGGTATAGACGGCGTTATCACATCTGCAATCTAATGTCTTCATAACTGCAATCATATGGATATCGAGTATGCAGTTTGTAAATTAATTGTTCGATGTCGCTAATGTCCCTAATAGGCGTACGAAAGAGAGATTTCAAATGTTTACTTTTGCGTGTAAGACAATGTAGCCCGGAGGTAAGAGCGTCACCAAACTACGGATGAAGTTCGCGGGTTCGACTGGCTCCTGTCAATGAATATGCGCAGCTTGGATTACACGCTTCAAAAATTACAAAATTATAAAATTACTTAAACAGTTGAAAAAATAATATCTTTACTTTGGATATGTCTATGGTTATCTATGGTTAAAGTCACACTTAATCCTCCGTGGTTAGTTTTATGACTTTCACTAAAAATAACTAAAACATTGCAGAAATCGCAGACTGTGACGACTCGAAATTACGTTATTCTATATTAAAATAACTGGATGTTTATTAATTTTCACCACTTATTAGTGCTAAAATTATGTTTAAATTTTTTGTCGGTCGCGGTACCTAATTCATTTGAAATTATAAGATTTTTTATTAAAATCTAGATATATAGTTGTTTATAATGCAAATGACGCAATTATACATGGTAATGTGCGCCGATTTTAAATTCGCTGTTTTTAATTCTCACTTAACCTTGCCACTAAACTGCAATAAACTTAATTTATGATTGGAATTGCAAACACAAAGTGTTATTACGATTTAGAATAAAAAACAGATTAGAATTTCATCTAACGCAATTACTAAGTACTTACTTCTAACTATGCATGAAGCGCGCGTTCCTATTGTACAACTGGTTTTACGCGAGTCGCTTCACTGTCTCAAATACCGAGGGAGTGTTTTAATTAATGTTTCCCGACAAATTGTGAAAAAAAAAACCGCATAATGACGTCACATCGTCCGTATGTGTGTTTGCACGGCATCGTTGCTGTACTGATAACGATGCTTATTAAGGCAACACGTATCATCAAATTGCCCAGGTCTTTTAACCGATGGCTGCGGGAGTACGAAGGCTTGTAAGAAAGGGTAACACATCTTAATGACGTGATTTGTAATAATAACCTTGTCATATTTTATTACCACATGCCAAAATAATTACAACGTGCCTAGGAGCAAATTTCAACACCATTATTATAACAACCTGTGAAAGTCCACTGCAAGGGATTGGTCTCTTCAGTACGGGAGATTTTTACATAATCGTCACGCTCGACAAGCGGTTTGGCTTGACAAGCACCTTGCCCCTTAGACGTTGCTGTCCGTAATCGGATTGCAGAATTTTCGTCTGTTATATTTTAAGGTTATGCTTCCATTTGCATGTACCGTAATTTTATTTTTAAAGTTTTGCCATCCCCTATTATATTCTTTTGTTCCGAATTATTAATAGTTTTGTTAAGATCCCTGATGGCAGTTTAATTAACTCTTCAGCTCTTAACTTTGATAGCTCTATCAGTAGCTTCGGCTGTTTGCCAGTTTCGCTAATTGGCCAATTTCTTTTATTCGTAATCGATCCGTGCCACGCAAAAAATAAACGAGATTCACTGAATCGTAAGCAAGTTCGCTATTGTTTATATGTAGTTTATAAAACGTGAAAATATGTACGACCCGAGAGCCTAGTAGGTATTGACACTACCTTCCAAGATAAGGGTTGCATGTTTAAAATATGCCAGACATTCCTTGAATGAGTATTTTTGTATTCGATTCATAAAAGTTTATGTATATTTGAACATTTGAACGCCGGATAGTCTCAATACAATTTATTACAATTTGTCCTAAAAATGCTGTGGCAAAAGTAGTTCTCCTACTCCTCTATTTTTTCAGTATTAGTGTAGACCTTTGAGTAAAAAAAACACTGTGGTGCTGAAAAAATACAAGATAAAAAACATATTTAACTTTAACAGTGGTAGAGCCACACATCAGCTTTTGCTGTTGCATGAATGGGCCGGCTCGACCGGGGAAGTACCACGACCTCACAGAATACCGGCGTGAAGTAGAAGTCTAACAGGCTTCTGCGTTTCGTCTGGTGAGTGTAGGTAACCGGAGGCCCAACCCCCCCCCCCTTCAAATATGGGGTGGGGGAGCACTCTAAGGGAGGTAACGCATCTGCTATGCCTCTGGTGTTGCGGGTGTTCATGGGCGGCGGTAATCACTTACCATCACGTGAGCCACCTGCTCGTTTGCCTCCCTTTTCTATAAAAAAATAGTACACACGTTTCTTTATTATGATATCTAATTTATATAAATTGATATTATGTTAATAATGGTCGCGAAAATTTAAATAAGTATTAGTTAAAACAAGGCAACCGCACTGAACGTATGGTTCAATGCGAAAGGCGGTTTATGAACTAGATACCAGTGTTTTCTGCAACCTTAGAATACAACGAGAAGGTAGATTGCTTTAGTTCTTCGATATGATTACATATGAAGTCACGGTAGCCGAATGGTTGGGAGCTCGGAATGGGTTTTTCAAAACTTACGTATGATGTATATCGTTGGCTAGGATATAAATACCGCGATAGGCTCTTCTCCTACCACGGTTTCCGAAATATACTCAATTGTCTAGACCGCTGCAGGTATACCCCAATATTCGATAGCGGCATTAAGATATTTATTTATTTACTTTATTTATTAAAGATGAAGATAAGCAGGGTGGTATACCGTTATTGATAGAAATGGAATGACAATATGATGGTAGCCGTGATGAATTATCGGTATTAAAGGCCGAGATAGATTGTAAATTTTTTTAGGGTTGTTGTTGTTTTTACGTGTATGGCTTCTCCTAGTGGAATTATGCCAGTATCAAGTTAATCAGGGGAATGACAACAAAAATTTTTTTTTCTCGGATTCTCTTTTTACATAAGACTTCCCAATCGTAAGGGGAAAATTAAAAAGTATGAGAAATGGCGTTAGAATTCAAAATAATAATAATGTATTTAATTTTATTTTTATAGAAAAGGGAGGCAAACGAGCAGGTGGCTCACGTGATTGTAAGTGATTACCACCGCCCATGAACACCCGCAATACCAGAGGCATAGCAGATGCGTTGCCGGCCTTAGAGTTCCCCCCCCCCCCCAATTGGGGGAGGGGGCGTGTGTGCCTCCGGTTACCTGTACTCACCAGACGAAACGCAGAAGTTTGTTAGACTTCTACTTCACGCCGGTATTCTGTGAGGTCGTGGTACTTCCCCGGTCGAGCCGGCCCATTCATGCAACAACAAAAGCTGATGCGTGGTTCTACCACTATTAGTATATATAATAAGACTTAAGGATTTTTTTGAATGAGAGAAGAGAGAGGAGTCCCCGAATGTATAGAGGTAAGACGCCCAACAAATGGACAGTGTTAACAGCAAAAGATTTATAAAAAAGGAAGAGTAATGTTAAGGTTTTAGGAGCTTTTTCTCCAAAATCCTCTACATTTCTCTTCCTTACTTACTACTGACAGCGGCATGACGGTTTCGGAATGGCAGCCAATTATGTTACTTGCGAAATTATGAGAGGTGATCATATTTGCGAAGCCCAAATAAGATTATGAGGTTTTGAATTTACTTCACACTTTTCAGTTTTTTTGTAGTACATTATAAGAAAAGTATCACACCATATAGTCTAATTTAGCACTGCACATCACGATAGTTTTCAAACAGGATTTTCAAACGGTTTTTAAATATTTTTCTATCGTTCCTTAAGCTAAATGACCACTGTCTTATGTAAAAATTATCTTTAAAATCAGACTTACAGTTCCTGAAATTATCCAACACAAAAAGTTAAAAAATCTGAAAACAAAGTTTTCCTCTTCATAATGTCAGTATAGACAAGCGAAATAATTAAAAAAATACTTTTAAAATATTAATTACAAACATTGTAGCGTAACGTCACGATAGCCGAGTGGATGAGTGATCGGAATCGAGTCAAGAGACCCGAGTTCAATCCCCAGGTGTCAGGCCCGTACATTATTACGGGCCTGACACCAGCCAGACTGGGTCTTATCAAAACCGACGGGTTCACCTCCTGCCACGTTGTCGCAAAATGTCTTCGGTTGAAGGTACTAATTGTCTAGACTAGACCTCTGTCTACCCCTGTATTAGGAATGGCGTGAAATTTTTTTTTAACATTGTAGCGTTAAAAATTTATTAATAAAATCACGCTTGCCTTTGAATGGATAAAAAATAATTAATATAAAATAGATACTGCAATAAATAAATAAATATATAAATATCTTCACGCAATTCCCAATACAGGGGTAGACAGAGGTCAAGTCTAGACAATTAAGTCCCTTTGACCCACCTTCCACCGAACATATTTTCGGGACAACGTGACAGGTGGTGAGCCCGTCGCCGCCTTTACGTCCAAGCCAACGATGAAATTCGTACATAAGTTTTTGAAAAACTCATTGGTACTGCCACCTGGGGATCGAACTCGGGTCTCTCGACTCGAAATTCCGACCACCCAACAACTCGGCTATCGCGACTACAACTACTACAACAACTAGATACTGCACCATGCTTATTGTCATAAAAAACTAAATACGTAAATGATAATGTTGGTGTGGCGTTAGTTTTACGATTCAAATCCCGGCCGATTGCCAATGATCGATACCGTAATAGATAACAACGGACAAGACGAATTTTTTTTCACCTGAGAAGTGAGAACGGCGCGTTTCTCACGGGTCGGGTGTATCATCATGATCTATCGTTAACTCTTTGACTCAGGGCTAGTTATGTCTTAAATAGAGCAAAATTATACTCGTAATAATGATTTGATGTTAAAATTTATGCATTTGGTTTGAATAAATAGCTGTGCGTAAACAATGTTAATAGGATTGGTCGAAGGACATCTTGTGGGGGGGAATCTTTAAAGTGCATTATATTTAGTTTTAGGAAACGTCTTTTATCAAGCAAAAATTGTTTATTTAGAAATAAAAAGTATTAAATCAGTATAACAAAGGCACTCAGAATTAATTTTCGTTTAATATTTTATCCCACGCTTCGTGCCCATTTGTATTTAAATGTATATTTAAAATAAAAATGTTTTTGTCCTCACACAATTTCCCATTCTGGGGTAAGCAGACAATATCCTTTCGACTCACTTTTCACCTAAATTTGTTTATTATAAGAAATATTTATTATATCCTCATAAAGGCTTTACTTTTTCTGGTTAAAACAAACTAAATACCTTCACGCAATTCCCAATACAGGGGTAGACAGAGGTCTAGTCGTTGAGTCCTTGTGACCCACCTTCCACCAAAGATATTTTCGGGACAATGTGACAGGAGGTGATCCCGTCGCCGTCTATATATCCAAGCCAACGATTTAATTCATACATACGTTTTTGAAAAATCCATTGCTACGAGCCAGCCACTTGGGGATCGAACTCGGGTCTCTTGACTCGAAATTCCGACCGCGTGACTTCTAACTGGTTAAAACGATAAATAAATAAAGTTTTTTATTTGAGAAGCCATTTGCAGTTTGGGCTAAAAAACCAAGTCTTCTGATGTAAATTCAGATGACCCGACCATACGGCTGTCTTGGTTTTGTTTTGTTTGGCAGTCTTGGTTGGCTTAAGACAGTTTGTATATTATATTTCCTTAAGAAATAAATATTTTTGCTCAAAATTCAACACTCTGTTACACCTTGGTTGCAACTTGCCTCAAAATTTTTATTGATTTTAAAGCATATAATGTATGCTGAACTTTAATTAAATTAAAGAGAAATTGACACGGGCGGGATTCGAACCCCGCAAATTTCATATTTTATATATCTTCACGCAATTCCCAATACAGGAGTAGACAAAGGTCTAATCTAGACAATTAAGTCCCTTCGACCCACATTTCACCGAAGATATTTTCGGGACACGTGACAGGTGGTGAGCCCATCGCCGTCTTTATGTCGGATTTTTTAGCAAATCTAAAAATACATTCTTTCTTTCTCCCACCATGCAACAGTGACAATAATTCAAACATTGGCATATTCACGATCATGCGCGAATGAGGTGTCAATCAGAATATAGTAATATTATAAATGTAAAGGTGTGTTTGATTTTTCTTACTACTTTCTCGTTTAAAGTCCTGGATGAAGAGTCTTACAGTGGAAGAGCCACACATCAGCTTTTGTTGTTGCATGAATGGGCCGGCTCGACCGGGGAAGTACCACGACCTCACAGAATACCGGCGTGGAGTAGAAGTCTAACAAACTTCTGCGTTTCGTCTGGTGAGTGCAGGTAACCGGAGGCCCACACGGATGCCTCAGGTATTGCGGGTGTTCATGGGCGGCGGTAATCACTTACCGTCACGTGAGCCACTTGCTCGTTTGCCTCCCTTTTCCATAAAAAAAAATAAAACAAAACACATCCTCGCGCCGTTACCAATGCATGAGTTGACGTAGCCGTCTTTATGTGCATGCCAACGAAATATAAGTTGTTTTTGAGAATACTCATTTATACGAGCCTTTTGGATCCAACTCGAGTCCCTTGACTCGAATTCCGGTCACCCAACCGCTCGGCTATCGTGGCTATAACTGCTGTATGGATTTAGTTTAATACAACACTCTACCAACATCTATGATGAATCGATTAACGATTCACTTTGAGGAATTCACTTTAAACTAAAGATTATACTTAAAACCTTTTCATACTACATGATGTTTGTTTTCTAGAGGTGGTCTTAGGATTCCATGTGGTGGTTGTTAGTCGTGGTTAGTTGATCACAGGAATTCATTGTTCATCACAGTTGTTAATTAATTCTGCTTTAAAATTTGGAATTGATTAGGCTGTTAGTTATTACACTAATCCATTTTCGTTTTTAAATCGTTATTATTTTTAGACACAGTTTAGCCACAGCTCTTTTAACCACAGATAGTAGTTGTAACACTAATAACCCAAAATAGTTTTCTGTGTCTTGATTTCTTCGAAAAATCCTAAAAGATATATTTTTATATAATTTTACAGAGAAAGAAAATCTTATTTCTTCATAATATACATTGACAAAGGCATTAGTTTTAAATATCGTTATACTATACTCATGCAGCATTATATACGAACAGAGATATTACATTTTAAAAGTTCATAATAAAGAGAATCAATTTTATCGATGCAAATACTTGAAAGATATTCCACTGCGCACGCCCACGTCGCTGGGCGTGTTTCGAGACACGCTCGTGAAAACCATTCGCAGATAAATCGATAGCTAATTCGAAATGGCTCATTGTTGTCTGCATCAATACAAAGAAGCAAAACTTTCACAGATATTTTACTCTAGCACAATTCTTCGGACACTTAGACAGAACTCAAATGTAAAAGGTTTCCTAAACGAGTCAAAACTGTTACCGCCTGAAATACAAATGGCACTCCGAGTTCTAAGCCGAAATAGACTTCTTTATGTTTTAAGTTAAATTAGATGGACGCAGAACAAAGCCAGAATATTTAATATATGATTTTTAAGCTACTGCATTTCAATTGCAGGGATTTTATGGTCACTTAGCTTCTGAACGAAAACAATTTGGACCGTAGACATTGTTACCAGGCTTACATTCTTTTTCTTCTTATTTATATATTCAAATAGATACTTTTCTTAGTTTAACAAATATAGTCAATAAGGTATGTCAGGTATCACTGGTAGAATTTACCCGGAAATGTCAAATGTATTTGACACATTTAAAATTACCACTATTAAATAGTAAAATAAAATAAATAAATAAATATCTCTGCAGTTGCTCATCTTAGAGTCTACTCGCTCGATAATGCCTTGTTTTGAGGTTAGTGGTATATGTTACCTAGTTTGAGTGTAGTGGTGGTGGTGGTGCATACAGTGGTATTATTGCACGCATCTGTGGGAGGGAGGGTGGTTCTCTTCTTCTCTTCGGACCAGGTAACATATACCTTTTTATATTTGCATGCGGAATGTTGCGAAGTAACTTTTTCAATAACAAGTTTACAATGAATTTCCGCAGAGTAGCGCCTGAGTCAATTAACTATCTTAAATAAATATCTTCACGCAATTCTCTACACAGGGGTAGACAGCGGTCTAGTCTAGACAATGAAATCTCTTCGACCCACCTTCCACCGAAGATATTTTCAGGACAACGTGACAGGTGGTGAGCCTGTCGCCGTCTTTATGTCCAAGCCAACGATGTAATTCGTATATAAGTTTTTTGAAAAACCTATTGGTACGAGCCACCTGGGGATCGAACTCGTGTCTATTGACTCGAAATTCCGACCACCCAACCATTCGGCTATCGTGACTTTACGGTTTATCGTACTTTCGGTTATCGTGAAATTACTATGGTAAGTGAAAATGGGAATATGTATTAGACCGCAAATAAAAAGAATGGGTTAGAAAATCTTCAATATATTCAAAATTACCTGACTTAGCCTTATGAAATAAAGACTAAATTCATGAATATTTTAATACACTTCTTAAATAAAAAAAAAGAAGGAATTTAAGCTTTTTATTTTTAATAAATCTTTTCCAGTACTTTTGTAAATGTAGATTGGTTACAGATGTGACGTTTTCACGCATTTTAGCACTTTGTGTCGACACCGCTGTACACCGCACCGCACCGCAATACAGCTGTTATGCGGTTAGGCATACTCTTTACTAGATTTTTGAGGGGATGCTGCGGAATATTCTGAAATTAGACCTTAGACCTTCCTTCATTTCACGTAACGTAATTGGCGGCAGATTCCGCTGACATCGCCCGAGCTATATCCCATGTAAGCTAAATGGGATTTGAGTCGGGGCTTCGTGCTGGCCACACCACGTGTGTGATACCGACTTTTTAAAAATAGGCTAACTATATCTCTGTACGGTCAAGATTAGTCTTGGATACAAGCGACATTCTCGCCCAAAAATGGACCAGTTTTGATAGTTTTATAGAAAAGAGAGGCAAAACAGCAGGTGGCTCACGTGATGGTTAGTGATTACCGCCACCCATGATCACCCGCAATACCAGAGGCATGGCAGATGCGTTGACGGCCTTTAAGGAAGGTATAGGCTCTTTAATTGAAGGTGCCTAAGTCGTATCGGTCCGGGAATACCGCTGACGGCAGCACGTTACATAAAGTGCCAGTGCGTAGCAGAAAATTCCGCGAAAAACGCACTGTGGTGGAATGCCAAGCATCTAGATGGTGTTGATGGAATTTTTGACTATGCCGTGAAGATGGTGAAATTCAGCGGCTAGGATTAATCCGAACAGTTCCTCGGAGCACTCCCTGTAGTAAATCTTGTAAAAAATGCAAAGAGATGCACCGTCTCTTCGCAAAGCCAAGGATTATAGCCGATCATATAGAACGTGGTCGTCGACGATTCGAGCCGCTCTTCATTAGATACGGTCTAATGGAAGGAGCTGACTATGGGGTGCCCCCGCCCAGAGATGAGAGCAGTATGTGTGTGCGACCGAACCTGCGCCTTATAAAGTTGCTAGCGGTGGGCCGGCATGAAGTACGGTCGTGCTCTTCTGAGCACGCCAAGCTTTTTAGAGGCCAATCTATGCCTTCCCTTCCAAATGACCGCGAAACTGAATGTTGCTCGATATGCCAACGTAGCCATTCAAAATTTCACTAACATATCTATGTGCAGCTCCATTTTGTAAAGTTACATTTTCTATCATCACTAGTACAGTGCGGCTTACGGAAGACATCCTAGCCCCCAAATAAATAAATAAAAAATTAACAAAAAAAACTTAGATTGTCTCCTCCAGCTCGTGTGTGGTTATTATTTTCTTCAAAAGCTATCAAAAAGCGGTTTCTCAAAGTTGTTGACACCAAATAGCCATCTGTAGTGCTGTTGATTCTGCACTAGACAAAAAATATAAAAAAAAAATCCCTATGGGAGTAAGTAGTACGAGATATCATATAAAGCTTAAATTGTTTGTACAAAGTAAAAGAATGTAAAGAACAAAAAAGGATCTGGTATATTTAGATCGCCAATTTCCTTCAGCATTGGACATAATAAAAGTTCAATGTTCAAAGGTCTATTCTGTATAGATATTTTCCAAAAGTGAGGGTTTGTCATAGTCGCCAAGCAACACTTAGTGTGTACTTGCTAGCGGAACGGCAAACGCTACCTCCTAACACCATAGACGCTGCTGCCTCCAATGAGTTTTGCTAGCACCAATGATTTTTAAATATCTTTCTTTACCCCCTTGCGATAATCACTTGAAGAAAGTGGTGGAATATTCTTACGCAGTGATCACAAGGCAAATACTGAAAATAAATTCAATAAATTGGTTTGTAGAATATATTTGCAACAATACAGGTTATAGCTAGCACAAACATAAGGGCGTGGACACATTGCGGAGAGCAGGCACGCGTGGGCAGCAAACATGGCGGACGTAACAACTTAATAAGCGGCTACGAGTGATTTACGCGCGCTCATGGTGCCGCCGGCGCACTCGCCCTTGCCGCCATATTTATACTAATTTATGACAGATAAACATCGATTTTAGATAGACGTACTATATTAAAAACAACATAATATTAACAATACCTTGAACAAATGTTTCGAAAAATTATTTCGTCGAATTGTTGATAAGAAAGTGTAAAGTAAAATTATCATTGAGACTGATTGTTAGTCCAGTCTATGGTTAAAACGTTATGTTTTATTACTTTTGAAACGGTTATAGCTATTATGCACTCGTGCTAATTACAGCGTGAGCAATAAATATCTTGAAATATATTATAGATCGTAAATATACTACTAATATATCATTCTGTAGCGTCATAGGCCGTAGACCTCACCCGAAGCGGCACTGGGGCCGAGTTATAGCCGTTCGAATGGCCGGAGAGATCGTAACTATCAGTGTGAATCGGAAATAACCGGAAAATTTCTACAACTTGTCTAATGCCTTATTGTTGTTTATGTTATTGCCAATGTAGCTTTGTATTGTAGTTGTAGAAATATTCATCGCTATTTCTTGATGTTAACTATAGAGTGCAGATGACCATAGGTTATGGTTCACTTAATAAAAAAATGACAAGACCTCATTATGTAACATGTTAATAAAATAAAAAAAATACTAAAATATTACGTACTTATCGTTATGGTGTAAATATTTGTATTTGTATTGAATTAGGTGAGAACATAAAGACGGCGACTGGCTTACCACCTGTCACGTTGTCCCAATAAATGTCGTCGATGGAAGGTGGGTCGAATCAACTTAATTGTCTAGACCGCTGTCTACCCATGTATTGGGAATGGTGTGAAGAATTTTTTTTTATTTTTTGATAATGTGTACCTGGTAGTATTCCCTCATAAATAAACAAATAAATTTTTTTTCTTATTAATGAATACTTCTTACAATCAGAAAATTATTAGCAGCGTAGCACCTAAGGCGCTTAAGATTTTTCTGTTAAACACGAAAAAATCGTGTAGAAAATTTTATAGATCGCCGTTTGTTTATAGGAAAAATATTCTATTTTTCTGATTGAAAACTAACAGTTTGCCAGATGGTGTCTTCTATAGCCAATAACAGATATAGATGCTGATCCGACGTGCTTGTCACCTCCGAGAACGAATGCCCCATTGGTTGTGATTGCGCTGGACGTTTGTACACTTCTATCCAGATATCACGTGGCACTACCCAGAACCTTTTCACTTAGTCGCCTATTACGACACCATCGGAAGAAAGGTCATAGTAAAATCTTAAGCGTAAATGACGCGGCGGTAACAAATATTTAATTTAATAATTAATACTAAAATTATTAATTATTAAATTAATTAATTATAAAACGTATTTAACTAATAATAAGAAAAAAATGCAATTTATGTAGTAAATATATACGAATATCGCATTTAAATTTAATTACTTAACTCAGTCCGATAGACAATTCACAAATATTGTAAACAATTACAAACAATTAACAAATTAAGTGCTTCGACGACATAACATATGCATGTCAGTGAAGATGGAGAACCTTTGTCCTGACAATGGACCCTCGGGCCGCTAACGAGGTGATTCTGCAAGACTAGCCCGCCAGGTCATTAACGGTCACTCGAATCTCCTTATACCGCTTGAGGAGCACGTGAGTTGAGATTGAAAAACAAAAAGACTAAGTATGAGTTATTCGAACAATCTTTAAAAAAATATATTAAAAAAATGTTATAAATTATTTGGCTTAGTTTGTAGCAGGAATATTACTTTTTATCTTTTTTTATTCTAGACAATATTGAGACGATATGATTAAACTATTTCCAATTGATAAATAAAGGTATAATAAATACAGGGTTTCATATTTATACCTAGATAAAGGAAATAAAGCTATTGGTTTTACTCATAACATATCATAAAATGTAGATAAATCCGGGTTCGCGCCGAAACTTAAAACAATTTCTACACTGACAAAAAAATTAATTAACATTTAGTAAATTTATTAACAAAATACCAAACCATTATAAACCAGATAATATCTTTCAAAATAAAATCCGTTATGGTTAGTGCGTAAATAACATACTGAATAGGATCATGAATTATTTTGGATAGTTATCGTACGTATTTATTGGTAGCCATAGTCATCAACAAAGAACTTAAGTGGAAGAAGTTGAAAGAAATGGTAAGTGTGTCGCACCTAGCCTGGCAACTCATTGGCAGTGTCTGTCATCGGTCTAACGTTGGATTAGATACGATTCCCTGAAAACAAATAACAGCATCTTAAGGTCGCACAAAAGTAACTTATATTTATTTATTCATTTATCTTCACGCACAGTACCTGACGGGGTAATTCAGATCGCCATGTGTCACGATCCTTACATACTTCTTTCGCTTTCGCTAATAAAAATAGTAAACTTGATTTTAGATTTAATATTATCACTCACGGAATCCTTAGTCGATAGTGTACTTATAGATTTTATGTATTTTGTAAATAAAATGTGTTGAAACGTGTAAGTTTGTCAGAAAGTAACCTCGAAATTAACCCCAACGTTATGAGTCTCTAAAAACTTAATTTAATATTAACCTCATCTGAGCTAAAATTGCACAGTTCATGTCCCTACCCAATGTCTATAAAAATTTATAATAAATTGCCATTAAAATATAAAAAACTAAGTAAATTATAAAACATTTGTTAATAAATTAAGAGTATTACTAATAGATAAAACATATTACAACATTGAAGAATATCTGGAATGACGGTATTATACTCGTGAGATGTCTGCCTCTCACACCGATTACCATGTCTAACAGGGTACATTAATTTGTAGTGCCATATTATACACAATAAAAATATTTTGATTTTCAATATACAACCATCAGTCCTTGGCGGTTTTTGAGAAAAGATCACAGACTTCCTCACAAAATCTGTTCACATACCTCAATAATAAATGTTTAAATTAATAAATACACACTTAATTTTTTCAGAAATAAAGTATTAAATTTCTTTCTGTTCTAGGAAGACTTGTTAGCTAATAGATAAAATGATTTTTATGAAACGACAAAACGTCCTTCCTCTGTGAGTATTTCAATTTAAAATCATGAAGCCGCAACAGCACGCCAAGCTTTTTAGAGGCCAATCTATGCCTTCCTTCCAAATGACCGCGAAACTGAATGTTGCTCGATATGCCAACGTAGCCATTCAAAATTTCACTAACATATCTATGTGCAGTTCCATTTTGTAAAGTTACATTTTCTATCATCACTAGTACAGTGCGGCTTACGGAAGACATCCTAGCCCCCAAATAAATAAATAAAAATTAACAAAAAACTTAGATTGTCTCCTCCAGCTCGTGTGTGGTTATTATTTTCTTCAAAAGCTATCAAAAGCGGTTTCTCAAAGTTATTGACACCAAATAGCCATCTGTAGTGCTGTTGATTCTGCACTAGACAAAAAATATAAAAAAAAAATCCCTATGGGAGTAAGTAGTACGAGATATCATATAAAGCTTAAATTGTTTGTACAAAGTAAAAGAATGTAAAGAACAAAAAAGGATCTGGTATATTTAGATCGCCAATTTCCTTCAGCATTGGACATAATAAAAGTTCAATGTTCAAAGGTCTATTCTGTATAGATATTTTCCAAAAGTGAGGGTTTGTCATAGTCGCCAAGCAACACTTAGTGTGTACTTGCTAGCGGAACGGCAAACGCTACCTCCTAGCACCATAGACGCTGCTGCCTCCAATGAGTTTTGCTAGCACCAATGATTTTTTAAATATCTTTCTTTACCCCCTTGCGATAATCACTTGAAGAAAGTGGTGGAATATTCTTACGCAGTGATCACAGGGCAAATACTGAAAATAAATTCAATAAATTAGTTTGTAGAATATATTTGCAACAATACAGGTTATAGCTAGCACAAACATAAGGGCGTGGACACATTGCGGAGAGCAGGCACGCGTGGGCAGCAAACATGGCGGACGTAACAACTTAATAAGCGGCTACGAGTGATTTACGCGCGCCCGCGGCGCCGCCGGCGCACTCGCCCTTGCCGCCATATTTATACTAATTTATGACAGATAAACATCGATTTTAGATAGACGTACTATATTAAAAACAACATAATATTAACAATACCTTGAACAAATGTTTCGAAAAATTATTTCGTCGAATTGTTGATAAGAAAGTGTAAAGTAAAATTATCATTGAGACTGATTGTTAGTCCAGTCTATGGTTAAAACGTTATGTTTTATTACTTTTGAAACGGTTATAGCTATTATGCACTCGTGCTAATTACAGCGTGAGCAATAAATATCTTGAAATATATTATAGATCGTAAATATACTACTAATATATCATTCTGTAGCGTCATAGGCCGTAGACCTCACCCGAAGCGGCACTGGGGCCGAGTTATAGCCGTTCGAATGGCCGGAGAGATCGTAACTATCAGTGTGAATCGGAAATAACCGGAAAATTTCTACAACTTGTCTAATGCCTTATTGTTGTTTATGTTATTGCCAATGTAGCTTTGTATTGTAGTTGTAGAAATATTCATCGCTATTTCTTGATGTTAACTATAGAGTGCAGATGACCATAGGTTATGGTTCACTTAATAAAAAAATGACAAGACCTCATTATGTAACATGTTAATAAAATAAAAAAAATACTAAAATATTACGTACTTATCGTTATGGTGTAAATATTTGTATTTGTATTGAATTAGGTGAGAACATAAAGACGGCGACTGGCTTACCACCTGTCACGTTGTCCCAATAAATGTCGTCGATGGAAGGTGGGTCGAATCAACTTAATTGTCTAGACCGCTGTCTACCCATGTATTGGGAATGGTGTGAAGAATTTTTTTTTTATTTTTTGATAATGTGTACCTGGTAGTATTCCCTCATAAATAAACAAATAAATTTTTTTTCTTATTAATGAATACTTCTTACAATCAGAAAATTATTAGCAGCGTAGCACCTAAGGCGCTTAAGATTTTTCTGTTAAACACGAAAAATCGTGTAGAAAATTTTATAGATCGCCGTTTGTTTATAGGAAAAATATTCTATTTTTCTGAGTGAAAAATAACAGTTTGCCAGATGGTGTCTTCTATAGCCAATAACAGATATAGATGCTGATCCGACGTGCTTGTCACCTCCGAGAACGAATGCCCCATTGGTTGTGATTGCGCTGGACGTTTGTACACTTCTATCCAGATATCACGTGGCACTACCCAGAACCTTTTCACTTAGTCGCCTATTACGACACCATCGGAAGAAAGGTCATAGTAAAATCTTAAGCGTAAATGACGCGGCGGTAACAAATATTTAATTTAATAATTAATACTAAAATGCGTATTTAACTAATAATAAGAAAAATGCAATTTATGTAGTAAATATATACGAATATCGCATTTAAATTTAATTACTTAACTCAGTCCGATAGACAATTCACAAATATTGTAAACAATTACAAACAATTAACAAATTAAGTGCTTCGACGACATAACATATGCATGTCAGTGAAGATGGAGAACCTTTGTCCTGACAATGGACCCTCGGGCCGCTAACGAGGTGATTCTGCAAGACTAGCCCGCCAGGTCATTAACGGTCACTCGAATCTCCTTATACCGCTTGAGGAGCACGTGAGTTGAGATTGAAAAACAAAAAGACTAAGTATGAGTTATTCGAACAATCTTTAAAAAAATATATTAAAAAAATGTTATAAATTATTTGGCTTAGTTTGTAGCAGGAATATTACTTTTTATCTTTTTTTATTCTAGACAATATTGAGACGATATGATTAAACTATTTCCAATTGATAAATAAAGGTATAATAAATACAGGGTTTCATATTTATACCTAGATAAAGGAAATAAAGCTATTGGTTTTACTCATAACATATCATAAAATGTAGATAAATCCGGGTTCGCGCCGAAACTTAAAACAATTTCTACACTGACAAAAAAATTAATTAACATTTAGTAAATTTATTAACAAAATACCAAACCATTATAAACCAGATAATATCTTTCAAAATAAAATCCGTTATGGTTAGTGCGTAAATAACATACTGAATAGGATCATGAATTATTTTGGATAGTTATCGTACGTATTTATTGGTAGCCATAGTCATCAACAAAGAACTTAAGTGGAAGAAGTTGAAAGAAATGGTAAGTGTGTCGCACCTAGCCTGGCAACTCATTGGCAGTGTCTGTCATCGGTCTAACGTTGGATTAGATACGATTCCCTGAAAACAAATAACAGCATCTTAAGGTCGCACAAAAGTAACTTATATTTATTTATTCATTTATCTTCACGCACAGTACCTGACGGGGTAATTCAGATCGCCATGTGTCACGATCCTTACATACTTCTTTCGCTTTCGCTAATAAAAATAGTAAACTTGATTTTAGATTTAATATTATCACTCACGGAATCCTTAGTCGATAGTGTACTTATAGATTTTATGTATTTTGTAAATAAAATGTGTTGAAACGTGTAAGTTTGTCAGAAAGTAACCTCGAAATTAACCCCAACGTTATGAGTCTCTAAAACTTAATTTAATATTAACCTCATCTAAGCTAAAATTGCACAGTTCATGTCCCTACCCAATGTCTATAAAATTTATAATAAATTGCCATTAAAATATAAAAACTAAGTAAATTATAAAACATTTGTTAACAAATTAAGAGTATTACTAATAGATAAAACATATTACAACATTGAAGAATATCTGAATGACGGTATTATACTCGTGAGATGTCTGCCTCTCACACCGATTACCATGTCTAACAGGGTACATTTATTTGTAGTGCCATATTATACACAATAAAAATATTTTGATTTTCAATATACAACCATCAGTCCTTGGCGGTTTTTGAGAAAAGATCACAGACTTCCTCACAAAATCTGTTCACATACCTCAATAATAAATGTTTAAATTAATAAATACACACTTAATTTTTTCAGAAATAAAGTATTAAATTTCTTTCTGTTCTAGGAAGACTTGTTAGCTAATAGATAAAATGATTTTTATGAAACGACAAAACGTCCTTCCTCTGTGAGTATTTCAATTTAAAAATCATGAAGCCGCAACAATAGTCCGTCCGCGACAAGAATCCGTGCCGTTCCCAAAGAGCGGGTCGGTACTCGGCGCACCGCGGAGTGAGATACATCCGATCATTCAGTTTGTGCGACCGCCTTGAAGCCTCCCTCGCTCAACAGGCTTATTCCACTTTGATTCCGCTCTGCGCACGTTTGAAAATAAATACTCTCGCTTCGGGGGCGACGGGAATCATAAGGTATCGATAAAAGATTTAAAAATATCTTTTGATAACCAATATCAGAATGAAAATTGCTTTATAACATCGTATTCTGAAAGGAAATTGTTAGTTAAATAAAATATGATATTTTTTTTATTTTATAGAACTTTTTATCAACAATAAAAAACTTATTAAAACAAATTTTAATTAGATCGTTAGTCCACTACTCCATATTATATAATCCTCGTTCTTTTAACGGAATATTGGGTAATTTTTTAAAGCTAATTATCACCATAAAATAATTAAAAATAAATATCTTCACGCATTGCCCAACATATGGGTAGACAGAGGTCTCATATAGACAATTAATTCTCTTCGGCCCACCTTCCATCGAAGATATTTTCAGGACAATATGACAGGTGGTGAGCCCGTCGCAGTCTTTATGTCAAAGCCAACGACATAATTCGTATATAACTTTTTGAAAAACCATTGCTACGAGCTTGCCATGTGGGGATCGAACTCAAGTCTCTTGAATCGTAATTTCGACCACCCAACCACTTGGCTATCACGGTAAAATATTTCAATTGTTTTATATAACATGCCAAAATCATTGGCGGTGTTTTATTTTGATAAGGTTTTCAAATTTATTCGCTTTATGGCTCTATTGCGGGTATGATATGTGGCAAATATCTTTACATATATAGAGACGTAAACCGCTTAAACAATGGGATTTGAATCTTGAACACCACATAAACGATGGCAAGTGACAATTACCATTTTACATTTTACTCGCAAGATGCTTACGTATTAGTTTACCTAAAAAAGATTAAACTAATAGGAAAGACAGGTATTTATTTTAAAATAATTTGCTATATAGAATGGTTTTTGTGTTAAGACATTGAGTTTTTTTTTAATTTTTACATATTTTTTATCACCATTTAATACAAATAAAGTATCTTACGTTTATTATATATAAGACTTGGTAATTATTAATATAAAAATAATAGTTTGATCGTGAAAAAATATTGTGTAAGTTTAACTGTTACTTAACATGTACAATCATAGAGCAAATGTGTTCTGACGTATTTAAATTCGCTGTTAATATTTAAATCTTTTATTACAATATATACAGTTATTTGAAGTTTTAAAATGTATCTATGATTACATAAATCCACCAGCATTGCTTTCATATAATATTCCATTCTCTAAACAACTTAAACTAAGTTTACTACATCATCACTACTGGTACCTGTTCATAAATTTTTATTGTCAAACATGGATCTGCTAAAGAAATCGATTGAAGAGCTTACTATTAACTTTACATCACGTATGGACGAATTCCAAAAGGAGGTCAGAACATCCATTCCAGCAAGTCCTCCTTCAAATATTAATGCACAGTTTAGTGCATTTAGGGCATTTGTACTGTCAGCACTAGAAAATCTACAGCTGCTGCTCCAGCTTCTTTGCAAGCAACAGGAAGAAATGGAGGTAAGAACCAGGAGGAAAATGTTGCTCGTCCATGGTGTGCAAGAAGTTTGTGGTGAAAACCCTGCGCAATACATAAGCAAGATATTATCTGAGCGTCTCAATATGTCCGATATTACAGAGGATTCCATAACTAGATGCCATCGTTTAGGGTGCGTTAATAATGATAAACCTCGTGCACTTTTGATCAAGTTTCGAGATCTAGACCTCCGTAACAAAGCTTGGTTTTCTAAGACCAAATTGAAGGGTAGCGGTATCTGAGTTTTACCTTACCCTATCTGAGTTTATGACAAAGAGCCGCCATGAAGCGTTTATTGCTGCTCGGAAACGTTTTGGTGTGTCAAACTGTTGGTCTCGTGATGGGTGTGTTTTGGTACTGGGGCCCAATGGCATACAACGCAAGGTAGTGTCCGTCGCAGAGGTGAATGCCATCCTGATACAGTTTCTAGTGTTCCGGCATCTGCATCAGGAACGTCGACAATGGCAATGGTGGCATCTACAGCCTCAAAGCCCTCTGTAACTACTCGGGCTAGGAAGCCTACCAAGAAATAATAGGTTATTTATTCGGTGATACTGTGCCATGGTTTGGTTTTACTATTTATTAGTTTAGTGCTTGTCTTATATTATTATTTTTTCTCTTTTAAATTCCATGTATTTCTTAAAAATATTGTTTATTTGTTGAAAATACTTATACCTTTGTGAAGCATTTTAGTGATTTACAAATATAAGCTTAGCGTATTTGTTTACTTTAAAAAAGGTTTAGACTGTTAATTTTGACAATGTCAACTAAATAACATTAGATAACAGCTGTCAGTGGTCTCCATAGATTAATTAAAAGTTGCCATATTCATAATGTATCCATGGTGTCAATGTAGATTTTTACTCTATGATTTATTTATGGCCGGACATTGACTGTTGACCCTAAGCTTGAAACATGCTGGTAATGTTGATTAGATTTATAATCGCATTACACTGTAATGTTTTTTTTTATATATATAAGCAATCTGCGATTTTGTCTTCATGTATAATTGTTATTTTAGTTGTTTTTATTTTGTTATATGCCTTCTCTTTCATGCTGCTGGTGGTTTAAAGTGTAGATACTTCTCAGACTTAGGATATATATTTATTATTCATATATTTATTTTATTTACTTACTAGTATATTATTTTATTGTTTTCATTATGTTATCCTCAAACGTTAGTATTGATAGTGATTTGTTCTTATCGTTGTCTTCGAGTGATGAGACACTTAGCGATGCAAGTTTTCACAGTACAACAACTTCTATCCCACTCAATTGTGCTCTTAATTCTTACTTCTCAGACTGCATGAAAGACTTCAACGTTGTTCACATTAATGCTCAAAGCATTCCGGCACATTATCCTGACATGCTTGCGTCATTTGAATCCCAAAATATACACGCTATTCTGATTTCTGAATCTTGGCTCAAACCTTGTCTACTTTCTACCTCTTATTCTCTCCTGGGTTTAATCTTATTAGAAATGATCGCATTGACAGGGGAGGTGGCGGCGTTGCGATTTATCTAAGATCATATATTCCTTTTAAAATAGTTAGTTCGTCATGTCAACCGCCTCCAGCTGATTCTGCTGAATATTTGCTTGTTGAAGTCTCCTGACTCAGTTTAAAGTTCTACTTGGTGTTTTCTATAGCCCTTCCAGTTCTACAAACTATTTCACTTCTTTCGAAGCCCTTATAGAGTCATTAGTCCTTCCTACAGTCATTCCATCTTTATGGGTGACTTTAACACTTGCATACTTAAAGGTGACAGTCGGGCTAAAAACTTGAATCTTTAATTAATTGCGTGTAATATGCAGATCCTACCCCTTTCAGCTACTCATAACTTTCCCAACAGCACTCCTTCCCTTCTTGACCTTATAATGGTGTCATCTCCAGGCATAATCTTCAAGCATGGTCAGTGTCCTGCTGATGATTTCACTTACCATGATTGTATTTACCTTTCGTATAAATTACGTGCTCCTAAATTCAAACGTAAAATACTTTTGCGACGTAATTTTGGAGGAATGAACCTTGAACGACTGCGCGAAGATGCTTTAAATGTTGATTGGTCAGTGATTGAGGATGCAACATGTATTGATCACAAAAGGTTGAACTTTTCTGCTCCTTACTGACCAAGCTTTACGACGTTCATACCCCAATACATTTTGTAAAACTCAAGCACTTACCAGCTTCTTGGCTGACTGATGAGTTGAAAAAACTTATATTAAAAAAATACAGCATTGTCCAGAGTTAAGAAGAATAAATCGGAAGAGAACTTAAGGAAATATAATAAAATCAGGAATCGCTGTAATAGTGCATTGTGTAGAGATGCACAACGACGCCATATCGATACGTCAGTCGAGAACGGCGACTCATTTATAGTTCGGAAGTTTCTGAAAACAGTTGGAGTTGGCAAAACATCCCATAATTCGTCAGCATCTAGTGTTGATGTCGAACTTTTAAATCAATATTTCTCCAAAACCTTTTACACTATTAATAGTGAAGATAAATTGAAAACTATATATTCTCTTTCTTCAATTCCAACTCCAGATTATCCACAGTGCATTTTAATCAATTAACAGCATGTGAAGTTAAAAAGAACACATTGTCCGTATCTTCGAATGCCGCAGGTAGCGATGACATAAGCCATAATATGATTGTTCCTCTCCTTGATATTATTACTCCTATCATTACCCATATATTTAATGTATGTATCTCCTCTTCTAAATATCCCGAAGCCTGGAAGAGTGCATATGTTATTCCTCTCCTAAAAGTCAAAACCTACAAACTACTCCGATTTTCGTCCAATCTCGATATTACCTTACCTTTCCAAAGTCCTTGAAAACTCATCTATCAACAACTAAACACTTTCCTCCACAGACATAACTTGTTTAATCCTTTGCAATCCGGTTTCCGTCCGGGGCATAGTACGGCTACTGCTTTAGTCAAAGTTACTGATGACATTCGTTGGGGTATGGACAATAAACAGCTTACAGTTATGACTCTGTTGGATTTCAGCAACGCCTTTAATACTGTCGACCTAGACATATTGCTGAGTTTGTTGCGTTCACTTAACTTATCTCCATCAGTAATTGATTGGTTTCAAAGTTATCTAAATAGCCGTCGGCAGCGTGTTCGCCTTGATGAAACTTGTTCATCTTGGCAGGATATCACTGCCGGCGTACCGCAGGGCGGCGTGTTGTCACCGTTACTCTTTTCCATTTTCATTAATTCCATTACTTATAAAATTTCTTCTCTCTATCACATGTATGCAGATGATGTCCAAATTTACACCCAGTCAACTTTTGAGAATCTGCCGGTAGCCATCGCTGCTATGAATAATGACCTAGATCTCATTCTCGAGTGGAGTAAATCTTATGGGCTCAATGTTAATCCTCAGAAATCGAAAGCAATTATTTTCGGCAGCCGGAGTTTTATCTCGAAAATTGACTCGTTTTCCTTACCGAACCTTAAATTTGATGGAGTTTTAATTCCTTTCTGTGATTCTGTCAAAAATTTGGGCATTTATCTTGACAGCACTCTGAGTTGGACTCGCCAATTGAATGAAATCAGTCGGAAAACCTTTGGTGCTCTCAGCTCTTTGCGTCGCCTACGATCATTTCTTCCCATTCCTACAAAAATTATGCTCGCACAGACTCTTCTTCTTCCTATTCTTGATTACGCTGACGCAAGCTTTGTAGATTTAACTGTTAACCAATTAAATAAGCTTGAGAGACTACAAAATACTAGTATTCGGTTAATATTTGGATTGCGCAAATTTGACCATATATCTCAATATCGATGTCGTCTCAAGTGGTTACCTATTCAATTTCGCCGGAATTTGCACATTCTTTCCATTCTGTACTGTGTTTTGTTTCATCCTTTTACTCCTCGATACTTAAAAGATAAATTTAATTTCATCGGTCTTCCGGGGGAAGAACTTCGCTCTTCGAGAAAATTAATTTTACAAGTGCCAAATCACAAAACTTCGTTTTCAATAAATCATTTACCGTAGAATCTGTTAAGCTATGGAACTCACTACCGCTAACTATTCGCGAGGCACAGTCATTAGAAATATTTAAAAAGTAGTAAAGGACATTATTTATCTCAATCTCTGGAGCAGCGTTGAGACGGATTGCTGTTACATATTTCTGCGAGGATTTAACTATATTTTTACTATGTTTATGTATGTATGTATGTATATATGTGTATGTGTGTATGTATGTGTATGTATATATGTATGTATGTATGTATATATATGTGTGTGTATGTATATGTATGTGTGTGTATATATGTATATATATATATGTATATGTATATATGTATATATATATATATATATATATATATATATATATATATATATATATGTATATGTATATGTGTGTGTGTATATATATATATATACATATATATATACATATATATATATATATATATATATATATATATGTGTATATATATGTATATATATGTGTATGTATGTATGTATATATGTATGTGTATGTATGTGTGTATATGTATATATATGTATATATGTATGTGTATGTGTATATGTATGTATGTATGTATATATATATATGTATGTATATGTATGTGTATGTATATGTATCTATATATTTATATATATATATATATATAGGTGTATGTGAGTGTGTTTATGTATATATATGTATATATTTATCGTTTATACTAAATATTATCATGTTGTGTACATATATAGATTGGAAAAAAATTGCACCACCTACCTTTTTGTCTGTGTCACATCTCTTTACGCCGTTGGTTGCCTGGAAGAGATCGCTATGTAGCGATAAGGCCGCCAAATTGTACAATCTACTTACTTCAATGTTCAATTGTTTTCTTGTATTTTTGTGGTGTACAATAAAAGCATTCATTCATTCATTCATTCATACAATCATAGAGCTTAAAAAATATATGGTATAGGATAAACAACCACCTACTCAATTTAGATCTTAAAAAAACTGCAAATATTGTAATTGTAATTATATATGTAATTCTAAACAGGTCTGCAGGCCGTATAAGGAAGCTCAAAGTTACTAGTCTAGAAAAGTAAAGTGGAATCCTTAGTCGAACTAAGGTAACTTTCATAGCCGTCTTAGCGTATAGCTCGACGAATTAATAACTGTTGGAGAAAAAAGGTTCTCGAGTGGCAACTGGCGAGTGACAACTTGGTTTAGGCACACGCAGTGTAGGACTACCCCCCGCAAGACGGAGTGACGACTTGCAAAATGTTGCGGGAAGTCGATGGATGCAGGTGGTATGTTCAGCTGTGGACTCTTGATATGCTGTATTAGGAGAAGAAAAAGAAAAACTTTGTTGTTTTAAATATTATACTTGATGAAAGATTTATATATATATTTAACTTATAAAGATGTTTTGAATGGTAGAGATTAGACAAAATAAAGTAAAAGACAAACGTGCTTTTAAAATTATAATCAATCACAGCAGAGATATCTGGTAATGACCAACGGAAACTCGTATTAATAAACAGGAACCTACCCATTATGGCCCAGCACAACCACGATAACATATGGAAACCCGTAATTAGGGCCATTGCACTCGGTCGTTTTCGATAACCCATAATGTATGATAATTATGGTGGTGGCGGAGCCTGAGGACAGACCTTTACGAGCTTTTTTTTTCGCTCCTTATCGATCTATCTACTCTAAGCACTATAAAATTCAAATATTTTAAGTAACGTTTGTAGATGTTCCTATGCATCGGTTATTTTTATCTTACATTTGATTTCAGATTAGATTAGATTTTTAGTTTGAAGTTTGAAAACTAGATCATCTATTAATCAGTTTCAATAAAAAAATAATGTGACGTCTCCTATTTGGGGTATTATTATCGGATGTTATGATGCTTCTCCGAAAAGGTTCTCGTTTTTTCATGACTGGGTGAGAGATTTAGTAGACGTCCCCTATCACGAACAAAAGAAACTTATGTGACGGTCCGGTGCGAGTGGATCGGTGTGTTCGAGTATTTTGTTGCATGGCTTAGGACTGTAAAGGGGGGGCTGATATCGATATGTTTCTTTATTTTCTTAATCCTGCGCAGTCTAGATGAGTAGGTAGTATTGAGAAATTTTGTTTTTCCGCCATCGTAATTTTTTGACTACATAAATGTAGTCGGTGCGGAGGTGCAATCCTTTAAAAAGTAGCGCATTCATGAACTGGAATCTTTGTTCTAGCTTATGTCCTTGTTACTAGGTAAGGTAAGGAAGAAAAGTGGACAAATGCTAGTAAAGGAAATCGCGAAATATCAGCGATCTCAACAGTCCTGTCGGTATTCACCGAAGTTCGAATAACTTTGAATTTTTGGTGGTGGTATGTACATGTCCTTTACTCGCTCCATCTGAGAAAAGTAAATTTATTTCACCTAAACAAAAACATTTAACAAAAGATTAAAACATCGTCGAAGAGAGAAACTGAAAAGCGGAAAATAAAAAAAAAATCCTTTTTAGTGCAAGTCAATGCGAATTCTTTGGTTATTTTGGGTTGGAGTCAAACAAAAAGCTTTAATTTATGTCAACTGCTAAGGGAATGGATTGGCGCCTCCAAAAAATCATTAAGGTGTTTATATTAGTATAAGACTAAGACTTAAAATAATCTCTTATTTTTTGTTAAAAGATGTTATTTTTTATGACTATAATTTACTACTTACTCCATTATCGGACCTTCGATGGTAATTATAACCCATAAATAATAAGTCATCTAAAAAGTTTACAATAAGAAGAATAATTAAGCCCGAATAGGGAACGCTGCTGCAAACCGTCGAAAAGTTACCTTGACTGATTTCCGTCTCTAATGTCAAGTACGAGTATACTATCATTAGAACTACTTATATATCAATTACAACAGAATCACTTTACAGATGAAAATACATCATTCCTTATTTTTTACACGCTTTTATTAGCTTCACATGTATGTTTGTATGTTTGTACTGACTTCTTTGGGCGAGATTTTGACCCACTTTTAACGGCCAGATTTCGTTCAAACTTTGTAGATTTATCGAGGACTGATGACAATGCACTAATTTAATAAAAAATCTAAAAAGTAAAAAATAAATAATAGTTTAAAAGAACTAAAAAACACGCTTTTTACAGAAAACCGAACTAAAAAACAGATAATTAATTTTAATAAATTTAAATTAAGAACAGCGTTAAAAATTTCAATAAATATAATTTAATAATAGTGTGAATAAAAATTTGGAAAAATAAAATATATTTTTTTATTTGCTCAAAATGATAATCACCCTGCTTATATCTGTCAATAAAATATTTATAACTATTGACAATATGCACCCCAGGCTTTTTTCAAAATAAAATATTTTTTATTCACACTATTATTAATCTATATTTATTGAAATTTTTAACGCTATTCTTAATTTAAATTTATTAAAATTTATTTTCCATTTTTAGTTCGGTTTTCTATAAAAAGCGTGTTTTTTAGTTTTTTAAATTGTTATTTATTTTTTATTCTGCCCTTAGTTTTTCTTTTAAATTAATGTGGTCCCAACTTTAAGTACTATCGCCTTAAGAGTACCCTTAACAACCGTGCAAGTATCAAGAGACTGATGAAAAAAGAGGAAGCGCGAGAAGTATCAGGAGCCGTAGAAAGCGGAAGTCTAAGTAAATCTCTACCGACACAGGGAAAGAGAAGTGATGTTTATGTTTACATTTATACGAGTAGGAGGCATTATATTTTAGTTTACTTAATTTTTCTTTTCATATAGTTTGCGGAAGTCTATGGGCTGGAGTAGTTCCTTAGCATCAGGTGAGTATTGCCTCGATATTTAAAATCCCATAGTGTCCGACATTCTGATATGTGACCATAAGATACATGCCATAATACATTTATCTATTAAAAAAAGTCACGATAGCCGAGTGATCGGGTGGTCGGAATTTCGAGTGAAGAGACCCGAGTTCGATCCCCAGGTGGCAGACTCGTACCAATGGGCTTGGACATGAAGACGGCAACGGGCTCACCACCTGTGACGTTGTCCCGAAAATGTCTACCACTCTATTGGAAATTGTGTGAAGATATTTATTTATTTATTTTATATTAAAAGAAATAGACCAAAAAGATCTGTATAGAATATCTAGAGAGCGAGAAAGGAATGCAAGAGTTGTGAATCACATGAAATGTATGAAAGACGAAATGGGGAAGATTTTGACGGAAAAGAACGTTGGAAGAGCTATTTTAGCAAACTTTTGAATGAGGAAAATCAGTGGAATGGAGTACTAGAGGATGCTAGGAGTAATATGGGCATGGTTAAAGAGGTGACTGAAGACGAAGTTAGGATGGCAGTACAGAGTATGAAAAATGGAAAAGCAGTAGGGCCAGATGGTATACCTGTAGAAGCATGGAAGTATCTGAAAGCAGATGGATGGAAGTGGCTGACTTTGTTCTTCAGTAAGTTGTTGCAAGAAGAGGTGATCCCCGATGAATGGTGCAACAGTTCACTGGTGCCCGTTTTTAAAAAGAAGGGTGATGTACAAGATTGCAACAGCTATCGGGGAATAAAGCTCATATCACACAGCATGAAGATATGGGAAAAAGTGATAGCAAAACGAATGAGAGAGGAGACTGAGGTAACACAGAACCAATTCGGGTTTATGCCGGGCCGGGGAACAACGAATGCCATATTTGCACTTCGGCAACTGATTGAAAAATACAGGCTTGTGCAAAAGAACCTGCATATGGTATTCGTGGGTACCCTGTAAGGTTCTGTGGTGGTGTATGAGGGAGAAAGGGCTGCCAGAGAAGTATGTGCGGCTTGTTGAGGCGATGTATAATAGAGCCAATACTTGCGTCCGGTCTGAGGCTGGAATCACAGACAAGTTCAATGTGTATGTAGGTTTACACCAGGGTTCGGCTTTAAGTCCTTATTTGTTCCTTCTGATTATGGATGCTCTGTCATCGAACATACAGGAGGAAGCACCCTGGTGTATGCTATTTGCTGATGACATTGTGCTTGTCGGAGAAAATGCACTTGAGGTACAGAGCAAGCTGGGAAAATGGCAAGAAAAACTGGAAAGTTTCGGATTAAAAATAAGCAGAACCAAAACTGAACACATGTTCTGTGACTTCAGTAGTCCATCCAGTTTTTCTCATATTGCCTTGGATGGTGTTCTCCTACCAGTCTGCTCCGAATTCCGTTACCTTGGGTCAGTGATCCAAAATGACGGCAATGTCGACCGGGACGTAAAGAATAGAATAAATGCGGGGTGGATGAAATGGCGAGAGGTCTCGGGAATAACTTGCGATCCACGCATGCCTCTTAAACTTAAGGGCAAAGTTTACAAAACGATCGTGAGACCTGTCGTATTGTACGGATCAGAGTGCTGGGCAACGAAAGTGACGGATGAAAGATGAGTGCATGCTGCAGAGATGAGAATGTTGAGATGGATGTGTGGAGTGACTAGAAAAGATCGCATAAAGAATGAGTATATAAGGGGAAGCTTGAAAGTAGCACCAGCGACAGAGAAAACATAGAGTGGTAGGTTAGAATGGTTCGGGCATGTAATGAGGAGGGAAGAATGTAATATAGACAAAAGAATGTTAGAGATGAATGTGGATGGACGAAGAGCTATGGGGAGACCAAAAAAACGATGGATGGATTGTGTGTAAGAAGACATGAGAAAGAAAGGAGTGAGTATTGACATGACGGGAAATAGAGGAGAGTGGAAGAAGAAGACATGATGTGCCGACCCCACATAGCATGGGATAAGGGCAGGAAGAAGAAGAAGAAGATATTAAAAGAAATAGACTAGAATTAATTAATATGGTGTGTATTATTGTATATTAATTAATATAGTGTGGTGTGTATTGGTGTGTACTTATACTAAAATAAAATGCCCCATACTCTTAGCGCGAAAGTCTCTCTATATGTTATAAGCCGGAATTAAACGGATGTTACACTACTGTTTTGTGGCAGAAATAGGTAAGAGTGTGGTACTGGTCCAGAACACTTCTAGGCAGAATCAAACACGTTCTGTTTATTCAATAATGTCTAATGTCTTTAACAGTGGTAGAGCCACGCTTCAGCTTTTGTAGTTGCATGAATGGACCGGCTCGACCGGGGAAGTACCACGACCTCACAGAATACCGGCGTGTAGTAGAAGTGTAACAAACTTCTGCGTTTCGTCTGGTGAGTGTAGGTAACCGGAGGCCCACACAACCCCCTCCCCCATTTCGGGGGGGGTGGCACTCTATGGGCGGCAACGCATCTGCTTTGCTTCTGGTATTGCGGGTGTTCATGGGCGGCGGTAATCACTTACCATCATGTGACCCATCTGCTCATTTGCCATTTCCTATAAAAAAAAATAACGGCAAATTGTGCATTATTTGTTACACCAATATTTGTAAAAAAAAAAATATCTTCACGCAATTCCCAATACAGGGGTAGACAGAGGTCAAGTCTAGACAATTAAGTCCCTTTGACCCACCTTCCACCGAAGATATTTTCGGGACAACGTGACAGGTGGTGAGCCCGTCGCCGCCTTTATGTCCAAGTCAACGGTACTGCCACCTGGGGATCGAAGTCGGGTCTCTCGACTCGAAATTCCGACCACCCAACAACTCGGCTATCGTGACTTTCGTGACAATATTTGTGGTAATGTTTAATGATGAAAGAATAAGAGGAGCAAAAAGAGAAAAATATCAAAGTGTTTAGATTGTAGGTTCGAATTCAGCGAGAGACTAAATAATTTACATACAACTTATATAAATATTGTACTGAGAAGTACCCAGTATTAGAAATATGCGCGAAGATAAAAAAACATTCATCCAAGTTTTGAAAAACTGAAAAATTGTAAAGGTATCGAATAAGATATAGCCCGTTATACAAATGTATGTATATAGAAATGTTTTATGTACTTATACTTTATTTAAAATATTTACCCGTGTTGACCTAATTGTTTATTTATACTAGATTTGAAAAGTCAACTGTAACAGCGGGATTCGAACCCGCTACTCACTCTACACATTTACGATGCTCTGAGATCGTGCTGTATTCTTCTCCGCATAAATTGAAGTTTAAAATATCTTTCATACGCCTTTTAGGAGCGTTCGCTCTTGCTTCTTTATTCTCCTTTGGAAATAGCAAAAAAATGTCTCTTTAGCAGAAATAAATCTAATTATACCTTCGATGTATTTGTAAAAGCCCCTTACGTTTATACATTAGTCACGCTAAGTGCACACACAGACAGAACGCAATTAACCGGGATCCGCGCGCATAGTTTGATTTGAAAATTTCCCGCGCGCAAACCATTCGCTCACAACACTTTTGTGTGTTTTTCACGGCTTCAACGAGCGCGATATTGAAAAGCCTCAGGCTCCTAATTAGACTGAAGTCGGACGTGCCAATTAATTCAAGTTTCACTCGGAAACTTTGCTGCGTCAATTAATTTCATAGTTAATTAGCGAGCCCGGACAAAACCGCGTCTGCCAAAGAAAGGCTAACGATGCCCGCCCGCGGCCGCCCGCCCGCCTACAATGCACCAATTACATCAGCTTTGTTGCAGAGCTCTATTCGTATCACAGATTCATTCAATTCGCCTCTGACGCACCCTATGACCGACACGCCGCGCTTCATCTGGTTCCAAGTAGCATTTTTGCAGTGGGTTCCTAAAAATTCTTCAAATTAAAATCTTCATTTCTTATACTGGTACATATCGATTCAATAATGCACCATTAATATGAAAAATGGTTTTATATCTATTTTCATTTCGTATTTTCTTTGTTACTTTATATTTACAGTTTCTAATGGAAGAAAGGAAATAGATTCTATTATAGACAGTTACTTCTAGCCCCTTCGGCAAATCACCGCCCACGTACATTTATTTCTCCTAAAGCGTTAGTGTAGCTATTTTTGTGCTACCCTACTTATAAGATACATTAGAGACTTAAAAGTACTAGTTCCATGAAGAAATCGATCTTAAATCTCTATAAATGTTTAAAATAGAATCTCGAAAACTAATACTTTGATCGACAATAAACAGACATACATATTTTGCAAGTACAGTGAGCTAACAAACTTATTGACGATCTCAATTTAATTTTAATATATCTAACTTTTTTTATTTTAATCTACGGCATGATAAGATAGTAGAGGATTATCAGAGTTGGAATTGTGTATTAAAAACTTAAGTTAGGTTAAGGTATATATATACATAGTACCATTGGCTTGGACACTAAAACGGCGACAGGCTCACTTCTCGCACTTCACTTCACGACTGATCGTAGCCGCTGACAAATCGCCTCGGTTATTTTTACAAAATGTAATATGAATACCTAATATTTTTAGAGTAATTAAATAAAGTTTTACGTTTTGTACTTAATAATGAATATATAAAATATATTTAAATTGAATGAATGAATAAATAAAATGTATCAAAATAAAAATTTAAAGCTGTTAAATTAATATATTAATCTTATATTATCTTATAACAAATTCAAAAAACAAATAAATAAAAAATAAATTGTGCAATAAAAATTAAGTACCTTTGTCATCGACTTCATATAACTTTCTGCAGTCCATAACAGTCATTCTCATTAAATAAGAACAAGTCCCTCGATGTTCGGAGAAGTAATAAATAAATTTGCGCATTTTGTTCTATTTGGAGGTATTGTGTTACATCGGGCAATAATGGCCCACGAACGAGCCCTATGTACTGCGGAGAATTTAACAACATCACGGCGAGACGTCGGCATTCAGGCAATAACTCCGTGCAAATAAAATTTTAACATCTGCTTAATATCAAGCGGAACATTTCGACGAAGTGAACCCGGCAAATTGACAGACAGTAAAATATTTTATTCGTGCAATAATTTAATTTGTTAGAAAAACAGTGCGGGCGGACGCAGCACGGCGGCGGCGTTCCGCAAACATCTTCCACGTGAATTAACCTATTAAGCGTCGAATTATGGAAGTGAACTTTATTTGCTGCGCTCGTTAAGATATATTATAAATGAAAAACTCTGTCACCACTTAATATATGTTTACATTCTCGTTTAAACTTTACAATACCGATTATTCCAAATTAATAATATTAAATTAAATAATAATCCTACCATTATTCCATACATTAAATTATATTCCATGCGTATTTATTATAAAGAAATTGTAAGCAATATGTTGTACTTAGTTGATGAATTTACATTAATAATTACATACTCCTTATATTTCACTTAATCTGCAAGTACATGTTTATGTATGTTGGGTGAGTCGCAATGCAGACAGCGGACATCTACTTGTCAAGATAGGACAGAATCACGGCTTATCAAGATGGTTTAATAAAATCTCTTTCAGTTATAAAATTAAATAGAAAAAATGTTTTAAATTTCAACTGACACGGGCGGGATACCGCCACATAAAATTCATCATAACTTATATGCTTTAAAAAACAATAAAAATAGCGTATTCTCTTACAGTATTTATTCAAATGTCTGTCGTACCAATTGAATAACTATAACATAACTTAGAACACGCTGGTTTACTTTTTCAAAATCCATTATTATACTAAAGTCACGATAGCCGTGTGTTTGGGTGGTCGGAATTTCGAATGAAGAGACCCGAGTTCGATCCCCAGGTGGCAGTACCAATGAGTTTTTCAAATACTTATGTACGAATTACGTCGTTGGCTTGGACATAAAGACAGCGACGGGAAAAATAGCGCCACTTTGCATCGTGGGAGAAAGAAAGGATATACTTTTAGATTTGCTAAAAAAAAGCAGACATAAAGTCAGCGACGGGCTCACCACCTGTCACGTTGTTCCGAAAATATCTTCGGTGGAAGGTGGGTCAAAGGGACTTAATTGTCAAGACTAGACCTCTACCCCTGTATTGGGAATTGCGTAAAGATATTTAATTTTTTTTCATTATTATACTCTTCGAAACAGATCTATTTATGCATTTCGTAAGCATTTTTCAGCTTTCATTAAAATCTTCGCCGAGAATGCATAATTGGAGGAAGTCAAAAAAATATGGTACTCATCGCAGTTCTCGATATCGTACGGCGCTTAGGTGAAAATTCTAACGGTAAACTCGGCGCTCGGCCGACGGCACGAGGCGACCCCGTTCGCTTTGTTTTCCCTTGCGATGTCATTAGTGGAAAGCCCTCGATATTTTCGCAAGCATCGATTATTTTTAATGGGCCGCCGGCGGCAGAGGCATGCCGCACGTCGTCTCTTCACGCGGCTACCTATTCGACCATCCTCAGCACAAAGAGCGATGGAACATTTTTTTTTTACAGTGGTAGAGCCACGCATCAGCTTTTGTTGTTGCATAAATGGGCCGGCTCGACAGGGAAGTACCACGACCTCACAGAATACCGGCGTGAAGTAGAAGTCTAACAAACTTCTGCGCTTCATCTGGTGAGTGCAGGTAACCGGAGGCCGGGTGTACGGTGCGGCGGTAGTAATCACTTACCGGGCGGTGGTAATCACTTACCAACACGTGAGCCACCTGCTCGTTTGCCTCCCTTTTCTATAAGAAGAATAATAGACTGTAATATGACTTAAGTAAAAGCCTGCAAATCGCTATGGGTAACGATGGATAGCGGGATAAACAGTTATCTGCTGGTAGCCAATTTCATTTCCAAGGATTTCCCTCAGTAGCCTTTATCGATATCCACAGGTACAGAAGGGTGGAGTCATTCTTACTTCGGCACCATAATGCTTATGCTTAAGACAGGCTGTAGACTGCCTGTCACGTTTTCCTCCTATATTGGGAAACGCACGAAGATCATTTATAAAAATAAACTCTTCTATAGAGATAGTTAATTGACTCAGGCGTTACTTTGCGGAAATTCATTGTAAAGTTGTTATTTAAAAAATTACTTCGCAACCCTCCGCATGAAAATATAAAAAGGTATATGCTACCTGGTCCGAAGAGAAGAAGAAGAAGAAGAGCACCACCCTCCCTCCCACAGATGCGTGCAGAGTCCGACTCTGCGGTCGCTCATCGTAGAGTCTACTCGCTTGAGGATGCCTTGTTTTGAGGCGAAACACGTGTCGCGTTTTCGGTGGTGGTGTGTGTTACCTGGTTTGAGTGTAGTGGTGGTGGTGCATACAGTGGAGTTGGTGCACACGTCTGTGGAATTGGTGCACGCATCTGTGGGAGGAGGGTGGTGCTCTTCTTCTTCTTCTTCTCTTCGGACCAGGTAGCATATACCTTTTATATTTTCATGCGGAGGGTTGCGAAGTAATTTTTAAATAACAACTTTCTTCTATAGAGATAGACAAGCTATAATAGTTAGTGAAGGAAGGAAAGGGCAGATAATACTAACCTCTCACAGTAAAATACAGATTTCATGTTTGGCTTGGAATTAGTTGCTTGCCGTCAAACAACATTATTGTTGCAGTTAGGCTTAAAAGTTTTCTAGAGCGTAATTCAAGTAAGCCGTACACTACGCCGTATGATATAAGTCCATTGTTGTATTTAAACATAGGTGTTACCAACAAAACAAAAATAAATAATTACTCGCTTTAACGAATTTTTAGTCGATAGGTGTAATAACGTTTCTGTAAAATCTTTTGAAAATTACATGTTACATTTGATAAACACATGTTGAATATAAGGATGTGTTAAGTTTCCTTAACTTGTGGTCCTTTTCTTCGAGAATTAGTCAGTCTGTCGCATCATCGTGAGTTCGCAGTGACTTATCCGAGCGTCGAGCCTGCGGAGTGTGGCAGCCCGCGGGCGCAATCATTAAGGAATCATTAAACGCGCACACCTAACGACTAACCCTTGACTTGTCACCCCTAATGCCCGCTTGCACACAGCCATTACCATCTTGCTTTCGCCGCATCCAACAAAGATTTAAAACACAATCATAAATTAGAATCTTTTCGGCATATTAAAAAGCAATATTTTTTTACCATCTGCGTTATAAAATAAAGAAGGTAAATTGTCTTAACTAAAGTAGACCATTTATAAAAAAAAATAAACTGACAAATTCTTGGACCTTTATTAACAAGGAAGGTAATATTTTACAACTGAATGGACACTGGCAGAAATCTATTAAGAACCAAAGGATATTTTATAGATTATGTTAGGTATTTATAGCCGGATACTTAATTTTATTTCACGCACAATCCCTGACGGGGTAGCCAGAGAGAACAGATCGCCAAGTGTCACGATCCCTACATACTTCTTTCGCTTCTTTCAGATTCATCATCTTCTTCATACACGTCTAGGTATCCGAGTACTCTTGACCCTCCCCTCTTCGAACAATTTGCTCACATGGTCTTCGAAAGTTAGTCTCGGTCTACCTCGACACCTTTTAATATTAACTTTCGCGCGTTATGTTTTCTTCACCATTCGGTCTTCACTCATTCTCTCAACGTGCCCAAACCATCGAAGCACGCCCTTATCCATTTTTGAGACAAGGTCATCTCTCAAACCTGCCATATTGCGAATCTCTTCGTTTCGCTTTCGGTCGGCCATGGTAAAGGCCGCACATTTTACGAAGAGATCGCATCTCCACTGCATTCAACCTGCTTTTATGCTTCTTCTGGCATACCCAGGTTTCGCTGCCATATAACAAAGTCGGTACCAACACTGCGTTATGTATTGCAATGCGTGCACTTTTCACAACGCCTTGCCTTTTGATTAACGCAGTCAGGGCACCATTGACTTTGTTCCCGGCAGCGACACGCCTGTCCACATCTAAATCACATCTTCCATCCCGGCTAAACGCACTTCCCAAGTATACAATTTCATTCACCTGTTCTAGACATTCCTGATTTACCCAAATTTCGCACTTCGTTCTTTTTCGTCCCTTTCAAATACCAGAACCTTAGTTTTATTAGCATTCAAACGGAGACTCTCGATTTCACATTCTTCTTTCATACACGTGACTAATGCCTGCAGTTCTGCCTCTGATGGTGCAATCATCAGCATAAAGCAGACAATTTACTTTTATTTCACCCAATTTCACACCCAAACAGCTATCTTTCAGCTTCTGTCAACAGCTGTCGAGATACAGTATGAACAGCCAGGAAGACATGACACAACCCTGTTTTACGCCCGTTTCGACGCTAAACATGGGTGACAGGTCATGCCCTACCCGCACACAGGCTTTACAGTCACAGTAAAGTGACTGCACAGCCCTTAGCAATCGACCATCCACACCATACCCCGGCAACAGTTCCCACATTTTCTTCCTTACAACCCTTATCAAATGCTTTCTCAAGATCCACAAAAGCACAGAAAATCTTTTGGTTAGCAGCCAGAAGCTTCTCCGTGATCATGCGGAGAGAAAACATTTGATCCGTGCATCCTCTTCCAGGTCTAATTCCGCATTGTGCCTCCCATAGAAATCTTTCCGATTTATCTTGCATCCTACGTATCAAAACCTTCGAGTAAACTTTACTTGCTAAACTGGTCAAGCTGATCGCCTGATAGCACCCGCAGTCATAATGTGAACCTTTACCTTTATATAAAGGCACAATGACCGCGGATCGCCAATCATCCGGAACAGCCTCCGTTCGCCAGCTCAAATTGCACAGCAGATAAAAGCTGTCCTAGAAGCGTGGCCCACCATACTTGACCATTTCAGCAGTAACTCTGTCTAGTCCCGCAGCCTTACCACATTTCAAACTTCTAATCGCACATTCAATGTCTTTCATACTGATGACCTCAGTGTCATCGAGGTCCGAGTCTGGCGTACCAGTCACGGCGACACCCCGGATCCCCCACTAAGATCATCACACGCATACATCTCTCTATAAAATTCGCTCCATCGCTGCATGACGTCCGATTTTTCTGAGAGGACGTCATTGGTTCCCGAAAGCACTTTATTCATTCTTAAGGCTGTCGCACCACTCCGGGTCCTTCCAACCTCTTTCCTGAAGAGTTTGGAGTTCTCCTTGAAGTTATGCGACAACCTTTCGTCCGCTTCCATTCTACTCCTTTCACGCACTTCCTCAATCAATGCTTTCGTGTGAACTTTCTGGAGCTTATATCTTTCTCTCCTCTTCTCTCTCATATCCTTATCATTACTAGAGGCCAAGTAGTCTAACCATGCTTTCTTCTTCTTATTTACAGCTTCATTCACTTCGTCATTCCACCATGCATCGCCCTTTTTACTACTACCTCTTTTCACAGTTCCACACACGTCTTCCGCTGCACTAACCATTCCATCTCTAAGGCTCTGCCATATTTCTTCCACACATTCTTTCCTGACATCGATGCTGTCCAGCTTTTCGGCTACCCTTGCTTGATATTTAACCCTAGTATCCGCTTCCTGAAGCTTCCAGCTTCGGATGCTACCGACCGACTGTGGTTCTGGTATCGCCGTCCGGTGGCGCCAACCCGCGAATAGACCCCTAAATCTAGTAATCACTAGATAGTGATCCGTTCCCAGGTCAGCACCCCGGAACCCTCGCGTATCCATCACCAGTTTTCGCAGTCGGTCATCCACCAGGAATAAATCGATCATACTTCTCTCATTCTCTCTTGTTCTAGTATACATATGGATTTTCTTGTGAGATTCAGAGCACAGTAGCAGAAAAACTCTCAAAATATGTTGATCTTAAAGATGAAATAGCATGAATCTGGAAACTTAAAAATGTTATAATTGTCCCTCTGGTTATATCCACAACTGGAGTAGTACAATACCAAATACACAACGCTCTTACCAATTTATCCCTTCCTTCAACTACTTATACCATAATGCAGAAAGCTATAATTCTTAACACATGCAGGTTAGTGAGAAAATTCATGCAGACTGACATACAAATACAAAGCACACAATGACGTTCAATAACTCGCACAACAAACAATCAAGCATAACCCATGGGATACTCTTGGCCTAGGCCTGTATATCTCAATATATCAGTATTTCTTAAAAATACTGAGATAAGCCATTTGATCAAAATAATAATAGTAATACTAATTTATTATAGCCCTTACAATGATTTTATTAAGCTCTTAATTTCAGAACCAGTTTCAAAACCAACTAAGCTAATTATGATCATTACTAATATAATTATGATAAAGTTTTATTTTTAATTTTTCACTATCGTATGACGAATAACTCTAAACCACTCCGTCTAATATTATCATCTAATATATCATATTTCTACATAGGGATTTCTCTATGGACTTCCCTACATTTAGAGCTTTAAAGTCAAGATTTGTTTGTATTTTACGCCTGCCTGGGTTGTATGCCACATTAAAAATTGTAACAAAACAAAACAATTATGGAGGCTAACCGCTTTATTAACCTTGTTATTACGAGACACGCACTCTGCATGTGTGTATGCTTACGTACATAACGTAAATGCAAGTTGATTTAACTCTTGCGTTATCTCGGAATATATTAAAATTAAAAGGGCCACAAGCGCAATCATAATGTACGTTTATGAGGATTTAAAACTACGCGATAGTTGGAATCTGGTGGTGCAATGAAAAGAGTGCTAACAAAGTCGCGCGGCGGCGGGAGTCGCGGCAAGCAAATGAGGCGCGACGCTCACTGCTAACTAAACCAATCGGCCGTGCCGTCGCCACAGACTGGCGTTTTCTCAGCCGCGGTTCTACACAGTTTTAATAAAAAAATTTTGTACAGCTTTAGAATTAATAATGTAACAACAAAGAATAAATAACGATTCTTATTGCATGCGTCTAGAGTATACCCTCAAGGAAAACTTCCATATTTTTCTTACTGGTATATATTTTTGATAGTGAGTAATACTTATTATTACATAGAATTCATTAATTGATTAAAGAGAGTAACAATTCGTTATTTATTATATATATTATCTTACAACTTTAATCACAGATCGTCAATAAATAAACACATCTATAACAAAGTCATAGATAGGGATAACATGATATACATTGATCTGATCCCAAAGTAAAAAGCTTAAGGACTTGTGTTATGGAATCAGAAATAATAAAGGTAAAATATCATGTGACTTAAGTTTCTGAGTGTATCATTTCTATGTTCAATATCTACGAAATGTAGTGGGATTTTTCGCAAATTAATACGTTCCAGAGATAACCAATTGTCAATTAGGTAAATCTTTATTATATGCGGTCGACAATGTGAATAATCACATATTATTCGATATGTCTTAGTAGATATTAAAGAGAAAAATATCTTTTGACTACCAAGTCTAAAGATATTTTCCATTCTGCTGCATGTGATGAATTCAAAAAGAAAACTAAAAATTAAGTAGTACAGAAACGCGGCGTGCGAAACGCTGCTCTGCTGTGTGTCGGACGCAAAGCGCCGCTAACGAGGCGTCCGCACCGCGACACATCCCGAGCCGTCTGTAACTGATCTGTTATTCATTCATAGAGCGTCGTTAGAGCCCGAGCGGCACCACCGCCCGTTTGATGCGATCATTTAGCATCGTTTGTGGGAAGCGCTTTTTATATCTCATCTGTTTTTAATGCTCCCGCTAAACCTTTCGCCTCCTCTTGTTTCTTGAAAATAAAAAGTTTACTATGATTTCAGGAATCTGTTGTTAAGTATATGAAATATCTGTTAAATAGGGGCAGAAGCAAAAAGATCTACTTTAATATGATATTTGAAGGATATTATGTGTGACTTTTTAAAAGTTTTCACCGGATTTAAAACGATCTGACGTCAAGGGGTTCATGGTGGTATCATATTATGATGAAATTTTAATTAAGTAAACATAAATACGTACATACATACAAACAAACAAAACGGCCTGTAATAAACCACATACCGCGTCCGGTGCTGCGTCAGTTTCCCACAATAGCCACGCTCGCATCGCCGTACCAGAATGCTTGCAGCTTAGACGCTGCTGCCTGCTCATTGCTCTGCTTATTTTAGTGTAGAATTTTTTCGAGATGCTTATATTCGCTTCGTTATAAATATAAATAAATATCTTCACGCAATTCCCAATACAGGGGTAGACAGAGGTCGAGTCTAGACAATTAAGTCCCTTCGACCCACCTTTCACCGAAGATATTTTCGGGACAACGTGACAGGTGGTGAGCCCATCGCCGCCTTTATGTCCAAGCCAACGATATTCGTACATAAGTTTTTGAAAAACTCATTGGTACGAGCCTACCAACTGGGGATCGAACTCGGGTCTATTGACTCGAAATTCCGACCACCCAACCACTCGGCTATCGTGACTTCCTATTCGCTTCGTTGCTTGGACATAAAGACGATGACAATCTCACCACCAGTCACGTTATTATATTTTTTTTCCGACATCGGTCAAATTGTCCGGACTTTTCGTTTCGTTTCAAATACTATCAAATGAGCATTTATCAAACAATTTGCTTTTAATCTGTTACTGTTGCTAATATTGTGTTTCGCTAAACTTAAATCTTAGCTTTCAATTATGTGAGCAAAGGAATCCATGTAGACTTAGTCATATATTGTGAATTTGTTTTAACTATGCCTGCTTTCTGTTACAGTTTAACAGATAAACCGCTGACCGGATTTTGATGAGATTTGTATATTTTGTATTATAAAATAATTATTGCCCACGGTTACCCCTTATCCCTAAAATCCCTTTTTCGTGCCGATTTGTTTTTTTTTTTTGGAATAAAGCGGTGTCATGTGGGGAAGTACATATATATCAAACTACTTCCGTACAAATTTGATCACAATTGTAATATTTTTTTAATAAATATCTTCACGCCTTTCTTAATACAGGTAGACAGAGGTCTAAACAGTTAAATCCTTTCAACACACCTTCAATAGAATATATTTTTGAATATCGTGAATGGGTAAACTCTTCGATACTTTATGACCAAGCCAACAATATAAATCGTACATAAGTTTTTGAAAAAACTCATTGGTACGAACAGGGGTCTTTCGACTCGAGATCCGAACACCCAACCACTCACTCGGCTATCGTGACTTTATTTATTTAACCACTCACTCGTTACTTTAATATTTTTTTAAATATTCTTTATAAGTTCTACTTTGATCTGTAACATGTGGTACGTACATGTTGGTACGTACCTGTTATACGATTAATATTATAGTAAAGTCATAGTAATTACAGAAAATATGTCACATCCGGCCTTAATTTGAAGTATTAATTTAGATAGTCATTAGCGTCACCCATGCCGGTTACGTCCCGCGCACACACGATCGAATGCAAGCGTGCTTGTTAGTATTTATCCGATATTTTAATGTATTTGACTACAAAGTGTTGGCGTTACATTTAAATTATTTTACAGTATATAAGATCATTTCTATATACGAATACTATACGATACATAATTTAACGATTATTATTTGTTAACCAATGTTTACGATTAAAGTCTGATAACTATTAGTCTATGTAAGTATATATAATGACTTTGTAATATTCATTAAAGCGTTGACTGGACTGTCACATAGTCCTTAATAAGTTCTAGTGAAATATATGTCTAAAAGACAAAAACATCATCTCTGACTACGTTAGTATTTGGCAATATGTGAAGAAACAAAAAAAAAACAGAACATAAATTGTCAATTTTTAAGCAGGGTTTTAAATGATTACATTATCCACTTCAGGTATTACATGCCCGGTATATGGTCACATTGTTTATAACATGATATATCACCTCACCGTCATATAACTTTTTACAGACGATATTTATACCTATATTCTTTATACAAGCTAAGAGGCTTACATTTCTCTTTACAAAGATTTTCCGCTTTTTTTTCTTATGCCTTTTTATTTTTATTTACACAAGAATATGATATATAGAACAAACAAGGAAAACAAATCGTCAGCTTCTTGTAAGTAATGTTCAATTAAGATATTAGAAATGTGCAACGTAAAGGCAATGTACTAGGAATACGAGTACGTTATGTATAGTAAAAGTGCATCCCCCCCCTATCCGTCGCTGGCGGTAACGAGAGCTTCGTTATCGCAATCGCTGCTGCCTCATTATGCGATATTATCACCAGCGCCACTACGTACTTACGCACGTTCCATTTTACTCCGTAATTCGAATACATGTGATCATAGAATTAGAATTCATGACCGACCACAGAAGTAACAGGAATTCAGTCCCACGTCTAAGATGACGTAGACGGAATTCGTAAATCTTTACCTTAAATTCTATAAAGGGTTTCGATTTGAATTTCTCTGACTATACAAATGATAAGTCAAGAGACCCGAGTTTGACCCCCAAGGCAAAGGGTTTTTTCAAAACACGAACAAATTTGTACGATTTATTTTATTGGCTTGGATATAAAGACGGCGACGGGCTCACCACCTGTCACGTTGTTCCAAAAAAATGTGGAAGGCGGGTCGAAAGGAGTTAATTGTCAAAACCTCAGTCTACCCTTGGAAAATACCCCTGGGGATATTTATGTTATTTATATCAATAATAAATGTCTTTTATGTCGACGAAATAATTTTTAATGTATATAATTAACACATTATTAAAAAAAAAACTCAATATTTTCCACAGCACCTCTGGAAAGGTTTAAAAAGAGAGAAAACTATGTAGACTTCTTTACCAGAAAGGAAACATACTCCTCTAGTTTAATCTTGACTTCGATCCGTTTGATACACAAGTGGATCGGAAATAGAATAGTTAAATTTATAACAAGTAATTCTTAATTTATTTGCCTGTAGAATCTTCTAAATGATACACAGATACATAGATCGGGACAACATCACACATACATACAAATGCTCTGATCCCAAAGTAAGCATATTTTGTAGCTTAAGCATCTGTATTATGGAATTAGAAACAACGGACATCCAGACCCTAGAAAATGTAGAAAGAGCGTCTTCTACACTGACCCGACCGGGAATCAAACCCGGCACCTTGGAAAACCGGTGTGTCTACTCGTCCATGGAGGTCGTCAAAAAGTGTGATCTCTGATCAAGAAGATCTGTCAGTGATGAAAGTAAGAATATAAAAAAATCTGACTTGACAATAGTCGTCAAAATCAGCAACAGATCAACAGATTAATGAACAAAGATGTCAGAATATTTATAAGTTCTTTCATGCATACATTTAACACAGAAATTTACATCCGTGCCTTCCGTGCCTTCCGTGGCTTTGCCCCCGATTAAACACAATGCGGAACTATTTTTTTCTGAAATAAAATTACCTTAGTTACTTCTTATAACACATCAGCTATCTCTCAGCCGTTTCAGAGATAAGCTGGAATAAACTTTTAAACTAAAACTACTACTAAAATTTTAAAAATAGATTTTTTATGTAAGTGCCGCATATATTTTCATATACATTTAGCGAAAAGCGGTTAATTTGGTATTACGGACACTTAAATTGTATTTATATGTATAGATTTATTACTGACATATACATAGGGCTTGTAAATTACCTTGCATCTTAGACGTTACTACCCATCAGTGGTTTGCTATATTTTTTTAAGAGTATCCTGCTATAGATAGGTTGGCATTATATTTCATGGCTTTTTCCAAGAAGAAAGAGAGTGTTCTGTACATTCTTAAGCTGTTTCCTCTTTACAATCTTTTCTTTCTTTCTTTTAATTTTTATTTGTAAAAACAAAAACCAAATGATATTAAATACATACTTGCACACTATCCAATCCAACTATCATACTAATTCTATTATTATTTAATGAATCTGTGTAAGTCACGATAGCCGAGTGGTTGGGTGGTCGGAATTGCGAGTCAATAGACCTGAGTTCGATCCCCACTTGACAGGCTGGTACCAGGGCGTTTTCAAAAACTTATATGCGAATTATATCGTTGGCTTGGACATAAAGACGGCGACAGGCTCACCACCTGTCACGTTGTCCCGAAATAATCTTCGGTGGAAAGTGGGTCGTAGGGACTTAATTGTCTAGACTAGTCCTCTGTCTACCCCTGCGAATTGCGTGAAGATATTTATTTAAATTTATATAAATACGTACGTTTGTATGTATGCCAATTTCGATTTTGAATGTTTGTTTCTCAGTCACCTTATAGTTGCTTAACCGATTTGAATAAAATTTAGCACAAAGGTAGTTTTGAATCTGAATTGGCATGTAGGTTATATTGTATAAAATATACGAGTTTCACAGAGATTACAACCATGTCGTTCGTCAAAACCATTAGGATTAGGATTGGATAAAATTTGACTTGTGTAATTGTGGGTTTGAAGATGGGTGGAGGCTTTTTAGTCTAGGAAAATTAAAGGATCTCGCTGGGTTTATTGGATAATATTTGGTAATAATTAATTAATTGGATAATATCTCGCAATTTAGACTCTTTTCTGACTATCTCCGGTCAGTTTAATTGCTGTTTAATATTTTTTGGACAGCAATTGCAATTCTCAAAGCTTTTCTCATCATCACCTTTTAAGACACTACGGGATAAAAGGAGGTGGTAAATTCGTATTACCGCATTACGAGTTTCTGATCGTAAATCAATACGATAAGATAAAAATACTTGAAAATTTAAACCTTTATGTTAGAAATCTAATAGCTCATCAAGAGTCGCTTTCTCGGCGAAACAAAAACAAGATCTCACAAAGTCAGAGGATGCCGACGAAAGTACCCCAATCGAAATGAAAAAGCGATCGCGGCAATTGCCATAAAAAGATCGCGGGCCAATAAAATGGAGTAGACATTGTCAGTGATGATTTGAGCAGGGCGCGCGGCGGCGGCGCGGGGCGGGACGCGGGGACAGCTACACGGTTTGGGCGGGAGGACATTTTTATCCCGCGCTCCGGAAAAACGCGTGCCGCAATCGAAAAATCTAATAGATGACGTTTGATTTGTTTTCCAATAAATAAATTTAAAAAAAAGTTTTTTGTTTTCGGCATTTTATTTTCTATGCGTTTTTGAAGTGTCGATCGAGTGTCTATGTCGTTTGGTTAGGTTGTTTAGCTAGGTTGTCGTCTTTTTATTTATTTCAACCAACATACTGAGAATATTGTGATATTTTAATATTCGGTATTTATGAAATTAAAAAGTAGGTTGAGTGATCTTAATTTTACGAATTGTTTCAAGCTTGACTGATTAAATATTGAATACTCTCGCAATTAATACTACGAATTATATTAATATTATTACGAATCGCGATAGCAGAGTAGTTGGGTGATCGAAATTAGAGTCAAAAGGTCCCAATCCCTCAGTAGACGGGTCGTGGGTTTTTTCAAAACTTATGTGCGATTTATATCGTAGGTTGGGACATAAAGACAGTGACAGGCTCAACACTTATCACGTTGTCCCAAAAAATGTCTTCGGTAGAAAGTGGGTTGAAAGGACTTAATTGTATAGGCCTCTGTCTACCGCTGTATTGGGAATGGTGTCAAGATATGTTTACTTTTATTATATATATTTTTCCCGTAAATTAGCTAAACTTTATCCTCGACTGAACGCATTTGTTTGACTTCCGATAAACACATTAACAATTTCCTTACGCAAATTTATGTAATTTTAATTATTATTAATTACAATATGAACAGTATTACTCAGATGATTGTTATTAAAGATAAAACGTTACGTAATTAGTTTTACTATTGATATCTTTCGTTGTTTAAGCAATTTTTTTATTTCGAAGCATCATCAGAGCCATATAATTATATTAAATGATTGATGAATTATACGTAAATGATTGATTCGATTGAAAAAAATAATTTTGTCGAAATGACATATCTTCAATGATATACTTTAATTTCATTAATTTCAAGTACAAATTAATTGTCTTGTCCTATTGATAAATAATTTTAAAATATCTGTAATAAGGCTATGTATTTCGTATCAATTAGTTTGCTAGTTATGTTGTTACTAGTATTAAATTAAATTTGCAAGTATATATTTTCATTTATTCATGGCGATTATTTCCCTGAAAACATAAAACTTTTTCGACTCACTTTGCAAGCGTGCGTGCGGTGGTACAGCTTTGTAATCGTGTTCTCTCTGCTCTGCTTTATTAATGCACCACTAAAAATAACTTTGTACTTCACTTAGGTGTACTCATAGAGAATTCGCGAAGTTGGAACTATCGTAACGAGCGAGCGAAATGTATCCGTCTGCGCGAGGATGAGCAACAGACGTCGCGTCGTAAGGCCGACTGAGCCGTCGGAAACTTGCGATATAACGTGAAATGCGCTGCGCCGCTGGGCGGGTTCGATTTGCGAGTCCGCCTACACACCGCCCAGTCCCAACCACGCCCACCTGAATTAATAAAGGCGGCAAACACTGCCGGACACGCGGACAATGCTGCATTGTCTTGTGTCCAAAATAGTTTCAATTAGAATCGAGGACACGGCACAAAAGCCTTCACTGGCGACTCATTCACAGCGAAATTGACCGCTGCATGCGCGATTAGCAAAACCACACGAGGATCGTCCTCTCATATTCCTCTTAGTTCAACATATGTTTAAATCACATCGTAATTATAGTAAATTATATTGCATACCGTTAGTTTCTATGAAACAAATTGTTGGCTATGGGAAAAGTTTTAAAAATAGAATTGATTATTATTACTAATTAAAAAAAATAAGTACGAGCGTGCTGGGTCCGAACTTAAGCCTCCTCTGCCCAAAGACGTCGATTGTGGCTTGACAGAAATGCCTATACCTAGTGGAGCTTGACTCCAGTCGAATACAGTGAATAGCAGATCGAATCATCAGCAAGCAGGTTCTCTCGAATAGGTTCGATATATTATCCATACGAAGGAGCATCCCATCTCTCCGCATCAAAACGTTTCTTTGGCATCTACCTCAAAGAACGTAGCGACTATTCAAATCAAATCTAATGTATTTATAGATGAAAATTACACACAATTCATCCATCGATCGTCATTGTTTAATCAACCACCGTTTCGTAATGAGATTCCTGTAACGGAGAAAAATCAGGCGAAAGAAATTCCGTAGGTGTCTTCTTTTTAGTTTTTTTTTTACAAAGGAAATAAAAAAATTAATAAGAAATAGCATTGGAGCGATTAACTCAGTCTCAGTGGCTGCTGTAATTAATCTGTTAATTTTTATTGTAATAAGCATTTTTGTACAGTTTTTATTAGATGCTTAGAAATAGTTAATAGGCAAATCTTTTATGGACCGGGCTTTAGTTATAGAAGTACACACCACCCCATAAACGAGCATTACAAGTTTATGTTTGTTCCTGGCATAAATATTGTATCAGTATTCTTATAAAAGTTGTTTGTGTTTTTATGAACATGCAATACATTTTCATATATTTATTGAAAGGCCAATGTTAAAATATTTATTTCTTAAAATTTTCTCTAATATAAGCTTTAGTATTTAAATTGTAAATAAATTTTGTGGCTCTCTTTTGCAAAATAGATATCCTCTCCATATGAGATGCAGGTCCCCATAAGCAAAATACCATATGGCATTATGCTATGGAAATAACTAAAATAAATAATTCTGCTGTGTTTACATCAGTAAGGCATCTCATTTTTCTTACAGCATATGCTGCAGATCTAGGACTGTTTGCAAGTTAAGATCTCTATCAATTCATTCTCAGTGGTTACTATATAGGTTTACATACAGTAATGATAACCGAGTGTCGATAGCCGAGTTGTTGGGTGGTCGAAATTTCGAGTCGATAGAACCGAGTTCGATCCCCAGGTGGCAGGCACGTACCAATGGTTTTTTTTTTTTTAAAACTTATGTACGAATTATATCGGTGGCTTGGACATAAGTAACGTCACGATAGCCGAGTGGTTGGCTGGTCGTAATTTCGAGTCAAAAAAACCCGCGTTCGATCTCCAAATAGCAGGCTCGTACCAATGGGTTTTTCAAAAACTTATTTACGAATTATATCGTAAAGTCGGCGACAGGCTTCGGTGAAAGGTGGGGAAAAGGGACTTTATTGTCCTAAACTTCTGTATTGGAAACCTGACTCCTGTCCTGACTAAACCTCTGTCTACCCCTGTATTGGAAATTACGTGAAGATAATTTATGTAAGTTTAGTTATACATTTAGTTCAAAACTATTTCAGCCGGTATGTTCCAGGACTCTACGTCGCAATAGAATATTTTATGACAATGGATTTTACGAGCATTTTATAGGAAATTTCTGAGCTGCACTATGGTCGAATAAGGTTATTTCTTCCCTTGGCACCGCCTGGCACCTGGCAACGCCTTTGCAGAAGAAATTTTGTAGTTAATGATATCTTGTATTTACGCGAACGCGACATCTTAATATATATATATATATATATATATATATATATATATATATATATATATATATATATATATATATATATATATATATATATATATATATATATATATATATATATATATATATATATATATATATATATATATATATATATATATATATATATATATATATATATATATATATATATCGTTTTATTTAAAATTTTTGTTTTAAAGATTTCTAACAACATAGCAAAGAAAATGTAAATTACTTCTTCTGTATACCGATGAGATACCGTCTTTATACGTAAAATTACTGAATTTGTTCAAGACCGTTCACAGCTCACAGCTCGCTTGTTCAAATCATAAAGTGCCTGCTTACATTGGATCCACTGAATATCCGTTTGCTTTGCTGACCAGGAGAGGAAGGATTTCACGCCCGAGCAAACAGTCAGTCTAAATTCAAATATCTCTTCCATTTTCAAACAAACATATACAACTTTAAAATACATATCTACGAATAATCGTATGTGATATTTCAGAATTATAAAGATTTTTTATGCTTTTTTTTTTTTACAAAAAATAGAAGAACTCAAACATCACACAAAGGTGACAATTGTTAAAATATAACATTTGAAAAACAATTTTTTTTTTCATACGTTTAATATGTTTCCGAACAGAAGTAAAAAGTCACGATAGCAAAGTATTTGGCTAATCGGAATTCGAGACAAGACGCTTGACTTCGATCCCTAGGACGTACGCCCGTAGCAATTATATTAGATCTATATGTTATATATTAGATCTATATGTTATATATTAGATCTATATGTTATATATTAGATCGGTATAGATCTAGTATACCTATCGATCGACAGATATATTAGATCTATATAAGTTTAAAAAGTCACGAAAGCCGAGTGGTTGGGTGATCGGAATTTAGGTCGAGCGAACCGAGTTTGATCCCCAGGTGGTAGGATGGTACAAATGGGTTTTTTCAAAACTTATGTACGATTTACAGCATTGACTTGGACATAAAGACGGCGGCAGATCAACTAGCTTTCAAATTGTCCCGTAATAAGTTCTGGTGAAATGTGTCTCAAAAGGACAAATTTTTTCAGACCTCTGGCTATTCCAGTATTGGTAAAGAACTGAAGAGGCAGAACGTAATAACGCTTTTGAAGGTATTTAGGATTTCAAAGAAAAATGTACAAAATTCCCGTAAACTTTTGTTTGTCATCACCGGCCAGAGAGGAATTTTAAAATAAACACTATCAAAGAAACTAGCAAAAACACTAAATAGGTGTCAAAGAATCTCAACCGTTCTATAGATTTGCTATTACTTATCACATTGGGCCTAACCCCAGTGTGGTATTACATGGTATTACATAACTTTGTTACATTCAAAGGTTGCAGAAAATTTCATAATTGGGTAACGTATTGATGACAGATAGCAGAATGAAAACTTCAAAACATTAACAAAAAAAATATATCTTCACGCAATACAGGGGTAGACAGAGGTCAAGTCTAGACAATTAAGTCCCTTTGACCCACCTTCCACCGAAGATATTTTCGGGACAACGTGACAGGTGGTGAGCCCGTCGCCGCCTTTATGTCCAAGCCAACGATGAAATTCGTACATAAGTTTTTGAAAAACTCATTGGTACTGCCACCTGGGGATCGAACTCGGGTCTCTCGACTCGAAATTCCGACCACCCAACAACTCGGCTATCGTGACCATAATACTGCAATTACCAATTCCAAGTGAATTGCTGATAGCAATTCCAACCAGTCAAGCGTGACGATTACGGCAAATCAATTTTTTATGAGATGGTCCTAAGTCATGCAGTGGACTTTTACAGGCAGTCAAGAAGACACAAAACCACATACTTGATCGATAGACAGGAGAATAATGCAAGTTTTTAATAATGTACGATTTATATAGACATAAAACGGCGTCAGGCTCACCACTTGTCACGTTGAATCAGTAAAAGTCTCCATGGTTGTCAAGGTAAGTACCAAGCACTTACCTACTACATATATAACGGCCTATTAAAGTCCACTGCAGGATATAGGCCTCTCCCATGGGAGGATTTGCCATAATCGCCATGCTTGGCAAGCGGCGATCGCAGCACTAGACCACTCGAACCTCAGATTGTGCTACCCATCATCGGTCTGATTATTTTGGTCTGATATTTTTAGAGATAGTTATCCCACCGTCTATCGGTTACCATTACGATATTCAAGGCTGTTCCCCTTATTCGCCTCTTAAGACGCCCACGGAAAGAAAAAGAGTGGCAATATTTTTACACCGTTACCAAACGGCATTATTCATAGCAGTTTACCATACGTCATTTACAATTGAGGTTGGGTATGAAAGATATCGAGAGTCAATATAATTAAAAGCAATGAAGAAGCATTCCATCAAAGTTCTCATAGTTATTACATTCTTCGTTATATTAATTATAAATGCTAGCGCGTTACCATTCTGTCCCATATAAAAAGCAACATACAACCGATTGAGAACGTCCTTCTTTTTTTGTCGTAAAGTCGGTATCCTTTAGGTGTGTTAGTAAATACATGCATAGATAGAGACAACATCACATACATTGCGATGATTCCAAAGTAAGCAGCTTAAGCACTTGTGTTATGGAATCAAAAACAACTAAGGTACCACAAACACCTAGACCTGTATATGCAGAAAAAGTGTTTTCTACATTGACCGACCTTTGATCGATCGAACTGAGCACGGAAGTTGTCGGCGGTGTTGTTAAAATGTCGCAAAAACTAAAAAAAACGCTAAATAAACCATAGAGCTTTGATATATTAATATTTCTGAAACGTGTAATTAATGTAACATTTGCAAATCACAACAAAATTATTAAATTAATAAAATAAAGGCGACCGACGGCCGGCGGGCGGGCTTAATAAGATAAACTATAAATTAATCACAATTTTAGCAACGGCTAATTTATTAATGTGACATCAAAAGCTGCAATTAATTATAAATCTATCAAATATAAATATAATTTTGCATATCTTTTCATATGCAATGTTACTTCATTAAATAATAATATTTTTTTTTATTTTTTACTTAATTAAACTATTAACCTTTGCAGAATAAACAAGTTTTTCAATAAATCAGAATTTTTCCAGAAGTATCTCTTTCTAGATTATTGGCCTATTAGTTGCTGTTAGTTTTATGAACAGATAATTTTCTTTATCTTGCTTAGAGAGGCGTTCGATAAATTTTTGTTACTGTGTGGTATCGGACCTCTACCATATCTACCATAGAAGGAAGTAATATCAGACTAAAAATAAACAGGTCGGCTTCTGACGTCTGAGGTGTCTTTTTTATACGTGGAGCAATAGCTTCACAGAGGCAAGAGCCTGTGTGTGTATCTGAAATGAAAATGCCCTTTCCCTCTATCCCTCATAGGAGGAGGTAGAGTCAACCGTGTTGCCTCTACCTCCATGACCTCCAAACCTATGGGAAAACCTGCGGAGAACCAATCTCTCTAATTCTTGAATAAGCTCCAGCCCACCCTTCATGCCACGTTCACCATCTTAAAATTTAGACGTTGGCTCCGCTGCCGAATATATATCAGCTGCTGAAAGCAAGGTGAGGAACGTTTCGCAACACCGACATTATTCTTGCCCCACGGTCCCCGTGGATCTTCGCCAGAGACTCGGAGGATAGGCAGTCCGCTGAGGAGTGCAAAGAGAGTAGTGCAAGCAATGGCTTTCTCCCCTTCCACAGACCACCAACGTGTTTCTAAAGTTGTTACCAAGTCGTCTTCAAACAGCTACCACAAGCCGGCCATTCCCCGTAAAGTTAGGCCAGCCTTACAGGTTTCTCTTAGTTTTTAAATTCGCCTTTAAGGTCGTTTAATAATTTCAAATGTAAAGATTAAAAACAAATTTCCTTAGTAAAGTAAAATTGGAATAAATTGAATGGCGCTGTTCCGATAAGTTAAGTAAATACTAGGTAGAATTGTCAGGTGCCTCGGTCACGCACTCTAATATTTATTTTACCAATATTCAACTGCTTTTACGTGAATAAACGTTTTGTCGTATTAAATTATAAGAAACGAATTCCAAACTTTTATACAATTCAATAATTCCCTTAATTTTTTTTAAAGTTGATTATGCCATTTATAAATATTAGGTAATCTACTATGCAATTTTTTAATCCCTGGTTTTAATCCCTGTTTTGCCGTACCGTAAGTAGATCGCGGGTTTGATTCCCGCCCGTGTCAGATGAAAATTTAAACATTTTTCTCTTTACTTTAATAACGAAATTGCAACATTTGAGGGTCACCTTTAATTGATTTTTCATAAATAATCCTCGACCAAATCTGATATAATGCTGCTCAGCAAACAAGCGTTACAACTTTCTAAAAGTAAAAAAATAAAATATCTTCACGCAATTCCCAATACAGGCGTAGACAGAGGTCTAGTCTAGATATTTAAGGCCCTTCGACCCACCTTCCACCGAAAATATTTTCGGGACAAGCCAACGTCCAAGCCAACGATATAAAGCCAAAGTCCAAGCCAACGATATAATTCGTACATAAGTTTTTTTAGTTTATTTTTATTTATATTCTATATAGCCCTTGTGCAATTAAAACCGATGGAGGTTTAGTCTCAGAGACTCCGAGACACTGACACTGTAAACACGTCAAAACCCAAAAACCTTGCTTTGCACGCGTTGCACAAAATTAATACTGCTTTTAAGATTCCTTATATATCCTAGAAAGATAAAATTTCACCTCGAACCCGACCAACCGCTATGCGTGGGTCACCGACCCCACATCATATACTGTTATGATTCAATTGTCAATTTTACTCAACTTTGAAACTGAAATAAATTGTCGATGCCGCCGTGAAAACTGATATATGGAAGGAAATGGTCACAAATATTTGGCGAGATAAACAAGACCGAAAATAGGTAGCCTCGAAGGCGTTTAATGTTTTTTGACATTTATACCAGTTATATCGGAGATCAATATTACAGTGTTTACACAATTAATAATCAATATTGTATAAATATTAAACGTCGATATATAATGTAGATATAATTTAAAAAGTTTGTCATTGCTAAGAATTTGGAATGAAGACAACCATGCTTGTTCTTTAGATTTAGATCACGAATGGTTTCTTTTATTAAACGTTAACGAGGTTCAACTTTATTTCAGCGCCGTCGGATGCAAAGCGCTCGATTGACATTCACGCCGCGAACCCATCGACCGGGAAATACATTTGTCATACATTAAACGTGGAGTTTTTATGATTTAGTGGGGTGGAATTATGTATATTTGAGTTTCATTTTCGAAGTGAAAACGTGAAGTGATGTTGGAATGAATTGGTTTTCTGTCGGTAAGTTTGATTTTGGTATAACGATTTTACGTAGTTATCGAACACTACTTATAAGAAAGTTGTATACATTAAGTATAAAAAAAAGTAACAAGTTTTTTCTCTGTAACTAAAATAAATAATATAAAAAGTAACTTTGTAAACGTATACCACGATTTCTACTTACTAACTAGTGTTAAGATATAAATAAGTGCTAACTTATTTATATCTAGACTTGAAACTGATTATCTGAAAAGGTCAAAAATTAGCTATAATTTTGACCTTTTCAGATAATCAGTTTCAAGTACTAGTCGAAAACTAACATTAATCCTCAAAGAAGCTAGTTTTATTCTTTTTAAGAACAACCGAAATTCATTTGGCTACTTTTATAAAAAATACTTAAAATTAAATGCCAAAACAGTACGATTCGTTTTGTGTCATTTGTACCGCTTTTGGTCGATATGTCCACGTCCATAATCCATTACTGTCAAAAAAGTGGCTTTTGGTGGAAAATATAGACACATAATACGGATATAGGTGCATATTTGTCGGGACCTAATTCAGAGGTGTTATCGAAAGGCGCTCTGCCCGTCAAAATTGTGATCAGGGCTCACACATTCAGCTGACGCAAATTTCTTACAGAATATCCTCCCCTTCGGTAATTATTCATGCGATACATTACCAGATTGTTAATACTCTACATTTTAATCTATTCCTACGATTATAAATTAAAAATATATTTGTTTGTTAAGCGCCGATATAGTACTCTTTAGAAATTTTACTAAAAAGCATCATTTTACTTTTTTGCTTTCCTTTTGCACAGTAAAAAATTATACGAAACTTGGTGAATAAATTTTGTATATAATTTTTATAAATTGATCTAACAGCCTCTTACAGTACATGCTCAATATAACATAAGGCAAATTTAAAAAGAAAACAACCACAAAATGAGAGTTGCTCAGTTGAAGATCAAGATAGGTCTGCTTAGCAGGAGATTAGAAAGAAAAGCAGAGCATTTATGACAAGTAAAAAAAAAACTCTTCACGCCATTCCCAATACAGGGCTGAACAGAGTTCTATGCAATTAAGTCCTTTTACTTATAAGATAGAATTCGTAAATAAGTGTTTAAAAAAATAACCATTAATACGAGCCTGCCATCTGAGAATCGAACTCGGGTCTGTTGACTCGAATACCAATCACCCAACCAATCGGTTATTTTTTTATGACTAGTCAATATTAAAAGTTATCAAGTACTTTATTAATGGTTGTCATAAGAGGCGTCAAAGGAGACGGCTTTTGTAATACCCTACGGTCGATAGATGCCAAAAGAAGCATATCAAAAAATACTAGATTTCATTTCAGACAGGCACCTGCTTGTACAGCGCATGTAGTAGGAGATTTGCACAACGATCACAAATCCATTGGCCAAACATGGCCAGTATGGCCAAGCTTTCCATACCATAACCAGCAGTGGACTTTTTATGATTCTATTAATATATTCATTGTTCCCATAAAACTTAACACCAGAAAACAATAATTTCATTTAAGATATATAATGCCTTTATAATAGTTTTTAAAGGCTTCTACTTTAACTCTATTTTATATTAATTGCCTATACAACCTTTTTTTCGCATCTTAAGTATAAATCAACTTTAATATAAAGTATTTTCATTTTTCATATTTTGGCATCTTAAATATATAGCCTGGGTAACTTGATAAATACAGAAACGTTTTGAAAGTATTTTCTAATCAAGGAGTGTTTTACATTCTTAATTTATCTTAATTGGTATCATTTTATGACGATTTCTTTATAAAGGTTAAGAAATTACGATAATAAACAATAAACCCGGGTTAGATACAAATTATTAATTTGGCTTCCCAAAGGAAGACAGAACTATACTGCAAAAAGTTTTGCAATCTATTAGACATACTAATTATAGAAAATCAATGTACCAGCCCTGGCCGTAGATAAGTAGGAGCAGTACCCACGTTTCCCTTCGACTGACAGTCGGCGACATATTTTATTCACGGCGCAGCGCTCGTAATTCCGTCGATGCAGATAAATTGTTTTACCGCGGGACCCAGCCACGTCTCAGGACTTTGGCGTTTGCATGATGAGCTCGTTTTTTATGCTCGAATAAAATTGTGTTAGCGACCGGCGGGAGCGACGTGTGAACGCCGCCGTAGATCCATGAGAAATTGTTTTTGGCGGAGCTGCTCTGATATTTATGAAAGTTGGCATGTCGGAGCATCCGTTTGAGTGACGGGTATGCGGTGAATTTTTTTTTTGTATCCCCTAGACATGCTGGTTTATTATTTAATTGCTATGGTAGATACTTAAAAGATTGTGAAGAAACAGTCCTCGCATTATGTATGTTGTACCCTTGGTAACTTATAGGCCCTTTCTATGCACAAATTATTAATTTATTATTTAAATAAATCTTGCACCAAATTTTATTACTTATGTAATTCTTTTCATTATTATTTATGATGCGCCCATATCGACATCACCTCGAAGTTGGTTGGTAGCATGGCAAAACTAGGGTACCACGTATATACAGGCTACAAATATATTTCATGATAGTGGGAGTAAGGCAATCATTATCAAATAGCAATTTGTCGATAGAAATTACTCCGTGGACAGGTATTTATGAGTAATGTATTTGAAATATATATTTCTAGAATAAAAATATCTAGTATGCACAAAAAAATAAAAATATCACTTCTTCGGAAAAGAAAATTTATGAAAAGACTGCAAATAGAATTCAAAGTATAATTTTCTCTGAAATAAATAATCCTATGCTGTGCCTCAACGACATGTACAGTTAATTTATCGGAATTTTATTGCATGATCAAAGTAACTTGCTTTTATGTAAACTTCGTTCAAAATTGTCTGTGATTTGCTAAGTCGCGTTCCGACGTCTTAAGTCACACACGCACACACGTACAGATGGAAAAACTTTTTTTTATTTAACCGCTTTTAAAAAGAAATAAAAAAGCAAGAATAACTTAAGTGAAGAGTCACGATAGCCGTGTGGTTGGGTGATCGGAATTTCGAGTCAAGAGATCGATCGAACCCCAAGTGGCAGGGGTTTTCAAAAACTTACGTACGAATTATTTCATTGGACATTGAGACGTTGGCTTGGACATTGAGACGGCGACGAGCTCACCACCTGCCACGTTGTCCTTTTTATTAATGATGATTTTTTTAATATAATATAAATAATATATAATAGTATATTTAGTTAATTATATTATTATATATAAATAATATATAATAATATAAATAATAGGAGTCACGATAGCCGAGTGGTTGGGTGGTTGGAATTTCGAGTCGAGAGACCCGATTTCGAGCCCCAGGTGGCTCGTACCAATGAGTTCTTTAAAAACTTATATACGAACTATATCGTTGGCTTGGACATAAAGACGGCGACGGGCTCACCACCTGTCACGTTGTCCCGAAAATATCTTAGGTGTTGGGTCAAACGGACTTAATTGTCTAGACTAGACCTCTGTCTACCCCTGTATTGGGAATGGCGTGAAGACATTTATAACTATTTTAAAGCTTGTAAATTGAACTTTTTTTATTAAATAAATGAGGAATTTCAAAAAGCATCGCAAAGGCAGGGCGCAGGCCGCAGATTCTTATCCACCCGTGTCAGATGACTTTTTAAATTTCTCATTTATTTAAGAACAATCACTGTGTCACAAAGACTGTATGAAAAATTTAAAAATACATGGAATAATATTGTAACTCTTTTCCTAAATTATTCATAGTTCTTTTCTTCTTTATTTGTTCAAAACGGTTGGTTCTATCTTACAATTTTTTACTGTGTTTATGATTTTTTTTATAATATTACATTATTTAACGCCTTGTCTCTGGTGTACCATGAAGATGTTAAAAAAATAAAGGATAGTTTAATTTATTTTTCAATAAACACAAAATATATTTTATCAAAACTTAGCAGTTTAGGAGATACCAATAAGTAAATACCAAATTGTGTACCTCTTTCGTATCTTCCAAAAAACAGTTTTAAACAAACCACTTGATTTAATTTAATAAACTAAATATGACATTATTCAGACCAACCTATAAATGTAGTAATATTTTTAGCGCAACAGTAATATTTTTGCCAAAATATTCTGGCACTATCATCCAAATGTGTACGATCTCTATTTACGAGTAAGTTAAAAATATTTCTTTTGTTTTCGGGTGTTCACGCGTCAAAATGGCTAAGGTAAATCTTTAAGTCAATCTGAAAGAGTAAAATTAGGGACGAGACTAGCTTCGGCTGTGGTTTCTCTCCCGGAAAATCGTAAAATAACTAGTGACCCGTTAACGTTATGTTTAAAATCACAAACTATAAGGTTAAGGAGGTCACGATAGCTATATGGGTGGGGTGATCGGACTTCCAGTCAAGAGACACGTGCTTGATCCCCAAAACTCGTACCAATGAGTTTTTTTAAAAACTTATGTACGACGCGAAACACCAGCCAGCTAAGCTGGAGGTGTCGCGGAGTGAGTAGATGGTAAAAACCTCAAAATAATAATATTTAATCATTTTATTATTACAATACTTGAAGACACGATAACCGAGTGGTTGGGTGATCGAATTCGAGTCTAGAGACGCGAGTTCAATCCCTGAGTACGAGCCTCCCGTTTGTTCCAAAGGGTTTTTCGAACACTTGTCCATGATTTATGTGTTTCGCTTGGAAATGAAGACAGCGACGGACCTATCACGTCGACCCAAAAATCTCTTCGGTGGAATGCGGATCGAAAGGACTTAATTGTCTAGACCTCTGTCTATCCCTGTATTGGGAATGACGTGAAGACATTTATAACTATGAGGTTACCGTGTAACATCTAATTATAGAACATTTTCCCTAAATACTATCTACTATACTACTTACAGATAGTGCAAACAGCCACCAGTTGCGAAGCCATCTCGTAAATAACTGCAGATTGACGTTGTGCTACACTCTCTCTCAGAGACCGCCGCTGTTTCATCAATATTAAATCTACCAATAGACAAATACACTGACACCAAAGCAAACGTTGGTTGAATCACTAATTTATCGAGTAGCTAACATGGGGATCTTATTTAGCAGCGCTATGTACCTACATCAACTCTATACTGTCACATCTAAGATGTTTGAATTAGCATCCTTGGTACATTACAACATTGGTACATTGGTACATTACTAAATAAGGTACTTTATAGTGGACATGACTTAATATTTATTGAAAATATTTTTTTCTTACATAATACATGAAGTATACTAGTTGTAATAAAATTGTATTTAGTAGTAAATAAATTGTATGTAGCAATTATATTAAATTAATTTTATTTTTATAAAATTAATTGCTTTTTTAGTTTTATTTTAATAAAAATTATTCACATTAATAAAAAAACCTGTTAAAACAAGTTTAAATTACTTATCGGTGTAGTCTATTTTCCGAGAGAGTTTTTTATACATGCATACACATATATGGCTCATGATCCCAAAGTAAGTAGCTTAAGCACTTGTATTTTGAAATCAGAAACACAAACAAGAAAATGTAGAAAAAAAATCGAACTCGGGAATCGAACCCGGGACTTCAGATCTGTCGACACCGTGAAAACCGGTGTGTGCACCACTCTTCCACGGAAGTCGTCTACGTTCAAAAATTAAATTAAATAAAAAAATACAAAAACTTCTACGTCGTTTTATTTATTTTATATATATACGTAAGTACGTTAACCTCACTCAGCCCCCTTTTACTTTGTAGACGTCACATCGTTCACTTCTACGAACCTGTCATATTTTACTCTTAGTCTTCTCTTTGTAACAGTCCATTCCCCCGAACCTTATATATTATCTTTTGTTTGACCAATTATTAATACGTTATAAAATTTAGCTTTGTAACTTTTTTTCTTAATCTAAACTGAGCACTGAATGGAGATATATCTCAACTTTGGGATGCCGTACAAAGGTATGTTAAAAAGGATATCTCCTTTGACCTCTACACCCTGTGGGTGGTTTCATGGAAGGATTATTAATGTTTATACTCAAAATAATACGCGGTTGCGGCGTTCGGCACAAATATTTGAAGACGTAGTCAAAGGGTAGCTTTTTGCAGGCGTCCTTTGAGCCGGTCGTGGTCTGTGGTCAGATAAACCGATTACGGAGTACTGCCACGGCGACGTTACAACAATATAGTTTCATAAACAAATTCAATTAAAACATTTAGATTCAAATCACATCATATCAAAACTAAAACAGTAATATAAGTAATATCTTCATGCTATTCCAAATACCGGGGTACAAATAGGTCTAGACAACTAAGTCCTTACGAACCACCTTCCACTGAAGACATTTTTCGGGACATCATGACCGTCTTTATGTCCGAGCCAACGATATAATTCGTACTTAAGTTATTTTTTAAGTAACCCACGACCCTACCACCGGGCGATTGAACTCCTCCGAATCCCGATAATCCAGCTACCTGACTTACGTGACTATATATATTACTTATATATTAATATAAGTAACATATATAAAATCCATCGATTGTCATCAATTTTGAGGACAATCGATGGATGAGGTTCATATAAAGGAGAAGAAACAGGCGGAAGAAAATCCGTAGATATCCCCTTTTATGTCTTTTTATTTCAAACGAAATTAAAAAATATATTTTTAATAGCGTGGGAGCGACCAACTCATTAACATATTTGTTCATTGTATAGTAACCGCTTTTATAAATTTTAAATATTTTTTTAAACCTTTTAATAGGCAGCTTAGAGATTTTATAAGCTTGCCCTTTGAAAGATCTGCTACGTCAAAAAATCACATGTTGAGGGGTCTACACACAAACACAAACATTCACACACACACACATTAACACACACTACTTTGTGTATTGTGTATTATAAAACACACCAATGAAGTTGTTTACATTAAGAGCTACAATAATTCTTCTCGAGCGAAACAATAGCTTAAAGCGAGTCATGATTATGAAGTCTACGCAAAAGTCATGATAGGCGAATGGTTGGGTATTCTCGTTTTTGCAATTTGTTTTATCGTTTTTGTCCTGTCGAAAAGACTTAATTGTCAAGACCTCTGTCTACCCCTGTATTGGTAAACCCGTGAAAATATTTTTTCCTTACACTACAAGTCCACGGACTGACTAGTACGATTTCTATGTTAGGCCCACAGCGGCCAGTTCAATGTCTGTGAATCAAAGTATATAATTTTTGGGAAAATCAGATAATTTTGAACTATATAAAACAATAATGTAATTTTTTATAATTGTAGTATTTTAAATCATTTTATAATAGAAGTTACAAAAAAATATCTGTTATTGGTATTTCATTTGTTAATTATAGTTCATACATAATATTTAATTTTTATTTCATTAGTTATTTAAAGAACTGAGAAGCCTTGGGTCTAGACAAAATATTGTTTGACTACATGAAAAAAAAAGAAGGAGAATCATATTTTTTATACAATTTTAGAGGCGAATAAACGTTACATACTTTCAACATTCACTTCAACCAACACAGCAGATTATCCGAGCACGTCCTCTTTACGACCGTCTGACACTAAAATGTTTTCAAATAAAATTCGTTATCCATCAAAATTTCTCTTTACTTTAACAAATGCTCAGTGCAGCAGCCTACATACGTTAGTATCCGAAACACGGATATATAGATACGGATGTAGACTCTCAATACCAAACGGGTGCGTTGTTTACCTATAATGTTGTAATCCAGAAAATGAGATGGAGATTGGGATGTGGATCTAAGGCTGCGTGACTTACCGGACGAAGTGAAAAAGTGTAAAATCATGGCGGAATCTTGGTCACAATAAAATGTATTTTATAAACACACACAAACACACAACAGAAAGTATAATACATATGTAGTATAAAAATTTTCATCAATATATTGTTAGAAGGTTCGATAAATGATATTTAGATCATAAATCTCAGGTATATAATAGACATATAAAAAATGAAACACGAATATCCAAGTACTGAGGTGGTCAGGGTTTTATTCAAGTTAATCCTTTCGACCAGTAATTGTAAAAGTCAGTGGTACGAGCGGATCGCATTCGAGTCGTCCCGTACGTCAATTTTGATTGGAAGAAAGACTAATATATATATATATACATATATATATATATATATATATATATATATATATATATATATATATATATATATATATATATATATATATATATATATATATATATATATATATATATATATATATATATATATATATATATATATATATATATATATATATATATATATATATATATATATATATATATATATGTATATATATATATATATATATATATATATATATATATATATATATATATATATATATATATATATATATATATATACATAGTCAGGTCATGTCACACAGTAAAAACTTTTCTTTTAGAATGCTGGCCACAAAAAGTTTATTGAATTCGAATTATTCATGAAAATAAAACTACAGTGGACGCTTAAAGAAGACCGTGTTGCAGTTATTGCGTTGTATCGTTGCAGTTACGCGCCAATTCAAGTTTTTGACATACTGAAAAATTTGAATATAACCAAAAGATTCGTTTATCGTACCATCAAACGATACAATGAAGACTCTAGTGTAGATCACAGGTCAAGAAGTGGTCGGCCTCGGTCTGTTAGGACTCCAGCAGTGATAAAAGCTGTGAAGGCTCGAATTATAAAAAAAACCCAAACGTAAGCAGAAACTGTTGGCCCTTCAGATGGGGTTAAGCAGAACCACGGTGAAAAGTGTGTTTAATGAAGACTTAGGGCTTCGGGCATATCGAAGAAAAACAGGACATTGTTTGAATGCTCGTCTAATGCACCTGAGACTGAAGAGATGCCGCGCTTTTTTTAAGCTGTACGCGGGAAAAAAAAATATCGGGAAATTCTTTTTTCGGATGAAACATTTTTTACCGTAGAAGGGAGCTACAACAAACAAAATGATAAGGTGTACGCACAGAGTAGTGAAGAAGCGAGCAACCGTATTCCGCGTGTCCAACGTGGTCATTTTCCATCCTCGCTCATGGTATGGTTGGGAGTTTCTTATTGGGGCTTAACAGAGGTACATTTTTGCGAGAAAGGTGTAAAAATGAATACAGTTGTGTATCAAAATACAGTCCTGATGAACCTTGTGGAACCTGTTTCTTTTCCAACAAGATTCGGCTCCAGCTCATAGAGCGAAGAGCACACAAGACAGGCTGGCGGCGCGTGAAATCGACTTTATCGGGCATGAAGACTGGCCCTCCTCCAGTCCAGATTTGAATCCGTTAGATTACAAGATATGGCAACACTTGGAGGAAAAGGCGTGCTCAAAGCCTCATCCCAATTTGGAGTCACTCAAGACATCCTTGATTAAGGCAGCCGCCGATATTGACATGGACCTCGTTCGTGCTGCGATAGACGACTGGCCGCACAGATTGAAGGCCTGTATTCAAAATCACGGAGGGCATTTTGAATAAACTTTAGTGTCATAAGAATCTATGTTTTGTTAAGTTCATTTTGGTATATAAATAGTTACATAATGAATAATCTTGTTTTAATTATTTTAGGTTAAACATGTGACTTGTTTTAATTATATATATATATATATATATATATATATATATATATATATATATATATATAGTCTTAATGACCACCTTTAGCTTCAAAATCAAGGTCATAATCAACTAGGCTAGCGAACCTTCAATGCTATACTAACTAAGATAACGAACGAATATTATGTGAAGACGTTTGATTTCACATCTAATGCTACCTAAACTAGCTTATTAAATTATAAACCTGTGTAAAAACATAAAAAAGACATTTAAAAAAATGTGTTATATCTGTGTAGAGTATCTACTTATTGACATATTACATGACATATCTAGCGCATGTAATCCGTGACCTGTTGACTTATTCAGGAGCCTCAGCAAAGACTCCATTCGACCTGCGGTGAGGTGTAACTTAACGAACCCTCTCTGAATCTTTAATATAGTTTCATTTAATGTAAGCTAGTTGCCAACTATATGGATGGTTCACTGTTTGTTTTGTAATTCTAAAAGCAACGAAATTAAAATGAAGTTAAACATACACTCACAAGTAAAACCTTTATAATTACTATGTAACAGGAAAACTGGATAGCTCTAAAGTTCTTACTTCGTTCTTTTAATAGAATAATTTAAAACATCTTTTTGATAACTTAAATTTATATTCATCGCAGACAGAAATTAACAATTTAACAAAAACAATCATTAACAAATAAAATTAATTCCCAAAGTAAATGTCTCCGAATTACCTCTTTACCTGCGTAGCAAAATCAAGAGCGGAATTAATTCCATTATCAATACAAACACCCACCTTGACGGCAGGCAGCCGCTCCTCAAACTAAGCACTCGGTTCCCTACTTCGCAAATTAGATTTCGCATAAAGCCTATTTTAATTTGCGCCGTTGCTAAACATTGCGAGCTCTTTAATGTTTAAGCGGGCGCACAAACTCCCGCTATTGACACTGCGCGGGCCGCCACGGCAGCGGCCGGTTGACATTCGTCTACAGAGCAAATATGTTCTTGGTGGCGCGACCCCGGCTGGGCGCGATAATAAGCTTACAAGCTGGGCGGTGTGCGCGCCCCGAGCGCCGCCCAAGCATCGCGCTATTATTAAATTCTTTTGTTGTCCGCACCGACGGAATGCCCAGTTATTTACGTACGCTCCGACAATGGGATCAACGCGAATATCTCCAACCTGCACTATCTTTTGAACCCGACCGAACATCGGGATGAAACAAATTATTTCGAACGTGAATTTTTCCCCTCTTGGGTCAACTACGCTCCGCGAAAATTCGGGAGTTATTTCGACAATTTAATACGCGAAGTTGAAATATAAGCAGCAGGTGCTCACACGCTGTTACGGCTTCATGTATAACTTGCAAGGCAATCCTAAAGCTGTATAATTTAAAACGTGAAAATTCGCTCTCCCCTCCCGGATTTGTGAGTCTAAGCGCGCCTCATTCCGTGAGCATTACTCTCTGTTCAACAATAAAACTCATTAATTCACCCGTGCGGTCTCATTTTATAAATGTTTTACGTATTAATAAAATTAACAAAGCTGGGAGAGCGCGTGAGGGATATTTCTCAACAAAGCGTTTGAGCATAGCACAATGGAATCTAAAATAAATACGACGACTTTAGCAAACATAGCGCACAAAGAGTCCACCTGGCGAGCGCACCGGAGTCTGTGGTCGCCACGATGTTGGAAATTAAGTGGCCAGAGTGGACTACGTCTAATGCCCGGGAGGCGTTCCTGTGAGCTCGTAGCCTATTTCTCCCAGTAATAATAATAAAGAAACTTAATAGACCGTCTAATTTTGTTAGTGTTACATAATTAGATATATAAATCATGTCTAATTTTTTTTTCTATAAAAAAAATTAATTAAGATTATAAAAAAATAAAAGTAGGTATATCCAATTAATTACATTACAGTTTGGAAAAGTTTAAAGAATAAAATCAAAAAAAACTTTGATGCTTTTAATAATAGGAATTTTCATTAAATTATTACTGTAGCTGAAATTGTTACTTTATGAAAAATGTCTAACAATGAAACAAAATATGTTTGCGGAATTAATAATGTTAATAATACAATATTTATCTAAATACTACGTTTTTTTGCAGGAACTGATCTCAGGTATAACACATTGATAAAGCAAGTAACACAATAGACAAAATTGTTAGAACGGAGAAAATTTAAGAATATACTATTTTATATTAATAGATTTAATAATTCAAGTTAATGACGATTTGGAAAGATAATATAAAATGTGGAAATATAAAAATTATATACAGGATACAAATGTTTGAAAACTTTTAGAAACTTTTATATAGTTTTTTTTATTTTTATTTGTTAATCTTTTTTCCATAAAATTCTCAAATTCTTCATAATTATTACATTTAATATGAAAACAATAATTTTCGAATTCGCATAAACAAACTTAATCGCTTGAGTTCGTTCGTCCCGTAATCTCACAATTTGTCCAATGAAATGGCTACAGTTTTTGTCCGAGACATCGCATCGCAATGGACCCCCATTGCTAGATCACTATCATGGTCCAGCGTTTAGTCGGTGAACCGCTCCTTATCGCCCAAATTACACCGTTTTACTGGATACTCTCAAATACAGTGCGAAGTAGACATTTTAGCACGTTTAAATCGAAAATCCCTAACACTGGTAAGTATTTATTTCTTTTTCATCAATAGTCTTAATTATGGAGAGACCTGCTACTAATCGAAATAATATAACAGAAGGATACATGTCTTTTATACATAGGTATATGGTTTTCTCATCTATATTTTTATTATGTGACAAAGATCGGTATACCTTAACGTATTTATAACGACGTATTTCCACAATCGTCCCGCTTGACATTCGACTATAAGACCAGTTAAATTTTGATGAAGTATTTTTTTAATGAATATGTGAGCTGTCAGTTGGCTTTTTGTTATCCATAGCCATTTTCCTTACTCGTCTCTTGCTATTAATATAAGTAACCTGTGGGAAGCAAGTATCGCATACACACACACAAATACAGTTTTTTTTAACAAAATTGATGTTATAAAATATAGAATAAAAAGTTTTCAAGTATTTATTTGTTAGGTGTTTCTTATAATTTAAGAAAGGTATGTTTTGTAAAGTATCAGTAGTAGGGGATACGAGCTTAGCAATCTCCAATTCGACCCTCAATGGGCGGTGGATTTTATTGCCATTCGTATTGTCGGCCCGAGATTTACTCTGACATGTCGGATATTCGTTTGTTGACTCTCCGTCGGTTTTTCCAGTCTTTTTTTATCGAAGCTTTCACTATTATTCCCTGACGTTAACGACTTAAGCTTATAAGGTGATGTGAGTGTTCTGAAGCAGAGCTTTTGTATTGTTATAAATTTGTTACTGCTTAATATAATTTTTGGTACTGCTTACATTGTTTTCTAAGAAAAAGAAATAATTCACTGCAGATATAATTTACCAACTCCCTTGTTGGTAGTGACCCTGCCTTCGAAGCTAGGTGCTGTGGTTAGTTCATTGCGGGTTCGAATCCCGATAGAGTCAAATATTTGTGTGATGAATATAAACTTTATGGAAAAAGTTATGGCACATGCATGACTCGAATACAAACATTTATATGTTATTTATTTTTTCGTTTCTTCACTCTTCATTGCACCTTACAAAATGTGAAGGAACAAAGGCGGACTTAATGCTAATAGCATTTCTGCCAGTTAATACGTATATATACGCATATTTATCTATGAAAAATATATCTTTATAAGTATATGTACCGCTGGCTTGCACGCCACCTATCACGTCTCTCCTAAGAGCCTTCAGTGAAAGGTGCGTCGAAAGCACTTAACTGTCTAGAACTCTGTCCAACCCAGGATTGGGAATAAACGTGAAGATATTTATTATTTTATTTCAGATATTTTTAATATTTTCTTTCTTTCTCTTCATCTACGATTTGTACTGCTACTTGATACTATCCACCGCTGAACGTAGGCCTCCTCCAAAGTTTTTCATAAAGAAACATCCTCTGCTATCTGCAACCATCGACCTCCCGCGACATATTGCAAAACGTTACTCAATCTCGTGGGGGAACTACCAAACTGCATTTTCTTAAACGAGGTTACCATTCGAGAACCTTTTTTCTTCCAACGGTTATCAGTTCCTCGAGCATATGGCCGGTTTACAGTGTCTTTAGCGCACTGATCCTTTCGGCTATGTCAGTCAACCTTTATAAATACATATTAATTTATATACTATGTATTATTTGCTAAGAGGGCGACTGGTCAACATCCGAACACTGCAAAATAAATTACAAGTGGTAATTGTTATAGTTACGACACCGTGTGGTACATTTTTTATTATTATTTTATTAAGAAAATTATATCAGTCATCGTACAAGACGTATATAACTTTTATTTTGTGGTAATTATAATCGCCATGACCCGCTGTCGAGCGCCACCCCTGGCAAGCGAATTGGCGAATAATACCAGACACACAATAACCATAATATCAGAATTTCAATTGGTTTTCTTTTTTTCCCATAGAGGTCAACTCAAAACAAGTCAAGGTCAAGAAAAAACTACGACTAACCAATCAAAACAAAACAAACTAAAAAAAAGGAAACGAGAACCAAGGATTTTCCTTGACGGTTATATTTCCTTCCCCTTAATCCTCCTAGTTGATTGCGCGAAGTAAACACAAAACTGTGATTAGCAGTTTTTATTATTACAAAAAATAATGGAATTGGTCCTAAAGTTATCGGTCTAAAACAAACTAAAAAAGGAAACGAGAACCAAGGATTTTCCTTGACAGTTATATTTCCTTCCCCTTAATCCTCCTAGTTGATTGCGCGAAGTAAACACAAAACTGTGATTAGCAGTTTTTATTATTACAAAAAATAATGGAATTGGTCCTAAAGTTATCGGTCTAAAACAAACTAAAAAAAAGGAAACGAGAACCAAGGATTTTCCTTGACGGTTATATTTCCTTCCCCTTAATCCTCCTAGTTGATTGCGCGAAGTAAACACAAAACTGTGATTAGCAGTTTTTATTATTACAAAAAATAATGGAATTGGTCCTAAAGTTATAGGTCCTAACTATATTTTTATTCAAATAACTAAATATTGGTTGGGTAACGGGTATTTATTTGCAAAATATTCGAACAAACAAATTAATTTGGACAAAAGCTTCACCAGTAAATTTTACGAAGAAAATTTCACGTTTTTGCCTCGAGGTCGAGGTTTATACTGCTGATTAAAAACGCTGAGATTTCTATAATTTCATGAATGTATAATAAATTAGGTTAACATCACATACATTGCACTCTTTAATCGCAAAGAAAGCAAAAACACTTAAGTTACTATTAGAATAAAAACGAAAGAACCTCAAAAATATAGAAAAAGTAGTTTTCTATATTGAACCGTTCCTCCAAACTTTGAAAACCGGTGTAAATGCCTCTCAATTGCGGAGGTCTTCAAACTTACAATTTGCATTGTGTGTTGGCCTAAATAAGCAAAATCACATTTAGCAAGGTGAATTACAACCACTTTCTTTTATCATACAAAGTTAAAAATTGACTTAATGATTCAGTTCTCATAATAATTCATTTTTATAGAAAACGTGAATTACGACGTTTTTTATGAAGATGATTTTTATGACATGTGCTTTTAATGTTCAAGCTTTTCAAAGTTCAACAGGACGAAACATTTAATCGAAGCTACTTTTATGTTTTTATCTTTACCTTATGTGCATGGATTAATAATTAGCATTTAGAATCTGCTTTTCCTGTAAAGGACAATTTGATGCTGTAAAAATTTCCTTTGAGTCGTGAATACGAAGGTGTATTAAAGTGAAACGCATCAGGTAACACATTAACAATGTTTCCGCGAAAGCCTTTGTCTGCACTCAACGAATTACGGGGAAAGGCGAAAATTTAAATACCCGCCGGGACTGTTTTACATGTAAGAGATGCACTTTGCATGTAATGTGGCGATTAAATGAGGCGACAGTGTTTCAGACGCCATCCGCCATGCAGCGAGCAAAGAATTATTGGTAATGAACGACGACCTCTGTGCTTTACATTGCACACACATTTACGGTAGATAAGTTTCTTTGGTTGAATATTTGTCTAGCATAGCGTTTACACGATTTAAGCAAGTACACGTTTTTAAAAATTTGCCCTTTTTATACACGAGGGGCTTTTATCTTTATTATATAAATAAAATTGGTATTTCGTATGGTTGTTGTACAAGAAGCAACCATCCTGTAGTAACTGTGGTGAGAAACTAAGATTTACTTCTTAGTCTCTCACCACACGTGTTTGCCTAAAAGCTGTTTCTTTTAGGAATCTCAAGACATCTAGTCAATTTACTTAATCGTTTATATATTAGAATATGCAAATTGCCCATGCTCAACATCTTCAACTCTATTGAACCCGTGATCCATTGAAGGTAAATTTTGAATATTTAATTATTATGAATGATTAACTATTTTAGTATATATTTAATTATATTGTACGGTTAGTGTGGACACTAAAACGGCGACAGGCTTACCATCTGTCACGTTGTCCCGAATAGACTTCGGTGAAAGGCGAGTCGATGATTTTTAATTGTCTAGACCTCTGTATGCATCTGTCATGTCGATATAAAAAAGACGTTAAAAAATATTTTTTAGGTAAACCTATTAAATAAGTTCCCCTCTATTCTCTCTTAGTCGCCATAGCATATCGTATCGTGCATGTATATAAATCGTTAGAGGACGACACTCGCCACAAAGGTGCAAAGTGCATAGGGAGAGAAACTCAATTAAAACAACGTCGTGGCGCTTGACTCAAATTACACGATTAGGCCAGCCAGGAGCGTTGTTGAAGGAATGACGTTGTAGATGTATAAAGGATGTTAGTAATTCTATTGGATATTAATATTCGAATTTTTATAGTCGATCTTGTGCAATACGAAGACACCTGATCCGTTCATTTCCAAGTAATCTGAAACAATTTTTTTAAGGAGTTTTTCAATTTCATTTTGTTATGTTACATTATAAGCGTCACGATAGTAGTTGGGTGCTCGGAGTTCAAGTCACGAAACCTGAGTTCGATCCCCACGTAGTAGTTTTGTAACAATGGGTTTTTCAAAAACTTACACTCGATTTAAAAAAAGTCACGATAGCTGAGGGGTTGGGCGGTCGGAATTTCGAGTCAAGAGGCCCGAGTTCCATCCCCAGGTGGCAGGCCCATACCAATGCGTTTTCCAAAAACTTATGTACGAATTATATCGTTGGCTTGGACATAAAGACGGCGATCGGCTCACGATATATTATGCGGAAATAAAAAAAAATATCTTCACGCAATTCCCAATACAGGGGTATACTAGTCTAGACAATTAAGTCCGTTCGACCCACCTTCGAGACAACGTGACAGGTGGTGAGCCCATCGCCGTCTTTATGTCCAAGCCAACGATTTAATTCGTACATAGGTTTTTGAAAAAACCCAATGGTACAAGCCTGCCACCTGGGGATCGAACTCGGGCTCTCGACTCGAAATTCCGACCACCCAACCATTCGGCTATCGTGACTTTTTTTAATTTAATACGGAAATAAAAGATATTTTTTATTTATATATTCGATTTATGTCGTAGTAGTTCTTTGACATAAAGTGTATATCCGCCGTCGTGGTGACAAGGGCCTAAATTAATATAACAACATTAATAATTTTGAATTGGCGCCAAATAAGCTTTAGGTTCTGCTATTCATAGCAGAACCTTGGTAAAAATGATAAGGGCCAGTACGATGAATAAATAAATTTCTTCACGCTATTCCCAATACTGTGTTAAACAAAGTTCTAGACAATTAATTCCTTTCGACCAGCCTTACACCGGACGTCTTTATGTTCAGACATAAATCGTACATTACTTTAAAAAAACCGTTGATACGAGCCCAATCAAAGTCTGGATCTAAGGAAAGACCTGGGGATCAAAGTCGGATCTCTTGACATGAATTACGATGTCCCAACCACTCGGTTACCTCATTTTTTTAATATTTACCGTAGTCATATGTATGGTCCCACCATACTCATTTTTGGAAAATGAATAGCTTTATGTCCAACACATGATCCCTCGCAACTATCTTATCATAATCTCACTTAGACGACATTCGTCTGCATTTGCACATATAACACTTTGATTTAGAATAAAAATAACAATATAAAAGAAAACGCAGCCGAAAATGTGAAAATAATCTTGATCGCGTTATCGTCGTGTCAATTTTTTCGTCGGGGGCGTAAATGGGCGACGATTTCTGACCAATGACCGTCTTGAGGGGAGGACTCGCTTTTGTCGAAACGAGATTAAGATGTTTCACGTGATAAAATTGTACTTTCTTTTATTGTGGCGGAGTATTAAGTTATCTTATTACTTAAAACCTGCTGATTCTTGAATATATATAAAATTATACATCGGTATCATAGATATTATAATATAAATTGTATTTAGATATTTTATATTTAGTAGGTGTATAAGGAAATAAGTTTATCTAGACAGCTTTAACTTTAAAAACATTATTCATTAAACTTAAAGTGTATCTTGGGCCCAATTTTCGAAATTAAGGGGTGATATGCGCATGAAACCCTGTGTCAAAAGGACTGGATTGCATCCTATGAATGATTTTGCATGAAAAAAAATATTTGTATTGATATTGTATTCTTCACGTACAGTCGCTGATGGGTAAGAATCAGAAGAACAGATCGCCTATAGTATAACGATCTTTACATTCCTCATTCTTTTCTACCAAACTCATCATTATCCACGAAGAGAACGGTTTTCATCAGCGTTTAGTCAACTTTTTTAGTTGTTCTGCCAGACCCATGTTTCGCAGCCATGTAACGAAATCAACAATAACTCTGATCAAACGTTGTATAATATATGGCTCGATTTTTCACAACACCCTGTATTTTGACTAAGAAGATAGGCAGAAGTAACTATTTCCGGCAGATACAAGCTTGTCCACAATAAGATCACATCTTCATAAATAAATAAAAATTGTGAAGTATGTATACAGTCTATATATCTATCTATATATCTATCTATATATCTATATATGTATCTCTTTGTCCCTTTCCAAATACCAGAGCCGTAGTTAGTTCTATTTACCCATTCCTCTCGTACGCGTGAGTAATGCCCGTTGTTCTGCATGCGAGGATCCAATCAGCACTGCTTAACACAGTTTACTTTTAAATCTTCAAATTTCTCTCCTGGTTGATAATCTTTTAACTTTTAAAAATATATTACAGTACTTATATATCTTCAAGTTCGTGAAGTAAATAGATACCGCAGTAAAAAATAAAAGGTACTACTGACTCAGTATATTGCTGCAGTATCACCACGCCACTATTTCAAATCACGGCAGATAATGGAATCAAAACAATGAGATATTTTGATTAATGGGTGCTTTTTAAGATATTATCAAAATGATAATCACTCTACTCATATCTGTCAATAAAATATTTACAACTATTAACACCATGCACCCCACGCTTTTTTTAAATAAAATATTTTTTTATTCGCACTATTATTCATTTATATTTATTGAAATTTTTAATACTATTCTTAATTTAAATTTATTAAAATTTATTTTCTATTTTTTAGTTTGGTTTTCTATAAAAAGCGTGTTTTTAGTTTTTTAACTATTATTTATTTTTTACTTTTTAGTTTGGTTTATTTATAAAAGCGTGATTTTTTAGTTTTTTTAAACTATTATTTGTTTTGTAGAATTAAAATTCTCTTTAGTATTCGAAAATTTGTCAATATTAGAGAAATCGGCTAAAGATAATTATTGGAAATTAAAATTAACATTAATTCCTGTCTAATGTCGAGAAAAATCATAAAAAATTAAAATTAAGTTTCTTACCTTATCGACTATAGATGAAAATTATATAAATTAACAAAAATCATATTTTGCAAATTTGAAAAATGGAATAATTTTATCAAATTAGTGTATTGTCATCGTCCCTCGATAAATCTACAAAGTTTGAACAAAATCTGGCCATTTAAAGTGGGTCAAAATCGCGCCTAAGGAGTCGGTTACAAACATACAAACATACATACAAGTGAAGCTATTAAAAAGCGTGTAAAAAAGAACACGTGTGTATTTCATATGCGGTAAAAGTGAAACGTTTAGTGAGATTTTTTTATTACTCACTTAATTTTCTCTTTTCGGCTTTTTTTTATTTATTTAAACTTTATACACAAATGATCTATGCCTAGAGGCGGTTTTCCTTCTCAAGAAGTATTTCAAAAATATATTTCGAAACCTCGTAAAATCTGCCGTTAAGAATGTGAGTAACAGCACACAGGACCTTTCTTAGTTTTGGTTTCCAGTAGACCGAGACTAACAGACCCGTAGGCATTATTTTCACATGTACTGTTACCTTAATTTACTTAAAACGGAAATTAATATTGTCATATTCACCACGATAAGGGGCCTATGCCCCGCAGTTAACTTTTAAAGACTTTTAAGTACGTTATGAAGACCGTAAGTAACGCTGATTAATTTTGGTAATTTTCTGAAATGATTGCTGAATACTTACATCACGTTTAACAATACAAAACAAATAAATTTCGTGCTGCTTAAAATGCTGAAACTGTTACGATGCAAACTTTTATGTCCCGAATAAGAAAATGTTTAAGTGCCGTTACTTGAAACACCTTCGAGTCCCGATGGCGTAATTCATTTTAAAGTTGGCTCATTAATTAATTGGGCGTCTGCCGCGATAGGCCGCGTGCTTTTTACGACTACAATAAAATCTCCCACGTTACTGTCGCCGCGGGTGGCGTCTTTATTTCTAACCACCTCTAAAGCGTCACAAATAAGACATTTTTGACATTGTCATTATCTTGTAACATATATCAACAACACTTTTAAGTCAGGATAGCCGAGTGGTTGAGCAATCGGTCCCCTGGTGGCAGGCTCGAACCAATGGGGTTTTTTCAAAAACTATGTACGATCGTTGACGTGGACATTAAGACGGCGACGGGCTCACCACCTGTCACGTTGTCCCGCAAAAAATATTTGGTGGAAGGAGGGTCTGAGACAGACGGTCTGAGACAGAGGTCTGGTTTAGACAATTAAGTCCCTTCGGACTTAATTGCCTAAACCAGACCACTGTCTACCCCCGTATTGGGAGTTGCTTGAAGATATTTATTTTATTTATTATTATATAACAATAACAAATTTATTTTAGATACATTGTACTGACATACTGCTGTGGTCCTACTAATTTATATATATATATATATATATATATATATATATATATATATATATATATATATATATATATATATATATATATATATATATATATATATATATATATATATATATATATATATGTATATATCCTTTATGTTGGAAACCTCTCATTAAACTAAAAAAATTAATAAACCATGAAGAGTGATGCCACACTAAGGTTGGTTCTCAAAAAATTCAAAAATTTTTAAAAGGATTACTTTCATAAAAATGTGTTTACTTACATAACTCTTAAGTGGTCCTTAGTCAGCAGCAGCAAGCCATAAATCCGCTTTAATTTAAAGCACATTTAATTTTTGGCTTCTGTACTTAACTACAGTTCTTAGATCAATTCAGTTTACGATCCTTTCTCTTTCTGAAGGCTTCTTGACGCCACAATCGGTTTACGACGGTTTTTGGCAGAAATTTACCAGTTTACGACTTCAAAATAAGCCCGTTAATGTTTAAAAGCGAAATGTTTTTGGAATTTATGTAATTTACGTTTTATTAGTAGATAAATACGAAAATTGAGCTTTAAAATAGAAACTTTGAAAAAATTAAACTGTATTTATGTGTTTGAATATGCTAGTCATCTCAAAAAATACCAAAAAAATTTTAAATAGACCAGTGACGGGCAGCAGCGTCTGAGAAGCAAGGTGTCGGGTACTGCGATCGGATTATTGCAAAGCCTATCTGTCTGTGGTCCTGCTGGACATACAGTGAAGTTTAACAGACCTTTATTTATATCATCATCAAATCATGACGACCTGTAAAAGTCCACTGCTTGACCTAGGCCTGTCCCATAATCGGAAGGTAAATTGGCTATCACAGAATCAGATAATACGCACCATAGACAAAGCTTTCCGTTATCAAAGCTTTTCCTATAGTTTTCTCTTACTACCTTATGACTAGTCAAAACTTTTCCTTTAGTTGTCTCTTACGACCCCCACGAAAGAAGAAAGAGTTAAGAGGTTAGAGGAAACATTCGCCGTAGCCGATTGGTAACTATCTTTAGTTACCCTATTTCTCACCTCTACGAATATTTAAGTACACTGACAAAGCTTCGTTTTGTAGGACTTTTAATAGCGGTTGCGCGGGACGAATGTAAATCAGCCTCAAGTAGGGTTGCCGTATACGAATACTATTATGTAATTGGTTATTCATCCCTATTTTGCTTACTTTTGTACAAAGTATTATTTAACAAAAAAAAGTTGATAAAGAAACCTGTTCTGTACATTTTGAAATTTCAGTAGTTTTAATATCATAAGCAAACATTAAGTAACCGATATAGGAATTCAAACTTTCGAAAATATACTAAATATGTAAAATACATAAAAATTTACTAATTTCGCACATTGTATGTCATTGAAAGATAAGGAAATAACAATTTTGAAAAATATCAAATCAGAATTAAGCAGATTAAACAGACAGCAGTGTCTAGAATGTCAGGTGTTTATTAATGGGGTCGTCAATCCGCTTGCCATTCTTAGCAATTATAGCAAATCTTCCTTAATCCTGATGTTATAAATTTCGCATGTAATATGGGTGATTAAACGCGACATTATGTGCATTATTTGTAAAATTGTTGCATTGTTTACGTGTTGACAAATCTAAAATTGTCGATGACAACCCGTTCTCACGATTCCAGTTGCCAACTGTAGCACCTGGCTATTTACGTTATTCCCCTTACTTTCGCAATTCAAAACTTTCCGAAAGCTCAAAGCGACAAAATCGTCGCAAATTTCGCTAATGCTACGACTCTACAATTTGTCTACGGCCAAGGTTCTTGACGAAATTATTGTAATAATACTTAGCATGAACGAAAAGCCAATAATATTGTTCAAATATTTTTAGTGCCAATAAAATTTTTAACACGCGGCTTAAAGTTTTTTTTACCGTGGGATGGGCCGTAGCTCCCTTCCGTGAGACCGTAATGTTCGAAGAGGCTGCTGAGCCGATTCTACTTACAGACGGGGTCACCGAGGCGGTCACGGCCCTCCAAACAATGGCGTTCCCCTACCAGAAACCGGGGCTCATGATTCCCCGACTCAGAGTTCGAAGTGCAGGCTCCGAGTGCTCATTAAAGCGACTCGGAGGAAAAAAGTGACTCAATATGGTCCCGAGCCACAGTTGCACTGCAGAGATTCTGGGGACAAATTAACTGCCCGCGATGAGGCTATCTAAGCCAAGTAAACAATGGACCACAGTTTTGTACCAAACGAAAATCTACCGAGGGGTTTTAATCGTAGGATTTGCCAATTCAACCGCCGGAGGCTGGAATCGGACTCAAAATATAGCACAACGAGCACGTACTACGTAGAATTGCGGCAAAGAAACAGAACAAACGAATGTTATAAGTTTAATGTATCTATACTGATTCTGATTGATTTTTTTCCTTTTATGTAAGAATGAATTTGATCGAGTGTTCTTGACTACGTTAAAAAAAATCAACAGTATTGTCATTACTGTTGCTATTACAACGCCTTCTGAAGTAATTAGGGCAAATCCTCCATACGTATGTATGTATTTCAAAAACAGGATGTCGAAGCAAATGTAAATGAAATATAAAAAGAAAAATATTTTTAGAAACTACCAACGTTAAACAGAAGCTGTTTGATTCGTAATGAAAACATTAGTAATAAAATAAGAACTATACTATTAAGATTCTTTGCTGAGTAGTGGCCTAACAAAAATTTAGTAGATCGGTGAAGAGCAGCAGCGGCTAAGTTACTATGTATCCTTACCCCAAACATTAAGATGTTATATACTCGTTTGGGGATTCGTCGCGTGCTCATGTGACAGAGAGAGAGAGAGAGTACACTTTACTGCACACCATAAAAAAAGAAATATAATATGACAAACAGTCTAAACATAAATGGAATTATTATATAATAATTCCATTTATGTTATTAATGGAATTATTATATATCATGTGCATTATTTTGTAAAACATTATTTACTTCATCTACGACAGCTTTATCACCTCTCACGTGTTCTAGTTTCAATGTATATGATTCGTTTTTAGTACTGGAGTGATCATGCACTTGTAGTTCTTTCGAATGTCAATGTATTGGTATAGCGGTGGTATATTTACTGACCTTAAAAGATATATTTGTTTAGCTGTTGGACGAGGACAGTTCGATCGTCGCCACGTTCCAATGAAAAAAAAACCTTATCGACTTCGTTTTGGATTCAGTTGATTCTTATTATAGATGACTGAAATGTTTAAGATGTTTCGCTATTTTCCTTTATTCCCACACCCTAAAAAAACAACCTCCGTAGACCTGAGGCGCACACACCGGTGTCGCCAACTCTAAAGTCCCGGGTTCGATTCCCGGTCGATTCTCAATGTAGAAAACACTTTTCTAGATTTTCTCGGGTCTGGGTGTTTGTGTTAATTTCGTTGTTTCTGATTCTATAGTACAAGTGCTTAATCTGCTTACTTTGAAATCAGAGCAATGTATGTAAAGTGGCCCCTTACTATGTATGTATTTATTTCTTTAAAAAAGAATTCAAAACATATTAGATAGAAGATTATTTCTCATCGATTATTTATGAAAAATAATAACAAATCAAAAATAAGAAAAACAAAATGTTTTTATTAGCTATTTATTAAATTAAATAAGTATTGAATTCAAAAATCAATAACAACATATTTACATCCAGTTGAAATATTAAGTACTGATAAATACTGTTAAAATGTTAGTAACAAAATACCTAAACATTAAATTATACACTGTGTTCAATCTTACTGTAACTGTGGTACCAGCCATAACAGCAAAAACATTATCATATAATAATGTTTAATAAAATCATACATAGTACAAAATTTACATTCAATTATCAACAACCTTCATTTAATCCTATTACACAAGAAATATACAAAAAATTTACATGATAAATGTATTCCATTTAAAGTTAACTAATGTGAGTTCACTTCCTTATCGTTTTTAAATAAATTAAACAATACGTTATGAATACAATGTTCTCAAATGTGGTTTTTATTGTCAGCATATGACGTAAAAAAATAAGTAATTTAATTTTGTGAAACTGATTAATTAAAAATGTAAGTTTCAGTATGTATGTATAATATGTAATTACAGTTCAAACCTGATTAATGATTTGACACATTAATGATTTCACTTGTGAGAAATAATGAATTGATTCCCCCATGTGAACCATCAGAACTCCTTTTAATGGTACAAAGACACCCGCAGTCACCTCTCGTTCTCAATAGTAGTTGCCTACAGCGTTAAGTTTCGATTTGCTACATTTCGCAATATTATATTTAAAAATTTAAGAGGTTGTAAGCTATCATAAAATTATTCTGTTAAATCACATTTCATCAAATAACAGGTACAATATATAACAGGTATTCCCCTTCACATCGAACAAAAATATCACTGCATATATTAAATTTATTACATGATAATAAGATAAAATTGGCAATTTTTTTAATGTAAACTACTTATGTATAGTACTTTAAATAATTCTAACTATTCTAGTATTTTAACTTGGTCCACGACTACATATAAATAGCACCTATTAGTTAGTATTATTACTAGTAATAAAATAATAAACTTAACATTCAGGAACTATTTATAATATCGCCTAAATTGGTACATGTGTTCAATCATGATGCAGAATAGGGTTTAAACAAATTTTTATATACAGAAATTCCATTCGTTAAAACACAATCAGAAAAAATTCTAATATTTCATTCACAGATGTACGATACGTACATAACTATGTAAATAAGGTACAGATACACAGTAACCTCACTATAACATCTAGTGTTAAAATAATAAATAACTATATTTCCTACACTTTTATACATATTTAACAATCAACATCACATACGACAGAGAAGCAGTTTTACCTAAGGAAATGGTTTTTAATTACGAATTTATTTTGTAAATTATTTTAAGCTTAATTGGTTCACTTAAGTTTTTAAACGTCTAAACCTGGATAACTGAAGTCGCATTTCGCATATAATATGAAATATGATAAAACCAAAATTTTCCTATATTCGCACAAACAGATATTTCCTTCAATAAAATTTTATGAGCTTTATTACCTACCTAAAAAACTAAAATTTTTTGAATATCTGAATGAAGTAATAAGAGAAAAAAAAATATCTTCACGCAATTCCCAATACAGGGGTAGACAGAGGTCGAGTCTAGACAATTAAGTCCTTTCGACCCACCTTCCACCGAAGATATTTTCGGGACAACGTGACAGGTGGTGAGCCCGTCGCCGTCTTTATGTCCATGCCAACGATATTCGTACATAAGTTTTTGAAAAACCCATTGGTACGAGCCTACCAACTGGGGATCGAACTCGGGTCTATTGACTCGAAATTCCGACCACCCAACCAACTCGGCTATCGTGACTTTTTACTAAGAGAAGAAGAGACTTCAAAATCGATTTTCCGTCAAATTTTAATAGTATTTGTGAGTTACACTATCTTAACTATAATTTCACTATGCGCAAAGAGTATATCGCGTATCTGTACATTCATTAGTCTTTTCTATAAAAACCGCCCGTAATTTCCCATAATTTCAAGTAAATTCCAGTTTATAAATTTTTTTTATGAAATAAAACTTATGCTCCACCCAAATTCTTGACTGAATAATAAAAGAGTATTGTTTTCCAATTTCAATTGACTATATTTTATTGTTATTCTTTTACACATTTATTTCTTCTCGAATGTCTTACACACTTTTGGCATTACGTTTAATATTAATATTCCGGTTTTTATTTGTTTTAATATTATAAATAATAAATCAACCGTACTTAAATGAAAGAAATGCGATGTAAACGATACATGTTATTACTTATAACAACAATTAATTCCTGAGGTATGCACATCAATTGAATTAACTTCATTTTCAAATTTTTTTATTAACATTGAATTTCACAGTCAATAGGCGACCTGCACTTTTTATTTAAAATATTACCTGATTTATTTTTGATATTATGCGAAAAGAACATCATGTCGTGATGATAATATTCCATACATTCAATAGACATGTGGGTTTTAAGACAGGTAACGGTAGTAAAACACGTTTAACCAGTCACTCACGACCCAGTCACATTCTATCATCATACTTTAATGTTACAGTACATGCCAGTACTAATAATTTATGTATTTGCGACCAGGTTAAATGCAAGTTAAAATCAAAACTAAGTTGTTATTTCGCATTTGCTAAACACAAATGCAGCGACGTGCATAGAAACAACTATATACTTTTATTGATTTTTTGAACAACGTACAATATTTGAGTTGTATTTCACTAGATCTGTACTAACGATATGTCACATCGATATCCACAATGTCACTGCTAAACAGGGATGGTTTTGATTTCAAACAAATTTTCCACTTCACCTGCTAGACTCTCCGTTCATTTCAATCTGAAATTAAAAGATTTTTATGAATAATAACTTTAAGACTAATTTGAATAATCATAATAGTTAGTCATATTGGTTAACACCAATTGTATATTATTAGGTAATTTTCAGATATCGTAGATAATAATCGTAGAAATTTTACTGTAGTTCTTTTTTTTTAATAAAAATCAGCAGACTACTAAAATTAAACTTTACACGGATTTCAGTAATTTCATTTATTGTTTGTTTTGATATTTATTAGGGGACTAATGAATAAGTAACTCGATTACATATGAAAATAATATTTATAAACGAAATTTGTTTCAATGACAGATCATGGATATTTTTATGTAGATGTTAACGTTTATCTCGACCGAAAGTCACGATAGCCGGGTGATTGGACTATCGGAATTCGAGCCAAGAAACCAGAGTTCGACCCCAGGTAGGCTTGTACCAATAATTTTTTTTAAAGAACTAACGCATGATTTATATCTATGGCTCGGACATAAAACGCAGCGAAGAGCACACCACCTGTCACGTCCCAAAAAATCTCTTCAGTGAAACGTGGGGTCGAAACGTCCCAATTGTCAAGACCTCCGTCCACCCTGCGCATAGGGAGCGGCGTGAACATTACAGACGAGCAGCGCGCACCAACCTTGCCGAGAGGCTGGCCCAGTATTAGCGGCGAGTCGGGCGGCGGCGAGTCCGCGCGGCGGGCGGCGAGCGCGGCGCGCGGCAGCGGGCGCCGCACGGCCGGCGTGAACATTACAGACCTTGTCGAGGGGCTGGCCCAGCATGAGCGGCGAGTCGGGCGGCGGCGAGTCCGCGCGGCGGGCGGCGAGCGCGGCGCGCGGCAGCGGGCGCCGCACGGCCGGCGTGAACATTACAGACCTTGTCGAGGGGCTGGCCCAGCATGAGCGGCGAGTCGGGCGGCGGCGAGTCCGCGCGGCAGCGGGCGCCGCACGGCCGGCGTGAACATTACAGACCTTGTCGAGGGGCTGGCCCAGCATGAGCGGCGAGTCGGGCGGCGGCGAGTCCGCGCGGCGGGCGGCGAGCGCGCGGCGCGTGCTGCCAGCGCGCTCGTGCGCGGCGCGCGGCAACAGGCGCCGCACGGCCGGCGTGAACAGCTCCGCGTCCAGCCGCACGTCGGCCGGCCGCTCGCACAGCCAGCCCACCGCCGCGCCCACGCACAGCGTCGCCGCCAGCCCCAGCGGCGCGATCCAGTGGTACGAGATGCGGAACAGCGGGAATATGGTTTCCGGATCCTGACACGGGTCACATTATTTTTTTTTAATGTAAATGCTCGTACACGTCAGTCGTGCGAGTGGGCAATCGGAATTCGAGTCACGAGACTCCAAGTCCGATCGCCGGGAGGCTTTTTTTCTTATTTTTTTATTGTTGTATACAACAGACGGTAATTATTGACAACAATCTGGCTCAGATCTCGAAGTAAATAGCTAAAGCACGCGTGTTATACTTTAAGTTTTTGAAATTTTATCATTATACTGTAACTTATGTTTTAGATGTAATTGTATTGGTTTTTATGTTTTTTATTCAATGTTCAGCCATGATACATGTGTGAAGTAGACACATGTAACAGTCTTTATCTATTAATAGCCAATAGAAGAATAATTTTTATCTTAGCGAATTGAAAAGCCAAAAGTGGTACACCTGATAGTAAAAAATACTAACAATTAAATAGTGTAATCTATGAGGTTATTATGTCCATGTTATTGTCGTAGTCCATGTACCTGTGATTCCAGATGATACAAAAATAAAAGGAGCTTAAATTCTATGATCATGAAACATAACACTCAGAACCACGACGTATCAGCAAAATAGTAACAGGATACCAATCACACAAATTCAATACTGATTGAATAGCCCTCAGCTGTTAGCTAATTTGTGTAAAATCAAAATAAATTTTCAAAAAAGGAGCTCAGAAATTGATATATACAATTACAAATTACAAATCGTACATTTGCGATGGCTCATAACCTGTCACGTTGTCTCAAAATAAGCTCCGGTGAAATGTTGCTCAATTGAACTAAATAGTCTAGACCTGTAGCTACCCATGTATTGAGAAAAGCGTGAAAATAAAAAAAAATCCTTAAAAACATCTTCGGTGGAAGAAGTGTCGAGAGGACTTAATCGTAAACCTCTTGTCTAACCCTGTATTTGAGAGCGGCGTGAAGATATTTACAGCGCACTGACCAGGGGCACGGCGGGGGTGTAGGTGGCGTTTGCGCACTGCATGCTGAAGTCGAGGGGGGGGGCGCGTAGGCCGCGCGCGGCGGCCGCCTGCGTGCCAAGCGACGCGGCGCCCGCCGCCAGCGCGCCGGCCAGCGCGCCCGCCGCCGCGCCGCGCGGCCCCACCCACCAGCACGCCATGCCCAGCGTGAACATGCCGCACGTCGCACTCGCCGCGATCGCGGACAGCGCCGTCGCCACACCTGCACGCGGCCCCGTCGCCATTGTAACTAACTTCTACGTGTACACCGGACAGCGCCGTCGCCACACCTGCACGCGGCCCCGTCGCCATTGTAACTAACTACTACGGGCACACCGGACAGCACCGTCGCCACACCTGCACGCGGCCCCCTCGCCATTGTAACTAACTACTACGGGCACACCGGACAGCACCGTCGCCACACCTGCACGCGGCCCCCTCGCCATTGTAACTAACTACTACGGGCACACCGGACAGCGCCGTCGCCACACCTGCACGCGGCCCCGTCTCTGTTGTGACTACTACGGGTACACCAGACAGCGCAGTCGCCACACATGGACGCGGCCCCGTCCCGTCTCTATTGTAACTACTACGGGTACACCGGACAGCGCCGTCGCCACACCTGCACGCGGGCCCGTCCCGTCTCTATTGTAACTACTACGGGTACACCGGACAGCGCCGTCGCCACACCTGCACGCGGGCCCGTCGCCATTGTAACTAACTACTACGGGCACACCGGACAGCGCCGTCGCCACACCTGCACGCGGCCCCGTCTCTGTTGTGACTACTACGGGTACACCAGACAGCGCAGTCGCCACACATGGACGCGGCTCCGTCCCGTCTCTATTGTAACTACTACGGGTACACCGGACAGCGCCGTCGCCACACCTGCACGCGGGCCCGTCGCCATTGTAACTAACTACTACGGGCACACCGGACAGCGCCGTCGCCACACCTGCACGCGGCCCCGTCACTATTGTAACTAACTACATGTACAGACAGCGCAGTCGCCACACCTGGACGCGTTTGCAACTACTACACCGTTCACGATTACCCAGTTACAACTACTAGGGGTGGTATTATTCTTAACACGGCACCATATTGCTTATGCTTTAGGCATGAATTGCAGTGGATTTATATAGAACATAAGGAAAGTCTTTTTTTTTTGACATATTTGTTTTATTAAGTATGCTGAGTCACGATAGCCGAGCGGTTGGGTGATCAGAATTTGAGTAAAGAGACCCGAATTCAATCCCCAAGGCTCGTACCAATGGGTTTATTCAAAGAACTTCTGAACGATTTATATCGTTGGCATGGACATAAAACAACGACAGGCTCACCACCTGTCACGTTCTCGAAATATAGACAACAAAAGACTTAATTTTAGACCTCTGTTTACCCCTTTATTGGGAATAGCGTGATATGTTCTATTTATGAGTAAGCAAACAGAAGAAAAAGAATCATATCTTACAGTAAGAAAACCGAACGCCCTCTGCGTTCGGTTTTCTTACTCTTTAGATGAAACGCACAGACTCATCTTTTACATCGGTATTCTGTGAAAATCTTAATACAATGTCGGTCGAGCCGCATAATCAATGTAAAGTCTAAAGAAACCTCTTGGATCCATATCTTGAATTTATATTTATACACATATAATAAGTTTCGCAGGAATTTCTCAACTGGCCTCCTTCACGTTTGATTACCGAAGCGTTACTTCTCACACTTGTACTAGCCGGTGGTCAGTGGACACATGAGCACGAACCGAGCACTCCGCCAAGCTTCTCGATGACGAAGAGCATGAGGAGCGACAGCGCGGCGAGCGTGGCGGTGACGGAGCGCGCCAGGATGCCCTCGGCGAGCGGGCTCAGCCGCAGCCGCAGCCAGCCGTGCATGATGTCCTCCACCGCCACCAGCGCGCACGCGTTCAGCACCGCCGACAGCGAGCTGCCGGCAGACACCCAAATCACCCATCGCCTTCATCATAACAGACTATCCGTCCCAACCCAGCCCTGCCCAGACCATCATCATCATCATCATAACAGCTTTTCAATAGTCCACTGCTGAGCCTCTCCCAAAGATTGCTACAACGAACTACGTCCTAATATAAATGCTGTGCAGCTCGTCGCACTATCTGGTGAGGTTCGTCCTACACTGGGTTTTGCTTATTACGTTGTGCCACTCGAGAACCTTTCTTTCTCAACGGTTGTCAGTTCTGCAAGCTATGTAGTCGGCCCTTTGCCATTTCAACGTGCTGATGTTACGGCTATGTCGATTACCCTGGCTCTGCTGCAGATTATTATCCATAAACTGATATAATCGCATATGTATTCACGACTGAAAACACATACGTCCGTTACATACTTATTGAAATGCGAGTTTACGAAGGGCATCACTCGTAGGAAGAGTTGATATAACCACAGTACACGATAAGTGTACAGATGACAAATTTCCTTGTAACAAAAGTACGCAGCAACTCATCATTAACTATTGTCAAGTATTTTATATCAGGTATTGTTTATTCCGCAAACTTCAACTCATTCACCATACTACATCGATATATATGCGATAAAATTAAAAAAAAGTTTAGTCACACGTCAAATCAAGACTAGAAAACCATTTATTTAGTATTTGATAAAACATTACATCTTCTATGACGATATCCATGGAGATCCGAGCTTGACATCAGTAAATTTCATGCTGGCTATAACGATAAAGTTTTTTTTTATAGAAAAGGGAGGCAAACGAGCAGGTGGCTCACGTGATGGTAAGTGATTACCACCGCCCATGAACACCCGCAATACCAGAGGCTTAGCAGATGCGTTGCCTCCCTTAGAGTGCCCCCCTCCCCCAGAATTGGGGGAGGGCGGTGTGTGGTTACCTGCACTCACCAGACGAAACGCAGAAGTTTGTTAGACTTCTACTTCACGCCGGTACTCTGTGAGGTCGTGGTACTTCCCCGGTCGAGCCGACCAATTCATGCAACAACAAAAGCTGATGCGTGGCTCTACCACTGTTAAAAAAAAAAAGTTTTCAAACAGACCTCAGCCCTGCCCCGAAGACGCCGGCGAGGAAGACCCCGGAGAGGCCCGGCAGGTGCTGCACCTTGAGACGTACGTGACGAAGGCGGGCAGCAGCCGGTCGTCCACCAGCGGCCGGCCGGCCGGCGCGCAGCCGCCGCGCACCCACGCCGCCCACGCGGCCAGCCCGCACCACACGCACAGCGTGATGGCGAGGATCGCGCCCGCACAGAATATAGCCAGCGCGCTGGAACAATTGTATCGGGCTTTTCTCTCGCGTTTCACCAGGTCACCACATCTCCAGCAGATGTGCAGAACCTGGTGAACCTGGTGAAACGCAAATGTTCAGACAAGTACAATAATTTGTATATAGTATATGTATGTTGTATACTGACGACCACCGTGGACCAGTGACGCTCACACCGGTTTTCATGGCCATCAGGACAGAGGTTCCGGTCGGGTCAGTGTAAAAAATATTTGTTCTACATTTTTTCGGGCCTGGGTGTTTGTGGTATTTACTGATTCCATAATACAAGCAAAACGCTTAAGCTGCTAAATTTGGAATCAGAGTAATGTATATGGTGTCTGTATCTATGTACGTATTTATACTATACAATTACTGTGTATAATTTAAAATTACCATACCGTAAAAAGCATACCATAATTAAAATATTCGTCAATTAGTTTAAGCTTTTTCTACATTGAGATACTTCCAAAGAAATTAATACTAAGTTTAAAAGAAATTTTAAGTCACATGATTTTTTAGAATCCGCACAGCTATTCCAAATTCACGATTAAGCCTAATTACGTCGTTTTATATTGTTAACTATTATTTTATATTGTTTTTTTTGTCGTCTGCCCCACTTTGATACAGCCAAAAATACTCACGCAATGGCCTTCCTTTTCGACGGCAGCGCGATGTATCTCTGCACCATAGTCTGGTTCACGGAGTTAAAACAGGTCCAATAGAGGAAGCCGCCAACTACCGCGCCCCAGCCGGTCTGACGCTCATACGGCGAAAAACTCCAACTGAAACAGAACTTTATACCGTAAGCAATAGATCCAGGGTATACTTATTTATCTACATAACACATATTAACATACATAATTTTCTACACAACACACCCAGGGGTGTATTTCTCCTTTGGAGACGGATAATAGGCGAATCATCTACCGGGGTTTGGCGTGAAAATAAAGACGGCGACGCGCTCACCACCTGTCACGTTATCCCAAAAATGTCTTCAGTTTAAAATTGGTCGAAAGGACTGAATTGTCTAAACCTCTGTCTACCCATTTTTTGGGAGTGGCGTGAAGATATGTTTTTAAATCTCCATATTGTTTCTAGCAAAATAACTTGTTATAAAATATCAACGTTAAAGGCATTAACTAACTTGGACAATTCAATTCTACCGGATTCGTTGGCGATGTTAAATACCGCCCGGAGGCCGCCGACGGCGATGGTGCCCGCCGCCGCCACCAGTACCACGCCTATGAACATGACTCCCGTCTGCACCGAGTCCGTCCACACCACCGCCCGAAGACCACCCTGCACAACAAAAACTACATTGAGTAATAATAAATAAATAAAACAGATAGGGAGAACAGCAAATACATTGGTCCGATCTCAAAGTAAGTCGTTAAGTACTTGTATTATGAAATCAGAAACAACGAAGGAACCGTCCCGGTATCGAACCCGGAACTACAGAGCTAGCGACACCATGAAAACCGGTATATCACGTGGACGAGGACGGAGGTTGACAAAAGTTAAGTAAAACGTTGCTTCCGTTAGGAAAGCTCGAACGGTTTGGGCGAAATTTTAATATACCAATTAATGTCTTAAGGTTGTCTGGAAGAAATCGCTCTTTAGCGATAAGTCCGCCTTTTTGTATCTACCTCATAAGTTTGTTCTTTTCTTTTGTAACCTTTCCTCAGATTACAATTAAGCATAAATAAATAAAAAAAATACGAAATATCAATCAATCACAATAGGATTGATTGATTTTCGGTTTTTCGAAAAACTTAGGTACGATTTATATCGTTGGCTTGGACATAAATACGGCGATGGGCTCACCACCTGTCACGTTATCCCAAAAAATGTATTCGGTGGAAGGTGGGTCGAATGCACTTAATTGTCTAGACTTCTGTCTATTGTATTGCATAATCCATTGATATTGTGACTGGCGAGAAGATATTTTTGTTACATTAGTATCATAAAATTCGAAGACAATTCATCCAAGAGGTTCTTTTATTAAATTAAATAATGCCTAATGATTCTTTAGGATTATTCATTACCATATTAAAATTTAGATATACAGACTTCTGACCACTAAAGTATTGTTTATACGTACATTTTATTAATACGCCTTCTTTACGCTCGAAAGAAGTGGAACGAAGCTTATCACCCGTGTAGTAATAAAAAAGAATTATTACTTAGATAAAACCATAATCATGTTCAGTTAGCTTCTGAAAAGTGCTCCGACTGAAGACATATAACTAACTGATGACCACGCAACCTTGCCGTGTGGTAACGGTGTAATAATATTGCCACTCCCTTTCTTCCCGTAAGTGTCGTAAAAGGCGGCTATGGGAAACAGCCTTGAACATAGTTGTGACAACCGATAAATGGCGGCATAACCATATCAGACCAAAATAATCACACCGAAAATGGGCAGCAGTGTCTAAGTGTTTTTTTACTGTGGCACATTGAGAATATTATACACACCTTATAATTGTACTAAATATATTGACCGAAATGTGGTGCTTCAGAGAGAACTATGAGGGATGTTTGTTGAAGATTCTTCAAGAATATCAAGTAAAGAGTCGCTCATGATGTTATTTGCTTCATTATTTAGAATTATGATGCAATTTATTAATTGTACGAATTCAGGTTGGAGGCCTTACCTTGAATATTTTAATGAAAATCGACAGATGGCGAGATAATCATCTTGAAAGATTAACCGACCAAAACTAAGTAAATCGGTGATATGCAGCAATATCTAAGTCTCGATGGGTCTGGTTCATCGAACGCCTATCCGCTTTAAAATACATTAGAAAATCTTTGTATTGACATAAAGTTTTACTACTACTATGGTTATTTTTAATTAATTAAGTTAGTAGAAACGGCACGGGATTTTAAAGCTTGAACGTAATTTAACATGGGCAGAAAATTACGAAAAAAAAACTGAATGTAAAAGTAGGACAAGAAGAATTTGTTAAGAATAATTTGCCATACAAAAATGTATACCCAGAATAAATAAAATTTTATCGATAGAAATTACGATGACGAAGATTATCAGAAGTGGATAAACAACACAGAAAAATTTTAACTCATAAATATTATAACAGAAATCATCAAGATTTATATTTTTCAGGAAAATTAATTCAAGTTAATTCTAATCACGCTAACACCCTAAATATTAAAAAAAATACTCACTAAGACTGTGTAAAGCCCACATATAAGGACCATGACGCCTCCAACGGCGAAAACACTAAATCCTGTCACTGTAAGATAAAAATAAATAAAAATAAAAAATAAGCACAAAAAAATCGTAAAATCAAAAATAATTAAAGATGTAAGAAATATAACATAAAATATCAATTTCTACCTCATATAAGTAATATAATAGTAATTACTTACACTGATTAAAAGCTAAAGCAGGAACATAAACCACCATAGGTAGAAACAATACCTGAAACAAAGCAAAATGAATGATATTTCAATATATAACCTCATCATAATCTAATGTTTTGTAGCTACACCGATTCAAGTATATTAGAAGCTTTAGTGTCACTACAAAATTTTGCATCAAGCTCAGCCCTGTATGCGTTAATTAGTTATTAATCGAGATGAAAACCTTCAAGTTGGATTAAGTGATATAAATTTGCAAAACTTCTTTACAATTATAGTTTAGCGTGGACAAACAACGTAATACGCGATTGGGAAAATGTAAGACGCTAGTGTTATATCTCTTTCAATATAAAAAAAAATAGTCAGAAGTTGAAGTCACGATAGCTGAGTTGTTGGGTGGTCGGAATTTCGAGTCGAGAGACCCGAGTTCGATCCACAAGTGGCAGTACCAATGAGTTTTTCTTTCAATATTCTATTTCAATATAATAAATTCGTAACAATATTTACATAAATGTCTTCGGTGGAAGGTGGGTCAAAGGGACTTAATTGTCTAGACTAGACCTCTGTCTACCCCTGTATTGGGAATTGCGTGAAGACATCTACTTATTTTATTTATATTTACATACATATAGTACAAAAGTGCATACATTTCTTTGTTTGTTTCATATTCGTTATGAAACTGAAATCAAAATTAAGATGTACTGACAGTCACGTAACGTAATTGATCGCCTAAATTAGCGTCAAATACATTTACTATTTTCGTCTACTATTAAATTAATACGCTACTACTAAAACTCTACTCATGTTGTTTGCTGAGGGTACACTCTTGTTATCTTATTCCTCAAAGTGGTTACTTAGCGTCAATTATCTCTTATGACGATCACAACATTACATTTTTTAATGATCAATTGACCATTGTCCATTGTTGTGTACGCGTAACGACGAACTGAAACAAAGTCCGGAATCGCAGCAATCCTTGGCTCGTAATTGACATTTTATAAATAGAATTACATTCCGACGTATTAAAAAGTAAACAAATAAATATCCCGTTTACTGGACCAATATAAAACAAGTAGACATTTCGGCCGAATTTCGAAAATACGCTTAGAGTTAGCGGAAAAGATTGGATTAGATGGTTTAGTAAGAGCTAGAGAAGAGTACTGAGCTGCTCCATAAGATAGTTATACTCTTCCTCACTTGTAAGATTCAGATAGATCAGCATATTTATACAGAGTTTATTTGACCAGTATTTAGTAAGTTAGTTAGTAAGCAGAAGGCTCTCGACTCGAGCAAAACGAATTACCTTAGAATAATATCTGTTCCTGTCAAGGATGATGCGTAAGAAAATATCTGTTATGAATCGGTTTTCTTATCGTTGTATTCAAGGGACTGACAGTTATTTAAAGAAATCAACACGAGTGAAGATGTAGGTAAAAGCTAATACTAATGTAAAATAAGATATATGGATAAATTTTATTTATATGGAGGAATAAATGCAATCCCCAAACTGCCACTACCACTTAGGCTAGTAAAAAAATAGTTTTCAGACATGTATTTTTAGAAATTTTCTTATATTAATGAGAAATTAAAACTGACACGGACGGCATTTGAAACCGTGACCTCTGCCGTTGGATTGTTTATTTTTATCTTCACGTTATTTACACATTATTTCTATTAGCCAGAGATCCACACGGCTATCGTGACTTAGTTAATACTTTACTTTTAAATATTGTTATAGTCTTGAATATTGTTATGGCAACCATATATGGCGGGTTTAACCATCTCTAAAAATATCAGACCAAAATAATCTGACCGAAGATGGGCAGCAGCGTCTGAGGTGCAAGTGGTATGGTACTGCGATCTCCAATCCGCCTGCCACGCGTGGCGATTATGGCAAATCAATGCAGGCAATGAGAGAGGCATTGGACTTTAAAAGGCTGTTATGTATGTATGTATGTAAATATCTCATTAATAACAAAAACTCCTGCATGCCTCATATGCTTTAAAAAACAATAAAAAAAATCAATATGCAATGGATTTTATTATAAAATATAAAAAATCCGGAAATCGAGCCCAGGTCCTCAGAGCTAGGGACACTATAAAAACCGGTGTATGTGCCACTCGTCCACGGAGGTTGTCAAACCATTCAATTAAATGTATTTTTAAGCTTTAGCAAAGTTGCAGTACACAATGTTATCAGTTGTTGACAACTAAGTAATTATATACATACTTCATGTATTATTCCGAGATATGCTAGCGTTCTACTTCGTCTTATTCCGCAACAGGAAAGTATTACTCTGAGGATTTTTTCTCCTCGTTATGACTTCTAATTTCAATGAATTTCAGTGCGCAAATCCTCTAGTCACTCGCTCCTCCAGTCACTCGCTCCTCTAGTCAGACTCAAAATCTATCAGAATTTTTAACAAACCTAAGAAGCAGACCTAACCTATTGAATATTTAAGACCTAGTATAAATTTTGTATACTTTTCTTTTTAACAAAAATTGTAAGATTGTTTATTTTTATTTTTATACATGTATTAAAAAATACAAAACCTGTACAATGGCGGCCCTTTCCAAATTTAAAAACCTTCATGTCAACGCATATATATCTATCTTACTTTACAATTACATCGATAACTTTCTTTCCAAATCCCGCCGCGCTCAAAGTCCACAAAGCGTGTGTCATCGTACGACCTCAGTCAAGAATTGCCGACCGTATGCTTTCTACACGTAGTTCTAGGCAAACAACATTTTTGCTAATTGATTTTTTGTAAGAATTTTTGTGATTAGTCAGGACAGCCGAGTGGTTGGGTGATCGGATTTCGAATCAAGAGCCCTGATTTCGATACCGTACCAATGGGTTGTTTTCAAAAAAACTTACGTACGATTTAAATCGATGTCTTGGACATGAAGACTTCGACAGGCCGGAGAAGGTATGTCGAAAGGATTCTCTAGACCTCTGTCTACCCCAGTATTGGAATTGGCGTGAAGACATTTTTTTATCTTACACAGCACCGCAATCGTCAAACACAGTAAGTGGATCGGGTATTTTAGTATTTTAACCATGCTACATAGTTCTGATTATGTTAATTACTATACACGAAAGCAAATAACAATAGTCAAAAGGCGGACTCGGACCTACGAGTACCACAAACAAAAAAAAAGCTACTAACGCTGAACACAAAATCCGCAAAAAATTCTTCATCTCTTTGCTGATTTTGTACATAATTCTACAGATACATGTTTATAAATCACTTTATTCTGTAATACACAATGGTAAATTTAAAAGTCACGATAGGCGAGAGGTTGGGTGGTCGGAATTTCGAGTCACAAGACCCGAGTTCGATCCCCTGGTGGTAGGCACGTACCAATGGGTTTTTCTTAAAACCTATGTACGAATTACATCGATGGCTTGGACATAAAGACGGCAACGGGTTCACCACCTGTCACGTTGTCCCGAAAATATCTCGGTAGAAGGTGGATCGAAGGGACTTAATTGTCTAAACTATACCTCTGTCTACCCCTGTATTGGGAATTGCGTGAAGTTTTTTTTTTATATTCTTACATAAATAAAATAAATAAATAATAAATATCTTCACGCAATTCCCAAGACAGGGGTAGACAGAGGTCGAGTCTAGACAATTAAGTCCCTTCGACCCACCTTTCACCGAAGATATTTTCGGGACAACGTGACAGGTGGTGAGCCCGTCGCCGCCTTTATGTCCAAGCCAACGATATTCGTACATAAGTTTTTGAAAAACCCATTGGTACGAGCCTACCAACTGGGGATCGAACTCGGGTCTATTGACTCGAAATTCCGACCACCCAACCATTCGGCTATCGTGACTTCTTCTTACATAATAATTTAAGAAACGATTTAAAACTCGAACACGTTGTTGTTTATAACACTTACTTTACATAATTCGGCAAAACTTCCGCAATCGAAATATAAAGTGGCTGAATAAACAAACCGATCAATGAATTGAAACGTTAAACAACCGGCTCAATCTTGGAATCTTGAAGCGACTGTAGACCGACTGCCAAAAAACTAAACAAGTCAAGTGCACGGCCGCAAGTGAAAATCTATACTTGTTATTTTGTATAACAAGTGCACCATTAAGGAAGATTTTATACTAACAATTATTGTAAAAAATAAAAGAATATGTTTATTTAATGCCTCAAAATTCTATAATCTCAATATTCTGAGTGACCTACACATGATCATAATTAAAAGTAATTACAATTAAACTCTATGTACACAGTAATGGTTTTCAACTTGTAATTAACTCACCTCATCCAGTAAAAACAAGACGGAGGCTAAAGCGCGCACGTGTCGATTAAATCTCAACTCCAAATACTGCAACATAAAATGAAACGTGATAAAAATTGCATGTGTGCCTAACTAGTTTCTATGAAACGATTTAGAATTAAGATTAAATTAGATTTTATGGCATTTTAATTTAGAATTAAGAAACAAAATAGATATTGTTTTTGAAGCTCTTGGAATGTGAAACAATAAGTATATTTCCATTATTAGATAAGTTTTATCTTCAAGAAAATATTTTTGTACATATTAATAAAATTAACATTTATGAATTTAAAATTTTCTCTTTTTTTATTCGTTTTTTGACACAGTTTTCAAGCCGTCAAGTCTTTTCAGTAAGCTTGTGGGAAGATACGAGTTGCTGCATACAGTGTGTACTACACCACGTGGTTTGGTGGATAGTGAGCCATGAGTAAATAAGAATACAACAACATAAATTAATTAAACCTAAGTTATAGGTTTTCGAGTTTCGTTGTGTTGTTTTAGTAATATGTCTCAGACACTGCTACTGAGTACCTCTTGCCGCTTGTTACCGACGTCTGAATGTATGCATTCAATATCTTGCTTATCTATATAAAATATGACGCTGTCTAGTAGAGTAAACCTTTACCTTTATAACTAATTATCCATATATTTATGTATTTGAATGATACTGCATAAATTAAACGCAACCCGTGTTTATAATAACTTCAATGCCCATATAAACAATTATTTACGAATAAATGAACAATTACTGTTGTGTTACGTGAAATCATACTGACATAAGAACAATTTGCTATTGGCGGTGGTACAAAGTCCAATTCGCTGTGTCAACGACTATTAGCCGTGATAGATTGCCTGAGTCGTTGATAAGATCTTTTCACGGATCTTCACACTTGAGATAATTTATGCGGATCGACCACATACGACTTTCGTGTCGAGATTATTTATCATAATAGCAGATATTCAACGACAGTTATCTCGAAAAAAAATATATGAATGCATTTTTTGCAAATAAACTGTGATAAGTAATAATAATTAGGAAACAACAAAATGCATTGTGACTCTCGAGGACCAATATGGAGTCGATAGATGTATTTGGCGGATAAACCATAAAACAATGTTGGTGATTTAAACGACTTTTTGGCAGGGGAGGACAGCTTTTTAAATCATTTTACATTTTGTAGGAAATACGTTACGTTTAATAAATAAATAAATAAATACATATATATAGATAGGGACAACATCGCATACATTGCTCCGATCAATGTAAGATGCTAAAGCACTTGTGGTATGGGAAATTTATTTAAGACCTGTCTAAGAAAATTATTTTTCACACAGAATAAAATAAATAAATGAATATCTTCACGCATAGTCCCCAAAGGGGCAGAGGAGGATCGCCAAGGGTCACGATCCTTACATACCTCAACTCGTTCAAATTTACCATTTTCTTCAATCGCGAACGTCTAGGTAGTAGCTCTTGAGCTTCTTCAAGCGATTTACTCACATGGTCTTCGAAAGTTAATCTCGACCTACTTCGACCGCTTTTAATATTAATTTTCGCGCTATATATTTTCTTCATCATTTGGTTTTCACTAATTCGCTGAACGTGCCCCAAACACCAAAGACCGCCCTTATCTTCATGCAATTCCCAATGCAGGGGTAGACAGAAGTTATTTTCGGGACAACGTGACCGATGGTGAGCCCGTCGCCGTATTTGTGTCCAAGCCAATGATATAATTCGTACATAAGTTATTTTTAAAATTTTTCTATTTTGTTTTTATGATACAACATACAAAAATACATACAACCCTAAATATTTACCCCTCTACGATCAATCCCTATTGTGTTATATGGCAAACGTTTTTTGGGTCAGCTAGTATGTGTATATAATGAAGTAGACTTTAGACCCACACATGCATATTCTTAATAACACTGAACTAAAGAAATTAATAGTTTGACCTTTATTACATATTTATACATTCTTGCATTTTACGCAATACGTGTTAGAACTGTTTCAGTATATTATACTCATTTTTTGTATTAGCGCTATACATATTTTTTTTTGTTTATGAAAATTTTAAAAAATTGTACAGGTAAAAATCAGAGAGCTAAGTATCTGCCTATTATTTTTCAAGGAATCATAATGAATCCAATAGGCGCAATGAGAATCGCGTGCAAATTACTTAAAAATATCTTCACCCCAAAATCCTATACTGGGGTAGACAGACAATTAGGTCTTTTCGACCTATCTTCCACCGAACATTTTTTGGGGACAATGTGACAGATAGTGAGGTTGTTGTCGCCTTTATGTCCAAGCCAACCATATAAATCGTACATAACTTATGAAAAAAAAACTATTGGTACGAGCCTACAACTTGAGCTCGGAATCGGGTCTCTTGACGATCACTCGGTAATTGTGATTAGATACTTTAACATTTAAGTCATCTTTAAAAAGTGCTTTAGAAAAAACCCACATCATTATTTTTCAGTACATTGCAACCCATTTATTAAGAATAAACAGAACAAAGAATCTCTGAATGTCCTCATTTTAATATTTTAATATTCCAATTTAAAATCTAATCCATTTTTAAAAATGTGGTGTATAATAAATTTTTCTTATATGACAATAAATTGCAAATAAAATCACACGCTTCAAGACACTAACGTTTTGAAACAATTGAACATCGTTATGGCCATAAAATATAATTATCATAAACCTAAAATAAAAGTAACAATAACGTCGTTTAAGCTTCGCTCGTTCTTACTTAATTCTAATAATTATATGATAATCTTTATTTTTCGCCACTCACAAAGATTGTTGAAAAATAGATATACGATTTAAACATTAATTTTGTACGAGTTGAACAGGAATAGGAACAAAAACTAGGAAATCCCCATGCTATTATATAATTTCTTGGCTTGATTAGGAGATTTTGCAGTACAAATAATGAACTCATACTTTAGTATTGCACGAAAGTAGTGCAAGTGAATCTGAAAAACACGAAGCGATAGGAAACCTATAGAACTATTTTAATTATAAGGCACTTACAATTTGAATAGAATATTCTTTAAATAAAGATTTTTCTAAACTAACCAAAACATTGTACGTATGCTTAATACACACGATATTTCCTCTAAGCAATAACTGGGTAAACTATGTGAAACATCGTTTCTCCTCTACTACAATGCATAGTTATGACGTAACATAAGGCTGCTAGTAATTCTATTTTATTGTTTAAGTCATGAAATAAGAAGTAAAGTATTCTTCAATAGATGAATAGTTGATATCAGTTTTATTTAATATTGATTGTATCATGAAGTGTCTCACTGCAGATTTTCCAACACAGCTCATGTAATATGCTCCAAAATCAATATGCAGAAATATCAGACGCTCGGTTTTTGGTTACGTATTTCTAGATGAGGTAATACATTTCGCGTTGGATAAACTACTGTTTTATATGTCATAACTTTATGTCGAAGAAAAATTAAAATTAACATAACTTTTGCAGGCCGTATGAGGAAGCTCAAAGTTGCTCAGCGTGCTATGGAAAGGGCTATAGTCGGTGTTTCTCTGCATGATGAAATCCGTAATGAAGACATCCGCAACATAACCAGAGTAACCGATAATATCCATTCTATTCATTCATTAATCTTCCATAAATTTCATTAAAACAAAGAATTACCAAATTCTCCTTCATAGGAGTGTACTGCAGGCAACTTATAGAAGCTATTAAGAAAGTAGGAAAAAAGAAAGTGCAATTAAATTACAGTTAAAAGTGAACCGCATTATTTTTAACGTATTTAAACACCTTGGAGTATACACTAACAGACTACGCAATATATTAATAGACTGTTCTCGATAGTCGTAAAACATACAAATTTATACAAAGAAAATACATAAGTAAATGTGAAAAACAAGTAACTTACCTCGTAGGAGGAAGAAAGCCTTAACGTGCAGAATACTGGCAAGTAAACCAAAGCCACTACCAGACAGCTTAAAGTAACACCAACTACAACCAGCCAGTACTGGGTCCCGTAATTGTAGATCTCAGCTGGAGTACCCAGTATCGTCACTCCTGACACGTAACTGTACAAAATTCAATTAAAAATAATATAAAAATACAAACATATTATAAGTGAATATGTTATAACTTATAACGAATATGAATGTAATAAGTTCTATGATAATTATCATCATCACCATTCGCAAATTATTCGATATCCCTTTTCACAAGAAATTCAAAATACATTGCAGTTTTTTTTTTTTTTTCAAATAAAGAAAAACATAGATGGGTCGATGGGACAAATTGTTTTAATCCCAAAGTAGCTAAAGCATTTATGTTATTGAATCGGAAACCACGAAGGTACTACAAACATCCAGACCCGTAGAAAACCGTCTAGAAAAACCCGTCCGGGAATCGAAGCCTCAGAACCTCAGAGCTCGCGACACCATGAAATCCGGCGTATACGTCATTTCTTCACGGAGGTCGTCAATCATTTAATCATTAGAGATAAACATCAGCAGGCGACAACTTCTGAAAACATACTTATCTCGATGCTAGCCTTTATCACAATGATTGCTTAACAAGAATGCTCGCAATGGTTGTAATCAGTCTCATAAAGTTTATTCCGACTCCTTACAATTATATCATTATATTTTAGGAATATATTATATTAAAGGACATTGCACCAGGAAAGGAAATTATATTAAAGGAAATTGCATCAGGCGTGTTTTTTAAATACGTATTGAAATGATTCCTTTTATTTTAAGGACAAATTTCATTTTTATAAAATCCATTGGGGATTTAATAACTTTGTCCCGAAAAATTTCTTCTGTTAAAGGTAGGTCGAAAAGACATAATTTTCGCAACTCCAGACACCTCATCACATAGAAACTGCTGCCCGTCACCAGTGCCAGTTGTCTCTTACGGCATCCACGGGAAAAAAGGCCGTGGTATTACACAGCAACAAGAAGACATTCAGATTCAATTCTTACTTTAACAAACTATTCCAAAAAATTTCTTCGGTCGAAAGTGGGTCGAAAGGATTTAATTGTCTAGACCTCTGTGTACCCCTGTATTGGGAATGGCGTGAAGATATTTTTTATGTATGGTTAACGTTAGACCTAATAATTTTTAAAATTATAAAACCCTTATGTTAGATATCAACTACTATACATTATATTTATAAAACAAAACGTAATATTTAGCATAATTTAAAACTATTTTGATAGTTTATCCACAAGCAGTTTCAAAAATACTTTAGAAATACCTGGCTATTAACGACATCGCTACTGGAAATGTGGACATTGCTCTGCCTCCTAATAAATAGTCTCGTATGTCGACCACCGCCTTCGTCCTGGACCCAACTGCACTGTACCATATTCCTCCAGCGCATGACGCAACGCAGAGTATCCCGAATGCTACGTAGTCCCCACGCCGAACCCCCCTTCAGTCATCGTAAATGACATCTTAGTGTTTAGTACCTGTAGACAACAAATTGAACGTAAAACAAATAATATACACATATTGACCCTTCTGATTAGAATACATATAGTATATTTAAAAGTCACGATAGGTGAGTGGTCGGAATATCGAGTTAAGAGACCCGAGTTCGGGCCCCATCTGGCACTCTCGTACCAATGGGTTTTTTCAAAAACGAATATACGAATTATATCGTTGGACATTAAGACGGCGACGGGCTCACCACCTGTCACGTTGTCATATAAATATCATATCGGTGTCATATCGGTGGAAGGTGGCTCGAAACAACTTAATTGTCTAGACCTCTGTCTACCCCGGTATTGTCCTTGTAAAACCATCACATAAACAGAAATTGGAAGCGCGAAAAGCTGATCGAATGCGGGGTGGTGCACAACTATAAATCTAAGCGACAATTTTTTTTCTCAGCTACTTTTAGCTGGATATCTCACAACATTTTCCTTTGCCAACAGGTACTTTAACATTGAGCAGTTAAAATTATTACCATTATAGGTTTATATACATTATGTATAGTATATATAATATACTGTATATTAACAGCTAGCACTGGGGATCGAATTCTCTATACCTGCGAACTATATTTATTATTTATGATATTCGTTAAATATTATATTGTTTGGAATGATATTTTGAGGGCGGCACAAGCACGATGGCTATGTTATATAGTGAATATATACCAGTAGAAAGTTAACTATAGTTATTATACCACAAAAAGTTATACACAAACAAAATGTGCACAAATACTGATTTTTGACTATGTTGAACATAACCATTCAAAATCATATAGAAAACCGAGATCACTATCATTACCAGCAAACGTTTTTCCAGATTAATCTACATTTGTAATTATTTTTCCCATTAGTTCCTAGAGTTTTTAAAACATGATTTAGCCAGCATAGACTTATGAAATTAAGCTACATTAGTCATCTACGTCATAGTTGTTATATATGCCAAAGAGTATATAAACAATTACAAAGAGTAAATACTAAAGTAAATAATACACAACGATACTAAATAATACAGGTTTTTTGGAAAGAGTATTAGCAATGCCAGGTAACATTACTAGTATTCCTGTTAACCACTCCAACTAAGCTTGTGGCTAGAGTTGGTTTACGACAATAGCCGAATGGCGGGCCCGAACCTGCGATGTTATGTTCTACAGTCCGTACCCTACACCTATAGGCTATTGCCTTTTTTTAATTTAATTTTATTTATGAAACCTAGATGGCGCTTGCTCGATTTTAATACGGGACATGGTTGATTTAACTAGATTTAATAAATTTACACTTTAGAACATATCGAATAGGCTAGTATTGTGATATATTTTAGTTATTAACTGTTCTGGTATACATAACTGCTATTTAGGACATTTCAATCAATAGTAATAAACACAATGCCAATAAACACAGCAGTAGAAAAGACTCACACCCAGTCGTGAATCGCCGCGGTGAAGTTTTGTTGGAACGCTACGAAGAGAAGTCCATCGTATGCTTTTTCAACATAGAGAGTAATATCGACGAAGTGATTGTGAGGCAAATAGGAGTAGTGTAGTGCAAACTTGAATAGAATTATATAGGTATACGTATCAAGGAAAATAACAAATTATCAAACAAAATTCATAGAATTGTTTTGGTAAAAACAGAGGTACGGGGAACTTACGCCCGATTTATACAGCATTGAAATTTTAAATAAAATTTTTGGAAATGTTTCTTAATTGGACTTTCTTTTTTAATGAATTTTCACTAAACCTATGCCCCCCTTCCTATCCTCCCTCTTTAATAACTCCCTTATCATCGTGGCGGTGAGGCTATGTGGCTTGGACTCTCACGGTCAACCAAGAGGACCAGAAGAGGAACAGGATCCAAGAGAATCCTGTAGAGGGAGTGTTTGCGTCGTTGGCTTTACATCGATCTCCTTGTCAGCCGCAGCCGAGGTAGAGTCGCGGCAGATCATGGAGCTAAATAATTGAACCCTATTCTTAATTTTGCCATTAGCTCCGTAGGTTCAGATCAAATCTCAATATTTATTCTTCTATAAGATGCTAAAATTAAACATGTCGCTGTCATGACCTGATTTTAAGCCGATGTCAGTTTTACAAAAGATATTCTCGTATGTGACTTATTTACAACACGGCATTACTCGTAGCTCCGAACAATTTCAGAATTTCAGGTATTCAATAAGTTAATAAAGAGTCTGACTCCTATCGCCAAGAAATAACTAAAGTGTTTTAAGTTATGTCATCGTCTCTTACTCATAGAAAGAAGTAGTAAATGATTCTTACTTCTCACTTATACGCCGGCTTTTGAACATTAAATAAACTATAGACTCTCAGATCGGAGCTCAGATGCCTGCCTTTTTATAAATCTGCAGCTTATAATAAAAATATTCAGAAAAACCTCGTCCAAATATAATAATTTACATAAATTAAAAAAAATAAAGTAACATAATCACTTTTAATTCAAAACTTAATTATATTGCGTTTGTTTTCTTTTACCTTGGTTGCTTCCTACAGTACACATGCAAATTGAGTGGCAAAAATATAAGTTATTAATTACATAAATATTATTTACGTTGATATATTACACCAATTATGTTTATTTACTTTAAATGTTCCTTCTTTATCATAGTCATCACCTTAAACTACTTCATTTCATCTCAAAGGTTTACGGGTAAAGAACATTTCATACATTAGCTCCGCTAATAAAACCTTGCATGAAGTTTTAATAAATAAATAAATATAATTGTGTTTGAATCACTATAATTACCTTTCGTTAGGCTGTTATTAATTCTATTATTACGTTTTATAATAATAATAATAATAAATATCTTCACGCAATTCCCAATACAGGGGTATACAGAGGTCTAGTCTAGACAATTAAGTCCCTTTGTCCCACCTTACACCGAAGATATTTTCGGGACAACGTGACAGGCGGTGAGCCCGTCGTCGTCTTTATGTCCAATAAATATGCCGAATAAATCCAAAAAATTATTCCAGTTGAAATATAAAAATCTCCAGGAAAAGCATAATGTATTGCTATATATACCTCAAGTATTTTTATTTACTACTACTACTACATGCCATTCCCAATACAGGGGTAGACAGAGGTCTAGACAATTAAGTCCCTTCAACCCACCTTCCATCGAACAATTTTTGGGATAGCGTGACAGGTGGTGAGCCCGTCGCCTTCTTAATGCCCAAGCCAAGTTTATTTTTTATCAAGAGTCAAGCGGCAACTTTTGATTCTGCAAGAATAGTATGGTAAACCGTGGCAGTAACAAGGCCTTACCGTATGAAATAGATTTTTCATGTGCTTCTATGTATCCTCCGTTAAGTGAAGCAAACGCATACCTATCCTCGTCCCTTCCTTTTTCCCTTTTTTCCTCCGTTTCTAACTCGATTCCTATTTTAAAGGTAGCCACAGATTTGCAATTTATCTTGTGTGATGGCTTCACGAGCAAAAACTAGTACTACATAAACTAGCTTTAAATATCATGGTCGTACATTAAGTGTAGGATTTAAATTCGTTTCCGTATCATAATTTTGCGCATAAAAGTGTAAATATTCAATTAATTGTGGATTAATTTATAACGTATATTTTAAGTTATAGAGTCAAAAACACAGATCCTATTAGACCGCGTGGTTGTATGATCGATGTTTGAATCAGGAAACTCTATTCTGATCCTTGAAGCTTGTATCGTTGTGTTGAACACTGAGATTGCGACAGGCTTACCATTTATTTTGTCGTAAATAAAACACTGAACTGTAGTTAGAATGGACTAAAGTGTCTAGACCTGCACAAAAAGATGGTCAAAGTAAAAAAATTTGTGGTTTTATTTTACAAATTTAAAAAGCTGCGAGATTAATACCCATATATGCTGACTTTCAACTTTGTAAGTCAGTCTTGATGAATTTTTTCAGTTTACATTGACGAATTTATGTATAAGCTATATTATATAATTTTAGTACAGATATCATATATATATATATATATATATATATATATATATATATATATATATATATATATATATATATATATATATATATATATATATATATATATAGTTGTGAGTAATTTATAATCCACTGATATTAAATAATAGATCATTCTATAAGTAATAATTTAGCAAAAAATAATATTTCTACAAAATAAATATTACTTACCTATATTTTCCAATAGAATATAACTTTAATACGGAAATGAAGCAAAAATGTGTCATATATGGTCTTTTGCCAATCATAAGAAGGTCATAGTCAGTCTGTCCGCTATAAACCGCTCGCTTCGCACGACTTACTTTCACTCGTATCAAACATACGCAAATAACAATACAATTAAAATATTACTACGCGCGGCATCCCACATTCTTTACTAAATTTCAAAATTCCCGCCTATTTACGTCACTAGATATGTCAATGTCACAAGAAACGCTCGAATTTGTAGCCACATGATGTTTGGAAAAATAACATAAGCAAATTTAATTTATAAACGCACGGCACACGCAAGTAAAAGCGACACGGTGTAATCAACCGGTAGCAGTACTGAGACTAACAAATGAATGACATGTAATTGTAACATACATACGGCAAATTTTAGTATGGCCAGATGTCATTTACACACACATGTACAGACACAACAGCCGTGAGGCGCGCTCGCAAAATACCAAACAAACCAACCACACGTTACGACATAAACACAAACAGTACAGCGACTTCTAGTGATCACAATATTAAACTATGTTACTACTGCTTTATCGACGATAGCACTGAAACTTACAAGTAGAATTATGAAGTATTGTTTTGATGATACTATAAACTATTAATATCGTACACGAAATGACAAAGTATAAAGTATTGCCGCCTACAGTACAAAAATGGAACATAGGTAACATGCAATGGTCCGCAAAGATAGGTAGGTTAGATAATCTGCAATATCAACAAAAGAATCTGGCACAGCTTGATGAGATTAAAAACAAATTAAAAAATATTTAAATATGGTAAATGTATAAATTAACACGATTAAGCGCTTTATATACCTTTAACCAAAATAATTTAGTTTAATTTTCATCTGAAAAAAAGGACCTTGACCTTTACTTTGAAACTTGCGTTAGGAAAATGCAAAATTATAAAATAAACTTTGTCACAAAGCTAATTTCTATCATTTCCTATTCCGGATGCTGCTGATATTTTTTATAACTACCTGGATGACCCAGCTTAGTTTGGCGCCTAGTAGATAACGGTATATTATATTTGATGACTCTACGACTCCAGAAAGGTTTATTTCTGGATTTTATAACGTAAAATCTTTCTCCATATTTTTTAATTCATGCATTTCCTAACACTGAGATACTCAGAAGATTTGACAATTTTGACTGACTTGAGCTTATTTTGGACACCGAGAGGGTTCCAAGTGAGCTCCAGTTAGTATCGGGAAATGAATAAAGACAAAGAAGTAAGATTAAAATAACTTATATTCGTTATGGCGAAGAACATTTTTTATATTGCCAAGTGCTAATTTTTTAAAATTGATAAGTGTCACGATTCAAACTAAACTTTGAATTATACTCGAACCTCCTCATGTTTACTTTCCTGCGGTATAGTTCGTTCACCTTTCATTCGTTTTTCTTAATAATTTCTAATCAATCATCATGTCATCTTTTTCGGCCACAAGCATACGGAAAATAAAATTATGTTCATAGAAAATTTGTTTATCACAATGTGGTTAAGGTTTTGGTATATAGAGTTAGGAACTAGTATGTTCGCACGTAGTATTTATGTATACTCCTTGCTGATGAATACTTTATAAACACACCAAAAAGAATAAAACACATTGATCATGATTGGCTTCAAATTGACGTTTGACACTGTCTATACCTATAAAACATACATGTATACTAGTTTACTATATTTATTATTCATCGACCTTAATAATTATTATCGTTATTCTATATGTTTTCCAGTATTAAAAGTATTGCATCTTAAACACTTAAATGCAAAATGCCACCTAAACCTAAAGAGATAAATAAGAAAACTTTGACACTGATAACTAGACCAGAAATAAGTAATGCAAGTTTAAATTATATTCCTGACGACGCTGTGGAAGGTACATGTAACATTCGACTAAGATGGTTCTTAATAGCGAATTACTTTCAGAACTGTTTTTCAATACTTCAACTATTTGCCCAATATTGTGCATTAAGATCAAATTTCACTCCACAGACTTGTAAGATAAATTTAAAATTTATTAAGTTATTGTACTAAAATATTTGAAATAAAATCTATACTGTTTTTATAAATATTTATTCTTTGCTCGTTTATTTTTATTTTTTTAAACTAAATTTTCATTAATAATTTTTGATGTGTGTTAAGTATTTAAGTTTTGGTAATATTTAGTTTTAGAAAATATTAATAAATGGTATAAAATATTTTCGATGTCATTACAATAAATTTGTCGATCCCAATTAAAATAGTAGAATACTATCATTATAAAAATGCTCTGTCTGCGTGCCTATCTAAAGAAACAGACAAGCGCTACTGATGAATACATGGCACTTTGGATGCCTAATTTCAATGTCTTTAAATCTGTGAAATTCATAATCATTGTCATTATTTGATGTTTTTATTTTTATACAAATAAAACAACTTATGCCATACTTAATTGAAAGCGAGCTGTCAGCCGATATTAGCATATTGGCACTTTTTTCGCCTTTAATTTTTTTCAAGTCATCATCATATCAGCCTATCCGAAGTCCACTGCTAAACATAGGCCTCCCCCAAAGATTTCCATATAGATACATAGATACCAATTAAACTAGTCTCCAATTAAAACAATGTACAGCCTGCGTTACTCGCTTATCATGTAGCTTCCTACTGGAGAAAGAATTTTTAAAATCGGTTTAGTGGTTTAGGCGTTTGAGTATACTTCCACGTGCATGATATTAGTTAGGATAAGATTTAAAAACTAACCGAAGATTTCACGGGAACAAAACAGCTTCTATTATTATAATTACAATTTCTACTTAAGGTGTAAATCAAAAGAAAAGGGTATTTGACTAGTACTAAAAGTGGTAAAGCATAACTCAAAACAATACTTCAATCTCTCTCTCTGATTTTTATTATACATTCTAAATCTACTTATATGCTTTTATGAGATTCACAAAGTTAACGTTCATTTTGCTTTATTTTACTGAGGTTATCAAGAACGCATAGAAACGGGTGTTGATTGGACTCTTGAAGAACAAGCAACTCGTAACCACAAACGAAAGCTCATCAAATATTTTGAAGAAGTAACCTTTTCAAAGGCTTTACAAACAAAAATTAGTAAAAGTCTTTTACATGGATTTCTTGATAAAAATTCTAATATAAGCCTTAACGATCTATGGGAACTCATATTACCGACCGCAATGTGGGATAACGAAAGATTTGCTACTGAAGAAAGCAAAATATGCTTTCGTAATGCTAATTGCATCACTGATGACATAGTAAACTTAATCAGAAAAGCTGTACGGCTAAATGATCGTAATGTTTTGGAACAAGATTTCAAAAAAGTTTCCGTTTTAAGAGTTAACGACTGTAAAGTACGTTTAAAACTTTATAATATTTAAGTAAAGTATTTCTTGTATTAAATATTTTTTTCATTATTGTTTCAGATGACTAAGTTAGATAAAACTCTAACAGGGTTTCGTAAACTCGTTAGACTCAATTTATGTGGTAATTTTTTGGGTGAAATAGATGTTAGTCTCTTTCCACGTGGATTAAAAACTCTGGAGCTACAAAGTAATTTTATTAAAACTGTTGAGGTCTTCGCCACAGGTTTACCTCATGGTTTACTGTACCTTGGATTAGCCAAAAATTTTATAGGTAAAATATGTTTCGCTTTTAAAATTGTTAAACGTAGAAATTCCTTATTTAAAATTATGAATCTATACATAGATTTAATTACGATTCGATCTTTTATAAGAAAATTGTGAACTAATATATTAATTGTAGTATATTTGGTTAACAGGAGATCTAAGTGGAATTAATACGCTATCTTACAGTATAACTATTTTAGATTTGTGTGATAACGACATCTGTGAGTTAGACTCAACAATAAGTGCTCTTAGGACTTTACCAAATCTTATTTCCCTCCAACTTGCTGGAAATCCATGTGCCGTGAGTACGCATATCATTTAGTACGTCGATTGTCCAAAAGATGGCGCTAATTTACAATTCAGTACTTCCATATAATTCAGTATATTCAACAATTTTGTGCCATGTAAATCTTAATAGTAACAAATATATTATGAAGATTACACATCGTAATTACTATTTGACTATAACATTTAGCCATGTTTGCTATGGTAGCGGTTAGCATTTTCCTTTAACACCTTTTCCCTGGACCCCATTAAAGGTGTCGAAGGGCTTTGAAAATCACAAATACTATATTGTTTTTACGACAGAGGCCTATGTTTTGCCGTGTACTTCTACAGGCTGATTAATAATTAAGTGATGAAATCGCCGTAATATTTTAGGTCTGCGCAGCATACGCTCGAACAACCTTGTCGAAACTATCACAACTACAATGGTTAGATCTACGAGAAATTATTCCTACGGATCGTCCCGATGACGAATTCGAGCCGCATCCTGACGATTTACGTTCTACGTATTTTAATTTCACAATTTTCCGCATAATATCCGCCCCTCAGCCACCAAAATTAGATAAAGTAAGTATAAATAGTCAACAACTTTTTGTTTAAAGTTTAGAAGACTTGAATGATTGTTAAGTGAGATTGTCGCCAATTAAACTCGATCATTTTTGATCTGAGCTGCTGATATGCTCAACTAATCATTAATTCGTAATTGTTTGCTTTTATTTTTAACATGTTTTAAGTTTAATATTCACGATAGCTGAGTAGTTGGGTGATTGGAATTCGAGTCGAAGGATCCAAGTTCGATCCTCAGGGGGCAGACTCGTGCCAATGGGTTTTTTCAAAAACCTATGTACAATTCATATCGATGGCTTAGACATAAAGACGGCGACGGGCTCACCACTTGACCCAAAATATCTTCGGTGGCAGATCGAAGGGACGCAATTGTCTACACTAGACCTACCCCTAGTAGACAGCTACCCCTTTATTGGGAATGGCGTGAAGATGTTTATGTTTTAAGACATTCGTGGAATAAATTGCAATGAAGGATTCCTGCAGATGTATGTCAATTAAATATTCTTACAGATAATGGTTTAGTTTTAAATTACATTGCTTATTTATCTTCTTATCACAATACACAATTATGAAATATTACACAAAAACATAATTAATAGTAATTTCTTGGTACTAGCAAAATAGCAAAAACTACACTACCTAAGGAAACTGAAACATAAAAATGTTAATATTATATCTGCACGCGTAATTCCCTTTGAAGTAGTTCTATCGTTACACACCTCTTCCGCTTCTTGCACAACTGTTTATATCTAGTATAATCTATAACATAAATAAATTGTTGCCCAAATGCAATTCGCTTTTATCTTGACTACCATTTTTACTATCCTAATTTTATCGTTTTAAGCGCAATTCGCTTCTTCTAACGATCATCGACTTAGGACTTAATTTTTTTAAATAACAATTTTAAACTTTAAAAAAATAGGGTGCTACCGCTACTTTTCACGTGGAAATGGAACTACCTTTATTAGATAGTTACAGAAGAAGATTTCTAATGTTCCGAAATAACGAGTCGCTTATAGAAATGTTGCCGCAACCAGAAGACGATGAATGGCCGCCTAGTAAATCATTATCTATTATTAAAAGTAAAACAACCGTCGGTAAGAGCAACGATTTTTCATGCCCTACTTTTTCATCACCCTAAAAGACTTACATAACATACATACATAACGGCCTGTTAAAGTCCACAGCTGGGCATTGGCCATAATCGCCACGCTTGGCAAGTGGCTTGGCGATCCCTGTACCAGACCACTCGCACCTCAGACACTGCTGCCCATCTTAGGTCTGATTGTCTGAGTGGCAATATTCTTACGCCGTTACCACACGGATAAAAGGCTTATCTCATAGTCATAGATCATAGTCAATTTCTTCTTCTTCTTCTTTCTTAGTTTTATGGCCACTCTTAGTAGAATTCTTCCAATATTTTTAATAAATGACAAAATGGTAGCGTATGTAAATTATGACTTTTATAGACATATTTTTGATACCCATATAATATAACCTAATTACATTTTTGTAATTTTAGAAGATATTGCTGATTAAAACAAAAATTACTAAATTCTGAATAAAGGTTCTTTATCCTCCTCCCTAAAAATTATTTGATCTAAGGTTGATAGACAATAAACATATTTAAAATTAAATTATTGTTTTTGTAGAGGGTGAAACTTCGTCGAATGGTTCCGATATATACAATCGTTTAACAGCTGTTAACTCACGTGAAATTCGTCACTACACGATATTTGAAAGTAACAGGGTTCAGTGGAATAAAGTGATGAACTTCCAGGAGCCAGCCATCAGAATATTTTGTCCTAACCTTACTGCATTAAGAGATACCTTTCGAACAGTTGTGACTCTAAGACTCATCTATACCATGGTGAACAACTGTTTTATATAACAATATTATTAGTAATGGGTATGTTAGAATATTATTCCCGTGGGTCCTAAGAGAGATCTAATTGAAAACTTATTTAAAAATTAAAGTGGCTCCATTAAAAGTACCAGTACAAACAATCTAAGTAAAGCTAATAAACAATATGAGTAGCATCTAGGATGCGAGGTATGTGGTGCTGCAATCCTTAATCAGCTTATCATGCATGGGGATTTTGTTAAATTTTGTTTCAACCTGTCTAGCCATCCACACTCAATTTGTTCTTCACAAATTCATTTTTGGTGGTATTCATGGGGTACATTGAAATTTTTATCATAAAATAAAATAAAATATCTTCACGCAATTTTCAATACAAGAGTAGACAGAGGTCTAGTCTACAAAATTAATTCCCTTCGCCCCACCTTCCACCGAAGATATTTTCGGGACAACGTGACAGGTGGTGAGCCCGTCGACGTCTTTATGTCCAAGCCAACGATGTAACTCGTACATAAGTTTTTTGAAAAACTCATTGGTACGAGCTTGCCACCTGGAGATCGAACAACCACTCGGGTATCGTGGCTAACATAAAATAAAATATTCATAAATAAAAAAAATAAACTTTTGGGGCATTATAATCTAATGCACAAAATCAGAGTACTTGTTAAGCTCACTACAGTACATATCGCGTACAGTCGCGGGTACGAATTTCAGCCAGAGGAAAATTTGCGTAAAGTATTTATCTTATAAATAGAAAAGGCTTAGACTTTCAAGTAGGTAATAGAAAGGTAGGTAATACAAATTTGTCTAGACCCTTGTCTATCTCATTATTGTAAATATTCGTAAAAATAAAAGAAACGGAAAAATTTTACACAGTTTCGTCAGCTTTTATACAAAATTTGCGATAGGCTCACAATCTATCACGTTATTCCAAAAAAGTAACGGGGAAAGTGGGACGAATGGGACTTTATTGTCAAGACCTCTGCCATAGTATTGCCAATTTGTGTGAATATTAAAAAAAACTCATAACTACTTTGGTCAACAAAACTTTACTACAGACTCTACCATCTAAACAAGGCAAGACGGACAAGAAGAGCGTACACTCGGTGAAACCAATGCCAACTGAATTCAGAGCCACATTAGCTACCATAAAATGTAATTTGCATAGACCGGATTGGAGTCAGACCTCTCAACATTTCCATTGGGACGATTACCTTGGCACTAACGAAGCAATTCACTGGGGCGATGGGGATCTCTCAGTAAGAAAATTATTTAATCTTAAAACCTTATAACGCACATCTATGAGCCAGAAATAAGTGTTAACGAATCTAATATTCATTTTACTCTAAACAACGAATGTTTGTCAAACTTTTTAAGTTTCTAAGTAAGTAAAAAAGATAGTACCTTAACCTTCCACCACGCCGCATACTATCTAATCAAATCAATCAATCTTCTTTTCTTTGAGCAATTGTAGTATGAAAAGAAACTAGATGGAGTACTGACCTGCACGAAGTAGCGGCAAGTCGATATATTATGCGGGTGACAGGTTTTGTGCAATATTTTGAGGAGGCTTTTGTTCCAAAGTAGACTTTTGAACATACATAACGTGAAATATTGTTGCCAATTAATATTAACCATATTTAAAATAAGATTAACACTACACTAAAAACTACGGTATTTTAAAACAAATGACATTAAGTGTTTTTAGTATAATAATAAACATTTATTTAATGAATTACAGTGTACTGACATACCATTTACATGTTAATTGTTGTTATTCTTATCTCCTCTTGTGATAAAGTACAGTGACAAGAAAGCTGTGTTTCTTTTGTTTTATTTATTTCGGTGGGGTAAAACCCGGGAGTTTAAACTATTTACGCTATATTTCTTTGCGATTTCTGACTTTAAGGTGCGTCATAGACGGAAATACCAGTTTCTCATACTTTGTCACCAACACTCAGCTGTTGTTTATTATTTAGCGGCATTATATTAGATTTTCTAACCCAGCATGCTATCAGATTCCCCCTGTGGTATTGTAGCGTTGTGTAGTAGTACTCTGCCTTAACATTTTTTGTATTTTTTAGAATTTGCAGTACAGCCAAGCGCCGATTAAAGTTGCCAAGGGAAAGATGGATAATGATGCAGGTTCGGCAAGGCAGCAGCTACCAGAAAACCTAACGTGTCATTTTGGATTTGGCATCGACACTTTACGTCCTTAAGGCCGTAACGAAACGGACTTAAACATAACGAAATAGTATTAGAACTAGCGATGTGAAATTGTCCATTGTAATATTTTCAAATTTGCTAATAAAATTATTAGAAATCAAATTTTAAAATCGAATCAAAGGTTTTTTCTTTTTCAATCTGAGTTGGTACGGTATCCTATATGAGACAGGCATATTTCCTGCACCGGGCAGAGAATATGCCTATAACATGTTTATGTGTAATTTAACTGTGTTACTATGTTTAATATAATTTTTAGGGGCCCCTCGTGATCTCCTATAAGTAGATCAGCGGTCGTAATATCAGGTTCCTCGGACCTTAAGGAGCCCGTCTCCATATTGCTTATTTTTATCTGTTATTTTTTGGAATGTTTATTATACTATCTATCGATGTCCATCAATATTATCACGAATTTTCCTTTAGTCACCTGTTACGACACCCAAGACCTATAAGTGTGCGGCATCTTCTTAGGCCGATACCACCACTACTGTTTTTACCCCGATATTTTACATACGTTCTCGTATTATCGTATCACGTATCAATAAAATAATGTTATTTTTAAATCACTTCTTTCTTGCTATTCCTACTTGTAGTAATATTGCCATTTAAAAAAACCCAGGAGCTTTTATCGAAATAATAATATTTCGATACAGATTACCAATACGTGTGGTGAATATGTGTCATGAATCTGAAGTAGATATTATCTTTATGACAATGTTAACTTGGACACTAACCCAGCGATGACTTCACCACCTGTCACCTTATCATAAATAAGTTTCGGTAGAAAGTGGGTCGAAAAGACTTCATCGAATAGACCTCTGCATACCCCGATACGGGAAATCGCATGAATGTATAAGCATAATGTATACTTAATAAAAACTCAAACATAATGGTTTTTACCATTATAATACCACCATTTTTTTTTTCATACAAATTAATATTAACACAGGAGGACAAGATACTTTCATGGAGCGTTCCTCGCACAGTCTTATTAGGGAATAGCCCGCGGCCTTTACCAAGTGAAGTAGTAAAGTGAAGAAGAAGAAGAGTATGGAAATAATTCTGCCGAAAATATATATAGCCAGGATGAAATGTGCATAAAATCTATGACTCTAACTCGTAAGTCATTTTCATAATTGAGAACTAAAAGCATTAAAAATAAGTCTTTATACTCGTATCGCGATATATACAATAAAAAAATATCTAGGTCTAGATATTTTTTTATTCTAATTTATTTCTAATAATTCTATTAATTTACGAGTATTTCTAATAATTAATTATTGTTTCTAATAATTCTCTAGAATATCGAGGTGTAGAAAATTAAGTCCTTTCGATCCACCTTCCACCGAAGACATTTTAGGGACAACGTGACAGATGATGAGCCCGTCGCCGACTTTGTATCCAAGCCTACGACATAAATCATACATAAGTTTTTGAACAAACCCAACCCAAGAGATCGAATTCGGGTCTCTTGACTCCGAATTCCGATCACCCAACCACTCGGCTATCGTGACTTTATATATACAATAAAGATGTGGAAAATTATTACAACCTACTTGAAATTTTCAATTGGATCTTTTCCTTATTATGATGAGTAAAGGTCGTTTCTTTGTATTTGTCGATTTTCATATATATTTTTTCCTACTGATGGTGGTTATTTTATCTCGTATTATACGTAGAGGAATACACAGAATTAATATTTAAGGCATGGATGTTATAATTAGCCAAACCACGCTTAAGCCACTCTACTTCAACGAGATGGCTAATAAGTAAACTTTTTAAGTACAATAACAATTTTAAAAATATTTGGGGAGAAACATTTGGCCAGGAGTATCTTTGTGCTCTAGGTATTTACATGTTCAGTGTCATTTGCCCAACAGCTTAGAGGTCCGACTGTGAAATATAATTTCGCAGGTTCGAGTCTGCCACTCAACTACTATCGTAAACTACTCCAACATAAGCATTGCAGTTTAGTTGTATTATTTAATAGGAATAGCAGAATTTAATTAACTTATAAGCAGAAGTTAAATTTAAAATACATAAATAGTAGTAGGTTGTAAACTATTAAAAAAGAAGCGAAAATAAAATTTAATGTGTTAAAAATAAACATAGAATAAAAACAAATCAACAAACTCCAGTTATACCGAGTATAATTTCGTTATGCCAGTAGCAGGTAATAATACTGCTCAATTTGACATTTGTAGAGTAAAACAATCGGTAAAAGTAAGTATAAAGATATTTCGTAATGTCTTAAAAGTTCCCACTTGTTAATCCCATGATCGAACAAAGCAAAGGACAATAGGTGGATAAGCATCCACATCCTCAATTACTTACATGATAGGATCAGAAAGAATCACAGCCACGGGGGGGTCACGACCGCATACAGTTTAGTCCCGTATGCATGGCTGGAGAAACGCACGAACGTTGGGGCAGCCAACTTGAGTATTTACTATCATGCCTTGGATATGCTGTTGGCATCGGCAACATCTGGAGATTTCCTTACTTGTGCTATAGAAATGGAGGAGGTATGTTACATGATAAATAGTTTTGGTGAATCATAAATAATTAGTTCTTTATAATGATAACATTGGCATTGTAAAACAAGATTGCCTTTTCCTTTTATTTGTTCTGTCACATATGTATTTAACATAATATGTAAAATAATACGCGAATCATAATTCTTTAATCGAATCAGATCAAATATAAAATAACATGGAGTCAGGTTTGTACTGATTCTTCAAAGTATATGAGGAATATATTAACAGTACATAATTTAGCATTTATATGGAAGAAAAAATAAATATAAACTTCTTACATACTGTTAAGTATGTAAGTTATATTGGGAACCGTGGAACCTAACCAAAAAGAAACACTTGTAATAAGGAACATTTTACACAAAATTTTTATCTTCGTTTATATTTTAAAATCCATTTCATGAAAATGGAAGAAATTACTACAACGTTTTAGAGTTAATATCCTTTATGAAATTAATAATAAAAATTCAGTTAATAATAAAAAAATGTTTATTTCAACTTAAAGACCGACAACAGCCAAGCTAGTGCATTTCTCTACTTTGATATAAAATTAATAATATTCTTTTATATCTGCACGCAATTTCCCATATATGGGTAGGCAGAGGTCTAGGTCTGTCCTTTCGACCAACTTTTCACTGCAGCTTATTTTCGACAACGTAACGGTTGATGAGCCTATGGTCGTCTTAATTTATGCTAACGGTACAATATACTTATGTACTTGTATACTTCATAAATAAATATTCATATATACATATAAACTTCACACAGTTGTGTAGCCCTAGCGGAATTTAAATCCCCACACCTTAGTTTCGAAGTCAGGGTAGATATATTTACTAACAATATTTTCTTCTTCTTTTAAGAAAGGAAATTAGAAAAAGAAAAGAGCAGCCAGAAAAGAACTCTTCCATTCCCTGAATGAAAGTGAAATGATAAACTCTTTCGAAAATAATATCTAAATCTTTTTAGCAAATCGTGACTTTTCATATCGTGACTTTTTTAAAAAAAAGTCACGATAGCCGAGTGGTTGGGTGGTCGGAATTTCGAGTCAATAGACCCGAGTTCGATCCCCAGTTGGTAGGCTCGTACCAATGAGTTTTTCAAAAACTTATGTACGAATATCGTTGGCTTGGACATAAAGGCGGCGACGGGCTCACCACCTGTCACGTTGTCCCGAAAATATCTTCGGTGAAAGGTGGGTCGAAGGGACTTAATTGTCTAGACTCGACCTCTGTCTACCCCTGTATTGGGAATTGCGTGAAGATATTTTTTTTTTTTTTTTTTTTTAGCAAATACATATCTCACTTAGAAATTTAATTACAGGTGCCTTTCTTATACCCTACTTCTTGACTCTCGTCATATGTGGGATCCCGCTAGTATACCTAGAGACGACATTGGGCCAATTTGCAAGCGCAGGATGTATTTCGATCTTCAACATAAATCCTTTATTCAAAGGTAAACCTTAAAACTTATTACTTTAAATAAAAAAACCAAACTTATTCTATTCCAAAGAGTCTGTCTGTATCTGTTACCAAAACATCGTCCACAGGGGCTGGCTATGCTGTGGTCGTGTTAAATGTAATAGCAGTAACATATTTCGCTGCCATTATGTCTTATCCATTACTCTACATATACCATTCCTTTAGCACACCGTTACCATGGCAAAGTTGCGGCAACTCATGGAATACAGAAAGATGTGCAGAGGTGATTACAATTTTTAATATTATTTTATTCACGAATATTTGTGGATAATATTGATGAGGAATTAATGAATTTAATAATTATTACAGATAACTGGGAATTTTACGCCGGTGATAACATCAGGATCGGTAACGACTCCTGAAGACGAATTCTTTCAGTAAGATTGAAATATAAATAATTGAAAACTCGAATAATTTACGAGATATTCTGTATGCTTTCAAATATTTTTAGTATACGTCTACTGCAAATGTCATCGAGCATTCATGAAATTGGAGGCATAGTTTGGCCCGTATTCTGGTGCAACGCCATTTGTTGGGTTCTCGTTTATCTCTGCATTTGCAACGGCGTCAAAAGCGCCGGTAAGGTAAGCTTGAATATGTTGCTCTGAAAAAAAAAATCAACGATTGGCAGGCGGCCAAAAAGGCCGCCTGCCAATCGTTGACTTTATTTCAAGGAAAGAAAAAATTAATATATATTTTATTTTGCAGATTGTTTACTTTACAGTATTATTCCCTTATGTGGTACTTTTCGCTTTGTTCATACGTGGTATAACATTACCGGGCGCTCAACAAGGCATTATGTATTTCATATTGCCAGATTGGAGTCAATTAAAAAACCCTAAGGTTGTAAATTTGAGTATATCAGTCTAATTTTCTTCAAATCCATTCGCTTAATTCAAAATATATTTTAGGTGTGGGCGGACGCTGCCACGCAGATTTTTTATTCTCTTGGCCCAGGGTGGGGTGGATTAGTCAGCATGGCCAGTTTTAACAAATTCCATTACGACAATTTAAGGTTTGCGCAGTTGTTTTATTTCGAATAATTTAGTAGCAAAACCAATCCTAATTGTGACTTGAAGCTTAAACTCACTAATGTTGTAAAAGACGAATCCAATAGGTAGCAATAAACTTAAAAAATATGCAACTAAAACAGACAGATTTAACGATATCTATCAAGCCACTGTTTCAAATATCACTGAAATAGACATTTATTTATAAACACAAAGATATATTCTAGAAAAACATTAAACTCCTTTTGCTCATTCGGAGAAGAAGAAAAATATAGGCGCTTAGAGCCTACCGTTTATTCATGTTTACGACATAATATTTGAGTTTAGTTCTTCTAACATGGGATAGAAGTAAAACAAGTATGAGGCAAATTCAAAACAAAAGACAAGTAACAATTTCACGCACACTACAACTTTTCATATTATTAATAGTACAATTTTGATTAATTAATAATTATATGAAAATAATTTAGAATTTTCAAGTTCTAATTTTAGTTCAACCTGTTAACATTAACTATATTTATAAAATAACAAAGCCACATTGTGTAATTCAATCTTCCTTTGTTTTTAGGTCATCAATAATAATACCAATAGTGAACAGTGGCACAAGCATCTGGGCAGGGTTCGTTGTATTTTCAGTGCTGGGTTTTGCAGCGGAACGCGCCGGTGTGCCTGTTGGACAAGTAGCCACTGCCGGGCCCGGGTTGGCATTCGTTACATATCCGGCAGCTGTCACTTTAATGCCGGCGCCAAATTTCTGGGCTATAACCTTCTTTGTCATGCTCTTTTTTCTTGGCATCGACACAATGGTAATTTTAGTTTCGTAACTTATTTATAAACGAGTTTTTTCTCAGCACAAAAGAAATCAGTTGCATATAAAAATTAAGAGGGCGTCTCTTATCGCTTGATGTCAATGTTTATTATTTTACAAAGTATTTTTGTTTATTTCAGTTCGTTACCATAGAAGCTGTAATCGCAGGTTTGTTGGACGAGTACCCAATGTTGCGACGTCGCAGAAAACTGATAACGCTTATGACTTGTTTGGCACTCTTCTTTATCTCAATTATCTGCAATACGAAGGTCAGTATCGAGAAACAATATTGTTACTAAGAATAAACTGTTTTACGTTAAGTTTACACGTTACGTTTACAAACATGTCATTTAAATAATGATCGGAATCTATATTTGTGTTCTTGACGAGAATAAGTCTTCATACTAAAGGAGACGCTTTTGATCTTCAGAACCGATTGCCTTTTCAAAGTTTTCACCTACCACAATGTGGATAGCGAACTTTTGTCTCCTTTGCAAAAAAAAATTGTCTTTTTTACTGTCCTCTCGAAATTCGTTGCAAAATATTATCGGCTATCTATAAATAAAGCGATGACTCACTAGGACTAGCATATTGAAAATTTCGTTGATTATGAGGGAGAGCAATGTATAGAATGAGGGCCTGTAAAGAGACAGAGACATAGACCTCTCCTATGTGGAAGGTTTTGCCATAATTACGATTCTTGGCATGCTGCTATTTGTCGGTAGTTAATAATGCTGCTTATTTCGAAAGCTTCGCTTTGTTATTACAACATCATACAGGAGGCAAGGGGTAGGTATAATCTTACATAAATACCCCTCGGCAAAGAAAATCAATCCAATACCAAACTTTGATTTTCGAGAAATTTCTACGTAGACAATAAGACAGCGACAGGAAAGAGTAAGGACGTATTCGTGACATGGTTTAACTCAACCTTTGATGGGCAAAAGCACTTCAAAGATTCCAGTTATCGCCATTTCTTTTACCTCTGATGCCCTAAGCGAAGTGCCCTTAAAAGAACACTAATATGGCGACCAGACTTTTGAGAGAGACACAACAGAGAGAACCTACAAGTTGCCACTTTACTTTCTAGGGTCTTCAAATTTTGGACAATTAAGTCATTTTGACTCACATTTCGCGTTAGGTTATTTTAGGACAATGTGAAGGAATATTGTCTGAGTGTACACTCGTTACATATCTTTAATATATTTTTGTTAAAGAATACTAGTAATGCCAAATATAACAAATATTCCTGTTAACCACTCCAACTAAGCTGCAATGCTTGTGTATGGAGTGGTTTAGGACAATAGTAGAATGGGCCCGGACCTGCAACGTTATGTTTTTTGCAGTCCTCACCCTTAACCATAAGGCTATTGACGCTTAGGCCATTGACGTTTATTTTTATATTTTAAATATTACAGGGAGGTCTTCATATAATCGGACTACTAGACTCCCACGTAGCAATTGCCTGCGTCCCTACAGTATGCGCGATGGAACTCGTCGCAGCTGTATACACATACGGACAGAAAAAGCTAAGCGAAGATGTGTTGTTCATGACCGGGCGCCAACTTAAACAGTTCTGGCTGATTTTGTGGAGGTACATACTTCCCGTGATATTGCTGGTAAGCATGCATAATTTAATCACAACTTATGACGTAAGTTAAACGCACGAACTCCCAGACAGACTGTGGTTGTTCACTTGGTGTTTTGACTGTTTGACTGTCATATATATGCACAGTAGAAGAAATAATGAGTGAAACTTTTTTTATAGAATAATGGCAAGTGAAATTTAGCAGCCTTTATACAATCTGAGCCCGTCGCCGTCTCTATGTCCAAACCAACGATACACTTTGGTACGAGCCTACCAGCTGGGGATCGAAAACAGGTCTCTCGACTCCAAACCTAACCCAACCACTAGGCTATCGTGACTTGAAGTAATGAAATAAAATAATGATTAAATATAATTACTTTCAGGTTATTACCATCTACTCACTCCGCGAGGCCTCCGGCTTAGCTGGCTGGTGTGTCGCGCTTGCTTCGGTTATATGCATTCCGATACACGCAGTCAGAACTATTTATAAATCAAGAGGACCCATTATTCAAGTGAGTTTTACTATTACCTTTATTCGTGACATGTTTGTAATATATTTCTTTAAAAAAATGTTTATTATGTTCCAGGGAATAAATTTCTTCTAAATCTAGAGTCACCTATGATAAAAACAAACTCTTACTTATTTTTGCTAAGATCAAACTTAGTTTCACAAAAGCTAGATAATATTTTGACCGTTTTGTTGTGTTCACCTTAATATAATAACCGAAATATATTTATAGAAAATATATTTATGGTAATACACTTAAGTAGGAATAAAGTTAATATAAAAGTAAATATGGTAAATAATACATAAAACCACTAACGAGAATTGTCACAACTTCGTCGATGTTACATACCAGGGCCACAGTTACTAGTTATATTTGTATTATATATTTATTTATTTGGATTGACCAAAGACCAAACCACTGATAAGCTTATCATAATTATCATTCTCTAACCTTTTTAAGTTTTCATAAGGTCAAAACTAACACGCTTATCTTGTATCATATAATATAATATATCCAAACTTACTAGTAGATTTAGTTCGTTATGCTTCACGAATCAAATTTAACTGATATTGAAAAGCTACAACAATTTATTTTCGGTATTTTCATAGCATAATATCTTTGGTAGTTTGATAGAAAATGTTTTCGTTATACAAAAATAACGATATGAAATATTAGTGATATGAACCCTACCACATCAAATTTCAAAATGAACATATTTTGCCCTTGCCCTGTCAAAAAATACATATAGATAAAGATATAAATAGATAGGGACAACATCACATACATTGCTCCGATTCCGATCACAATGTAACATGCTAAAGCACTTGTAGTATGGGAATCGGAAACAATGAAGGCACCACAAACACACACACCCGAGAAAATGTAGAAAAAGTGGTAAACCGACAGAGAATCGAGCCCGGGACCTCGAGATGGCAACACCTAGAAAACCGGTGTTTACGCCTCTCGTCTACGTAGGTAGTAGAAAATGTAAACATATTTGTGTTTACACAAAATGCGAATATTACGAATAATATTTACAGAAAAATTTTATAATATTTAGTGAATAAATATATTGTGCATAATTTCAGCGAATTCGAGAAAACTGTAGACCAAACGCCGAGTGGGGTCCAGTTGAAGCTGAAGTCCGCTTGCGATGGACTTCGTTTCGTAACAAGAAGAAAAACTCAGTGCCATTGTGTGCTATGAATAATGAAACATGAAAGAAATTAGAAAAAATTAAATTTATTTCACAATAAAAACTGAAGATGTGCTTTTTTGTTTTCTTAAATGTCGATATATTTGAGGAGAGAAAGTCAAGTTGTCGGAATGGTTGGGTGATTGGATTTCGAGTCAAGAGACCCTAGTTAGCAGACTCGTTCAGTTAGTTTTTTTTTTTTTTTTTTTAAAAGTTATGTACGATTTACGTTGACATGCTCATCCCTGTCACGTTGTCCCATAAAATGTATTCGATGCAAGGTAGGTCGAAGGGGACGTAATTGTTTTGTCCTCTGTCTGCCCCCGTAATGGGAATGGCGTGAATACATTTTTTTTAGGTTTTTGTTTTGGGAGAACTTAGCGGCGATTTAAAATCGTCCCTAAAATTTATAATTAAGTATTTAAGAATCGAATAAAAACTAGGAAGATCGCCTTTCACGCCAATCCTCCTGCTTTATACTTTTTCTGTCATCACTAGCGCCGCGATGTATATGACAAGGTAGCGAAATGTGCACGACATTTCACTACACCTACTTGACTACATTACACCTACACTACACTACTTTCTGCTTTCGCTACATGCCTTCATCAGCAGCCACATACACACACATACATACACTCAGCTTTCATCCTTTTTTTTCTTTATCTCTCAAATTTATCCAACAAGATATTTATTAGTTTAGTTGTTATACTTGTTGTTGTTGTTGTTGTAAAGAATTTATCTTGTTCTAGAATATATATATATATATATATATATATATATATATATATATATATATATATATATATATATATATATATATATATATATATAATGAAACAGTAAAAATCATGAAATTTTCTTAAAACATTTTGTGTAGCCTATTGTATTGGTTTAAAGTGCATTAATGTATATTACAAAGTGCTGTGTGCAGAAATCTTCGGATTAGATTTTTGCAAATTTTCGTTACCAAACTAGGGCACTAATACTATCGTGTTCCAGTTTAAAAAGGAGCACAAGCGGATAAATTTTTAGTTCCATCCATCGTACCGTTATTCAAGTAAAATATAACATATTTATATTTAAATTTCCCATCGGAAGATTATCCGCTATTTCCCCTCTCGGATCTAACAAATCACAGATGCTGTTACCCATAACGTCTCGTGGCTATGATTTTGTTTGTATCGCTCATTGTGAACATTTTCGTTGTTTCATGGTGTTATTATTATTATTATTATTTATATATAAATAGTGCTTAAATACCTCACATTGTGATTACCACACAAACTTACGCATAACTTAAATCATTAGTATTTTATACTAAAACCGAAACAGCTTCCCTAAAACTCCCTTTAAATAAATATTAGTAGCTGATAGCTCTCTGAAATTTTAATATACATACACACTACAGTTTTAAAATAACTTTAATTTTCTTTGATTTTAATACTAATAGGAAGATGTCAAAGAGTACATAATCTCTAGGTTTTTCCAGTCCTCATAGATAATACATAGATAACTGAGGCTAGTCGTCAAATTTGATAGTTTATAGGATGTTTGGCTTAAAAATTTTATCTCAATAAAATTATTTGAGATAATCAAAATTCTAGTTATGTTGTAATTTTAAAAAATAACAATTCAAGTAAAATTTAAAGTAATTTAAATCAAAATGGTAAACACGGAAAACCAAGATGAAAAGGACAAAAGAGTTAAAATCCAGGTATTTATTAATTTAAGACTAATTTATAATAAAAGTAAATAACCGTAATATAAAAGTATTTATTTCTTAAAACCTTAATAAATAATAATGATTCAATGCCCAGGATTCAAATGAGACTGCTAAGAGGCACACTCAAAAACACCAATGGTATAAAGTTTAAAAGAGCAGTTTAGTTAGTCACCAAGCCACGATAATATCATATGGTTATCATTACTGTGGGTGTGGTTAAGGCAAATTTTTTAAAATGCCATTGACTGCCACAATATTTCACACAACACTTTACACAACAAAACATTACAAAGGCCTATAAAAGTCCACTGCAGAACATAGGTCTCTCCAAAAGGGGTTTGCTATAATTTTATTTTATTGCTTAAGTGTAATGACTTGGCTACAAAACAGACTTTTTTTAAAGAAAGTTAATAATTTATAACATAATCCTTAAAGGTCTCGCAATGAGTGTATGACCTTTCGCTGTAAAGATCATACAATCTTCGCCTACTTCGGTTAAATCCTACTGTTGCCCAATCATTAAAATTCTTCCGACTATTCAAAGAGAATGCTTTAGAAGAAAAAACGGCATTAAATTAATTTCTTAAGAAATTAATACTGAAAGTTTCTTTATTAAATTACTTCTAAATTATAATCGCCGCTATACGTATACATATGAATGGATTTTTCGAGATGGCCCCTGTATCAAATGATTAAGATTTAGAAAAGTCGTTCTTTTTCATTGCTTCGTTACTAACTCATACTTTTTCATTTGCTGAATATACACTAATTGCATACGTCAAGAGATACCAAAACTGTTTTAAAATAGCTATACATATACTCGTATATAAGGTAATGTATAGCCGTAGTATGCATTGTTGTTGCTGTAATAGATTGTTAGCGGGATAACACTCTCGAAAAATACTAAAACAAAATTCAGTAGATAGATGGCGGGCTCCAACGTATAAGACGCAAAGAGTCTAATATTTATTAATATTAAATCCTCCCTTACGGGATAGGCCTAGAACTTTTCTGCAATTTAGTTTGAATCCACTAAGTTTTCGATCAAGACGCAAAACATTCCAATGCTAGGAACTGTGCAAGCGTAAAAAAAAAAACATAAAGTTCATCGAAACAATCTTTCCTGGTATCAGCCTCTTCTCTTTTTAATAAGACCTTTGTCCATTGTGGCAGAAAGCATTGATAGGCAACTGATCATACTTCAATAATAATAAAAGTAAAAATCACCTCTTAATACTTTACAAAGGTGGAAGGGGAAGATGAACTGGGTGAAGGAGAAGCCGGAAGGAGAAAAATGAAAAGATTTCAGTTACCCAACCTACCACGTTGGTGGCAAGCGAAGATCATACAATATGCGTAAGTGATTTTTTTTTTTAATTTTCAGCACGTCGTGTTATATCAACAATCGTGAAGTCGTGTCATATAAATAATTGCATCATACGTCATTTAATAAAAATCCGAACATCAGGCAAATTGCTAACATTTGACCGAATTTCATTGTTATCATATTCTGTAATTTTAAATAAATATTCGAGAACGATAAAATAGTGATGAATTCTAAGTAATGACATTTCTTTTACTCAGTGTGGTTTCACCTTTACGTAGGTCATATTTTAATCAGTACCCAACTGATATAATTTAAGTATTCTATTTTTGAACGTATCTCGATGGTTTTTATTGTTACCACGGGCAATAGTAAAAGATAAGATTGAAATAATATATATCATATTTAAACTATAGATTTATGACGTTTAAGAGGCATGGCTCAATTATCTCTAAAACTGTTACACGTTATATTATTTTTATAATAATTTTCGAGGATAAACATTACGTTCATAAATATGATCACGCCTATTTTTATGTTATATTTTAACTTACATATGATAAAAAGTTAAACTATAAATATTATTAAACGTTGAAATTATCTACGAATAATAAATAATTCCTCTTTAAACAGAACTCAAAACTGAGTATTTTCATATAATTCTAGGATAGGATTCTACTGTGTACTAGTATCGAATACGTACGTAAGGGAATATTCTACCGTCAGGTGCAAATTAGTGAAGATTTAGAGCTTCAGACACACGTGAAGAGGCAAAATGTATTTGGCCATGGAAAAATCATGGCTGTGATGCACCCCTGCCGCCTCCAATGTTTGCCCTTGCGCTTTATTAATAGTAAAAGCTAAATGACTTTGGAAATTGAACTCGTTTAAATTGAAACTTATTTTCTCATTTACATTGTTTTTAAAAGTTCATAGGAAACAACTGACGTTATACTTAATTAAATAATGAGCGATGTGATAGCTAATTAGAACTTCGTTTCTCCATAATATTTCAAACTTATACATAGTTATATGTTAAGTTTCATAAGGATCTCTACTTTTGTTTTAAAATAGCACATTAGCAGCGTACCTTAAATAATGACTTATAGGCAAATTTTTGATACTTTGGGTAACATTCCGAGTGGTTAGGTATTCGGAATTTGAGTCAAGAAAACCGAGATTCATCCCCAGTTGGCAGTCGGAACGGATATTCCCATGTATCGCAACAATTCACGCTTTTTATGTGTGTAATTCGCAAACAAATATATAATATCTCAAGTAACAAGAGCCCAAGTTTTTAAGGTAAAAAAATAAAACATGGAACAGTGAAAATAACATGACGATCTATCCTGTAGCTTTTCTGTGATGCTTTAACAATCGGAATAAATTGTAAACTCTGACTTTATATGATTTTACATTAGTTCTAAGCAGACATAATTATTCTTAAATTACTTAAAAATTTAAACCTTAAAAAACCCCGTAATACATGGCAAATAGTGATTCGTCAGTTCATATAGAAAACTAAATTAGTTTTCAACACACAGGTTTCATGAAAAGTTTTACAACAACATGACAAATTCCCAATAATTGATGTAGGCTTGTTTGGCAATAGTCGAATGTTTACATTCCGTATGACTCACGCAAAGACATGTTTGCAAAACGAACTTTTTTATTTTTACATAACTACATACCTATTTATCTCTTTGTTTACCTTTTATTTTATTTTAATCTGTTTCTACGTGATGACTGTAAAGCAATTTATAACACAAATGTTATATACAAAAGTATTAAATAACAACACTTCTGTTTAATATTCCCCAAATCTTAATCTAATCCGAATTCGAATCAAATATATAGAGTAGAATTCCGTGGAGGAAGGCTGATTGAGAGTCGAGAATGAGTTTTATTATTTCCATATTTACGTACGATTTGTATCGTCGGCGAGGTCTAGGAGTCTAGACGATAATAGACGTCGCCAACTTTCATCTTATAACCAATAAGCTCCGGTGAAATGTGGATCAAAAAAATTGTTTGTACAACTAAATACATTGGGGAATACGTATGGATTTCTTTTATTGACATATACCATTTATGTTAATGTGTTATATTTAGTCAAGTGCTTTTATTTCAGGTTTTCATACAAGTGTGTATGTTGTATTTGAAACCTTTTTTATTTCATACACGGCTGTTTAGTTATTGTACGATATTCGGATAATATTAATTTCGTTATATGTTCGTAATAATTCACCAGTCACGTTCACGACACACACACGTGTTAATTATATACAAACAGTATGTCGTCGATATTCAGTGATGATGGATGCTAAACTTATATTCCCTGTAACATGGTAAAACAACTTAAAAAACATGCACAGAACAAGGATAATAAATTGATGTCAGTGAACTGGATGACAATGTAATTATTTTCGTGGGACTGCGAAGGCCGCGAGGAACCCGGCTGACCCGGTCGCGGCGACGTTGGCGCCATCCGGGTCACCCTACTAAGTAAACGGGTATGGCGGGATGTTTTAGTGTGCAGGTCAGCAAACACTCACAAATATACTTTTATAGTGCCTATATAAATTTCACTTTTCCCGGAAAATTCACAACTACATTATAACGTTAATTGCTGGTAGTTACATTACAAAACAAAAGCCGAATTAAAACAATATACGGGACATATGCCTCTACTGAGTATTCTATAAATTTTTACCGTAATTAGTTTACCAAGACTTCGACCCAGAAACAATTTCGCCTTGTTTCTCATATACCATTTTTCCATTTTATTTATTTCATAACACAAACCATAGTATTAAGTAACAATTGTATTAAGATAAACAACAATTGCATTAGTAGGGCAATAATAGCTTAATCAAGATGCTATGTAACAACTTAGGTAAGTAAAGTCATTCAATCTCATATTTCTTTAAATTATCTTAATATTTATAAGAAATATGTAGCAAGGAGTTAATACGTGCACCAATCTGCAAGTCCATTTATTTAAAAGTTTGCTCTCAAAGGTGGCATTGGACGGACATATACAACGAACATAATTTTTAGGTAAAACGTTATATTTTAATTGTATATGTTATAAAATATACGTAAATAAAAATATTTGTTTTGTGTAAAATATAACTCATAGTTTAATTCAGCCTAAACTAAATTAAAAAATATATATATGGTAGGTTAAACGATAAATGGTAGGTTAGCGGATAAAAACTATCAGCTTGTATGCAGAGCGCCCTGTCTGTGTTTTTGACACCTAACGAAATTTACAATTCTAAATCTGGTTTTACTTATTCTATTAACAATAAATGTATTTGAGGCAAGATGGATCATGAATCTATTTTTATATTTTTCCATCTTGCCGAAGTCCCCTGCTATAAAACACCCAATTTATATTTTACTATTCTCAGTGTTTTTTCCTACTTTCACGCAATAATATCCCATGGGAATTTGTAAATGCCTATTTCTTTGCAGCGAACGACCCATATTTAGAACAGTTCGAGAAATAACATTTTATATTCCATTATCTCCAAATCCAATAATTACAATTTGCGTCCAAACTCATTAAATAAATAAATAAAAATAAATATCTTCACGCAATTCCCAATACAGGGGTAGACAGAGGTCTAGTCTAGACAATTAAGTCCCTTTGATCCACCTTCCACCGAAGATATTTTCGGGACAACGTGATAGGTGGTGAGCCCGTCGCCGTCTTTATGTCCAAGCCAACGATGTAATTCGTACATACATTTTTGAAAAACTCATTGGTACTGCCACCTGGGGATCGAACTCGGGTCTCTTGACTCGAAATTCCGACCACCCAACCACTCGCATTTCGTGACTTATTGAGTAAACAAACTCATTGAGTAAACAAATCTTTGTTTACACAACAAATATTTTTTTTACGTATGTCAAATAAATTCAGCTACAAACAGCTAATTCTGTTATTGTGTAATAGGAAATAATTTTTATTTTGATAAATTTTTATATAGATACATCTATACATTTAAATCGTTCGATTAACCAGTAGCATCTTTTAGTTATTAATTAACTTTAAAACATTATTGTTGTAACTATAATATTAAAACTAGACAATTTCCAACAAACCTATAAAGGTGTTTTCTTTCATCGTACAATTCTACTTGAAGTTTCGACTTTATTAAAATATTTTTTTACATAATGTTCCTGAACGTTTAGGAAGAAGTGATTTATGCAGTCGCCAAATTTCATAAATTTCCGGTAAAACATGAAAAACCAAACCAAAGGTTTTTAATATGTTTCTATCCACAGACCCTTTTCATGCTATAATGAGTATCGAAGAGGTTCGGTGAAGCGCGGAAAATTATCCGTGAACGTGTCAAAGCAAATTAATGTTCGCGTGTGGCACACGTGGGGTGTGGAAACGACTCGGGGGAGAATGGGGTGGGTTGGCACTTGGAGACTGTAATGGCGGCAGCAGTCATTGCACCTTAGGCCGTTTGTGGGGCAACATGCAACAACTTTTCTAACTGTGAGCATGCAGCGTACGACTTCGAACGCGTCGGAAAGTTCCTTCTGGACGACCATAGAACTTCTAGCAGACCGAGGTCGAAGGAGATCAGCAGGGGACTTCGATGACAGCAATACAACTATCGAGATGCCACCGCGGAGAGCGTCCACCCTGAGGTCATTTTTTAAACATCATATTTATATTAACTTTCTTTGCACGTATTTGCTCAAATGATTTTAGGTGTAACATCTACTCGAAAGAGTAGCTAAATTGGATCTTAAATCATATTACTCTTTAATTTAATGGGTAATAAATTATTATGTTGGTACCTTGTTGTGTATATTTACAAATTTCACGATAAAGCTTTATGTTTTATTTAACAATGTACGGAATGTGTTGTTAGTTTGGAGTAAAGGTATAATTTTCTACAAACACTACGATTTGAAAGGATCGTAAATCAAGCGATGAAATTCGGCCAGATATCTGATAAGTTTACACAATCGAGACAAGCATTGTTATGGTTCAAAGTGCTTTGAATGATTTTAACAACATACGTCTAACCTTCTGCGTCATCAAGACTGTCTAAATTTCTCGAAATAAATATTTTGTTCATAACGCTTTCATGATCATTATGACTGAATAATGTTAGATCTCGAGCTCTTATTCGTGTTATAAATGTAGGCATTATTCAGTATATTAGATAGTGCAGTTATTCCGCTATTATTACCCATTTAAATTATTTTATACTAAAAGCGTAAATATTATTATTAGTACGTGTAATTGAAGGATTCGGCATGCATAAGAATCATAAAACATGTTATCCAAATTTTATATTGGTCACAGAAATCCCATCATGTTTTATTACTGTCGGAAAGTAGCGGTTCTATGAAAACATATTCTACGTAATATTTTATTGCTTCTCGATGGGATGAACGTCAATTTTTTTATAGAGTTCTTCCCAAGGAAACTTCGGAGATTTAGTGTAGATTTGAAATATTGTAGTTTCAATCCATGTCGAAACGATATGTTTGTTTAAGCGTAAATCTCAAAGAAAATGCATATAGGTTTATGACCTGACCAGTTTTGGCGCGTATCATAAAACGGTTTTCCTGTATCGGATATTTATACGAAAAATTTTCATTTGATTTGGATGTACACATAAATTACTGATATTTAAAAAACTCAGGCGTTACTTTGCAGAAATTTTTGTCATATAAGTAGGTGTCCAAAATTAATTTGCAACTTTCCCAGGTAATGTTTGCCTTTTATTGTTTTTTCTTTGCATATAGAATATTGCAAAGTAAATTTACGCTAACGTCTTTACACATAAATTAATTCTGAGACTACTTGACACAGGATGACTGATTAGAATTTTTGTCTGCTTTTAATTATTCGTCTTATATGAAGTTTGATATTTCATGACCCTAATGTATATTTCTGTTTTAACAGTGAACTTCATATGGTATAAAGCAGAAAAATAAAAATTTTAATAATATGTTATGTAGCAGATATATATATAAATATATATATATATATATATATATATATATATATATATATATATATATATATATATATATATATATATATATATATATATATATATATATATATATATATATATATATTCGCTTGCCGCACTTGGTAATTTATTTTATATGCTTTTTTTATATATATTTATAATACAGGTAGTAGAGTCTGATGCAAAATGCATGTTGTCTGCGGATTTGGATCCTCATTAAAGGACGATTAAAATAATCGTCCATTAATGAGCGATCATCATCGCCCATTCTTAAAATAAAATATTTCTGGCTCCTACACGTTTAACGCTGTATCGATATTGGGTATTTTTGGCTTTTTATGTACAAGTATAGAAGCTTCTCATATTATAATACTTATAAGTCATGCTCAAAATAATATTAATACAGTAAAGTAGAGCACTAGTATTCACAAGCCGTTTCAACTCGTGACGTGAACTTTACGACGTTAAAAATATCACAGCTTCCCGTTTTACAGCCGACAGTTTAACGGTCTCCTGAACTGCTTAAACGTTTCTATTCATGCTTAAACGTTTCTACAAAATCTCTTGTCCAGCTGCGCTCATGCTACGGCATTGAATGTAAAATTAATTAATTAACATAAAATGCTAGAAAATGAGATGTGTAAAAATTGCACGTCTTTCGTTCACTATTTCCTTCTCCTTGCAGTATTAGCCTGCGTATAACAATATAGCCGAGTTAATCGTGATCCTGCCTTCGAAGCTAAGGGCTGTGGATTTGGATCCCGCAAGGGGCAAACATTTATATGATGATGATTAACAGTGGTAGAGCCACGCATCAGCTTTTGTTGATGCATGAATGGGCCGGCTCGACCGGGGAAGTACCACGACCTCACAGAATACCGACGTGAAGTAGAAGTTTAACAAACTTCTGCGTTTCGTCTGGTGTGTGCAGGTAACCGGAGGCCCACACACCCCCCTCATCCAATTTTGAGGAGGGGGGCACTTCAAGGCCGGCAACGCATCTGCTATGCCTCTGGTATTGCGGGTGTTCATAGGCGGCGGTAATCACTTACCATCACGTGAGCCACCTGCTCGTTTGCCTCCCTTTTCTATATAAAAAAAAATTATGAATATAAATTTTTGCACACGATTTTAAATGTATTTAGAAATATTTATCATGTACAAATATATTGTACCTTTAGCTTGAACATTAAGACGGCGATCACCACCTGCCATGTCGTCCCAAACTAGCTTCGATGAAAAGTAGTTCGAAAGGACTTCATTGTCTAGATCTCTGGCAACACCAGTTTAGGAAATTGTGTGATGATATAAAAATAACGGTAGGTATATACTCTACTTGCATAAATAACCACTTTGGTGCAATGGGAAAAAGGACTATCACAGGGTTGGTACAATGCGTGAAGAGAGAAATGGTAATAATATAGCTTCAACATTGAATTTTAGACTACTTCCTTCAATTTCCCAAATAAGAAAAACCGTATTATAGTTAAATTAAAAAAAACACCATTATATATAGACGACCTCCATAGACGAGTGGCGTACACACCGGTTTCAAAGGCAATATTTTATTATGAAGCCCCAGTGGTTGAGGCTATTAAATAACTATTTACTAAAATAAATAATCGAGCAATTTATTTTTTCCATGGTCGCCCCTATGTTATTACCAAAGTACTAGTGACACTCTGTTTATGTATAGGGTTTAATTGCCCTATGGCTACGGATGTAAAAATAATGATAAAAATTGAATACTCTATAAAACGTAACATTATTTGTCATAAAATTATGAAAAATAATTCTAATAACCTGACCCGAGTATAATATTAATATATGACCGAGTATAATGAACATAAATAGGTTAGATTTTAAAGTAATTATATTAAGTAAATGTCACATACCATCATCAATTCAAAATATGTACACACCGCATTCATTTATTGTTCGTGATTCTAATGTTTATATATAAATATAATCTGAGCATCATAAGCAAAAAATATAAAGTATCATGTATTTACTTTTATTTTGAATAAAACAATTGTGGTTATGTGTTAAAAGTAAATTCGCTGGAAATGCAACGAGGCGCAATTAGTTAATAATTATAATAATATAATGATTATATATATATAATTATTAATAATATTTTTTCTGTACATGTTCCAGAATGTGCCAAAATATACTAATTTATATGAGAAAATATCGTAAACTCTAAAATCACACGTATTAGACTAAATGTCGGCTCAATGGCTATCATTTTCTCAATAAAGAACTTATCTAAACATTGAACATGTTCAGGGTTCGGTTACGTTTGTTTACTATGTCCCGTCGTGTGTGACGTATGTTGACGTAAATATATTGGCGATCACCCGCTGCTGTGCACTTCCAAGAAAAAAATAAAGAGTCACAGAAATTTCACAATAAGTAATGATAGTTGTAATTTTTTATTTGTCTGCCATCCTCAGTAAGACACCGCTCTAGATTGATATCTATATCTGCGTAACGACCCATAAATATGTACTCCATATCTATTTATCGCTCGTGATTCAGACGAACTTTCATCGCTGAGATTTCTCGGGAGCATTCTTTCAGTCTCGCGAATTTAGGGCGTATTTACATTAAAAGACCGCAAGCGTTCGCGTCAAGTGAGTGACGTTGCACGAGAATATGGTGGTCACGTGTAATTTGAGCAATGAATAAACATTCCAGGAAACGCTGCGATACTTAAAATATCGAACGATTTCATACCAAGTATTCTGACAATCAAATGTCTTAGTGTGTATGCTGTTTACGCAGCGATAATTACGATAGATTAGGTTCATAATGTGTCAGTCATCAATCCAGTAACTGGTTTGCACAAAAGTCACGATAGCCGCGTGGTTGGGACATCGGAATTTTAGTCAAGTGACCCGAGTCCGATCCCCAGGTGGTAGTCTCGTATCAATGGGTATTTTTCAAAACTTATGTACGATTTATATCAATGGCTTGTGCGTAAAGACTGCGACAGGCTCATCACCTCTCACATGGACCCAAAACACGTCCTCGGAACTCGGGTTTCTCGTGTAGTGAAACCCGAGTTCGATCCCCAGGGGGCACGCTCGTGCCAATGGTTTTTTTTTCCAAAAAAACCTATTTCCGATTCGTATTGTTGGCACCTGTCGCGTTATCCCAAAATATCCTCGGTGGAAAGTGGGTTGAAGCGACTTTTTGTCTAGACAAGTTCTCTGTCTACCCCTGTATTGGGAATGATTGAAGATATATTTATTTATTTACATAAGAAGTAAAATAACATGTCAAATTTGTTTTAACGTATCAAATACTAGAAAAATAATTACCTCCACAGAAATTCAAATTTATCCACTACATTGATAACCCCTGTCATAGATATGTTCAATTTCGTCAGCCTCGCGTTAACTCAGTTAAAATAAAGTCACGTGACTTGATAAAAGTATATCTGTTCTAATGTTTAAGGAAGATGAAGAAGGTCACTTGCGATACAGTGATGGTGACAAACTAATCCATTTTTCTTATCACTTGCTTCGCTTAAACGGTTTTAAAAACTGTATCGCCTATAAAAAGCTTCAATGTTAACAACCCGAAGGGATTTATATTTTTTATTATTAATTAGCGATTTATTATTCAATAGTCAGCTTTTTTATGTATTAGAACATACTAGTTTATAGTGCTCATTAATTTTGATAAATAAGCCTGCAAGTCTATTATTCTATTACAGTAAATTTACATTAACCACTTTTTGAAACAATTAATCAATCAAATCTATAGAGATAGAATCAGAATACCTATTAACAGGTGCGAAGCCGTGGTGGGTCGATAGCATAGAATATATAATAATAGAATGCTATACCGAAGTTAAGTAGACTGGTAACAGGCAGCTGCGTCTATAAACAGTAAAAGTTAGTATAAAATTGTATATAATGTACGCTAAGTAAACTGTAGACCATAACATTAACGATAAAAGACATTGAATTTCACATGACGAAAAGGAATTCTTAAGAAGTTTATAATGATTTCTTGTATTTGCGCGAATGCTACACATCTCAAATAAAATAGGAGTCCCCCCGTGACCACGGATGCTGTAAAGCATCCGAACGACGGGAAGTAAAAACAGTTTAAATTAAAATTAAAACTAATTAAAATTAAGAAAAGAAGTTTACTTTCGTAAGAGATGAAGATGTACAAGTTTTAATTCTTATTAAAGGTTTTTACTTCTTATTTGGCAAAGAATAACGGTAGTTTCAGAAGTAACAAAATCGACAAATCCCAATATAATAGATCTAAATTTTGCATCATACCCATAAACCCAAACAATGTGGCCATTAATCCCCAAAAGTCATTTATTTCTCGCTTAGAATACCTACTTATTCATAATAATGCGAGCAACATGCGAAGCTTATAGAGCTTGAAAAATTCGTATAGTGCCCCAATTTAAATCATTTATAGCAATCAACAAAAGAGGTTTTCATCTATCAATGGTACGATTTATGGGCTATTGCTCTCGAGAAATCTATATTTATTGCATCTAGAGCAACGTACTCGTACATGTGCTTTTTATCAGATTGTCGAGTTATCTTTTAAAAATTAAAGGATCATGCAAAGGTGTTTATTCTCGCATATTATACTCGTACTTATAGAAATCGGAAGTCATAGATGACTTTAAAATGCAATGAATACATTTGTATATTACCAATAATATTACGGTTAATTATAAAAAAAGTTGTCATTTATAATATAAATAAAGATGTAACCTTTTACTTTGTAATAAAAAGAATTTGTTACATTTTCGAAAATTATCTAGACTTTTTTTAAAAATTGTGTTGAATGTGGGAAACTCAGCCATCGCTTTTATCTAATACCTACGAGAGAATAGAAGAATAGAAGAGATCGTAATAGTAATTATTGTTTATTGGTGATTAACTTCTGATTTTTTTATTACAATTTTAATAAATTATATATTTTGAATTAATACGAGTTACTGTTGAGATCTAATTCTATGAAAAGATTTTGTGAACGATTATACGTATTATAATATATATATATAATTATAAAAAAAGTTGTCATTTATAATATAAATAAAGATGTAACCTTTACTTTGTAATAAAAAGAATTTGTTACATTTTCGAAAATTATCTAGACTTTTTTTAAAAATTGTGTTGAATGTGCGAAACTCAGCCATCGCTTTTATCTAATACCTACGAGAGAATAGAAGAATAGAAGAGATCGTAATAGTAATTATTGTTTATTGGTGATTAACTTCTGATTTTTTTATTACAATTTTAATAAATTATATATTTTGAATTAATACGAGTTACTGTTGAGATCTAATTCTATGAAAAGATTTTGTGAACGATTATACGTATTATAATATATATATATAATTATAAAAAAAGTTGTCATTTATAATATAAATAAAGATGTAACCTTTTACTTTGTAATAAAAAGAATTTGTTACATTTTCGAAAATTATCTAGACTTTTTTTAAAAATTGTGTTGAATGTGGGAAACTCAGCCATCGCTTTTATCTAATACCTACGAGAGAATAGAAGAATAGAAGAGATCGTAATAGTAATTATTGTTTATTGGTGATTAACTTCTGATTTTTTTATTACAATTAATAAATTATATATTTTGAATTAATACGAGTTACTGTTGAGATCTAATTCTATGAAAAGATTTTGTGAACGATTATACGTATTATAATATATATATATATATATATATAATTATAAAAAAAGTTGTCATTTATAATATAAATAAAGATGTAACCTTTTACTTTGTAATAAAAAGAATTTGTTACATTTTCGAAAATTATCTAGACTTTTTTTAAAAATTGTGTTGAATGTGCGAAACTCAGCCATCGCTTTTATCTAATACCTACGAGAGAATAGAAGAATAGAAGAGATCGTAATAGTAATTATTGTTTATTGGTGATTAACTTCTGATTTTTTTATTACAATTTTAATAAATTATATATTTTGAATTAATACGAGTTACTGTTGAGATCTAATTCTATGAAAAGATTTTGTGAACGATTATACGTATTATAATATATATATATAATTATAAAAAAAGTTGTCATTTATAATATAAATAAAGATGTAACCTTTACTTTGTAATAAAAAGAATTTGTTACATTTTCGAAAATTATCTAGACTTTTTTTAAAAATTGTGTTGAATGTGCGAAACTCAGCCATCGCTTTTATCTAATACCTACGAGAGAATAGAAGAATAGAAGAGATCGTAATAGTAATTATTGTTTATTGGTGATTAACTTCTGATTTTTTTATTACAATTTTAATAAATTATATATTTTGAGTTAATACAATTCACAGGAGGAACAAATTCTTTCTTTTAAAGGAGTTAAGAAAAGGTTAAAGTCAACAAATACGTTAATTTATGCGTATACGTATCGTGAACAATTTCAGTTCACAATTTTTAAGTAACCTTTCCAACTTTTCTAACATCCCTTTGGATATATTAATGGAACAGACGTCAGCGCAGTCGGAACATGGCAAAATAAAATTCTGAACAAGAAGTAGTTTGAGGAAGAAGGTAGAAAAGACTTAACATAATCCCTACTAATATTATAAATGTGAATATAAGTATGTTTGTTACGCTTTCACGCGAAAACTGCTCAACCGATCATCATGAAACTTTGTACACATATTCTTGGAGGTATTAGAAGTAACATAGGGTATTAATATTTATTATTAAAAAATATTTTTTTACGAAAAAATTAAAAAAAAAATTATGTCAAAAATATTTTCTGTTGTTGTAAGTAGTAACTTAAACTACTTTTAAAAATTTACCATTTTAGAAAAATAATTAGGATTCTGCGTTAAGTGTTATACCGCGTGCGAAGGGCAGCTAGTATATAATATAATAAATATAGATGTTTGTTGTAGAGGGCATATTGTAATAAAGTCAGTTGTCATCCAACAAAGCGTTTCATTAACACAACATGGTGGTAGCGCTGGGATACGAACCCACGCCTCCCAAGAGACTGGTGGTGTTCTTCCGTGTTCCATGATGAACGATTACACAATACACTGTTATAATCAACTGATGAATTATAACGATTCTTCTAAACGAAACTATGCTTCCGTAATTCCGAAAATTAATTTATTTTACACCGCTGCCTAATAATTTCACTTTGCCGAATAATAAGTTCAAATTGAAATTGTCGCCTCGGAAATTCGGTTATAATTAAATTAAAAATTTAAGAAATCAACTACTTTTTTTAATAAGTTATGGTTATATAAATATGATAGCACCTAGTAACTTTATCTGCTGACTCCAAAGTATATATAAATAACTGTGTTGAAAGCTCTAAACAAACTTTTGGGGTAGTTTTCTTCTACTGTGTCTACGTATCAAGGCAATTGCGCCCACTTCCTCATTCTCATAATAGCGTGATTAGACATAACATGTAGAATAAAATACCGTAACAATATTACAGTCGAGATTGAGTTAATACAATTCACAGGAGGAACAAATTCTTTCTTTTAAAGGAGTTGAGAAAAGGTTAAAGTCAATAAATACGTTAATTTATGCGTATACGTATCGTGAACAATTTCAGTTCACAATTTTTAAGTAACCTTTCCAACTTTTCTAACATCCCTTTGGATATATTAATGGAACAGACGTCAGCGCAGTCGGAACATGGCAAAATAAAAGTCTGAACAAGAAGTAGTTTGAGAAAGAAGGTAGAAAAGACTTAACATAATCCCTACTAATATTATAAATGTGAATATAAGTATGTTTGTTACGCTTTCACGCGAAAACTGCTCAGCCGATCATCATGACACTTTGTACACATATTCTTGGAGGTATTAGAAGTAACATAGGGTATTAATATTTATTATTAAAAAATAATTTTTACGAAAAAATTAAAAAAAAATTATGTCAAAAATATTTTCTGTTGTTGTAAGTAGTAACTTAAACTACTTTTAAAAATTTACCATTTTAGAAAAATAATTAGGATTCTGCGTTAAGTGTTATACCGCGTGCGAAGGGGCAGCTAGTATATAATATAATACATATAGATAATAAATGGAACTTAGTACGCAAATATTTGAGTTTATGATCACTTTAATAAAATTGATTGACAAAAAGAGACAGGCTAATAACGTAATACTACTTCGGTATAAAATATCAACACACTTGTAATAAATACACACATACAATACCATAGTATTAAAGAAACTTCGCTAGAATCATAAAGTTATTATGTTCCTATTTACAACTTTATAAATCTCGTATATTTTAATCAGCTTTGACTTATTTGCCCTTATTTCATATAAGGTATGCGATGGATATACATTTAGCTAGATTATAAATCTTTATTTGCCTTCGTTCAACTATAAACTGTCACGCATCTAAACAACTGGTCTAGTTAATGTGTTATTTCATTTTATGATTGACTGTCTAGACATTTAAATATACAAATTACGAAAGTAGTATATGACTTTAGTTGAAATTTTATAATTTTTATCTAAGAGTTTTTGTAAATACTTTGTTTTCTGCAAATTTCACGGGAATTGGAAATAATATTCAAGTCTGTCTTCAGTTCTTAATTCAGTGTCTGTCTTGTTGCCTCAAATGCTCATGAAGTGACATGATTTCTTAAAAACTTACAATTTCAATTCTTTCTGTCACTCTCTCTGTAGAGAAATTTTTTTAAAACCCTTTTTACCTGTAGTCTTCCATTACTCAACATAATAAAGAAATAAAATTTAGACAGTAGTTAGTCAAAAATTTGCCGTAACTTCTTGGGAAGTATAGTTGACGTGTACACTATAGTGAGTATTCTAGGACTGATGAGAATTCTTCCAAAAATTACGTAACCTATAGGTATTTCTGCTTTTAAGAAATTTTCTTCTAAGATTTCCTTCTTTTCTTCCTTTAAGAAAGAAGGTTCTCACTGTTGGGGATTTATCATTGGAGATTTCTTGAATGCTTCTATTGTACTAATATGATTTTATTGTCTTCATGAGTATTAAAGTAGGTACTCGTAACTATATTAACAAATACATCCTTCGCATTAACAATATTTATTCAAAAACCCTATGCCATGTACTCGTATGATGATTTGAAAATCTCTAGTCACGACATATTAAGCAGGCTACCCAATTGTTCGTAAAAAATATTTAACAAGCGCCTCTGATATACACATTCACTTATCAAAATGTAATCTTTGTACGTACAAAACAAAGATACAAAGACTCCTAAGAATTCAAAGCCTACTTATTATATTAATTAATAGCTTAAATTTTCCTATAATAATATATAGCTAATAATTAATAGCTTAAAATTAAATTTTTCATCTTTTATCTATAATTTAAGTTTATTTATGTGTGTGCATTTGTAACTTAGATTAATCCTGGGAATATAAACAAAACCTAATAAAAACTGATCCTTGAATTAAGGTATCTTGCAAATAAATCATAATTGGTGGTTGGAAAAGATTCAGGCATCAATAAAATGGGATTCTATAAATGTAATAATGATAAAATTTATTAAAAATATACATCTTCCGCAGATTTGCCAATCGACTATGGCGAATCTACGACGTCATGTTTTGCAGTCCGTACCCTAAACTATTTTGTTGTTACTTTATTGTTTTATTAAATTTAATGAATAATTGTGATTTATGGGGTTAATAATGTCTTTAAAAAACATCGACATGCTAAGCCACATACTCCATTATAAATCAAATTATCACTGTGACCAAAATTGTCCTAACCCTAACAATATTTGAAAAAAACAAATATTTGAATGGAAATTTACTTGGTAAGTGAAAACGTTCTCTTAACTAACTCTTATATGTGGTGTTGGCGGGGGTCGTGCCATACCGTACCAGGCCCATTCTATATCACGATAAAGGTCTCAACTATGACACGAGGCATCTAGCGTCAAAACTACTAAAACTTTACAGTGTGCTCGGCTAGACGGTAGGTCTGCGTTTTCGACGACGTTCATCAAAATATTTATCAAGACGAAACGACAAACACTTTTCCAGCCCGCAAGGGGGGCGTAAGTATTTATTGTAGCATAATCGCGATAAGCAACTGTTTTCATATACAATTTTACAAAGCACTGCTTAATTAATATTTTCATTACACTGTAATAAAACATATTCTGGTATAAATGGCAAGAACTAGAGTATGGTTCAAATATTTTGAAATTATGTATTTTCATTTCAGATTTCCTATTTAAAACAAAAAGCTTTTTGTATTTCACAATAAAATATCAAAATAATACTTACATATTATTGGGAATAGCTGATAAGGATATAAATATAAATTTATAAAATAAAATGTGTAAAATGCGATCTAAATGATTTGATTTTTAGCCATAAAATATAAAATACAAAAATATATGAGATAGGTAATATATAGTTATTAATTAATAGCTTAAAATTCCTATAATAATATATAGCTAATAATTAATAGCTTAAAATTAAATTTTTCATCTTTTATCTATAATTTAAGTTTATTTATGTGTGCATTTGTAACTTAGATTAATCCTGGGAATATAAACAAAACCTAATAAAAACTGATCCTTGAATTAAGGTATCTTATTATAATAAATAAATCATAATTGGTGGTTGAAAGATTCAGGCATCAATAAAATGGGATTCTATAAATGTAATAATGATAAAATTTATTAAAAATATACATCTTCCGCAGATTTGCCAATCGACTATATGTGAATCTACGACGTCATGTTTTGCAGTCCGTACCCTAAACTATTTTGTTGTTACTTTATTGTTTTATTAAATTTAATGAAGAATTGTGGACGGCGGGGTTAATAATGTCTTTAAAAAAAAAACATCGACATGCTAAGCCACATACTCCATTATAAATCAAATTATCACTGTGACCAAAATTGTCCTAACCCTAACAATATTTGAAAAACAAATATTTGAATGGAAATTTACTTGGTAAGTGAAAACGTTCCTTAACTAACTCTTATATGTGGTGTTATGGGGTCGTGCCATACCGTACCAGGCCCATTCTATATCACGATAAAGGTCTTAACTATGACACGAGGCATCTAGCGTCAAAACTACTAAAACTTTACAGTGTGCTCGGCTAGACGGTAGGTCTGCGTTTTCGACGACGTTCATCAAAAATATTTATCAAGACGAAACGACAAACACTTTTCCAGCCCGCAAGGGGCGTAAGTATTTATTGTAGCATAATCGCGATAAGCAACTGTTTTCATATACAATTTTTACAAAGCACTTAATTAATATTTTCATTACACTGTAATAAAACATATTCTGGTATAAATGGCAAGAACTAGAGTATGGTTCAAATATTTTGAAATTATATTTTGAATTAATACGAGTTACTGTTGAGATCTAATTCTATGAAAAGATTTTGTGAACGATTATACGTATTATAATATATATATATATATATATATATATATATATATATATATATATATATATATATATATATATATATATATATATATATATATATATATATATATATATATATATATATATATATATATATATATATATAATTATAAAAAGTTGTCATTTATAATATAAATAAAGATGTAACCTTTACTTTGTAATAAAAAGAATTTGTTACATTTTCGAAAATTATCTAGACTTTTTTAAAAATTGTGTTGAATGTGGGAAACTCAGCCATCGCTTTATCTAATACCTACGAGAGAATAGAAGAATAGAAGAGATCGTAATAGTAATTATTGTTTATTGGTGATTAACTTCTGATTTTTATTACAATTTTAATAAATTATATATTTTGAATTAATACGAGTTACTGTTGAGATCTAATTCTATGAAAAGATTTTGTGAACGATTATACGTATTATAATATATATATATATATATATATATATATATATATATATATATATATATATATATATATATATATATATATATATATATATATATATATATATATATATATATATATATATATATATATATATATATATATATATATATATAATTATAAAAAGTTGTCATTTATAATATAAATAAAGATGTAACTCGATACGTATATATTTCTCTCTTAGAAAAACACAATTTCTTTTATTTCTTTCGTCTTTTCTTTTATTTCCAATTCGAACAATTATAATGTTATTCATATTTTTATAAGAAGAAATTGTTTACAGCTTCTCCCACCCACATGTCCGCGCCCGCCTCGAAAAGCACATGGGCTCAAATCTGGTACGGCTAACAGACAAGACTTACATGACCGACTTAGAGGAGAGGATACGAGCCGTCAATGAAGAGAATCTCAACAAGAGGATTTCTATGAGAGTTGTACGTTTTGCTTAAATAAAATTTATTAAAAATATACATCTTCCGCAGATTTGCCAATCGACTACGGCGAATCTGCGACGTCATGTTTTGCAGTCCGTACCCTAAACTATTTTGTTGTTACTTTATTGTTTTATTAAATTTAATGAATAATTGTGATTTATGGGGTTAATAATGTCTTTAAAAAACATCGACATGCTAAGCCACATACTCCATTATAAATCAAATTATCACTGTGACCAAAATTGTCCTAACCCTAACAATATTTGAAAACAAATATTTGAATGGAAATTTACTTGGTAAGTGAAAACGTTCTCTTAACTAACTCTTATATGTGGTGTTGGCGGGGTCGTGCCATACCGTACCAGGCCCATTCTATATCACGATAAAGGTCTTAACTATGACACGAGGCATCTAGCGTCAAAACTACTAAAACTTTACAGTGTGCTCGGCTAGACGGTAGGTCTGCGTTTTCGACGACGTTCATCAAAATATTTATCAAGACGAAACGACAAACACTTTTCCAGCCCGCAAGGGGGCGTAAGTATTTATTGTAGCATAATCGCGATAAGCAACTGTTTTCATATACAATTTTTACAAAGCACTGCTTAATTAATATTTTCATTACACTGTAATAAAACATATTCTGGTATAAATGGCAAGAACTAGAGTATGGTTCAAATATTTTGAAATTATGTATTTTCATTTTATGATTGACTGTCTAGACATTTAAATATACAAATTACGAAAGTAGTATATGACTTTAGTTGAAATTTCATAATTTTAAGTAACCTTTCCAACTTTTCTAACATCCCTTTGATATATTAATGGAACAGACGTCAGCGCAGTCGGAACATGGCAAAATAAAAGTCTGAACAAGAAGTAGTTTGAGAAAGAAGGTAGAAAAGACTTAACATAATCCCTACTAATATTATAAATGTGAATATAAGTATGTTTGTTACGCTTTCACGCGAAAACTGCTCAACTGATCATCATGACACTTTGTACACATATTCTTGAGGTATTAGAAGTAACATAGGGTATTAATATTTATTATTAAAAATATTCCATATCCATCAGTTTGTCCTCATAAATTGTAACAATATAACATTTAGCCGTGGAAACGGCAACAAACCCACAAAAAGAAATAGATTATATTAGTTTATAAGAATAAATATAGATGTTTGTTGTAGAGGGCATATTGTAATAAAGTCAGTTGTCATCCAACAAAGCGTTTCATTAACACAACATGGTGGTAGCGCTGGGATACGAACCCACCCCTCCGAAGAGACTGGTGGTGTTCTTCCGTGTTCCATGATGAACGATTACACAATACACTGTTATAATCAACTGATGAATTATAACGATTCTTCTAAACGAAACTACGCTTCCGTAATTCCTATAATAAGATATAGCTAATAATTAATAGCTTAAAATTTCCTATAATAAGATATAGCTAATAATTAATAGCTTAAAATTTCCTATAATAAGATATAGCTAATAATTAATAGCTTAAAATTAAATTTTTCATCTTTTATCTATAATTTAAGTTTATTTATGTGTGCATTTGTAACTTAGATTAATCCTGGGAATATAAACAAAACCTAATAAAACTGATCCTTGAATTAAGGTATCTTATTATAATAAATAAATCATAATTGGTGGTTGGAAAAGATTCAGGCATCAATAAAATGGGATTCTATAAATGTAATAATGATAAAATTTATTAAAAATATTTTTTACGAAAAATTAAAAAAAAATTATGTCAAAAATATTTTCTGTTGTTGTAAGTAGTAACTTAAACTACTTTTTAAAAATTTACCATTTTAGAAAAATAATTAGGATTCTGCGTTAAGTGTTATACCGCGTGCGAAGGGGCAGCTAGTATATAATATAATAAATATAGATAATAAATGGAACTTAGTACGCAATTCAAATATTTGAGTTTATGATCAGTTTAATAAAATTGATTGACAAAAAGAGACAGGCTAAGAACGTAATACTACTTCGGTATAAAATATCAACACACTTGTAATAAATACACACATACAATACCATAGTATTAACGAAACTTCGCTAGAATCATAAAGTTATTATGTTCCTATTTACAACTTTATAAGTCTCGTATATTTTAATCAGCTTTGACTTATTTGCCCTTATTTCATATAAGGTATGCGATTGATATACATTTAGCTAGATTATAAATCTTTATTTGCCTTCGTTCAACTATAAACTGTCACGCATCTAAACAACTGGTCTAGTTAATGTGTTATTTCATTTTATGATTGACTGTCTAGACATTTAAATATACAAATTACGAAAGTAGTATATGACTTTAGTTGAAATTTTATAATTTTTATCTAAGAGTTTTTGTAAATTCTTTGTTTTCTGCAAATTTCACGGGAATTGGAAATAATATTCAAGTCTGTCTTCAGTTCTTAATTCAGTGTCTGTCTTGTTGCCTCAAATGCTCATGAAGTGACATGATTTCTTAAAAACTTACAATTTCAATTCTTTCTGTCACTCTCTCTGTAGAGAAATTTTTAAACCCTTTTACCTGTAGTCTTCCATTACTCAACATAATAAAGAAATAAAATTTAGACAGTAGTTAGTCAAAATTTGCTGTAACTTCTTGGGAAGTATAGTTTACGTGTACACTATAGTGAGGATTCTAGGACTGATGAGAATTCTTCCAAAAATTACGTAACCTATAGGTATTTCTGCTTTTAAGAAATTTTGTTCTAAGATTTCCTTCTTTTCTTCCTTTAAGAAAGAAGGTTCTCACTGTTGGGGATTTATCATTGGAGATTTCTTGAATGCTTCTATTGTACTAATATGATTTTATTGTCTTCATGAGTATTAAAGTAGGTACTGTAACTATATTAACAAATACATCCTTCGCATTAACAATATTTATTCAAAACCCTATGCCATGTACTGCATGATGATTTGAAAATCTCTAGTCACGACATATTAAGCAGGCTACCCAATTGTCCGTAAAAATATTTAACAAGCGCCTCTGATATACACATTCACTTATCAAAATGTAATCTTTGTACGTACAAAACTAAGATACAAAGACTCCTAAGAATTCAAAGCCTACTTATTATATTAATTAATAGCTTAAAATTTCCTATAATAAGATATAGCTAATAATTAATAGCTTAAAATTTCCTATAATAATATATAGCTAATAATTAATAGCTTAAAATTTCCTATAATAATATATAGCTAATAATTAATAGCTTAAAATTTCCTATAATAATATATAGCTAATAATTAATAGCTTAAAATTTCCTATAATAATATATAGCTAATAATTAATAGCTTAAAATTTCCTATAATAATATATAGCTAATAATTAATAGCTTAAAATTTCCTATAATAAGATATAGCTAATAATTAATAGCTTAAAATTTCCTATAATAATATATAGCTAATAATTAATAGCTTAAAATTTCCTATAATAATATATAGCTAATAATTAATAGCTTAAAATTTCCTATAATAATATATAGCTAATAATTAATAGCTTAAAATTTCCTATAATAATATATAGCTAATAATTAATAGCTTAAAATTTCCTATAATAATATATAGCTAATAATTAATAGCTTAAAATTTCCTATAATAATATATAGCTAATAATTAATAGCTTAAAATTTCCTATAATAAGATATAGCTAATAATTAATAGCTTAAAATTTCCTATAATAATATATAGCTAATAATTAATAGCTTAAAATTTCCTATAATAATATATAGCTAATAATTAATAGCTTAAAATTTCCTATAATAATATATAGCTAATAATTAATAGCTTAAAATTTCCTATAATAATATATAGCTAATAATTAATAGCTTAAAATTTCCTATAATAATATATAGCTAATAATTAATAGCTTAAAATTTCCTATAATAATATATAGCTAATAATTAATAGCTTAAAATTTCCTATAATAATATATAGCTAATAATTAATAGCTTAAAATTTCCTATAATAATATATAGCTAATAATTAATAGCTTAAAATTTCCTATAATAATATATAGCTAATAATTAATAGCTTAAAATTTCCTATAATAATATATAGCTAATAATTAATAGCTTAAAATTTCCTATAATAATATATAGCTAATAATTAATAGCTTAAAATTTCCTATAATAATATATAGCTAATAATTAATAGCTTAAAATTTCCTATAATAATATATAGCTAATAATTAATAGCTTAAAATTTCCTATAATAATATATAGCTAATAATTAATAGCTTAAAATTTCCTATAATAAGATATAGCTAATAATTAATAGCTTAAAATTTCCTATAATAATATATAGCTAATAATTAATAGCTTAAAATTTCCTATAATAAGATATAGCTAATAATTAATAGCTTAAAATTTCCTATAATAATATATAGCTAATAATTAATAGCTTAAAATTTCCTATAATAAGATATAGCTAATAATTAATAGCTTAAAATTTCCTATAATAAGATATAGCTAATAATTAATAGCTTAAAATTTCCTATAATAATATATAGCTAATAATTAATAGCTTCAGATTTCCTATTTAAAACAAAAAGCTTTTTGTATTTCATAATAAAAAATATCAAACATAATACTTACATATTATTGGGAATAGCCGATAAGGATATAAATATAAATTTATAAAATAAAAATGTGTAAAAATGCGATGTAAATGATTTGATTTTAGCCATAAAATATAAAATACAAAAAATATATGAGATAGGTAATATATAGTTATTAAAATAAAATAACAGATTGAGAAGAATCTGTAAAACTCGTGTCTCGCATTTTAAATGTTAATAAAATCGAATTATATCAGGTACATGCATAATGCATAATTTATTAAAATATACATCTTCCGCAGATTTGCCAATCGACTACGGCGAATCTGCGACGTCATGTTTTGCAGTCCGTACCCTAAACTATTTTGTTGTTACTTTATTGTTTTATTAAATTTAATGAATAATTGTGATTTATGGGTTAATAATGTCTTTAAAAACATCGACATGCTAAGCCACATACTCCATTATAAATCAAATTATCACTGTGACCAAAATTGTCCTAACCCTAACAATATTTGAAAAACAAATATTTGAATGGAAATTTACTTGGTAAGGAAAACGTTCTCTTTAACTAACTCTTATATGTGGTGTTGGCGGGGGTCGTGCCATACCGTACCAGGCCCATTCTATATCACGATAAAGGTCTCAACTATGACACGAGGCATCTAGCGTCAAAACTACTAAAACTTTACAGTGTGCTCGGCTAGACGGTAGGTCTGCGTTTTCGACGACGTTCATCAAAATATTTATCAAGACGAAACGACAAACACTTTTCCAGCCCGCAAGGGGGGCGTAAGTATTTATTGTAGCATAATCGCGATAAGCAACTGTTTTTCATATACAATTTTTACAAAGCACCGCTTAATTAATATTTTCATTACACTGTAATAAAACATATTCTGGTATAAATGGCAAGAACTAGAGAATGGTTCAAATATTTTGAAATTATGTATTTTTCATTTCAGATTTCCCTATTTAAAAAACAAAAAAGCTTTTTGTATTTCATAATAAAAAATATCAAACATAATACTTACATATTATTGGGAATAGCCGATAAGGATATAAATATAAATTTATAAAATAAAAATGTGTAAAAATGCGATGTAAATGATTTGATTTTAGCCACAAAATATAAAATACAAAAAATATATGAGATAGGTAATATATAGTTATTAAAATAAAATAACAGATTGAGAATATTTTGTATTTTGACAGTGTTCAGCATTCTAAGAAATCATTTGGACTAAGGCATTTTCACGGTGTCTCCAACTCTTATATATGATTATAAGTCACGATAGCCGAGTGGTTGGGTGGTCGGAATTTCGAGTCAGGCGGCCCGAGTTCGATCACCTGGTGGCAGGCTCGTACCAATGGGTTTTTCAAAAACTTATGTACGAATTACTATCGTTGGCTTGGACATAAAGACCACGACGGGCTTACCACCTGTCATGTTGTTCCAAAAATATCTTAGGTGGAAGGTGGGTCGAATGGATTTAATTGTCTTGACTGGACCTCTGTCTACCCCTGTATTGGGAATTGCGAGAAGTAGCTGAACCTTAAAGTGTACTACATCATAAATTGTTTTCTACCACAGCTCGATGAAATGGAGAGACTGAAACGACTGATACTAGTAGGAAAAACACCTCTTAAAGAGTGTCCCCCCGAATTATTACAACATCCAGTATTCGTTTTTTGGCGAATGGTGAATAGAGAGGTTGCCAAAGCTTCAAAGAAAAGAGCGGACGCTTACTACAGAAAACTGAAAGCGGCGCAAAAATTCGATCAGGTAATTATCATATATTTAATATTTATTGTGTGTTAATCATATTATTCTTTTAAGTTACTGGTAATTATAATATGTTCATCTTCAGGCAATGGGCGAAGAAGCGGAACCGGAAGAAGTTGATGAAGAAAGCGAAAAGCTTACACCTGAGCAACTCCTTGCTAAATGTAATGAGGAACTGGAAGAATGCAAAAGAGCAGATATCGAGAAAGGATTTCGATTTACTGATGAACAATTCGCACAACTCAATTATGAGACTAATGACGTTAAAACATTGAAGAACCTTACGGTAATGAACTTTAACGATATCTCATTATTTGAAACGAGCTTATCATAGATATTATTATATAAATACCGAAGTATATAAATTAATACATCGGTATCTCAAAATCTCAATCGGCCAATATTTTGTATTTTGACAGTGTTCAGCATTCTAAGAAATCATTTGGACTAAGGCATTTTCACGGTGTCTCCAACTCTTATATATGATTATAAGTCACGATAGCCGAGTGGTTGGGTGGTTGGAATTTCGAGTCAAGAGACCTGAGTTCGATCACCTGGTGGCAGGCTCGTACCAATGGGTTTTTCAAAAACTTATGTACGAATTAATATCGTTGGCTTGGACATAAAAGGCGACGACGGGCTCACCACCTGTCACGTTGTCCTGAAAATATCTTCAGTGGAAGGTGGGTCAAAGGACTTAATTGTCTAGACTAGACCTCTGTCTACCCCTGTATTGGGAATTGCGAGAAGTAGCTGAACCTTAAAGTGTACTACATCATAAATTGTTTTCTACCACAGCTCGATGAAATGGAGAGACTGAAACGACTGATACTAGTAGGAAAAACACCTCTTAAAGAGTGTCCCCCCGAATTATTACAACATCCAGTATTCGTTTTTTGGCGAATGGTGAATAGAGAGGTTGCCAAAGCTTCAAAGAAAAGAGCGGATGCTTACTACAGAAAACTGAAAGCGGCGCAAAAATTCGATCAGGTAATTATCATATATTTAATATTTATTGTGTGTTAATCATATTATTCTTTTAAGTTACTGGTAATTATAATATCATCATTATATATATAGTATCATCTTCAGGCAATAATTATAGTATCATCTTCAGGCAATGGGCGAAGAAGCGGAACCGGAAGAAGTTGATGAAGAAAGCGAAAAGCTTACACCTGAGCAACTCCTTGCTAAATGTAATGAGGAACTGGAAGAATGCAAAAGAGCAGATATCGAGAAAGGATTTCGATTTACTGATGAACAATTCGCACAACTCAATTATGAGACTAATGACGTTAAAACATTGAAGAACCTTACGGTAATAAACTTTAACGATATCTCATTATTTGAAACGAGCTTATCATAGATATTATTATATAAATACCGAAATTTAATATATAAATACCGAAGTATATAAATTACTACATCGGTATCTCAAAATCTCAATCGGCCAATATTTTGTATTTTGACAGTGTTCAGCATTCTAAGAAATCATTTGGACTAAGGCATTTTTCACGGTGTCTCCAACTCTTATATATGATTATAAGTCACGATAGCCGAGTGGTTGGGTGGTTGGAATTTCGAGTCAAGAGACCCGAGTTCGATCCTCAAGTGGCCGTACCAATAAGTTTTTCTAAAAACTTATGTACGAATTAATATCGTTGGCTTGGACATAAAAGGCGACGACGGGCTCACCACCTGTCACGTTGTCCCGAAAATATCTTCAGTGGAAGGTGGGTCAAAGGGACTTAATTGTCTAGACTAGACCTCTGTCTACCCCTGTATTGGGAATTGCGTGAAGATATTTATTTATTTATTTATTTATTTATTTATTTATTTATTTATTTATTTATTTATTTATTTATTTATTTATTTATTTATTTATTTATTTATTTATTTATTTATTTATTTATTTATTTATTTATTTATTTATTTATTTATTTATTTATTTATTTATTTATTTATTTATTTATTTATTTATTTATTTATTTATTTATTTATTTATTTATTTATTTATTTATTTATTTATTTATTTATTTATTTATTTATTAAAAAAAATATTTTAATAGAATAATAAGCAAAAGCCAGTACCCAATACCCCACATAGGCAATGTAAATTATCATATTAATATAAATACTAAAGTGAATAGTAGAGATTCCAAAATATGCCGAGTTATCAAAAGGTCTTTAACAATAGCAGTTTCCCCTGAACTTTAAATTATTTATGGATTCTAATAGTTTAACACGAAGTGTTTCAATCATATTTTGTTTATATACAAATACTAAGGCGCGAGTCAAACCAGAACCAACTAGATTTCTGATACATACAACACTGGACAAACATTCAATAGGGTTATGTCTTTGTTATATTCATTTTCTTTTATTTAAGTTTCTAAAGTAACATAATTTCCTCGGGTTCATATATTTTTACTACAGTTTTGCCTATAATTAAAATATTTATTAGTGTTAATTAGTCAATGAGTGTGGTATTATACCAATGTCTTTTTAGGGCATTTTTCTACTGTTAATCGCATAAGTTTCGACACCAAAATTCTGAATTTTCTTTTTAATATATTATTGCAATACATACTGCACTGTCTCCGTAATATAATCAAGTTTTCATCTCATTAAATTATTGAAACCACCGTGGGTAACCACATTATTAAATAAATAATTATTAAAGATGTCATCAATATATGAAATAATAATGTTTTTATGAATTATAATGAAAGATTTTTTTTCTTATATTAATACATACATAAATATTCATATTTATGGTATGGGTATGTTATCGCGACAGTGAGGTTTAGTATCTGTGCCTATGGTGTAGATGTGGTGGAAACACGGTGATCAGATAGGTATCTATGTCGTATTTCGAGACAAGAGACCCAAGTTCGATCCCCAGGAAGCAAGCTCGCACCAATGAGTTTTTTTTAAATCTTATGTGCGATTTATATCGTTGGCTTGGACATAAAGACAACAACATGCGCACCATCTATCTCACATGCCTGTGAAATCGAAAGTCGAAAGGACTTAATTGTCTCGACTTCTGGCTACCCCTGTATTAGGAAATGCGTGAAGATGTACACATATATAATACATGAAAAAACATAATAACAAAGAAATCTTTTGTTTGAGCTTATTATTAGCTCTGTGTACATTACTATGAAAGAAAGGATTTTTAGTAATAGAATTAGAGACCAACTAGGTACTTGTAATAATTTATTACACTTCATATCATATACTGATTATTTGAACTGCTAAACTGCGATTTAAGAGATCCACGTAGGGCTTGTTTTATGTGTATTGATATGTGAAAAGGGTAAACTTAAATTCAATGTATAACAAATTGTAATTTCCTCTTTGTTATATGCATGTTAATTCAGATCTAAATTAAACTAGTTCTTACATGAAACTGTTAGAGTGATTGCAACATGTAATTAACCTATTAAGATCGTTTTGTCGACAGTCATGTTCTGGGCCATGCACAATAATTAGAGCCAAAAATTAACATAAAAAAATGTTCTGATTTTTTAATCATCAACCCTTTTCAGACGACAAACATTTCAACCTTTTTTAGGACGGACGATAGTCGTTTGTACAACTGGGTTAACCAAATATCGTCTCTTATATAATCCAAAAATCGTCTCGTATAGACGAGAATACTCGTACTTTTCGGCATTGCCTTATTACAAATGAACCACGTCAGTTCATTTGAATTAAAATTGCGAGTTCTTTATAGGTTTAGATATATGTTACCATAAATTAAAATTTTATTAATGAAGTCCAAGCATTAATTGTTTATATTTTTATGTCAAACATTTCAACGATAAAACCACTACTTGGAGAATTATGACGTGCTTCATTATCGATACACAATGTTGCTCTTATCACATAAAAATCGCGTCCGCCCTGATGACTACTGTACGTAGTCCACATGACAATAAATGAACGCCTACGGGTGTCATTGACCTGTGACCTAACATTTTATCGACGGATTAGGTGCGTGCCTTATGCTTGCCGCTTAAAAAAATCTTTTACGATTACTGCCATACCATACTCACCATATTGAGGAAATATGAATTTGATGAGCTGCCACTCTTTACTCGGCCCGATTTCCATCATCTCGTCACTTTCTGACATGTATTAGAATTGATAAATGAACCAACTGTTACCAATTTAAATGATTTACTAGAAACTATTAAAGAGTTCTAAAATTTATCCCCCGATTTCGTCATGAGATCACCTCAATGAAACTAATTTGCATTATCATCAATTTTCAATCATCTTGAACTTTTCAAAATATCCAATTATTTAGGCGTCTGAAAGTTAAATTTCATACACACTTTACATAACTACTAATTTAGAAAGGGATCTTTTTTCGCCTGCTACATGACCATTTCGAATGAAAGATTTGGTTGTATAATAATTTTGATATAGGTAATTTATAATTTCAATATTATACCCCCCCCCCCACCCCCTTTTTCGAAATTTAGGTTATGTATTTTACGTTTATGTAAAAAGCACGATAGCCGAGTGGTTGGGATGTCGGAATTTCGAGTCAATAGACCCAAGTTCGATCCCCAGTTGGTAGGCTCGTGCCAATGAGTTTTTCAAAAACTTATGTACGAATATCGTTGGCTTGGACATAAAGACGGCGACGGGCTCACCACCTGTCACGTTGTCCCGAAAATATCTTTGGTGGAAGGTGGGTCGAAGGGACTTAATTGTAGACACGACCTCTGTCTACCCCTGTATTGGGAAGTGCGTGAAGATATTTTTTTTATGTAAATGTAGAAAAACCTGGATGTAAATGTTATAACTTGGCGCCCTATAGGCGGGAGCAGAAAATTGTCATCATCATTGCTTCTATTCTATCATGGCTATGTTATAGCTTAATTAATTACTTTTGTTTCAGACTGTGGAAGAACTCTACGCACTGGCTGACAAAATCATAGGAACAAAACGTCTGTAAAAATTAGAAATTGAAATATCACCTTCTTAAATTGTGTTTATTTTGTCGATTTTTGTGTTATGTAAACACAATAAATTATAATAATACTAATTCATACATTTAGTTGAACACTTTACCAATAAGAATTATATCAAAAACTTTAACAAATATGTGTTATATTCGATAAGTTCAAAGGTATTAAACATTGTTTTATGTATCGCAATTTTTCTCTTAGACATCTCATCCTTAGCTTTCCCTGTAGCAAAAGATAACAGAAGCAAAAGCAAACAATATAGCTATCTGCACCCCAGGCGTGCAAAAATCGCAAAACCATCTCAAAAATGTGTTTGATGGAGGTATTTGTTCAGCAATGGACTTTAACAGATGAAATGATGGTGAATAGGTATTCGCAAAGAAAAGAAAAATTTACTACTAAAATAATTATTTTATTTATTTACAAACGTTAAATTACGTTACACAATTACGTTCACAATCAGATTACGTCTGACCAGTTTTAAAAATATGATTAGCGCCTTACTCCGTTAAGTTGACTAGATTTTTTTTACTCTTCAAAGTTGTGCGCCATACATATGTATATACACAATTTACAAATGATGTGATGGAATGATGAAAGAGACAAACATCATTTTTAAACTAAAATTTTTCATATTTTTATCAAACTCAAACAAGTCATATGTGAAATATTGTGTAATAGAGATTTCAGTGGTAACCAAGCCTTTTTTTAACTCTATACCTGATTCTTCTTTTTAATATAAATGTCGGAAAAGTTTCAATTATTACTTCACAAAAACCTTAAAATTTATCCTATTAACTATTTATTACTTACATGTTCATATAAGTACTAAAGTTACTTATATTTTGTATTTATTCATATTGACTTAAGCTACAAGCTACTAGTTGATTACACAGGTAGTACTAAACTTTTCTCTTATAGTTTTAGTGTCTTAATTTTAGTCATACAATATTCACTATTTATATGCTGCAAGAGCCAAAAACTCATCTTTATCTTCACCAAATGAATTTAGTACTGTTCGATTGGCGTATACACTGCTACGTGGTGTAGCCTCCGCTCCATCACAAGTGGCTCTTGGGTCTACGACGTAGCTGTGCGTAAATTAATCCAGCTGGTTTATCTATGGGCTGATAAATATAGTGCCTTGGGTCACCTTTCGTAACATTTACGGGGAATTTTGACATGTCTATATTGAGATAATGTTTATTCGGCATCGTCATTTTTATCCACGTAATCTGCAAAATAAACGAAAGATGTTATTTTCAGGACAATGCTATCAATACAAATTTCTTAGGAATATGAAAAAATTAATGTATTTTATAAAAACGCAATATATCAATAACTCAGGCCTGTGTTTTCTAAAAAAACATGAAATCGTAATACATATGAATAAATCTTATCTTATATATAAAATTCTCGAGTCACAATGTTAGTTACCTTACTCCTCCGAAACGGCTCAACCGATTCTCATGAAATTTTGTGTGCATATTGGGTAGGTCTGAGAATCGGACAACATCTATTTTTCACCCCCCCCCCCTAAATGTTAAGGGTAGCGCCTAATTTTTTTTTATTTTGTTATGATATAACATTAAAAATACATAAAACCCAAAATTATTACCCCTCTACGATCAACCCCTATTTTTATATGGCAAAACAACGTTTGCGGGTTCAGCTAGTTTTTTATAATATACGCATGAGCGTTTATTATTATATAACATTATATTTAGGAAAAAGTGATAATAGTACGTCAATAACTTCTGAATAATTGATAAGCATGTTGATCCTTGATCCAGACGTTGATTGTGCCATTTACGTATATGAGTGCAATCACGTGACAATACTTATTGTTTTCCTTGAACATAATATCTGACCCTTTAGCAGACACGTCTCTTCAATAAGTATAAATATTTATTCCTCCTTTTTAAATAATATATTGAATCAAATATTTATTTCTTAGTAATTTTAAAATATTCTACTAAAATTACTAATTATACTTTTTATAACACTAATTTAATTAAGATTAGAAATAATTCTATTAAATTGATGAAAGTGTTACAACTTCTAGATTTTTTTTATATTTCTACCTATATATGTACAGATTGTCATTATATTGAAGATCTCCAACATATTCAACAATTGAACTAATACAAGCTATGGACGAACCCTTCATAACGTTATCGCCGCACGCGACTGTCCTATATAATTGTGTATTCTATCGATATTTCACACGAAACAATAACATTTCATTCAGATAGCCTGGGCACATGACCAATAGATTGGTAAACAAACAGAACTAATTGGATACAATTGTGACCTATAAATAAATATCTTGTAACAAGAATAATAATTGTTTTGGCTAATCAAAAATTAAACTTTGTAAATCATGTGTCTGTTTACATAAAAATGTCACCTACCTCAGAAACCTTTTCAAGGACCATTTTTTCAGCTTGATATAATGTATGTTGAACTGAGGGCGAGTAAACACCGGTATCCGGCGGTCCGGCGAATTTATCCAAAATAGCATCCTTCACAGTAAGCCAGGCGTTGTCGAAGTCCGCAGTCCGCATGCTGTCGTACGTCCATTCTGCTTCAACTACAGTACTATAACACAATTATATAATTAAAGCTTTTAGAGATTACATTACTATACATATTTATATTAAATCTACCGTATATTATTGAACAGTTACCTGAATATCCGTTCAGCGGCATCTGCGAGCGTTGTGTACTCGTCCTGAACGAAGTCTACAAATGCTGATTGTGTTGTTTTTAAAACTCGTAGTCCACTTAATCCAGACTTAACTACGACAGCATCTATTATGTAAAGTCTAATGTTAATAATTTTTTCACGTCTAACTTCTTTAACACGCTATTCCCAATACTTTGGTAGACAGGGATCCAGACAATTCAGTTCTATCCCCTTCAGCGAAGAGATTTTTGAGACAATTTGACAGGTGGTGAGCCTTTATGCCGAAGCCATCGACAAAAACCGTACATAAGTTTTGAAAAAACCTGATATGATCCACCAGAGGATCGAACTCGAAGCGCTCGCCTCGAATACCGACCACCCACCGACTCGGCTACGGTGACAATTTTAAATTCTTTTTTTTTTTCACTTATTTGACACGCTCTATAAAAGTCGACTTCTGAAAATTGAGCTCTTCTATACCTCCTTATAGGTCATTTGTTTAATTCTAAAACTTAAGAGATGTGCCTATTACTTGTTTTGGATATTTCCATAGACGGCAGAAAAAATTGTCATAATAATACTCAAAAATTATTAATATTCCATAGTGTAGTAAAATAAATGGTTTCACAAAGCTGGTGAATCCGCTTCCCTATCATAAGTCACTTATAAGGAAAATGATAATACTTCGTAAAATTAAAAAGAAATCACTATTACCAACTCACCATGTCTAACTTGAGATACTTCACACCATCTGGTTGCGGTTGGGGAGAAAATAAACGCATGGTTGTGCGGAGCGCCGGCCTGCAGCCTCTCCCACGGATATTCAACAACGCGACATTTCGCTTCGCCGACTTGTTTATACGTGTAGAGGAAGTGGTTAACAACTACTGCACCAAATTCTTCGGGTGTTTTTACACCATGCTTCTTCGCCAGTAAATAAACGGTGTTCTTTTGCGAATCTGTGGCGACCACGTCTTTATTGTCACCAAGGACGTAGGGCGATTCGCTAGTTAGTTTTAACTCTGTAGATACGTCGTATTCTCTGATGGCGTGGTAGTCACCATCACGGTACACGTGAAGGAGTTTCACGCAGCTTTTGCCGTAGCCATGATCACTGAGTTCAAAACGACCACCGGTATCAGTGGCAGCTGTGGGCGTCGCCCGAGTGATGAACTTTCCTGAAGAAGCAACTTTTTCAGCTTCGCTTGAATTCGAGGGTTTCGCGTAAATTCTACAAAAATATTAAAGTATCGTTACATCTAAAATAAGTTTATTGTAAACTAGGGCTAGTAAATCACATAAACAAATTACCTGTTCGTGCTAGTCCACGGCATTGTAACTTTTTACTTTATTTTAAGCGTATGCAAGAAACAGCGTCGGTTCATATAACCCAGAGCAAAGAGACTATGATAACAGCCGGCCAGTCCCTCATATATAAGAGTAACCCGTGACCCGTGCTATCACTGACGAGCACGCGCCTAATGGCTACTAAATAATATCAAATCTATATTTGATACGTACCTACCGTGACGTAAGACAAAATACTTCCTTGGCCAGAATAAGGTAATTTTGCGATATTTTTTTTTCTCGCTAAAACCATAACCAAAAGGGGTCATTAGTAATTTTCTATACTATATTATCATTATTGAATTAATTCAACTATTGTGACGTCATGTATTCAAATGTAATCATTATTTTCGCATCTATCCAGATTTTATGTCTTCTTCTCACAGGGTTACCTGGAATCTCTTCATTAGGCATAGGTGTTCGCAAAAATTAAGTTTGCATTAAAGAATAAGTATTTCGAATCTCATAAGGAAATAGTTTCAAATTTTTAACTGATATTTGAAACTAAGTAAAAAAAATATCTTCATGCCTTTCCTAATACAGGGGTAGACAGAGGTCAAGACAATGAAGTCCTTTCGACCAAAGTTATTTTTGAGACAACGTGATAAGTAGTGAGGCCGTCGCCGTCTTAGCCAACGATATAAATGAAAGTAAGTATTGTAAATCAACAGTTTTCTTTATTCCCTGATCAACAGTAGAACATTTATATAAATAAAAATTGTTTGTCGAAATGTTTATACGCACATAACGTCCGAACGACTGCACCAAATCGGATAATTATTTTTCTTTTGTGTTCGGTATTGTCAGGACTAGTTTTGTATAAAAAAATTTAACAGAATTTCTTTAAAATTTCATAATATAAAAAGTGAGAGAGGTTGCGTTTTTCTTTTATTGATATGTGTGCATAACACATGTCGAGTTCACAATCTTCGAGACAACGAGACTGAAGAAGGGCGTAGATACGCCGGCGATAAATCGGTCGATTTTGGAACACCAGAATTATTTTGTGCAAATGAAAAGGTTTATTTTATGTAATTTTTAACATTTCAAGTACTTTTTAATTTGAAACAGCAAACTTTTTAATCTACAGAATTATTGACAATCCAACTGATTTGAACGTACCAAAAGTGTTACAGAAGTGTTCCTTGGTCCTTAGCTGTACACCAACCGTGTGAAGTCGAGGCGACCATAAATAATAAAATAAATCTGTTAGAAATTTCGAATGTATTCACGAAAAAAACTATGGTGATACGAAATTCGCCAGGTCAGCTACTAAGTATATAAAATCATAAAAAATTACGTCTGTTGAGTAAGTGGAAATGCGTTATAAAATAAGTATAATCATATACTATTTTTACAAGTCACGATACCCTAGTGTTTGGGTAATTGATATTCGAGTTTATTCAAAACTTTATTTACAGAAAAAATATGTTAGTATTTACAATATTTATTAACTAAAAACTATTATAGTCGTAGAGCCCTACTCCTCATGACATGGTACCAAGAACGCTAGCTGCATTTCCACCTTGAATGGCTAGACTTAACCGTTGAGCGAGAAAAGAACCAGCCCTCTTGTCACCAGCGGCAACGATAAGTACAATTCCTTTAGAAACTGCATCGCGCGGGGACCCCAAGGACCGGTTGTCTCTACGGCAAAAGGAACAAATATATAGTCTCCTTTCAAGGACTCATATTTCCGTCATTTACCCGATTCAGCAGCCTCTAATGCCGCCCAGGCGCTTATCGAAGTACCCTTGATATGAGAGGACGCTAATGTATCGACGCTAATTGCGTCCCACACAAGAGCTTTGCCTCTCTCCCAAGGAACTAAAGTCAAACCGTTGGGTCTCTTACCATCCTCTCTAAATATTCCACAAGGCTCTAAAACCGAGGGAATATTTATGGAAACAAGAACCCTTCGGATGATATCATTCAAGGAACCGTGACGAGACAGTCTGCCGGCACTTTTTTGGCATGAAAGTCCGTGGAGGCCTAGCTCGTCGACGTCGCTGCCACAAGGACATCGATGTGGTTGACAAATCGATGCTCCCAATCGTATTTCTACAGCTATTCGCACACTTTCGTTATCCAGTAATGTACCAGGGTTACTTGATGGTAAATCACCACCTAAAAAGCGGGCGCGGTCTCTGTCACAGTGAAAATTATTCAGTAAGCATTTCTGCACATTCTGAACCAACGGGATATCCCACTGTTTTTGTGAGTTAGGTTCCAGTGGAATATCCTCGCCGGGACAGAGACGTAACCATGTTTCTCTTGCCTCGGTAGCAAAGGTCAAGTCCAAATTATTGTTAAGAATTTTACATGACAAATCATGGACCCTGTATTCGAGTTGAGACACCCGAGTTGGTCTCTCGGGATCCCCGGGTTGTACACTCGTGCCAATGGGGTTTTTTTAAGTTATGTACGTTTTATTTCGTTGACTTGGACATTAAGACGGCGACCGGCTTACCACCTGTCATGTTGTTTCAAAAAATGTCTTCGTTGAAAAGTGTCTTGGACTTAATAGTCTGGACCTCAGTCTATTGTAGTGGGAATAGAGTGAAGATTTTTTTAAATATTACTTTAAAGCTATTTTTAAGATATTAATGCTCTTATGTACAATTATGCCGCGTTGCACTTCTGTCATACGTGACTTAAGAGTATTTAAATATAAATAATTATGTTAACCTTGTACTGTATTCATGACATGCTTTGGATTCACTAGCATATCCGGTATTTAAGGAACTAATTTTTAGTACTTGATATTTGTCAAACAGTATTTTATTTACTTATAATTAAGGACGTTAGCGTCTCTATTATTATAAATTACATTAAAAAAGTCCAAAAAAAAATTAACATGAAAGGAAACCGAGGAGGTTCAAGATGGCAGACTAAATAAAAAACATACGTCTAGTTGTTTCAAGAAGTTAGCAAGTCGTCACACAATAACGAAATATTGTAGGTGGGTGTAGGTGTTTAAAATTGTTTCGGAAAAGCGGGACTACGTGCCTCGAGATTAGATTTGGCTAAATGGCACCAAGCTAAACAGATGTATGCAATCTCTTAACAATCGTATACACGCCGTATGCGCTTGAAAAGATAAATTTTTCTATAAGAATTTTAAAACTATATATGAATAGACTACTTAAACAATTTGTCCGAACAATGACGATGTTGAGAGAATGTTTTTATAGATAGTATAATAGATTATTACATTTCTTATACGTGTTATTTGGTACTTAATTTTAGTCATCTCGTTCCGCGGAGTGACAAAGCATTTTTATCCTTTCTTTTTATAGTTCTTTGCGACAGAATATCGACATAGCGTTGGTTCACTGGCTTCTTACTCTGTGTTGTTCTGTTCGTTACTTTATCATCTCTAAATAGGAAAAACATCAAGCGTCTCTCAAGTAATCCATTACAAATGAATAAATATTAAAATATTAAGTTAATTAGAAAAATTTTAGGTTTATTACATTTATAAATCTCTTTTTAAATATATTTTTGTCGTAGGTAAAGTTGTGGACTATCGTTTATAAATCATACTGTCATCAGGCACGCGTCACTTGTTCCATATAATTAATATTGTTTATCAAAAGTTCAACGAATAACACACTAATAACCCGACCCGGCTCCGTACATTTAGATAGATAATTTGATCCTATCCGGGTTTAGATTGACTGTTCTGTAGAAGAAGTTGTTATTGTGATTTAACTATAATGATAAGACCTTGCAGATTTTATGTGAATATGAATACCATAAACATATAGCACATCAAATATATATCATCTAGTGTACGCAGCGCACTCACAATTATGACTTTCATAGGCAATTTTTAGTTGCATTATTGCAATTTTCATAAGAAGCTTTATTTTTTGGAAGTAAAATACATCAATCGTTAGTCACTGATAATGTAGATGAAATAATTTTTAAAATAAATTTAAACAAACATATAGAAATCATAACTTTACTTTATCAAGTATTAGTATTGATAACGTAGCGTTTCGTTCAAGTGCGAAACGTCTGAAGGGTATATACATGTTACTAGTTACCACGTCGTCTGTGTTTGTGATTATGTAATGATTATAGTTCCTCTTAATTTATTATGCACAAATACAATTATAGTATTTACATAAAATTGATCACGTACGACTTACTCTTATGAATGCATTTATATTAATAGATTTATTGACACAAAAAGTAAAGATGTTTATTTATGTAATAAAAACATCTTTGTTATGACCTTATCGTGTGATTCTTTTTATGTATTAGTCACTAGGTACTAAGTATTAAACGACCTACAAAAGAACGCAGTGGCATATCCGTCCGGCAGAAGGATTTACGACCAGGTGTACCACACTTCACAATCCCATTGTTATGTGGTACACCGTGTTAAGAAAAGTTTTAATCAAATTTTTGTATGACGCTGCATTATAAATATCTTTAACACTTTGATCAATTTATTCTTGAAAATTTCGAATTTTATCGTTCAAAGACACGAAAATATTTTTTTATTAAATTCATGACAAAAACTCTTCACGCATAATCCCTAAAAACAAGATTCTGTGACGAAAGTCACCTCTAACCCGAGCGTTAAAATTGCAAGACAAACAAGGTCGCAGTTTATCAATATGAAAACAAATTATACAACTTCGCGAAATTCTTATCGTTAAACGGTGTCTTGTTATACTATTATAATAATAAAATCTTTATTTTTATCCAATAACTATACGACAAAAGGCAAATAAATTTAAGACCAAAGGGAGATAATATATAAAAACTTCACAAATGTTGTAAATAAAAGTTAATGAAAATATAATCACACAATTTACACAACATCTATTAAGTTAATTCTCATATTGTAATTTACATTATAACTCTACATAAGTATTTGTAGGTGTACATACCTAAAAATTCGTTTACTTGGAAATATATTAGACGCTTTTTAAAACTGTGTTACTGCACCGCCTAAAAGCTATGGTAGCCTTTGTTCAGTCCCTTCGGGGTGGCACCACTAAAATAGTTACCATAAATATTAAGTGCAGAAACCAAGATCAATGCGTTTAATAAACTTGGGATGAAACATCAGCATGTTGTTTACTATAGATACGACACCTATTTTTCAAAAAGGATCACAAAAGCTTTTTACAATTTTGATTCAAAAGCACCTCTCAACCAAATCCAAAGATACACATAAATAACACGTGCCAAAATTTGGGAGTTTTCTGTAAAGATTTTGAATAAATAAAATCAACATCTTAACGCATATTCACAATAGTGGGGTAGACAGGGTCTTGAGAATAAACTCCTTTCGGCCCACCTTTCACTGAAGACAATTTGGGAAAATGTGACAGGTTGGAGCCTTACCGCTTTATCGCTTGTTCTGTAATATTGATATATGCATAAATAAGTTATTTATTTAAATTTCATTAACTGGCATATCCACGAAATTATTACAGTATTTATAATATTCATGTATCACACTTGTTATATAATTATATATGAGTCGTGAGTTAGTACGCAAATGTTATAGACGTATCATAATGTATAATGCGTTTTATTTTTATTCGGAGCGAACACAAGTTGTAAAAATTGGGCACATAAAATAAAAATAAAAATTTACATGCGTAAACCTTATTACCCGGACGACGGTTATAGATATGCTCTCGACGACTAAGTACTATCTTGCTCTAAATTGTTATTTGATCGCAAGATTAACATCTGTAGTCTACATCCCAGGCATGCAGGCTATGATCACGATTTCAGCTAGAATCTTTCATTTGACAACTATAATAAATTCACGTCGTTTTGGGACCACGTTGCAGAAACAATCGTAGCGAAACTCTGACAGAAGCTCTCTGCCGAAGTATTCGTACTGAAACTAAAGGCATAATATTTTATTTAACGCCTTAACGGGATTAAACAATAAAAGAAAATTCTTTAAGGAAAATGACAAAAACTCAGCAAAACTAATAAAACAAAATCAACTTTTTATTCATATTTTTAATTTATTAGTCTCGATCTACTCCAAGTTGCTGAAACACAATGTGAATAATAATTTTAAAATATCATTACATTATCATCAACTAATCATTACACATTATAGGCCTTCTACAAAGATTTTTCTTACATCAGTTATTTTTCATTCATCAGTTTTGAGTCATACCAAGGAGACCTACAAATTCTTTGCTTCCTACAGTTAACAGGAAAATCGCCAATTCTTAGAAACATTTATAATATTGGATCATGAGATTCTGTCCTAATTTCCTTAATAATTCTGACTTGTTGCAAGACGAACAAACGACAATAAAATCGATTATTCACAAGTTCGTCATCTGGCTCACACTCGCGCATTCGCACAAACGTGGAAACGGCGAACAGAAGACAAGAGTATAAAACGAACTTTTACGAATAATAACGTAACTACACTGGGCGTCGCGAGGGCGGGCGGCTCTATATAGAGATTTTATTTTATGAATATCGATATCGATTTATCTTAGTTTTGTAATTTAATGGTTTTTGTTTAGTTATAGGTTAATAATGAAAATAGTATATTAAAATTTCTATCATCTAACTGTTTTAGGTTACTACTCTTTAAGCATGAGGAAATACCTAACGTATACTTGTATCTGACAGAAGCAGTCCCAGTAAACTCATTAAATTCCTTTCCAAACCTCTGGCTATCATTAAAAATATACAATAAACTTTCACCACACTCCTGGTGAAAAAAGAAAACTTATAATATAAAAAACTTATAGTAACCGATCATGGCGGTTCTAATACCGGATACATTAATGAACCCGGGGTTGAAAAGAAAAAATGCGAACCCTCAAATGATGTAATGGAATGCTGTTAGCATTGCCATTTGAAGTAATTGATGGCTCAATACTCCTACTTCTCCGTACCAATTTCTTTTCTTAATTGGATATGAGACACATAGCATCTGCAGTTGATCTAATATTGCAGATAAAAATGCACGTCAAGTGAGTTATTTCTTCTTTTACGTAATATAATAAACTAAATCAGCTTGCTCCGGCTCTTTCAAGCAGAGCGTCGTATAAAGAACGACACACAGTAATCTCCCAATGTTATCAACAGACATCAAATCTAGACTTCATAATTAATTTGGAGCAGCGACGTCAGTACGCAACGCAAATTTAGCCCCCCTAAATAAACTTTTGATGGACCATGTGAATAACTAAACTTCTACCTCTATAATATGAATTTTAATTTTACCCCGTCCTCTCAAGCGTTTTGTGACGTGTAATCTCGACGTGATTTTTAATGCATTATTTCTCGACTTTCCATTTATTAACTTCATGACTGGAAACGTTGCAGTTCTCTTTCTAGGAATTGTCAGTGCCTGACGACGATTTGTAGTTTAACACATTCGGGACACAGCATATACCGTAAGGGGAAAGTTTAATAGTATATCGATACGCTTTCTTTTTAGTTATTGCTAAAGCCAACACTAATGCTGACGCAACGTCGGGATCGGCGGGGCGATGTGCGCAAGCGCGGAGGGCGGGCGGCACCGTGACGCGTCCTGCGCTCAGCTGACGGCGTGCCGCGTGACGTGTAGCCGCGCAGCCACGGTGCACGTCCTACACGGCTCGCGCTCCGCCCGGGATGCCACACGATCGGCATCCGTCTTAAGAACCCTCGCAATTTGAGTGTTGTGAACTTAACTCTACCAATGATGGTTCGAAGGAACGGCCGTTATACTGTCAGCATTCGTGGTTTCCGCGACTTTGCGTTTCGGAACAAACCATCTGACGACGGTAAGCCCAATGCCAATATTAAACTATAATAATTCTAACCTCAAATCGCCTTAGCACCAATAAACAATGCTATGTTTAATCCTCTTCCTATATATACCTTGTATGAGATTTCATAAAAGTATGCTTTTGGCATATAAATAACGATAATAATGGCAATAGATGCTGATGTATCGAATTGTTAGAGCTTCTTGTTATGTATTTGCTAAAAAACTTTACAGTATTTAATCAGGATTTTAATAGCATTGTTTTTCAATTTACAATGATTTTAACCGATGTATTTGTTATTAAAATTTTCTCATTTTTCCATATCTTATACTATCAGATTACTTTAACGTTATATGCAGAAAATTAAAAATCAAAACAATTAAGCAATTGATGTTTTATATAATAATTGCGTATTATATAAAAACCTTCACTTCTGGAAATAAAATACTATGCAGCATTATAACAATCATCTCAATAGTTCACTAGACGTCCTCTATTTTACATTGCATTTACATTATAATACATCAAATGAGATGGAGAGACCCTGCCGTCGATGTAATGCAATCTAATGAAACTTACAGCAATTCTTTCATTATTTTTAATATGTTGTGATGGAATGTAATGTGAAATGATATGGCAATAAATGTTAATTGCTGAAAATTGTAACGTAGACAAATGTCGGAATTACGAAAATAAATTTTGTAGTATCTCTACGTCTCCAAAAATTATTAGTGAGTAAAAGATTTTCCAAAACCCTTCAACCAAAAAATTTTTATATACATTTATTTTTAATAGTGGTAGAGCCACGCATCAGCTTTTGTTGTTTCATGCATGGGCCGGCTCGACCGGAAGTACCATGACCTCACAGAATACCGGCGTGAAGTAGAAGTCTAACAAATTTCTGCGTTTCGTCTGATGAGTGCAGGTAACCGGAGGACCACACCTTTCTCAAAGGCCGGCAACGTATCTGCTATGCCTCTGGTATTGCGGGTGTTCATGGGCGGTGTTAATCACCTACAATCACGTGAGCCACCTGCTCGTTTGCCTCCCATTTCCATAAAAAAATACAAACTTTAAAGCATATGCGAATAAAGTTAGTTGAAAAAAATATATCTTATAAAGTGCTTAAAGTTTTCGTAAAGCTTCGCCATTACTTGACTATTCATAAGCTATGTTAAGCTTTAGGTATTACATTTTAACGACTAGATGATAATAATAATATTAGTATCTAAAATACAGGATGCATTTCTGCTCTGGATATAGGTATATAAAGTATATGGAGCAAGGAAGGTTTAGACTTTCGTTGTTCCGAGATTACCAATAAAAAAATAATGCCAAACACAACTTATCTACTTGCTGTATTGCTAAGAGTTGAAGGATTTTGAGGTATGAAGTCGGTAATGTCAAGAATATCAATGTATATATCCAGCAGTTCGAACTCGTGGTCCACCGTATCAATAATCGTAAGTAGGGGCATTTGCGCCAAATCATGCTAACTTCCAACATAATTTACATAACTTTACAATAACGTAGACACCAATATGATACGGACACCAATATGACGCCGGTATAAGTAAAAGTAGTAGCTAGTAAACGTCGACTCCTTTGTGGGTCTAACAGCGTCCTCGTTCTAAAGTAACAGATACCTCTTTATTATCACCAGAAGGTGATCATTATTATTAGATCACAGTATTACTAGGTCAGGCGTACGGGAAATTATTTAGACTGAATAAAAAGGAATTTTGAAAACAGAAATAAAAAGGCATAGTAACCTCAATAAGCTGGTGTCAAAAAAACTGGTGGTGCAGTCATGATACGCTGAACGGGAAAATTTGTTCTCACAGAGTAAGTGAATCTGAGAAAATATGAAGACTTTTGGATAGTAATTAAAGTCAAATAGATCATCATCAAATCAATTACGCGCATTGATATTGACAGATTAATTTGTAGGTGCCATAATAACAACATTAATAATTTAAAATTGAATAAAATATCAAACACACGAGATTCAGGGATTAATGTGAAAAAGAATTATAAAACATTTCATTTAACGTTTAAATTGAATTTTCAGGATCACATGTATATTCGTTATCGTTTTAAAAGCTTCAAGGTCATTGGGATTTTATTGTCCGAAACACAAAACTTTTCAAACAAGTAAATACAAAAATTGTTCTTTATAATACATTAGTACGTAGCACTTTGGAATATTGTTGTCAAGTTTGGGCCTATTAAGAGATACATAAAAATCAAAAGGGTGCAGTGACAATTTGCTTGATTTGTAACTTGAGTGCTGCATTGATTTGTAACTGCATACGATATGCATGAATGATTACAGGGCATGAATTTAAGTTGTTTTTTATTTTCTCACGTTACTTTGTACTTCTTTCATTAAGTAAGCCAATTTGTTTTTCTTTTAATGTGTACAAGTTTATTTTTGAAACATAACCCGTGAATTCCTATAATTGGTAAGACACTTGAAATTTTTGTGAAAAATGTTAAAATTAAAGTATAGTGTCCTTTCCATTCCCAGATCCTAAATAAATAAATAAGATGATTTTACTGGTGGTAGAGTATATCGGTATAAACTTTTGAAAAATCCATCGTGACTTACATGCTCAAAAAAAAACAATAATTTTTTATTGTTTTTTATTTGAGTTTCATGATTCTAACTAGTGAATCAAAAAGCATCTCAATAGTATGCTGTAGAAGTCATATTACTCTCGTATGTACTTAAACCATAAAACGTAGAACAGTATTTAAATCATTTAACTAAGTTCTTCTTGCAGTAATTATCTTTCTTTTCTTTCTTCCCTGCTTATCGAAAATCCATTTTTGAACTAAGTACTCTCCAAAACATTGCCATAAAGAACGAATTCAGCCATTAACAAACTTCGACTCCTACTTTCTTACACTGTCTTTCTTCAATTGTCAGCTCTACGAGCTATATGGTCGACGAACGAAATGGACCGACCAAAAATTTATTGTCATATCAACCTACTAATACATCGGCCATGTAAGTTATTCAAGCTCTTATGGGAATGTTGTAGTTACGGAATACATCATGTAGAGATACGCCAAGTATAAGCCTTTCCACATCTTAGCACAGAACACAAAGCAACTTGTAGCTTTCTCATTCGGACTGTGGAAAAGGAACACATCGACCGTCACGGAAAAATTCATGTGTGACAACTTTAAAACAAATAATGCAGTTACCAACCCGCTTCCCAAACTTGGTCACAATGACATATCTCCTAATGATGCACTGATTAACTAAATTAAATTATTTTACAGATAAAATAGAAGAAAAGCCAGAGGAAGATTTGTCAAATCACGAAGAAATATTTTTAAGAAGCATTATTGAGAGTCCTGATTTTAGTAGAAAATACGTGAGTTACTGCTTTTTATTAGCCCAATAATTAAATGCTTTCTTTTAAATGCTTGATCGAAACCTAATAACTTTCATTAGAAATTTATGTCTGAATATATCACTCTATAGAGTCACGATAGCCAAGTGGTTAGGTGATCGGATTTCGAGTCAGGAAACCTGAGTTCGATCCCCAGGACGCTGGCTTGTTCCAATAGGTTTTTTCAAAAAAACTTATGTACGATTATATCGTTGGCTCGTACATAAAACGGTGACGGGCTCACCACCTGTCACGTTATCCCGAAAAATGTCTTCGGTGGAAGGTGGGAAGAAGGGACTTAATTTTCCAGACTAGACCTCTGTCTACCCCTGTATTGGAAATGGCGTGAAGATATTTTTTTATATATCATTCAGCACAAAAATTATTGATCGCGGCTGTTTTAGCCGTTCGATCTACTTACGCGTACTCAACGCGATCTTCAACTATGTGGTTACCGAGTTAATATTTTTATTATATTTTCACGCAATTTTCTATTCTAAAGCACTTTTCGACATACATTTTTCGCCCATTATTCTGAATTAATATAATCATCATTCGGATGGAAAAGTTTTGGTTTAACTTAAGATATCATTAAGTGATTTCTATACAAGTACCGCACTTATTAGAAAGTATCTAATAATTTCTCGCGTTTTCGACGTCAACGACGATGGCCTTGAAGCCTTTAGACCTTTGTCAAATTAAACCTGCGGGACCGAAGGCCCGCACGTAGAAAAAGTTATAAAGAAACAACGTTGTGACTCATTGTGACAGCTAAAACGACAAGTCCTGCGACAGACGCCTTCCCGTCTGGGATGGGGTGAGTAACTGCGGGAGTCACCATTTGGTTGGTCGAATTGGCGTTGGATTGCACAACTTGAGATAAAATTATAGTATTGTTTATAACTGAACTTTCTACTTAGTCAGACATGTATAGAACAGGTGAATGTGATTGTATACTTTTGAAGCGCTTTTAGCCTGGATGGAAGATGAGATTTAGATGTGGACAGGCAGGGAAAAGTAATGTCAACGGTGCTCCGACTGCGTTAGAGAAAAGACAGTAGCGTAGCATGAAGCTGGGGGAACGTCTCTCCCCAGCGAGGGTTCCCCCTCGCTGGGGAGAGGAGCGATTTAAAAATAGTATTTAAAAAGAAAGTTGATTTCTTTCAACGTATGCAACGTATCAATAATTATTATAAAGAAAACTTACCGTGTGCAATACTTATTGTATATTATTAAAGTGACTCTTACGCCAACGACAAAAGGTAGGATGTAGTGAAAATACACGCCTTGCGGTACATAGCGCAGTTCTGGCCGACTTTGTTATATGGTAGCAAAACCTGGGTCTGCTAGAAAATTTAAAAAGGAATTTGAATCCACTGCGGAGACGCGATATCTTCATAAAATTTGACCGACCGAAAAAGGGAAAAGATTCGGAATATGGCAGGTTCGAAAGATGATCTTATCAATAAAATGGATATGAACACTTCGATGATTTGGGCACGTTGAACGAATGAGTGAACACCGAATGATGGGAAAAGTATGCACCGCGAAAGTTTACATTAAAAGGAGTCGAGATACGCCGAGACTAACTTTCGAAAACCATGTAAGCAAATTGTTTGAGGGTCAAGAACTGGAAAACACTTCCTCAACAGCCCATCAAGACGCATGCCAACTGGGCTAACCAAGCCTGCTTGAAGCGGCCATTCCCCTCAAAGTTTCTCGTACAAATATTACCCGTTCGGGAAATATTTTTACGCGCTGTATATTTTTTTCTTCATTTGGTCTTAACTGACCCATTCGAGTATAATAAGTAAAATATATTTAAGTATTACAAACGTCTTGTAATATTGTGTGTGTGATTGTATAAAGATTTCAATGTTTTACTATAGCTTTCTTACGAATGAATATTCCTAAAAAAATCACATAAATATCTGATTTTTTAATGGAACTTAATACAACGTTAGTTAACGAATTACGTGCAGGAGTGGCACACACCAGTTTTCGGTATTGTCAGCACTATGGGTTCCAATTTACAAAAAAGCAATAATAATAGTGATATTTTTTATTAGTGCAACTACCTGTTTTTATACAAAAATTTAATACATAACATAGATGCTATGTTAGGTTCATTTAAAAATGTGATTAAATATTGAAAAAAATAACACTATAAAATAACATATGAATAACAATATAAAAGAGGTATTTATTCACAGAATACGTATTTTTATAAAATGTTGAAGGATCGACGAATCTAACCTCCCAGCTAACATTTTCAGGACACTTTAGACCTAGAACGCAGTCTCGTCAGTAAGGACGATGTTTTTTCCTTAGAATTCAATGATCGATGTCATCTATGCATTTCATTATTATTTAATCTAAAATAATTATTGTATTTATCGTTATAATGTTGGCAACACTGAAGCTGTTAACCAGTTTATTTCGCCCTACGTCATAATACTATGTAATTTTATTAAAATATTATTTACACTAAAAACTAAAAACACATAACTGTTTCTTGTAAAAAAAATAATTATGTTAAATTTAAAGTCATGAAATAATACATTGTTGTCAGTAGGCTTGACACTTTTAATACAACTTTTAGCACAAAAACAAGTGCCACGCCTAAAGCAAGTTTTGTTTTTGTCTTAGACCATACAAGTTTCATAAAAATTTCCTTGTATATACAAGCTCTTCTTTTTCCCTCATTGTTAAAATTTTTA